>CM018691.1:3738287-4938287 GCA_009363875.1 Mikania micrantha | reverse complement strand
AAAAGAAGCCATATCTGGATAGAGGTTGTCATAATTGATGAAAATGATATGAATTGATGTTATAATTGATCAAAATGAATGCCATGTGATTCTAGAAGAAAATAGCATTTCTTTTATGGTTAAGGTTTTTCTGGTGGCTATTAGAGGAGGTAAATAATTAGAATGATGACTGCTGTGGATAACGAAGGAAAAGAACAGCAATTATAGTCACACACAATCATGCAACTGATTGTTTGTATTATTCACACTGCATATATGATAACAAATGAGTATATGTATGGAGATAACACCACCATAGAAAAACTACTGTGGCTAACCCTGAAACTAGAATATAGATTAAATCCACCTATACGCCGACTTGAATTGATAAATTCCACTTGTTGAAAAGCATTTAGTTAAATGATAGGTGATAATGCTACATTTGGATCTAAATTGAAGGAATTTTTACAGCTGCTTGCCTGCTTTGATTAACCCATCTATTGGCCAATCTTTAATATCTGTATTTTGAAAAAAAAAATTTGTGAATTTGTAAGCCCAATTTCTTTTGTACCAGTACTTTTGTTTAACTCTGAAGAACATAGAAAAATGAACGAATTTATATGTAGTGCACAAGATATCTTTTATATATTTTAAGCTTTTTCAAAATGTTCACTTGTGGTCATTTTTGCAGTTGCTGCTGTATTTAGTTTGGCATACAAACTCCAACCTGCAATAATATTTATTGACGAGGTCGATAGTTTTCTTGGTCAACGCCGAACTACAGATCATGAAGCATTAACCAATATGAAGACTGAGTTTATGGCGTTATGGGATGGTTTTACCACAGATCGTAAGCCTGTTTTTTTAAATTAAGTCTTCAATCTTTTCTAAATCTTATGACAGAGCCAGTCTGTTGTAACTTGGTTAAAGTGTGAATTTATGGTTTATGTAGAGAATGCTAGAGTGATGGTGCTTGCTGCAACTAACCGGCCTTCAGAGCTTGATGAAGCAATACTGAGACGCCTTCCACAGGCATTTGAGATTGGGATACCTGACCGCAAGGAACGGGCTGACATTTTGAGGGTGATTTTGAAGGGCGAGAGAGTAGAGGATGACATTGATCTCGACTCAATAGCTGCATTATGTGAAGGGTATACTGGCTCGGATCTTTTAGAGCTCTGCAAGCAAGCTGCCTATTTTCCTATTAGGGACTTGTTGGATGATGAGAAGAAGGGGAAGTCATCACTTGTGAGTCTCTCTCTCTCTCATCAACAAAGGTGGCAATTCTGTTTGATTTAATTATGAATTTGGTGTACATTTAGTTTTAAAAATAGCTACAAATAATAGCAATAATTTTTTTATACCTGTTTCATTAGGTCAGGCTTGTATAGTTCCATAGTTATGAAAAATTGTTACTATTTATGGACTATTTTATTTTCCAAATTATATAGGATGATAGGAAGCTTTTAAACTCTAGGTTAAACTTGAAAAATAAAAGCTTAAATAGTAACCAAGTTAACTGTTTTATTTTGGTTACTCAACTTTAATATTTTTCAATTGTTAAGAAAAAGTGTTACTATTTTGTTTCCAAAATACACACAGGATGCTTTGAAACTCTAGGTTACGCTTGAAAAAAAAGTGTACCAAATACTAACCAAGTGATTAGGTAACCTAGTTTCATAGCTCTTCCATTTAGGTCACTCAAGTTTAATATTGTTCTATTGTTATGAAGATTTGTTTACAAAACATTAATTAGTTTCATAACTGAATTTAGGTGACTCAATTTTGATAATGTAATTTGTTACTGTTTGGTGATTTTTTGTTTCGAAATTGTATACAAGAAGCTTTGTAAACTCTATGTTAAACTTGAAAACACCAAGTTCCATATTTTTTCTTCTAGACTTTTGAAAAATTCACAACATTTGTACACTACGAAACTGAATGACATTTTCCCTAAATTCCCTCTAATAATTCAAATGGTCAAGTTAAATAAATAAGGGTTAACTAAAAGGGAAAAATGTCAAAGGGGTTAAAAGTCACTCAAATTGCTTTTTTAATGCACAATACCTACTATCAAACATACTGATAGAGATCTTATTCTATTTTGTTAATTAATAGTATTTTGTAATTGTGGGAGCGGGTAAGTGTAGTTTCTAATTCTATAAATAAGGCCATTAGTATTGTGAGAGGCAAGGAAGATTATTGTTAGTTGTTTAGACTCGTTGCATGGCAGTGATGAGGGCATAGCCCTTGGACCACTAGTTGGTTACTTACCTATTGTAGATCCTTGTGATCATACCCTTCATATTCAATCTAATTTGCATTTTGAGTTCATCAATCCGTTTTTCTAATTGAGTGTGTGATTTGAATCCCCATCATTGGTCCGACCTGCCTCACACCAGCTATTCGCCATCTTCCCAATCAATTCCAATTTCATCTCCACGTTGTCTCCTCGTCGTCGTCGTCACCAGCCGTTCTCCACCAGCGATTCGCCCCCAATTTCATCTCTAATTGATTTCATCGTCGCCATTGTGTCCCAATTTCAGATGATTCTCGATTGATTCCCCAGATTTGTCGTTCAATTAGTGCCGATTTCAGATTACGTTCATCCTCTGCCGATACTCAATTCCATCTTAATTCCGATTTCTCGCCTCCAATTTCCGATTCCATTATGGTGAATCAAACCTCCCGTTTGGATACTCACGAGCAGCAAATCCTGTAGCTCCAAACTGATGTTGCAGAAATCAAGGCGTCATTATTGGCGTTGAATGATGATCGTGCGGAACCCGCCGAATTCCGTAAGGTGGTTCTAAATTGGATGAAATCGCAAGAGAAGCGACCTGTGGATGCTTCATCGGGTGCCTCAGGACTTGTGTTTTTTACTTCCGGCGCCAATTCCAGTTCGTTTGATACTCCTGGATTACCGTGGGCTGTGAAGAAGGTCAAATTGCCTGAGTTCTCTGGTTTTGATCCGCAAGGTTGGATTCAAAAGGCTAATTTGTATTTTGACATAAATACTGTTGCTGATGACATTCGTTTGCATCTCATTCAATTGAGTATGATTGGTGTTGCTTAGTACTGATATAAGGTCCTCACTCAGGTTCGTCCTTCTTTGACTTGGATTGAATTTCAATCAGAATTGTTACACCGTTTCAGTGGTCTGGAAATTCAGAATCCTTATGAACAATTAGCTACTATTCGGCAATCGCATTCCATCTTTGATTATATAGATGATTTTGAGTATTTGTTGTCATTGGTTCCTCCTTTACCAGAGTCCCAAACTCTCGGTTGTTTTATATCTGGGTTGAAGGATGATGTCAAACAGCAGGTTCGTTTATGTCGACCAACTTCTTGTATTGATGCGATGTATTTGGCTAAGGATGTCGAGTTGATGCTTCGACCATCAGGTTCCAATTCGTTGCTGTCTCGTTTTAGATATTTTCCGCAAGTGGGGCTGCCGATGTTGGATTCTGGAATTGTACATTGTCCGTTGGGTACTAGGATGTCCACACATAGTGGGAATTGCAGACCTCCCAGTGGGCAAGCAAGTTATCATGATCGAGGTGTTCGTTCTTTATCTCGCACTGAGTGGGAGGAACGCAGAAAGAAAGGATTATGCTACAAGTGTGGACAACCTTTTAGTCCAGCACATAAGTGTCCGGAGGGTAAACTTCGGGTGTTGTTGCTTGGGGATGATGAACCGGATGGACTTAAGGGGCTACATTTTCAGTTGGAACATATGGACACTTTTCAATCGGATGGAGTTATCTAGAGGGCTGTGAGATCTTCTCTCAAGCCTTGAGGACAAGTCTTGGGTTATGGGGGGAGTATTGATAGAGATCTTATTATATTTTGTTAATTAATAGTATTTTGTAATTGTGGGCATGGTTGTAGAAGTCGCTAGGCGCTAGTCGGGCGGTGAGGTACCGCCTAGGGATTAATCGGCGCTAGGCAGATTGGAATTTTTATAGGTAATTTTACAAATATTTATTATATACACACATTAATATCAATAATTTAATATAATACTTCAAATATATTAAAAAATAAACTTAAACATACTAAGTCAAGTACTTCAAATTACAAACTTAAACACAAAATTTTGAGTTTATAGATGAATTTCGACATTTAGTGGCAGGGTTTAATGTTTTAGATGTTGGATTTGATGTTTTAGAGACATATTATGTATTTAGGGTGGAGAAATGTCTCGAATAATCACTTATCTGGGTCATTTTTACTCGAAAAAAGCCAAAAAAAAAAAAATCCCGCCTAGGGCAAAATCGAGAAGGAATCCGGGCGCCTAGCGCCTAGGCTGATTTTTACAACCATAATTGTGGGAGGGGGGTAGGTGTAGTTTCTAATTCTATAATTAGGGGTGTTCAAAGAATCTGAAATCCGAAAAAATCCGAATCGTATTCGAAACCCGAAAAAACGATCCGAATTAAAATTCGGATAGATTCGGATCGGATATCCGTTTTCTGAATTCGGATCGGATATCGGATATCCAAAATCCTCTTTATTCGGATCGGATATCCGAATAGCCCGAATAAACCCTGTTTATTTGGTTGTTCGGATTATTCGGATGAAAAAATAAGTTTATTCGGGTTTTTCTGATAGATTCGGATCTGATAGAAAATTTTCGAATTCAGATCGGGTCAGATTTCGGATAAGGTCTTAAAATTTTCAAACCCGAACAACCTGATCCGAATAAACCGTTATCTGATCCGATGAACACCCCTATCTATAAATAAGGCCATTAGTATTGTGAGGGGCAAGGAAGATTATTGTTAGTTGCTTAGACTCATTGCATGGCATTGAGGAGGGCATAACCCTAGGACCACCAGTTGGTTGCTTGCCTATTGTAGATCCTTGTGATCATATTCTTCATATTCAATCTAATTTGCATTCTGAGTTCATCAATCCGTATTTCTAATTGAGTGTGTGATTTGAATCCCCATCACATACATAGTAAAGATCCACTAATTAGCAGGGTTTGGGAGGGTGGGACGAAGACAAACCTTACCCCTATTTCAATAGAATAAAAATGCTGCTTCTGTAAAAAACGTGTTTCAGCCTTAGATCAACCTAATCAGATGCATACCGAAAGTTTATTAACTAGACCTAACCTACCCATTTTACCACATTTCAGTGTCAACAACTGTAACATAATTGGAGAACATAATTGAGCATGTTAGATTGCATTTGGTGATTGCCCCCACAAATGTGTTGTGTGTTCTAAATTTCTAATAGTCATGGTTGCAAATTGATTAGATGGTATCTAAGAGAAAAAAATTGTTCAAAGTATTTTTTTTATTGGATCTTACTTTTTATGTCCGATATCAAATGATGAGATGATAAACCGAAAACTCATTTGGGTATGTTTGTTTATTGTTTCAGCTACCAAGACCATTGTCACAAGCAGATCTAGAGAGAGTGGTAGTGACATCCAAAAAGACAAGGGTTGCAGCAAGGGAGTACACCGGTTTGAACTCGCAATCAGAGGTATGGTCAGTGCCAAGGGAAACTCCAACAGATGATTATCAAGTTCAAGCTGCCATTAATGAGCTTTCCAAGATCGTTGTTTCCCAGATTATGAACATCAGATCAGATAATCAAAATCGTGAAGATAATTGATGCTCAAATATCCACGATTTCGTCCCCCAATTTTGAATGGTTTTTTTATTATGATGTACGATAGTCTAACGGGAAACTAAATGGGTGTTTTGGTCACTCATCCTTTGTTCCGGTATATTTAAATAGAAGTGGTGTATGACATATATCATTTGATAGTTTGATTTTTTTTACTACCAGTAGGGTTTAAATCTTCTTAATAATGAAATTACACAAGGGAAATGGGATTTGTTATTAAGTTGCGTGATATCCAATAGTTTAAAATTTGTATTTTGTTTTACCATCTTATTGATCAAACGTAACATTATTATTATTATTGCTATTTTTGAATCTCATAAAACCTTTTATTAGACATAAAATAAAAACTCCCACATAGAAGTATAGAACTATGGTAAAAATCATCATCATTATACTCAGTATATTTGACATTAGCAAAACTAAGATAGCGTCTGTTGAGGGTAAGATATAAACAGCTTTACCTCTATCATGTAAGAATCAAGAAGTTGCTTTCAAATACTAATGAGATCTCCTTGTTTTGTGATGCTTGATTAACTGATCAGCTTATAACATATTTTCTCAAAAATTAAGTAAAATAAAGCTAAAATTAGTATAATTTTACTTTGACCCCTCGATGGCCGACACATATATACATTGTATGCGGGCACTGCAAACGAGACCAAGACACATATTAAAATACATAGATGGAATAAAATAAAGTTATAAAAACAAAAACATCCGGCAGTGATGATGCATAAAGAAAATCACACAAAATTAAAAAAATCACATGGATGTTAATTCGTTTGGGTTGCATGTCTTGACCAAAACCGTGCCACGTTCCAACAATTGTGCTTCCAATGTTTCATTAGTGGAGTCACGAATGTAACGAGTAAGAGAAGGTGGTTTTTGACCATTTAGAATTTCAAAAGGAGTATTCGGGAAGAGATTTGGGAGGATGTATTATTATACACATGATGGAAGCTAAATGGAAATGATCCCCTTTCGAATGAAAAACAAACTCTGAAAAAAATGAACATGTAATAATAGTCTTGATGTCCAGTCTGATAATTTAAAATATTTTCTAACAAACATCGATCCAACAAGAAGATTTATCTTTTATTATTGTAAGTATTTTTTTTTGTTTTGTATTTGAACTTTTAAATGAATACATGTCGACTTTATATTTTTTTAGTTTAGTATTTATCAAATATAAAAATAAATAAATAAATAATAGAAATTTTATTGAGTATATTTTTTAGTTTAATATTTATTAAATGTAAAATAAATAAAAAAGAATTTTATTAGGTTTATGTTCATTAAATATAATAAAATAACCACTTATTAAACCTTTTGAGTTGGTTAAACCGTTCGATTAATACTTAATCGGTTATAATAGTTAGGTTTTAGCCCCTAGTAACCTGTTAGTAACCGAACTTGTTATGGTCAAAATCGGTTTCTCATTTGTCGACCAATACTAGGTTCGATTATTGGCAAACCGATATTCATCCGGTCCGTCAATTAACCTCAACCTACACATACCAAGTCAAACACCCAAACTCACTGCTATGTACCTACAAACTTATGTACACATATAAACCGGAAAAAGAACATTGTGATTTGTGAACATAACTTGCTGATGTGTGCAGTACCAGTCACGCATGCATGCTATTCATTCACGTGATGCATACAAAATCCACCTTTATTTTCCTTGCATTATTTGAGTTTGTTTTCTTTCAATTGTAACAGTATGTAGTGGGAGTCATGAGTATGAAAAGTGGGTAGGTTTATTAAAGTAGTGGACTAGTGGGGCAGTTGAAAAATTGTAAGCTTATTAAATGGAAAGAAATCTTTAGTATTATGCTAAGCATGATAATTTGTTTTCATTGTTTGGGAGAGGATAGTGTCCACTGTCCATTTGGATAACGGTATCACATTTTTGTTTACTAAAGATACAACAAATCTACCCGGTTAAATTTCATTTTGAGTGGGGTCTCGGGAACTTTTTGAGTCAGACTTCCTTAGTTCCTTGGTATTTTGATTCAATTTCACACCGATGGAAAGATCAATCATGGTTAGGGGTGTTCATTGGTTCGGTTAACGGTTTATTCGGTTTTCAAATTTTTTTACCTATTCGAAAACCGTACTGAACCGAATTCGGGAAGTGGTTACCGAAAACGAATTCAGTTCGGTTTGTTTTCGGTTAAAACCGAGCAAACCGAATTCAACTAAATAAACCGTTTAAAAACCAAATAAACCGGTAAAAACCGAATAAACCATTCCGAATACACCAAACAAGCCGAATTCAAAAAAAATTTGGAACCAAAAACCGAATTCAGAATTTGGTTCAGTTCATTCAGTTACGGATACAGTTTGGTTTTCGGTAATAAACGGTTATCGGTTTTTTGAACACCCCTAATCGTGGTTGTGGCTCTCGTTTATTACTTTCATTCCAAATGTCCCTAACCCCCAATCACTCGATGCTTTTCACCCTATAAGACTATCCACAGTGGTCACCCCATCAAAACTTTCTGTCATATCATCATCGCACTGAAAACCTTAAAACCCCACACTACCCTATTGAAAAACATTCATCACTGTGTCACAATATCACTCTCAAAATCCCACATTGACCAATCACAAACAAAAGAAGAAAGCGGGAAGCGGGGACCGCTGGGGGCAAGAAAAGGGAGCCGCCAAGGAGGGGGCGGTGTGCCCGCTTAGCCCCGCCGAAGCAATGGGGGCCGCTGGGACGGTCCAAGTCTTTTGGGTTGTATATCAAAAATTATCTCCAAGACTCTATCTAATTGGCTAAAATGTCATGTAAGCAAAGTCATATCAGAAACTCCAACAAAAAATGGTAAACGCCACCATTAGGCGCCCCTTACCGACCGGTCTCACGACTAACATGAGGGAGGTAAATCGCAGAAACTCCAACAACGTACATGCATGGGAGGAATATCCTTGATTGTCCATTGATCATTCACGAAGTAATAAGATGGCTCAAAAAAATCCAAGTCCAAGCTGGTCTTCTTTAAAGTGGATTTTGAGAAAACCTTTTATTTAATAAATTGGGACTTTCTTGACAATCACGTGGGCAATGTTATTCAATATGTTCTTTTTCCACAAGAAGGTGGTTTCAATATCAACGCTTACATTGATTTCAACCGGCTCGGTTGTCCCTACATTCAAAAATCACAAAAAGAAGAATACTTCTCCTAGGGGAGCACCACTCTCTTAAAAGACAAACAATAGGTGGTTCCACATTCCTCTTTTGACCAAACCAATCCATAATATAAATTTGTCTAAACCAATTGTTCTATTGTATTATCCTAAACAGATTATAAAACAAGCGTATATAAATACTATTATGTCTTTTCGTAAGTTGGGGTCCTAGTCTCCTAGACCCCGCCTACAATTTTCTTATAAAGAGCCGGCTTTGTATCAAACAATCCAGTTTTCCACGAAAGAACAGGTGGAAATACATTGCTATTTTGTCTGTGAAAGAATGAAGCTAAGGGAAGTTCAGTACGTCTTTCTACACGACACAAAAATACTGATTGTCAATCTACTTATGAAAGGTTTATGAACGCAACAACTTAATTTTTTGCATAACAAGTTGGACACGAGAGATCTAGTTTGACTTAACTTAAAAGAGAGTATTGGAATTCAAAAGATTTCCTCCATAATACTCCTAATTAATCCCTTCCAAATAGATAGCCTTTAACTTAACAGACTACCAACATGTTCGTTTGCGCTTTCTTGTATATATATAAAGTTGTTATATCTTGTATCGTTTATCACAAGATTAGATTATACATACCATCTATACCATTGAATTTTAAACTCCTGAATAGAATTTTCCAACTTATTCATATATTCTAAACTGAAATTGACTCCATACACATTTTCTGAAGGACTATAGTAAATTGAACACATTAATTTGTTAATTTGTGATTTATGTTTACCTTTCTACGACAGTGGACTATATAGTTCGATAATTTAATATCACATAATCAGTTTTAAAAGATGCATGATGCTTCCACGTCCACAGATCCCTAATTCGCCAACACGTATAGGCCACTTTTCAAAAGGACTATCCATTTTATTAAAAGACCTTTACTTTTTATGGACCAACTTCAATCAGTGTCGCAATAATTAAAAAAAAAATATTGATAAATCCATAGTCTAACACTTTTGTGTTTACTAACATCTAATAGTTAAATCAAAGGGGCATCAATAAAAAAGAAAAAAAAATCCAGAAATAACCATTGAACTGTTTTCAATAAAGTAAGTATCATGGAGCTTAATATGTTTACTGTTGATGCTACACTAGTGTTCTTGTTGTTATTATTAGTGTTGTTCTTAATTAGGTTATGTGTTATGGTGGGTGATGGAGGCGTGAGAGGGGCCGGTCATGCCCCGGTGGCGCCCTCCCCCATTACACAGGGGCGTGAGGGGCATCACGGGGTGAAAGAAAAAGAAAGAGAGAAAAAGGTGGTGATGACGTAAAGTGATAGGGAAGTGATGAGGGAGTGATGGATAACATATGTAAAGATGATGTGGAGTGATAAAGGGGTGATGGTGTTAGTTGATTATGTGGCGCCTACGTGGAGTGGTGGGGGTGATGCATAACACATAGCCTTATTATTCATAAATTTTTATTATTATGATGTAATTTATTTTAGCTCTTTAATTTGGAAATATGTTTATTTGATTAGGTACAAGCAGAGCCGGCCTCGAGAATGAAAAAAATTCCGGGGCCTGGGTCGAGAAAAAAAATGGGCCCTTTTAGGGGCGGTCATGAGAATTGAGGTGCTCAGAATCGAACTGTATTTGTAACTGAAAAAACCCGAACCAAATTCGGTTTGGTTTCTAACTGTATCCGAATTCTGAATTCGGTTCCTAACCGTATCTGAATTTCGGTTTTTGGTTCAGTTTTCGTTACAATTTTTTTTAATTCGGTTTGTTTGATTAACCGATTAAACCGAATTCTGATTTAAATTTTTTATCTTATTAATAATATATAAGGTTGAATTCAGTTTGTTCGTTTTTAGCCAGTTTATTCATATAGGTTTATTCAATTTTTAACCGGCTTACTTGGTTTTTAATCGGTTTATTCGGTTTGTTCTTTTTTGATTGAAACCGAACTAAACCACTTCTAAAATTCGGTTCGGTTTTTAGATAGGGAAAAAATTGAAAACCAATTAAACAATACCAAATAAAGCATTAACTGAACTGATGAACACTTATAGTTTAAAATGAATGAAAGTTTAAGAAAATTACCTTTTGTACAATTTAAACAATTATGTTAATTTAGATGGTTATTTATATATTTTTTATATAATATATAATAAAATTAAAATTTCGGGCCCCCTAAAATGTCGGGCTTGGGTACAAGGTTAGAATTTAGATCAATTTTTTTGTATTCCCTCCACCAATAAATGACACTAAACAAATTGTGTTTGTTTGCGCTTTTGAAGCAGCACCAAACAACAGTAACAACAACAATATCCAGATAGGGTGCTTTTGTGTTAACAGTGTATAATTATAAAATAATAACTTAAAAAATATTGAAAAAGAGGGACATTTTAATGCATGATCAATTTAAGTAAAATCGTCAGTACCATTTTGTATGTAATGGTTCGCTTGTATAATGAGACCTAGGTAAACTATGAATCAACATTATGTATCAAGTACCAGTACAAAGTCTGATAAATTTGATATTGCTTGTGCATGATTGGTATTGATAAAATATCATCTATCTTTTATATTTTTTTTGTAATACTTTGATTTTAGTTTTTTTTTTTTTTTTATAATTTCAATGATACTTGTAGCTAGTGAACTGTGTAAAACCTACAAAATTGGTACAATATTCGGTTTATAGCTACACTTGTTTTCGGCTTTGATATTTCTCGGTAAAAAATTACATGACTATCTTATGTATTCTAGTTTAATCAAAGGTACATATGTTTGTATGTTTCTTAACTAATAGTGTCCAACGAATCAAATATTGAATACTCAAATTAATTGAATGGATTTATTAAAAAAAATGTTTTTAACTTGGATTCGAATTCAAAGTATACTCGAACGATTTTGATTTGACTTTGAAATTTGAATTTTCCTACCAATCAATAGTTAATTAAAATTCAACTAAAAAATTACTATAAAAAGTTAAATTATTTTTATCAGAAAGTATAAAGGTAAAAAATTAGTGAACCATTAAAACTTTAAATTATTAAAAAGAAAATCATATTTGTAATATCCAAATCACATATATATATAATATTATTATCGAAACCACAATTTGAAAATATAGATAAACAAACACACACACACACATAAGATATTTTACCAAAAAAACATAAGAACACTAATTTTTTTATTTGGGTTTGTCTTTCCTTTTAATGAATTTATCTATTTTTTGCTATATTTTATTTTTTTTATTTTATTTAAAAATACAATAAAAAAAATACAAATTCAGCACAAGAAATATACGTTTTTATGATTTTAAATATATAGTACAAGATTTTACCTAAAATATAAAAATATATATTTTTGTAATGTATTTATCTTTTATGCACTAGATTTATTTTTTTATAATGTGTTTATTTTTTATACTATACTTAAAATATAATATAAAAAGTAAAAAATGCATTACAAAAAAATATATAAATATAAAGCAAAAATAAGTATTTTTATGTTTTAACAAAAATGTGTTTTTAGTAGATTAATCTTCTATATTATATGTAGTTATATAAATATTATATGTGTTTTTCTTATTCGAATTTCGAATTGAGTCAAAATCAAAAATTTGAGACCTGTAATCTGTAAGTGGACTCCAAATCAAATTGATTTTAATCTATTTTTGAATTGGCGATTTCGATTCGAATCAAGTCAGCCTTTGAGTTTTTCGAACAGCAATTTGAATTTTGATTTGTTAAGTTCAATTCGAATAGTCAACTCCAACTTACTGTTCTCTACCTATAAACTAAAAAAGTTTGTTTAAGTTGTGAATTCATTTGGGATGAGCCTTTCTATTATTTGAAATATAGGTGGTAAGGTATGTTAACATTTTAACCTTTTTGCACTCAACCTTATGAGACTAGTGCAGATGGTATATATACAAGTCTTTTCACTAAGAAGTTAAGGATTTGATCTCATAAAATTGGATTGATATAGTTTGAGAATAAAATTAATGGATGTATGCATATATCATGAAGAAAATGTTTAAAGTTCCACGAAGAATTCATTTTGTATTTAATGATCATACGCAGAATATATATGTCATTATCAATTTACTATTATTTTAACTCTCGAATAGTTATTATTGTATAAACTAAATAAAAACCTTTATTTTATATGACTTCTTTTTCTTTTTTTTTTTTCATGTTAGATGACCCAATGACAACATCCCAGAAGCCCTCAAATTATTTTACTACTTTACTTTTTGGGTTTTGACCCTTGTTTTCCTAGACTGGTTAAGCATCTTTCCTATTATTTATATAATATTTTATCAGCATTGTTAGCATTTTTATGTAATATTTTTATTATTAAATAATGCTGTTAGACCCGTATAAGTTAGTTCAAATGAGTACAAACAACTTAGCACATATATGTGACACAAGCACACGTTTATAGACCAATCAAACAATATTCTACTACTATATTCATTCTCTTCCTCACACCCCCCTTTCTTGACTTCTGTCGGCTCCTTCACATGTTCAACCAATTTATTAATCATATCTTTTTCTTGACTTGCTCAAACTTTTCATCTTAAAGATCACAAATCATCACCCTATAAAATCGACCCTTAAAGTATTTCCCACAAGCATCTCTCAATCAACACGTAATCATCCAAATCGATACCATTCTGTTAATTTCCTATCAAGTTGATCTTAGTTTGAGAGTCATCGATATCATTGTGTACTTGATATCATATCTTCAAGACATCAAATCATCATCTTATAACTATACTATCTCTCAATTTACACGAAGTTGTTTGAATTGATATCATTGTTTTCTTAATTCCATTCCTTTGATCATATTTGGGAGTGCTCGATCAGTTATCGTCTTATCGATATCATTGTGTTCTTAATCCGTAACTATGATTCTCGCAACTTTAGTTGTGTTTGTGTTGGTAGTCATTGGTTTCTGGTTGATTCCTAGAGTATTATCACGAACAGCTGTAGGACACTTTTTACAAAGTATGTGGAGAGATTTGGAGGAATGTTTTCATCGGCACCAGATATACAAAATCCCTAAATTCAACCAACAAATGCAGGAAAATCAAGTTTACCGCAAAGTTCTTACGTATCTTAATTCACTACCTTCAGCTGAAGATTCCGATTTTGTTAATCTATTATCAGGTAATAACAAACCTAATGAGATCAATCTAGTAATCGACTCTGCAAATCAAGTGGTTTCAGATACATACCTCGGTTCGCAAATCTTCTGGAAGTTCGAGAAGGATTGTTTGGTGTTGAAGATGAGAAGAAGAGAAAAACGTCGAATTCTGTCTTCGTATCTTCAGCATGTGCATAACGTTACCGACGAAATCGAGCAGAAGAAGAAGGAAATCCGGCTGTACATCAACGCCGTAAACGAACCGGAGAACGGCCGTTGGATATCAGTTCCGTTCGGTCACCCGGCGACGATCGACACGTCGGTGCTCGATTCCGACCTGAAAAACAAAATGAAATCCGATTTAGAATCGTTTTTGAAATCGGAACAGTATTATCACCGTCTCGGACGTGTCTGGAAACGGAGTTACTTACTTTACGGTCCTTCCGGCACCGGAAAATCAAGCTTCATCGCCGGAATGGCAAAGTTCTTACGCTACGACATCTACGACGTCGATTTGACGAAAATCACCAACGATTCCGATCTGAAACTGCTTCTGCTACAAACAACGAGAAGATCGATGATCGTCGTTGAAGATTTAGATCGGTATCTGCTTGATAAATCAGCAGCTGTGAATTTATCTGGAATTTTGAATTTCATGGATGGAATAATCTCCTCCTGCGGTGAAGAACGCGTTATGGTTTTCACTGTTAGTAATAAAGAACAAGTTGATCCAGCGGTTTTGAGGCCCGGTAGAATCGACGTTCACGTGCACTTCCCGTTATGTGATTTTCCCGCCTTCAAAACACTTGCCAATAGTCACTTGGGGTTAAAAGAACACAAGCTTTTTCCACAGGTTGAAGAGATTTTCCAAACCGGGGCCAGTTTAACCCCGGCCGAGATCGGGGAGATCATGATCTTTAACCGGGGTTCACCGACCCGGGCTCTTAAAAATGTCATCAGCGCATTGAAGTCGAATACCGATTCGAAAGTGGTGCCCGTAACCAGTAATAAAAAGGAAGAACCGTTTAGACTGACCCATAGTGTTTCGGTTGGTGGTGCACTGGGAGTGCCATCGGGGTTGCTTGACCATGGTGGGTCAGTTGGGTTGCCACCAAGACTGATGCATAGTGGTTCGGCTCGGACAGTCGAAGAATCGCGCGGCTCGCGCTCGTTTCGTGGGGAAAGTATTCCCACGGTTAAAGAAATTAAAAAGTTTTACGGATTGTTGAAAACAAAAACTAGCAAGAAGGAAAACATAGATAAAGAAAACTCTCGACATGAGGTTTCAGTTTTCTAGTGCATGTATACGGTTTTTATTTTTTATTTAGGTGATGTAAAATGTCACGTTACGGCATATTCGTTATAAATGTATAAGAACTCATTTGTTTCTTCTTTACCAAAACACTCGCAGTTTATAATTTTTTTTTATCATATATATGTTACTATTTATTATTTTGATCATGATATGTACACTCTTTATATGTGCATCTAAACACATCTAATTTGCCAAATGTGAACCGTTTATTTGTAGCTAGAGATTATAAAATAATCACGAGCAATTTTATAAAAATGTTGACATGTTATAGAACTAATAACATATGATTATAACTTTATCACATATAGTTTATTTTTGAACGACAAACTAGAGCTCAACGACATGCCTCTTCATATCCCAAATGGATCCTCAGACCCAACAACTCACGTGTTGCAATCACAGTCCGCTACCAACTCCCCGGTATCCAACGCCGAGGTGCTGGTGAGCGTTGAAATGAGCAAATTCATCTGTTTCTCAGGAGGAAACCTACTATGTGGTAAAACACTCTAATGACTGCTTTGGTCATGTTTTAATTAGAAAGTAACCTCACATTAACAACTTTCATATTTTCCTAGATACGATTTAGATACTTCACCAGTCAATTTCATTTAAGTTACACGTCAATAATATCCGGCTGGTGGGTATTCACACGTATTATCATGTTCACATGAAAGTGATCAGTTTATTAGCCAATAGCTATTGATATTGTGATTCCCGGTTTGATTGAGTGTAATTTTTTTTAAACGGCGGTATTCTCACGTGTTTCCTACCCTTTGAAGGCGGTCGTCCAAGGTCGGACTCCTCCAACCGCCGTGAGAACCCATACCCCTTGGTGCGCAGGAACCCTGTCGAACGGGTAAACCTTCACCCCCCATCGGAATCAAACCCGGGATAAACCCAAGCTGACCTTTCGCCTGATGTCCTTCAAACTTGTCTCCAGATGGATTCGAACCTCCGACCTTCATATTGGAAGGTGAGAGCCCTAAACATTTGGCTGGGTTTTCATGACGTTTGATTGAGTAGATTGATCGGCTGAATTGGTTTAAGAAAATCAAAACTAATAGCATTAGTAAAATGTCCCAATCTTTGAACAAAGAAAATATGGCATTTGAATGGTTAATTGATAATGATGTGGGTCAAAACTGTGGACTTTAAAAATTAGTCCAAAATTGAATGTTTTGGTCAAAACTCAAAATATTTCAACGTCTCATTCAAGCTAATAAAAAAAGCTGGTCTGGTTTTAATATCCGTTTATTTCATTTTTCAAGTCCTGTAACTTCGAATATAATACTCTTACCAAACAACTTTTCATTAATATATTGTCATTTGTGAACCTTTCTTGGGTGTTCCTTTCGTTTCAAATAGGTAAAAGATATTTTTAATCATATACAGAAGACTTGTCTCTTTGGATTGCCTAAAGCTAACTAAAAGTTCGAAACTCTTTTTCAAAAGTCATGTCATAACTCTCTTTTTTTTTTATCAGTATTCAAGACCAACGATAATAAACTAAAAAAACTTATATTTAACAGTTATTATTATTCATCTATTTTATACATGTATAAATGGTTGTAATCAATTTATTTTTCTACATTTTTTAAGTAAATTCTATAATAAAAAGTTTCAAAATTTTTTGATTTAACAGATTTTTTTCAATTTTAACATAATAGTCAACTCATTTAATCTTCTTGTGGCATGTGATATGATGACTTTCCAAGCTTGATAGTAAACTACTGACCAAATATATATATATATATATATATATATATATATATATATATATATATATATATATATATAAAACAAACTAATTAGCTTAATAAATATTATTTTCATGACAAGTAAATACGTACAAAATGCTTGAGAAATTACCCAATATATAATATTTTTTTTTAAATTTGAAGTGCTCATTAAAATAGGCCCAAAAACGTAATTTTTAATTCCTAAATGCTTAGACAGCCGCTACCAACAAATTCCCGTCTATTTATCATGTGAACCTGTTAGAAGCAAATAGGAAATTACGGAATCAGTCCTTGGATTATATGCGAATAGTCAATATTCACACTACACTTAATTACTAATCACACACTGTAGTCCATCAGCTAAGAAATTGCTAGTGATGACATTTGACATTAAATTTAGTGTGTAAATTACAAGTGGGATGAAAGAATGATATTAAAAATTATTAACTTCACAAATTATATCCATACCGTTAAAATTGATTGCACAACTATATTATCTGTGTATAATATATTATGTTTTTTCTCTTGTAATTCCTAGTATATGTTGTAATTCTTTTAAATTTTAGACCTTATTATATATATTTTTTTTAATAGTAAGAATATTGACCAGCATTATTAGTTTAATTTTAATTTGACCGGCAACCCCAAAGCAGAATGGTCAAGCTTATTGTTACGGGTCTTATTTTATTAAGTTGTTTTATTGGATAAATATAATTAGAGTTGAATGTGTGTTAGCAAGTATGAAGCTAAATCAGGTAGTAGAAATGTGTTACACATGGGGCATAATACTAATATGCCAGATAGAAAGTTTTACATCCAAGCTACAATATCAATATACATGGGTTTTTAGAGCAATTGCGAAAGTTGCTACCGTACATGGCCATCTTTTTAGGGGGCCTAAATTTTTTAAAAAATTTGTATATATAATATATACATATTAATTTATTTTACAACAAACACATATAATTTACAATCCAACTTTTTTAATATATTTAATTTTATAAAAACTAAAAGAAAAACTTGTTTCTTAAACATTTGACCCAATAACTCATTATAATTTAAAATTTAGGTCAAAAAAAGTTAACTCACTTCAAGTTTAGTTACAAACGAATTAACACACACATGGACCCATTTTTAGCATTCACACATGCCACATAATCTCTCCTGTTAATATATTCAAACTCATAAATATAATAGTTTAACAAAATACAATTTTCTATTAAAAAAGGCATAAATTATTATTCCTGTTAATATATTCAAACTCATAAATATAATAGTTTAACAAAATACAATTTTCTATTAAAAAATGCATAAATTATTATTCCACAACACATGACTTATCAATAACCTTGCAAATAAGAAGACAATCTTCTAATATATTATGTGTTACTTGAAACGACACCACACAGGCCGAATGATCAATGATGAATTGTTAGTATCTACTAGGAGGGTTAAGCCAACGGAAACTTTAGCCATTTAATAGATATCTTCACTTGAGTTTTTTTTACAATTTGATTGTTTATTTGTAAGTCCAGCTAGAATTGCACAAACCGGTTCTTTTTTTCTGGAACTGAAATCAGTTCCTTTGATTACTGGTTACACCCAAGCCGATTTCGTGGGTAGAACCAGTAGGACCGGACTTGTTCAATCCTTGATACCCATTAAAATTGGTTAGAGTAGGGATGGTTCCGAACCTAGTTCCATGGTTTTTAAAAACATAAATTCATTTTTTATTGCTTTTAATAGTTCTATTTCAAGATACAATTTAAAACGAGCATAATTTTATCTTCTTTTTTTTTTTGCGAACGAGTGTGGCATCATATTGAATGTTGGACATAATTATGTTTCACTATACCTCGAGGGTTCGCTTGATAGAGTGTTACCTCTTTGTCGTTTACCATCTTATTTTGAACGGTATTTAAAAAAGCCACGACGGGTCTAGTGTTTTGTTGTTGCTACTAGAACTCGATGAGATCTATGTTTATGTTGGGCTCGTGTTTGTTCAATAAAAAATCATACATAAATTTTAAACTAATTTAAAAAATCTTTTTTACTTCATTTGGAAAGTTAGGTCATCTTCGTATATATCCATATTGCCTATTGCCATATATATCTTCTATCAAACATTTAACCACTCTAACATTGATAATCAGGTTTAAAATCTATCTATACTATATAATAAAAGAATAACAAACTTGTCACATGTCACTCCCATATTATTTGTTATTAATTTTTGACACTTGTCATTCTCACATTCATCTTTTATTAAATTTTATATTATTAACTCTCTCTCTCCTATTTAATGTTAATGATTCTAAATATTTCAATTTTATAATTAAATGTAAAAATATAAATTTTTTTATTTTAGTAATTTATTATAACTTAATAATCATTATTAAGTTCTAATTATATCTTATTTTAAAATAAAATTTATAATTTTTAAATATTTATTATTTTTAATTCTTAATAATTTCAATAACTTGATATTATATCCAACATATAAATTTTCATAAACTACTAATTTGCAACATGTTAAATTTATTCATTTCATGTAAAACCATTTTTATGTGTTTGTTAGTCGTTGAAAATTTTTTAATAATTACGAAAATACTATCTTACCTTCTTGTACTATAAAAGAATGTTGAATCAAATTATGTAGTTATTATACTTTTTAATTGTTGTTTTACTACCTAAAACATTTATTAATACGTAGCATAATCATTTTATATTAAAATATTATTATATAATCTCTAAATTATCAGTTTTAACTATTTTATATTTTATATTTATTCCGTGTAATACACGGGATAATAATCTAGTGAGATAATATAGTAATATATATTAATTATATATCATTGATGAGACAAGTTAACAAGTAGAACGCTCAAATTATTTGAATAGCAAATTGTTCATGTGTGTTCTTTTTAAAAGTGAATCAACATGAATCAACATTTTTACCGATTTTGTTTAAAAATTTTGTTGGTATAAATAAAACTCAAGTTTAAAAATGAAGTTTTTAGTAAAAATTAACGTATGACATGTAGATTATTTTATTATTTTTTATATGTTTTTTAAGAATTTTATTTTAAAATTTCTGTTGATTTTTTAATAAAAAGAAACTAATACTTTAAAATATTTTTTTTTATTTATTGAATTGGTTTTTAGCAGATTTTAATTTAATATTTATAATTTGATTTTTTTGTTTTAGTTTTCAAAATTGACTGTTGATTAATTTATTTTGTACGAATAAAATTGGTTTATTATTTAAATTAAATATTTGTTTATTTTATGTATGAGTAAAACAAAAGATACAAACAATAAATATTAATTAACTATTATGTGGATAGAGAATCTTGTATTTATTTTTTCTTGTTTTAACTTTTCTAAATTTTAGAGAAACAACGCAATTTTATTTATGTTTTGTAGTCAAAGTATATTTAACTATATTTAATATGGTAGAGTATTATGTGATTAGAAAATATAGTATGGTGTAATTAGAAAGACCCTAATTGATATAATAGTAATTTGTGTTATTGAGTTTCTTAGGGTTTTAGAATATTCAAATAACATAAATGCCCATAGATTTAATGATGTTTTTGGATAGAATTAAGTATTTGGAATGAAATAGCAAAAATTATAAACCACCCTGTTAAAATAACAATATTTATAAATTTGGATAAAATTGGCATATATATGTATATATATCTATCTATTTTAATAAATAAAAATAAGTGTGAACACTTGTCACAAATCTATAAAACAATAAAACACTTGTCACAAATCTATAAAATAATTGTGAACACTTGTCACACATCTCAATTGACACATGGCAATCAATAAAACAACAATGATTTAATTACATTTACTAAGTACTATTAAATTAAGTTTTTAAAATTTAATTGGTTGGGACCTAAAAATATTTAAATTTTCAAATAAATTAATATTTCTAGAATTGATTTAATATTTTAAATTAACTCATTCAATAATTTTTGTTTCAATATTTAGTCATGAAGTGTTAATTTCACTAATTAGCTCAATTAACAGTTAATCTAAATTTTAATATACAATCACATATAAATGTACTATATTATAAACTTGTGTATACACATGTTAAATAAAATAATTGTAAAATTATTTATTTTAAATAGCTTATCATATTTTTTCGTATATAATTTGGTAGTTTATAAAATTTAAAAAATAACTTATTTTGTAATTATATTATTTACCAAATTGCATAAAATCATTAATATTTGATAATAGGAAAATGAGAAAAAATAAAATTTAAAAAAAAGGTGATTACAATATTTAATAGAAAAGAGATGCGAGAAAACAAATTTTTAGATTGCCTATAAAAGTAACATGTATTCATTGAAAACCTCTATTTATTACATACTAGGTTAGCACCCCGTGTATTACACGGGCTGATTGATAAAAATATAACAAACAATCATTAATGAAAATAAAGATAATATAAGATTTTTTTAATATAAAATATGGTTAAAATTTTGTATAATTTAATAATTTTAGTAATAAAATAATTATATTATTTCTTTAAACAATATTTTTTTAAAGTTTGTTTCTTTATTTTTTTTAAATACCATTTTCAAAAATTGTATATTTTATAATAAGTTGGATATTTAAAATGTGCTTTTCTAATAGTAATATATTTTTAATGTATTATAAAATATGTTTCTTAGTTTAAAAATGTAAAAAAAAAGTATTTTATATTTAATATTATTATTTAATATGAGGTGTATTTAATAAGAGAAAGAGGCGGGAAAATCAAAGTTGAGGTGCTCTGTAATCAAGCCATGTGTCCCTAGAAACTTCGATTTATTATAATAGATAGATATACAAATGGATTTACACATTTACTAGGTAATGCACCGTCTATTACATCGGTTAAATAAAAATATAATTAATAGTCACTATTGAAAATTTAGTGTAAGGTATTTTGATATAAAATTTGATTAAAATTTCATATAATTAATACTTTAATTTAATTAATAAAATAATAATATAATTTTTAACACGAATTTTTTCAAAGATTATTTTTTTTAACATTTCGTATATAAAAGTATTTTTGGCTATTTCATGTTTATAATAATTTGGTTTTTAAAAGAGTGTATTTTTAATATTAATATATCTTTTAACGCCATAAAAAAAATTTAGTTTGAAATTGTTGCAGATATATTTAATATATAATAAATTTAATAAGAGAGAAGCTTGAAAATTATTATAAAAATAGTCTAAGATATTGATACGTGTATAGACTGCTATTGGGTATGTCTTCATATTTTATGTTAATTTTTGTTTTATTTTATATTGTTGCTTATTGTATGTAACAATATATGATTTTAGTTATTTAAAATTATCACACTTTAATGTTTTTCTTTTCAACTTTTTATTTGACCCGTGTTATACACGGGTCTATAACCTAGTGGTAGTATAAATAAATATAGGTGACAGTTCTTTGAAATATTTTATATTTTTTGTTGAAACATTAGGTTGTTATTTTCAATATTATTTATATTTGATGCCAATAAATACAATTCCAAAAGTAACAAATTACTAGTAAGATAATAAACCTATAATATTTTGTAGTGAGAGTTTCAAAAACGTCAAGATAATAAACCTATAATATTTTGTAGTGAGAGTTTCCCAACACCATCTGAATACTCATCGACCATATAATTTTTCTAAAGACTAGCATGAAATGATTGTAAAGTTAGTTGTTGTCATAAAGCCTTCTAAAACATTTTACTAAGTACACTTTTACTGAGTAGGAACATCCTAATTAATTAGCACCCAAACAAACTCATATTGTATCTTAACAAGTTTTTATACATGGTTTGTGTTATATTCTTTTGAAAACATCATGCAACAGCAACATACCTCTAAATTGGTTTTAAATACATCACCATGTTTAGTGACAAGCATGTCTTGCACAACTAAACTAATAATATGTGCAATGTAATTCCTAGGGTTTTTCGGTTCGATTTTCAATTTAAATTATGTCAAATGTAACATAAATGCAAGATTCTTAAACAATTGATTACTATATATGCACATATCTTTACAATTAGTGGACCGAAAGAATGAACAGTTCACTATCTGGTATAGTTATGAAAACAATGCCTTTGAGTTTTTGGTGTAAGGGATTTCTAAAATAATCTATCGTAAATTAAAGAAAGTTAGATGATTGTATCTGGAAAATAGTGCACTTTGGAGTTGAACCACACTCAAAATCCTAACAAATATACGACCCAATCCAAAGTAAAATACATATTGTCAAGAATTTAAGATTTGATGGGAAAGAGATTTGGATTTGAGAAAGAGAACAATTTTTTTTGAACGGCCAACTAATTAACTACCGGGTACTCCGTACGCGGCCCCCTATGGCTAAAGGATGCCCAAGCTGGCCACTAGTCCAGACGGACGGAGCCACTAGCCCACCAGCCACCAATTCCCGAGGAAAAATCCGACCCACGCACCCGCCCAAAGGCACGGCGGTGAAAGGCCGGTAAAACTGGGTGGGATCAAGAATCGAACCCATGACCTGGGTCTCTTATCTTACCACTAGGACAAAACATTATTAATTAAGAGAACAAATTGAATGGGGAAATGAAGATTCATCATTAAAGTTGGGATTTTAAATGACCCGCACAACCTTTTTATGAGGATGGAGTAATAGTCTAAACTAATGGGTTAAGAACCGAAGCCTCACAAATCACAAGGGCAACTATATCAAAACAGGTGACAAACCCTACAACCCTCCATGACCCAACAAGAACCCAAGAGCAAAACCTAAATCCCAAAGATCCAAAAGAGCTCACATGCTCCTCGGTAGATTTAATATCTTTGTAATGAAGATAGGATTAAATAGAGGAAGCAATGAAGAGCTACTTCTAGCATTTGATGATAAATAATTTGATATTCGTGGGCTAAAGAAAATAAACGATGGGTGAAACCAAAAACCTATTGAGTTAAATTGGACATTTAAATTCAAGCGGGATGCGAAAGGTTATATTGTTAAATACAAAGTGAGGCTCATAGCTAAAGGTAATGTTCAACAACACACAATAAAGTTCCATGAGGTACTTTCCCAATGTCCTGAATGGAAACAATTCAACCCATTCTTGCATTAGACGCTCAAGAGGGATAGCAAGTGCATCACCTTGATGTAAAGTCAACGTTTCTAAACGAAAATTTGAATAAGCAAGTGTGTGTATCACAATCAAAAGGGTTTGTAAAACGAGGCCATTAAAACAAAGTGTATTAACACTATATGGAATGTTAAGAAGGTTTAGGTAATAAAAGTTGCTTATAAAAGCAATTTGCGTACATAAAGAATGAGAAAAATCTACTCATAATCAATTTATATGTAGATGATCGATCTTATTTAAATACAATCAAGAACTTCAAGATGCAAGTGAAAAACCAGTTTGACGTGAGAGATTTGGGAATGTTGACATACTATCTTGGCACCCTAGCACAAGAAAATGAAATCAAGTTTACCATAAAGTGAAAAAGTTGTGCCGAGAAGATCTTGAAAAAGGCTATATGAGTATATGTTAAAATGTAATTCCACAAAATTCTTTATGGAACCTAAAAGAAAACTAACGTGAAACTAGAAAACAAGTTGATGCAACATAATATAGATGATTATTTGACTGCTTTAAATATGTACATCTCAAGACCTAACTTAAGCTATATGGTAAGGAATCCTTAGCCATCGATCCCAATCGCTCCGGTACGGCGATTTAGTTCGTCTTTGGTTCAACGGAAACAGACTACGGTCAAGAGGCCTCGGTACGGCGAATTGATCAGCTGGGGTTCGAATTTCTAATTCAAGGTTCGGCGATTTGATCGTCCGTGGTACGCCGTCGATTCAAGTTCCGGTGAAGATTCACGTTCCCGCGATGACGACGCCACTAATTTTGCATGTGTATCAATGATTTCTTATTCTAATTAGGTACCGATTTCTTCATGCCGTAAAACCTTTTCACGATTTCTTCCTTTTTTTGGTTTTTTATTTTATAATGAAGTTTTATATTTTATTTAATTTTGATTATGGAATTTCATATTTTTTGTTGTAATTTTTCGGTACATCGTACCGGTTAGGCTATTAGGTATGCCTCTTGACCCAATCACTCCACCTATGCGCCACGTAGGCGTCACATAGGCACTCACCACAACCACTCACCCCACCATTTTGATGGAAATGCCCCATTACCCACTCACTCCACGTCATCATTCCTTTTTAAATTAAATTGAGATATAATTAATAAAAAAAATTACTAATTAATAAAAAAAATTACTAATTAATAAAACGATTTTTCCATAAATGTTCAATCAAATCGGCTTTGAGGTTCGCATGTGTGTCCTCGTTGCAAAGCATTCGACGGTTTGCTTGTTTTTCTTCGTCGTTGATCTCCACATGCTCCAACAAATTCGGATCGTCTTCTTCATAAAATTCACATATAGCTCGACCGTTATCTTCGATTATCATGTTGTGTAGTATCACACATGCGTATAACGCGTTTCGGATCCGACTTGGCTTCCAAGCTCTAGTAGGGTGTTGAATCATGTGCCATTTATGTTTTAGAACGCCGAATGCTCGTTCAATATCCTTTCTTGCCCCCTCTTGACGATTTTGGAAATACAGACGTCTTTCATCTTCAGTTTGTCGTGTTGTAAACGATTTCACGAAAGTAGCCCATTGCGGATAAATACCATCGACCAAATAATACTCATATTTGTATGTTGTGTCGTTGCAAATAAACTGCTGACCGGGTGCCATGTCTTCAATAAGATCGTTGTAAATCGGCGACTGATCTAGAACATTTATATCATTGTTCGATCCAGATGCACCAAAGAAGGCATGCCATATCCAAAGATCTTGAGACGCAACAGCTTCTAGCATAAAACTTGGTCTTGGATGGTCGCCTCGTTGGAATTGACCTCGCCATGCTGTTGGGCAATTGTCCCATTCCCAATGGGTGCAGTCGAGACTACGTAACATACCGGGAAAACCATGAACCTCTTCATGAAACGTATAAATCTGCTAGATGTCATGGGAATTTGGTTTCCTCAAGTAATTCTTCGCGTACAATCTAATTACGCAATTACAAAATTTATAAATGCATTCCCGCCCCATTCGCTCAGACATCTGTAAATACTCATCAAACGAAACCCGATCTTTCCTCTTCCGTCACACCTTTGTTGGAAAAAATCATAGTTTTGTTCCAAATCATTACGCACTCGTGAAAAAAGATTCCGACTCATACGAAACCGACGCCGAAATAAATGTTCGGGGTATTTCGGATTTTCTGAAAAATAATCTTCAACAAGACGTGCGTGAGTTCCAAGACGATCTCGATTAATTCGTGCTCTTCTAGTTAGAACAGATCTTTCAACTTGTTGTCTGATGATGTCGAGAGTAAGTTGTGCGGCTTCGATTAAAAAATCTTCTTCTTCGCTAAAATCGTCATCTTCCCGTAAAAACTCCATTTTTATAAAAATACTGATTGTTTGTTTGATTTTTTTTTTTGTGAGGTGTGAATATTAAAGAGTGTGTGATATGAAGAAAAAATTAGTGTGTGATGGTTGTATATATAGGTTTTATTTTAAAATATTTTTTTAATGGCTAACGGTCACATTTCAACTCCACCGCCGTTGCTCCAGTCACGCCCATTCAACCATGCCCCTATCACGCCCATAGGGGGGCGGTGTGCCACGCCCTCCCACGCCCATTCACCTGGCATACCCGATAGTCTTATAAATGGTACATCGTACCGGTTCGTACTGAAATGAACCTACCCTCCTCCGTACCGAATTCACTAAATCTAGCGAATTGCGTACCCGGTCCGCGTACCCGTACCGGAGCGTACCACGATTTAGGTAACTATGGTAAGGATAACAAGTTAATACTTGTAACAGCCAAAGGAGTCACATATGATGGCAGTCAAGAAACTGCTAAATTACATAAAGGGAGCCAAAAGCTATGGCATCAAGTATAAGCGGGGAGTTAACTAGTTGATCATTGGCTAGAATGATAGTAGTCGTAATGCAGATAAAGATGACAGATGAATTATCACATGTCCCATTTTTTTTCTTTAGAGATGCACCAGTCACTTGATGCTCATAAAAGCAAAACACACTTACACTTTTGTCCTATGAAGCTAAGTATATGGCTGTCACACTAGCCGACATGTCAAGCCATGTGGCTTCTTGGACTTTTTAGGGAAAGTAAACATATTGACACAATGTATTATTTCATATGAGAATGTGTTGAAAAATAACAACTCTCAATTGAGTATGAATTAGTGTTATTCAAAAGTCGATATCTTGACCAAATCACATGCACGAGTTGTGTGCACGAGTTACTTGTTGTCAATGATCTTTCTAATCTGCTACGGATTTAGGGGGTAATTATTGGATTAATTTCAATGGAGCTTCCCATGTAGGTGGATTTCCAAAGAGTATTAGATAACATGTTGGTAAATGTCTATTTAGTAAAAATCATTAAGTTTTATTATTTGATCGTAAGTCTTTTACATGGCAATGAAGTTTGGATTGCCTATGTACATATCAGTCTGCTCTAGCGTTAAGATATTAGTTATAATTAAGTTAAGAGTCAGTTAGTTACAATAATACTAACCAATGAGACATTGTCTCAATGGTACCCCAAGATTATTTCAAATGAGATATCTTGGGTTCAAAACCTTCTCATAGCGAAATAGGGGTCTGAGGGAGGTCAGGGGGTTTTCCAAGTGATGTTTCCTTTGGGGTGGTTGTGGTGGCTCATGGGAGGTCCAGGTAACTAAACGTTGGTGACATGGCCTGGAAACAGTGGGTTCACACGATTGATACATTCGCCTTTCAAAAAACAAGATATAATAATACTAAAGTATTTTTTTTTTGTTACAAAATCCGATGCGTTTATAGCTATTAATTCTGGATTTGTGGGCAAACCGGTTTCAACCAAATCGGTTTTCGAAACACTTTTGATTCGGCTTAAAAACTGGACCTGGATCGGAGCGGATCCTAACCCGTTTTTTTTTTTTTTTTTCACCTCGCGATCACCGCTTGAAGTTGAGAGTGCGACGACTGCCATCGGTCACCTGTTTCGTTAACTCCAAATTGGGTTTATCTGTCATAAATCATAATCAACTCATCAGATCAAATCGCCAGCATACAGATCGGCCACTGTTGTCTCCAGCCTACGTTCCGGTGAGCTTTTTCTGCCTTACATAATTCAGATCAATAGCATTTCCATTTGATACAAGCGTAAACTAATTAATTTAGGTTTTTGAACTGGAATCGGAGGATACTTTGCTTAAGTATGTAGTATGATCGGTTAGTTTTTTTAGTAATTTACTGGAATATGTTAGTCGATGGTCTATTAGTGGTTAATCGCCTTGTATTTATTTTGTTTTGCAATTGAGATTTGTTGGAATGATACACTCTAATTTTAGGTTTCGAGATTGAGTATAGGAGAAGACTTTGAGAGAGTCAATCGATCGTCTTCGAAATGGTGAGATTTGACCTAAAACCTTGGTTGTTTTTTCGCACTGTTTAATTTGTTGTTGCGATGGAATGTGAATTGATCTTCTCGGTTTTTGTTGATCAGAATTATATTTTAGGGGCTTTCAAACCATCTTGTAACATCTCAATTACACTGAATGATGCAAAAACCCGCAAGCAGGTATGCACTTGTTGTATTTCTCATTCTAGATTAGATGATTTGTATATTAATGTTAATTTAATATGTGTATTGGTTCTTCTGTTTGACCTCTACGTGTGCCGATCTTAAATTGTTATGTGTATTGGTTCTTCTGTTTGATTGCTATGTTTTAAATAAAATGTGGTGTATTGGTTCTTCTGTTTGATCCCTATGTTCTAAATAAAGTGTTATCATGCAATGGCTAGATTTTTGCATCTTATTGACCACTGGATTGGATTGTAAATGAGAAATATAGGTTTGTATTTTATCCCATTTGCTACATGTTTTTCAAAGTTTGTGTTGATTGATGAAGAGTCTAACCTCATTAAATGTATTTTAAGTATACGTATTTTAAAATTTTCTGATATCATTAGCAGTGTGAAATTGTTATTAAATTACCATTTAATCCTATTATACTGCTGGAACGAGTAATTGGTGCAATCCCCCTGTAAACTTTTACTGTTGTAGTAGATCTAATTGTACTTGCATAATGATGTTTCTTTACTGCTTCTCTTTATTAGGTTCCTTTGAAGAAGGAAAATGGTCAAACGGCAATGGTCCCCCTTTTCCAGAGCCAAGAAACGATTGCTGGGAAGGTATTTATGATGTTTTTCTCTTGAATTTTGACTTCTTTACTCTAGTGACATTTAAAAAATGTTTCCCTATACATAGCATAGTGATTGTAGCATGTCACATTTATATATGTATCTTTTTTTTCAGATTTCTGTAGAACCAGTGCAAGGGAAGAAAGTTGAGCATAATGGTATTAAGATAGAACTCCTTGGACAGATCGGTGAGTTTTCTTCCTACAAGGATAAAAAAACTGGCATTAGGTGGGTTTAGTAGCATAACTTGAAATGCTTGTAAGGGTATGGGGAATCATCCCACTTTCTCCATTTTCCCTTCATGCCAATCAGCGCCACATCAACAATCTTCCATTACTCCTTGTTTTCCCCAAAATGGGGGAAAAACTCTCCTCATTTCCCCCAAACTCCTACTAACTCATGTTAAATTTTGATTGGTTTAAATCTCATTGGTGAGTTGTCTGGTGGTGAACCCCTGAATTGGAGGGTCTTATTTTGGCCTCGAACTGGTCGGGTGGTGTTGTTTGGCCACAAAGTCCCCGATTCTCACTTTGTGCCACCTAATATACTTGTAGTAAATTGTTACCTTACAAATTAGAAAATTGCACAGAAAATCTTGTGTGGAATGTAATGACTTTTTGATGGCTATTGCCGTATCAACAGGAGACCGTAGTCATAATATCTGACAGTTTAAGCTGGAGCACGTTTTCCCCCCTTGTTTAAGTTTTTAAAAATTGTGTGGAAATCAACATGATATGTTTACTGGAAGAAATTCTTATATGTTTATAACAGTTCACACTCATAGTCTGATGTTTCATTTTGAATATGCGATATATGATTGGCCACGTATGTTGTCACTTTGACTTTGTATGACTGCTTGGAGACCTTTGCTATTTATTACTAAGTAGATCCTTTTGATGTTGGAATTGTTCTCTTTTTTCCTTTGCTTTATATTTTTTTAAAGGTTTTCAGATTTAACTTGTTTTCTATTTTAGATGTAATATTCTGGTGTGTTTGGATGGGTAGGACAGGGATGGCACCTTGGCATTCATTATCTTTATAACGCAGTGATTTGGTAACATGTTTTGGCACTAAAGACGTTTATTATCTACTAGGATTTTGCAACAACAAAAATTTATAGATGCTATAGAGATTTTTACTAATTTCTGCTGGCGAATTCGTAGGTTGTATGGCTATATCCTCAAACTCAGGGTTCTCTCTGTTCATCTCATAATTGAAAACTATATAACTTTATGTAAAAGTGGTTTCTTGAATAGCTTGCCACAGTAATCGCTGTTAATATATTGACATATTATTTTCATTTGTAGAAATTTATTTTGACAGAGGCAACTTTTATGACTTCACATCTCTTGGTAAGTTCTTCTGACTTGAGGTTAACTTCATTTGCTGCATGTTTGCAATTAAATTGCAATTTTTTTGTGTTGTTAAATTAAACATTATTAGTAATTTACTTATAATTACATAGTGTTTCCTCTACCTTTTATGTGATATTTACTCTCCTATCATTTTGTTATGTAGTTCGTGAACTGGATGTTCCTGGTGAGATATATGAAAGGAAAACATTTCCTTTTGAATTTTCTACAGTTGAAATGCCATATGAGACATACAATGGTGTGAATGTGCGACTAAGGTAACTGCTTTGTTCTGTTGTACCATATATTCTATATTCAATATGAATAATATTTGTATTCCACTCCATACATGCATCTTTGTTATGTGGCTATATAATGATTTTGTTTGATACAATAAATTTCCCGCAACATCCCTCAGGTACGTTCTGAAGGTAACGATAAATCGGGGCTATGCTGGCAGCATAACACACTACCAAGATTTTGTGGTGAGAATCCGATCCTCATCCTTCCACATAAAAAAAGAAGAAAATGAACACATGAAAGCAGCCAATCACCCTCATACACCAGCTTCTTAATTTGAGGATTATAGCTTAAAGTTGAAATGCATTAAAAATTCTTTTGTATATATAACTTTCATTATTAACAGTTGTGATTTCTGCTATTTTGTGAAGCACATTTGGCAATGATTTCTTATATGTCACGGAAATGGAGAAACTAAATGCTGAACTTACAACAAACTCGCCGTTTTCTATTTTTACAAGTTGTTATGGACCTTTCTAGTTATAGATTAAGTGAAACCATCAAGCATTCTATTTTAATAGTTAACAACAAAATATGAAATTGGGACAAGGGATCCAGTTAGATCATGCTAGCTCTGGGATTAGTTATCTAGTTTTGTCTATGCTTCTAATCTCTCCCCTGAACTGTCATACAGTGTCTAAATCACTCCTTGAACTTTCAGGAATTGGTATTGCATTCTTCTAATTATGTGACTGGATGCTTAAACTTTTGATTTTTCACCCAATTCAAATCTCAACCTTTTTTTTTTTTGTGTGTCTGTGTGTGTGAGTTTTCCTTTTGTTTTTACTGCACCATGAGGATGGTGTGGCAGGTTATGCTAGTGCTACAGTATTAACAAAGTTCTATCATTCATTCTAGTATATTCTTATGTGTTTTCTTTTTGCAGATTCGCAACTATAGCCCACCTCCATCAATCAACAACAGCATTAAGGTCTGTGATCTGTGATGGTATTTCAATATTCCTCCACATATTTATAATGAGATATGATTCTATAGATGATCATGCCTAGAGGTGGCAATTTCAGGCAATCTGGCAATGTACTAATTACTATGAACGAGTTGAATGGTCGAATTGGGTTTTGCTTAATCTCAAAGTTGTCAAATGGGTCAAATAGGGCACGTAGGCCGAAAGTTATCAAAAGTACATTTATAATGTAGTCTTGGCATTCATCTTGCTTTATACTAAAATCTATATTATTAATTCAATAATATAGTCTTCATATTCGTCTTGGTTTTAAATTCAACGATGCGCTACTATGCATTTGTTTCAAAAGGAACTTGTTTTGAGTGACTGTATCATATAAACGCATCATAAGGGGGTTACTTTGCGCTCTGATCTCCGCAACAGCGCAACACGCACACAATTTAACTGATATTTATGACATTAACTACCTTTAAAAGAGCCTAGATGTGGAAATTTTGAAATTAATATGGTGGGTGGGTTGATTTGGGTTTTGTTAACTCTTAAATGTGTTGCATGGATCAAGTGGGCTGTATAGACTGAAAGTCACCAGAAGCGTATTTTTATTACATAAAACCATTTTAAATTACTAAATTCAGATTTAGAGCTTTTGACCTTTTGCAATCATATCTTTCGTGCTAGTTATTTTTGACTTCTTATAAAAATGGACAAACAGTGTTTATTGGTCAACCCAATCCATTACTAAACCCATCAGACCTCTTAAAATAAGTGATAACTTTAACCTGCCATGCATGGATCCTGTTTTTTCATTGTCTCACGTATAATAATGACAGATGGAAGTTGGAATAGAAGATTGTCTTCATATCGAGTTCGAGTATAACAAAAGCAAGTAAGTTAAAAAAGCTATAAGACATCATTTGCATTCTTTCTTTAGAAAATGTATAAAGAAGCCCGTCTAATTAAATTATGGCACTGAGCCACTTTAATATTCAGGTATCATTTAAAAGATGTAATCATCGGGAAGATATATTTTCTTCTTGTTAGAATCAAGTTAAAAAATATGGATCTTGAGATTAGGAGACGGGAATCCACTGGCTCTGGAGCCAACACTCATGTTGAGACAGAAACCCTGGCAAAATTTGAGTTAATGGACGGTGCTCCTGTAAGAGGTATGCCTTAAACTAGAGGTGTAAATTTTGATGTTTTGACCTACTTACCTCTGTAAACGGGCGATTTGTATTATGTTTTGTCGCTAACCGGTGTTAAACAAAAAAAAATGACTGAAAAGGAAACATGTCGAATGGGTTGAGAGTCGGCCAAAATTTATTTGAAATGCATAATCGGTTTTAAATCATTTTGTTCTAAAACCTTATTAACTTGGTAGGAATATTGTTTTTAGTGTTGTGTTCATAGCAAACGTCGTAAACTAAGCAATATAATATTTGGATGTGGTTCTTTTTGGTAATTACTAGTTTTTTAAAAGGTCCTCTTTGGTAATTATAACATAAATTTGAAAAAATAATAATCAGATACAGTTGTATTTAGCAAATTAAAACATAGATTATTTTCTAAATTTTAAAAAAATATATATAAAGGTGTTAGCAGGCTGGCCAAGCCTATTTTGAATTTTGACTCATTGCCTAACCTACTCGACGCTGCAGCTTTCCCCCACTCCACATTAAACCATGATGTAAGTCCTAAATTTTGGTGCAACTGTTTGCAGGTGAATCTATTCCAATCCGGTTGTTCTTGAGCCCATATGAACTGACACCAACACATCACAATATTAACAACAAATTTAGTGTGAAGTATTATTTGAATCTGGTTCTTGTTGATGAAGAAGATCGCAGGTACTTTAAGCAGCAGGAAATCACTATTTATCGAACAGCTGAAACGTCTTCCTGAGTTTAATTCAGATTTAGGGTTTAAGATTCCCATCTGGTGCCTGCCCGAATATGAAACTGACATGTTTGAATCACATAGGCCAGCAAAGTTAGTTATGTAATATAATTGAAGGTAAATGGGGTGTGTGATGTTCTTGCTTTCAACACTTCTATGTTTGCAGTTGAACAAATAATTTTGATTTGTTTGATTATTATGGTTAAAAGTTAAAACAAGAAAAGTGATTGTTTTTTTTTTTTTTTTATTATTTTGAGTGAATATGATAAATATCTAGTTATCAATTACTTTAGTATCCGATTATCTGATTCTTATATTTAAAGTTACAATAATGGCTTCAAATATGCATATTTCCTTTCCTTACTACTCTATAGTATGGTCATTGATTTTACTTAGATATCATCATATATGCTATTTTTTGTATTTTTGTTATTCGACGCATGAGTAGTGCTGAATATTCATGTGTTTGCCCAAGGCAGAACGGAGTCGATGAATCGCAATATGGTTTCATTTTAGGTGGTCTAAAATGATTCAAACTCGTCGTGGCAAGTTTTGAGAGAGAGAGTAAAAATGATGGGTCCTGTTCTGTGTACCACATATGGGTCTATACGAGGCGTGTAGGGGCACAATCGTTATTTGTCCGAATTTCTAAGTGTGAATGAATGGACTCATATACGTTTCGTATAGATCATATATACGAGACTAATCATTGTTGAATAAGTGAGTGAGTGTGAGAGGATGCTATATGCCTCGTGTATGCCTATACGAGACGTATAGTATTGGTGAGTTGTTAGAATAAAAAAGTTGGGTGTGTAAATAACCAAGCCCTTTATTTATAAACCCACACACACTTAACTATCATAGCTCCCAAATGAGTGATACGTGACCGAAGAGAGGTGCTGAGGCGACGGTGATGCCCACATGATGTACCCTTTTTTTTCACACACCCCCACTTTACAGAAGGCCCTTAGTCATGTTCGGTATCTGTGGGCAGAGGAGCAAAGAAAACCGGTTATTAAACCAAACCAAAACCATGAAAGCATCTGGTTGAAACCAGGTTAGAACCGCACTGAACTGCAGATTTTAGAATCTGTATGTAAAACCCTCCGTAGAAACCGGTCAAAATCAAAGTGAAGAGGAAAAAAAGAAAAGGAAACTGATTTTACACCAAGCCGGTTTCAACAGTCACGGATACAAGGCTTAGGGAGGGGGATAGGCCTCCCATGGGTCTTCAAGATCAAATGTTAAAACATACTGTTTTTAAATAATTTGCTTAATTTTGAAACAAATCTGATTACAAAGGACACAAATCTAATTACAGCACAAATCTGATTACATGATTACAAAAGGGCACGGAAGTAAATTGATTGATGTTACTCCCCTAGTTAAAAATCGACTGATCTTACTCCCCTTAATAACCGATTTTAAGAACCAGTTTTAACCATGAACCGTTTTAAACCCATACCGGCTTGGGAATAAAACCAACTTAATAGATGATATCTATATAGATATTATTAAGAACGGTGATAAAAATGGATGATAAAGATATATGGATCATTCTATCATTGTTATGCAGCAAAACCATTGTAAAGGACGTTAAAAATGATTTGTTGATTTTTTTTTATTTTTTTTTGCATATTTTCAAAACATGTTGTTTGCATCATATTATTTTGCCATATACAAAATCATTAAAAAATGAATAAATTACATAAATCGCCATTTATATTTACTCATTTTTACAGATAATGTCTTTTTTAGAAAATAGTCAGTGTTGTAAAAATTGGCTTAAGCGGCCACCTAGGCGCTAGGCGATGGTTTACTTTGTCAATTTGGCCTGAGCGGTGCCTAGGCGGCCTAGCATAGCCAGTTTTTTTTGAGTTTTTTCGGGTAAAAAAGTACCAGATCTATGATTTTTCGAGACATATCTAAACCTTAAACTCTTAATATGTCTCTGAAACATCGAATCCAACCACTGAACTACGAAATCCATCTCTAAAATTTGAACTCAGCTTCGAACTTTTTTGTTGTTCGAGCATTCGATCATTTTTTGCAGTTCCAGTGTTTAAGATTGAACTTTAAATTACTTGACTAAGTATGTTTAAGTTTATTTTTTAAATTATTTAAAATATAACTTTGAATTATTGATATTGATGTCTGTATATAATATATATTTGTAAAATTACATATAAAAATTTTAATCCGTCTAACGCCGATTAATCCCTAGACGGTACCTCACCGCCGGACTATCACCTAGCGTCTTCTACTTAAAATAGTAAAGGCTAGCTTTTATCAAACTAACACACATGAAACCTTTACACATGTATAATTAGAATCAGGCAGAACATTAAGATTTCCAATATTTGTTCGAACGTGATCCTAAATCAAAGGTTATCACGCCAACTCGCTGCACACCAAAATTTTCACCAAAAGACGTATTTTGGGATTCAATATTGAAAACTAGCCATGGCGTTGATGTGTATACAATCTAGGTTTGGGCCCCCAAGATGTTCTTTCCTCCCCAGTCCGCTCGTGGAACCACCGAGAGACATCAATGTTTTTTAATGACTTCAAAATTTCTTTGAGCCAAGAACTTATTCAGAACAGTCTATCTATCTTAACTAAAAGCCGGAATTCCTTCGAAACAGCCTCTCTATCTCAACTAAGATAGAGATAATGTTTTTCTTCCTCCTCAGACCCTACTAAAGAGTGAGAATAAATAGTTAAAGCTTGTTTGTTAATGAATTCTAAATTTACGCTATTTTTTCAAAAAAAAAAGAAAAGAAAGAAACACGATCATCCCTCGAATTTCAAAATGCACTCAAGGGACACCCATGCCTTTAGATGTTTTTTACTTTTTTTAAATAGCAGTTTTTATTTTTTACTATTAGACTTGAACCCTCAACTTATGTTAGAAATGGCCCAAATGGATACTTTAAAATCACCTTTATATATGTTAAGACAAATGTGCTTTGGTATGTTTTTCTTTTTGTTATGCAAATTCCATCTCTTCACACCTTAACATGTATTAAAAAAAAACTAGAAGAGTATATCATGTATATGTATTTTGAGTCCCTCAAAGTCTAACAAAATCATATCTGCACAGCAAAAGACGAGTCTAATATCTACTACCAAATCTCGTATCATTCTACCTTTTAACATCATTAGGTGACAGTATCACTAGAGCCGAGTTGATCAACTTCTCCAACCCACCACTCAACCTGACAACAGTATTCACAAGCGGTTCACAAAACGCCGTCTCCTCAAACTTAAAATCGTTGCCTCGTATACCCTCAAGCTGGTTTTCTAAGTACTTCCTAAGACTAGCTTCTGCTACATTGATCAAACCGAAAGAAGGGCTCGTGTGCATGATTTTTGTGACAACTAATCCCGCTAACATCACTTGATCCGCCTTTACCAGCTCGCATAAATAACAAGGTAATAGAACCGTTTTGAAAACAGACCACGCGTCCTGGTCCCAGCTTTTATTTTCTGGTCTTGAGAAATAAGCTTCTTGACAGTTATGAGAGAAAAACCCAACCATGTAGTTTACATAGGAAAAGGTGGTTCCGTATGAAGGTTTTGTAACGATGGTTGATATCAGGCCTGAGGATAATAAAATAATTAACAAACCGTGATCAGTTAAAACCGGGGCCAGTTTGTTTAGTTGCTTTAATCTGTCCTCAACAAAGTCCAAACACTCTATTTGTATTTTTTCATATGGAAGTAAACCTGCAATTTCTAGAGTTGTAAAACAATTCACCTCGAGTAACAAGTGGGTCAAGTGTCGAGTAGAGTCCTCACTCAACAAAACCCCGTTTCCTTTTGAAAGGGATTGGTCGATAATTTTCAAAATGTCGTTGAATTCAGACACTGATGCTAGTTTCTTGAAAATCAACGCCCAACACTCGTGTAAAGGGTGAACCGAAAGGGTATTATCGTCCTTTGTTGTTTCTTTCTCACCTGATTCTTCTTCTTGAAAGTTTTCCCATCCTTCATCCCAATCATCATCACCCCAATCATTCCCAGCACTGTGAGGTGATTGATCAGAGTTTTTTACCTCATCTTTTACACTTAAATTACCAAAAAGCCCTTCCCACTCTCCTAACATGGCTATCAAAACATCGATATGGGATCGTGTAACAACATTATCAGATATCTTTACAAAACAAGAAACCGCAGAATCAAGGGTAGAAAGATCATTTGGAGATATCTCAAGGTTCGAAGAAATAATTGATAGTAGCTGTGATGATTTTAAGGCAACCAAAGTATGTGTGAAACTTCTAGGTGCATCTTCATTATTAGGTGCGATTTCACGGCCTAAATTTAGCGGACCTGCATTATCCCACCCGACCCAAGGATCAACATTGTCCTGAAGCACGGTAGAAAGAGAAGTCAAATTTGTGGTCAAACCTGTTATAAATTGCATAACTTCCAACATATGAACACGAACATGACTTGGGATTTCCATGTCATCAGAAAATCGCACCAATCGATCCCAAACAGTACTTCTGACATTCTTTAATTCCTCTAAATCACCATCTAAATCACTCAAACTTGATAAAACACGATATATATGCTGGTGTTTACAGGAACCACAGGCTAAATCCCTCAAGACGGTTTCCAAGATTCTTATGTAAAGACTGGGAAGATCAATGATATTTTCATAATGTCTTTGAATCTCTGGTGAGAAATTTGTATTGCGTGAAAAATAAGACATCGATGCATGATAAACATACGATATTGCTTTAAAACGACACCCGGAGAACACCATCGATCTACAGAAACTGAGAATTTCAGTACAAACATCACTCACGAGACCGAAATGTACATAAGCAAAAACAAACCCCCATCCTTCATTTACAGAAATCTTTCCCTCTTTGACCAAGTCAACAAAAGCTTCAAGACAGATCATCACACACGCGGGTGAGAATTTCCCGTCCAGATCATTAGACGATACAAACTTCTGTAAATCGTTGATCAATCTAAGCCAGAAATTGATGAGCATAACCAGATCATCCTTCCAATTAGGATCCAATGAGAACTTACCAAAATCACCATTCACTAATGGAGTTATCTTGAAAAATTTCTTCATAATCCCCATTACAGAAGCACCTGGATAAGCAATAAGCTTGATATACTTTTTGCAACGTTCATATGTACTGTCAAGTTCATTAATGAATAACCGAAGGGTTTCTGGATCTTGAAAATGAACTTCTGATTTTGAGTTATTTTCTAAAGCTGTCAATGAACTTGATACATAATATCCATACACGTATTGCCACGGTACAAGACCCTCCGGAACCCGATCTTTAAATATTCCAGTTAGGGTTTTCATCATTTCTGCAAGTGGTTCAACGCTCGTTGCATTTACATGAGCATACACTTCATCTGTAAGACATGGCAAATTTAAACCAAACAACCCGGCGATGTTTTTGAAGTTTAAATCCTCGATGAATGCAAGTTTACTACATTCTTGCACCATGATCTTGTAAAAACTATCCAGCTCATCAATGGTGAAATGCGTGGGATCGGGGTTGATGATGTTCAAAAGTTCTTTTTTGTCTTCAACCTTTGAGAAACAAATGGAGAGGAGGTCATATATGTAAGCAAGACGTAGTTTATCCCTACCATTGATTTCGGGGTACACAGATATGGAGATTGTTTTGAAAACATCTTTTGCAGAATCATGTATTTTGCTTTCAAATTGTGTAATTTCAGATTTGATATCATCAACGGTCCAGATCTTAGAAAGAAAAGCTGAACAGAGGAATTTCAATAGCACCTGAGCATGAATCATTCGAGTATGATAAAACTTTATGTTTAATAAACAGATAATTTGCAATACAAGTGGTAGATAGAGGTGGCAATTTCTCCCTATTTTATTTTGCCCTTAATGAATCAAATGTGAAACTAAAAATAAATAGATTAAAAAAACGGAAATGTGTCAATGTATTTTAATTTAATACAAAAAAAAGACATTTATATCAAAATGTTCAAAGAATTTAATTATTATTAAAATCATATATCTATCACACTTACTGTCTATAAAAAATATAAATTTCATCTCATTTTACACATAACAGGTCAAATGGTTAAAATTAAACTAATATATTTCTAAAAAGGCAAGGGGTCGAATGCTTTGAAATTTACCAAGAGTGTTTTTTATCCGTACAACTTTCTAAAACAATCTATTCATCTATTTAGTTTAGGTAAAAGACCATACAACTTTTTTAATCACACCTGATACACTAGTAATTTATCGAAAATGTTTAGGGTTAACCTTAGGCCATACCTGAGCAAACTTCCTAATCCGACCATTTTGCCACCTCTACTAAGAGATATAACATAGACATTTGCATACCTTGGTTTGATCTAAGTCATAGTCTGAAGCCAAACTCAACACATCTTTTAGGATTTTCTTTTTCTCTGTTCTAACTGAGTCAATGAAGTTGAATATTACACTCTCCATATAGTTGATGTCTCTAGATAAAAAGCGTGTTGTTTCAATACCAGGAATAATTTGCTCAATTGCTCTTGTATGATCAGCCACACGTTTTTGTTCCTCTAATTTCAACTTCCATTCCTTCCAAAATGATGACTGCGCTTGGTCAATTTTGTTGCGTTCATCTGTTACAAAATACGAATGTAAAAATAATGGAATTGATAAATCATAACTGTTTAAACTAAGGCACAAATGTACAGATTCACTTGCTGCCAAAACTTATGAAGAGAACCATTAAGAGCATAAAAAGAATATGTGTTACAATTAAAGGTGGTGATTTCGATCCACTTACTTGTAAATAGGTTGACTTGGTTTATATTTAATCTCAAATGGGTCAAATGGTTAAGACCATATAGAAGTGATAACTTTGATGCATTTACTTATCAACAGGTAAAATCAAGTTATTTTGCCTTGGTGTCAAATAGATAAAATTAAAGATATAAGCTACATTGGAAGGGGTCAAATGGCTTGAAGGTCGCCCAAACTGTATACCATGCATAAAAGATCTTCAAATAAATTTACATAAATAATAAGATTCTTATTGAGATATCATAAATCTTGTAATCATATTTGCCAGACCATTTATTGTTTAAAAAAACAGATTCTTTTGACAAGGCAAAAAATTTGTCAACCCAACCCACAAATAAATTTATAAACATGTTTAAGATAAAAAATTTAGCTAAAATGAAAACAAGTCAAAGTTGCTCCAAACATATTTTTGATGCATACAACCTCCTAAAGTGTTTTTCTAAGTTACATAATTAAGAGCTTAATAAAATTAAACAAAAAATAAGTGTTTCTGTAGACCTATGCTTTTTGACTACTGGGATGTTACTGGGTAAGTGGGTATGTTAGTTTTTTTGTTTGTTTGTTAGTAGACCTATGCTAAAATCACCAGTTTGACCAGTTACCATCACACCTAACCCTCACATTTTGCCACTTAAGATTTCAATATATGAAGAATTACCTGAATTTAGTGATGTGTATTTCTGTTGGAACTTTCTTAGCAGCAATTCCCTTCGTTGAGCAGGACCCTCACACTCACCACTAGAGTTATGTAACATACTATAAATCATCCCCAAATTCATAATGCTACATATTTCATTATAATCTTCCCTTGATCTCACCTGTTCTTCGATTGTTTGCACACCATAAAAGGCATCATTAAGATTTAATAAAAATGAGCACCCTAAAATGTCTTCCTCTTCTGTGACAGGTGGCACCATAACCGTTTTTGCTAAAGAAGCAATCAAATTGTCTTTTGGAGAAAAATCATTTCTTGCCAACCAAGACAAAACAGTTGCCATTGCTTGTGTCCCAAGAAACTTGTTACCATTTTCTGCTTCTTGACTAAGTTCAAGTAACCATGGAAGGTGTAAAGCCACAAAAGTCAAAACTTTGCCGTTTTCTTTCAACAGAGAGTCAAAATCAGAAGCATTTGCTACAGATAGCAAGTCAGCTATATCAGAAAGTGTTGTTTTTATGGTTATGAATTTCTTTTTTTGATCTTCATGAAGACTTGCATTGAATTGCCCTGATGAATCCATTAAGTCAGCTATATCATGTCCTGAAAATTCTGAAGTTTTCTTTCCAGTCAACATTGTCAATTTTTCACATTGGCTTTGCATATCTAGATCTTTCCAGGCATGTAAAAGTTCACCGATTGAATCCTTATCACAATGGCTCAAAGCAAACCCTAGAAGTTGTTTTCTAGAACTAATATCCATGTTTACAAGGGCCGGACCCCTCGCCAGTGCAGTACACAAGTCCCAAACGGGCCCATGACCCTTCTTTGCCATAATAAGACAAAGATCAAAAGCAAGTTGAAGATCTCCTGCAACTGCTGCTTCTCTTGCTATTGCTTCTTGGACGGATGAGATTTCATCTTGAGAGTTGAGTCCAAGAAGTTTCGCTATCTCAATAAGCTCATCAACATTAAGGTATGCCCCACTTTGAGTGGTGATTGCTAATTTGATGATGTCCATTGGGTCTTTGATTTGCCTAAATTCAATTGGAAGAATGTTTACACCTAATCTCGGAAGCTTAACAGTAAGGGCATCAATAATATCTAACTCTTTCATCACATTTCTACTGCTTGGAAGGATATCCAGACACTCCTTTGCCTTCCATATCTGGAACAAGTTCCAAAATTGGGGTTAACTTTATTTATAAGAAATCCATTTAGATATGGATAATTCAACTTCTTCTCTGATGGGTCATACAGGGAGAAAAAAAAAAAGAAATTAGCCTAAAAGTCAAGAAGCCAAAAGTTGCCCGCTACATATTTAAATCCAAAAAAGTTTCTGATTATTTTATTCAAAAGATCATATATTTATTATAATAATATATTCGTGAAATACTATTCGAGACAGCAATTATTTATATAATAAAACTCAAACTTTTTAGTAAAAACAGGCACAAATGTGTTTTCAAATAACATATTGCCTGTTTCTGACCAAACCTGCCTGATTTGTCAATTTTGTCAACTCCAAATTCATAACTCATCCATATCACAATATGTCCAGTATTTCCAAGGCTTTCATCGCAGTTTAAATCGATGAATAATATGCTTAAATTATGAAAAATAGAACCCGAGGTGGAGAGTTTAACCTATTTACTTCTGGATGAGTCAATTAAGGGTCATTTTTTATCTCAAACAACTCACATTAAAAATTTTACCTAAAAGGGACGGTCAAATGGTAGGAAGTCATCCGAAGTGTATTTTAATACACGCAACCCTTCTAAATTGATCAATTCAAAGATTTAGACTAGTATCATAACAAAATTGTATTAGTATTTAGTAATCATATTTCATTCAATAATTAATTATTATTGATTTTGTAGTATAAGAAACAATCTGCTTCAACAAATTACCCAACGTGCCATCTTTTCACCTCTAAACAAAACTATTAAATGCAACAATCATGATCTACCCTCAATAACAAAAACAAACAAACAAACAAACAAACGTACCCAGTTTAATCCCACTTTTAAGTAGGGTCTGGGAGGGGTGAGATGAAAACAAACCTTTCCCCTACCCCAAGAAGAGATAGAGAGGCTGCGTCAGAAGAGACCCCTGGCTCAAAATATTTTTTTTTTTTTTTTTTCAAAGACATTTTATTAAGAAAAGAGGGTAAGCCTTGCATGATTAAAACTACCGAAGTATATGTCAGTCATAAAGAATATAAACACTTATTTCAATCATATGGTAGTTACATACACAATCATATATAAAGAAAGCATGATTAAATACCCTCAATAACAAAATAATGTGGAAAATGTTGCTTACTTCTGAGCAAGATAGACTAGGAGCCGAGAAAAAATACTCTCGTGCTGCCAGAATGATGATATTTTCAGCCTTTTCTGTTGACAATGCCACTGAACCAGAGCCTTTTAGATAGTTTCTAGCAAGTGAGAATTTCCCAGCTTTTAGCAAACCCCTGCAGAATTCAATCAGCATGTATTCTAAATCAATAAAAGGAAATGCCTTTTCTTGCATGGACTGGAAATCTCGCCACATATTTGCCCAATCAGCATCTGTTCGGCCAGGTTGGCGGCGGATAAACTTTGACAGTATAAGACGGAGAACTTGTTTTACACTCTTGCTATCTGATTGTGCCTCCATGAAGAAAGCAATCGGCTTTGGAACCTGAATACATATAAGTAACCTCATAAATGAAATATCATATCTCTCCATTAAAGCATCATACAAATTTAAATATTGTTCATCTATTTCTCATACATCTAAATTAGTCACAATAAAGACAAAAATAAAGGAGACTTCTGGAGCCATTTAAAATCATTAATCTGTTTAAAATTATGGTAGTCTCAACATAACCCAAAAAGGAAATCATGAATTTGCAATGAACTTTCAAGAAAAAGAAATTTCCATTTTTCAAGGAATGAGAAAGCATATACTAATAAACTAACAAAAATTGAGTCCCTTAACTAGATTAGGACACAAAAGCACATAGTAAACAGAGATCATACACCACTTATCCTTGAAAAGACAGAAAACTAGTACCAATCACAAGTAAACAAACAAGCTGGCAGCTGATTATAAGTATAAAACTTTAACTACATGAAAACACAAAAGGAACAGAGACCATTTGCCACTGATTTCTACAAAGGCTGACAACTAGTAACAGTCACAAGTAAACAAACAAGCTGACAGCTGACTAAAAGTGTCATCAGAATGATATTGTCAAGATATATCAAATTATCAAAATGGATATCACAAGGTGGCAAAACTGTGACCAGTAACATTAGCAAGTGCCACATGTTAGGCCATCACTAGTAGAGTATAAAAAACAACTATGATCTACCTAACCTGAAAACCAAAAGTCCTAAAATCGCATTAAATGCACACCTGGTACAAAGTCAAAAGCCTTCCAGCCTCAACATGCCCTTCTGCAATTTCAAGTTGCTTTTTAAGACCCTCTACTTCATAACCTGCTTAAACACAATACTGTTAATAGAATCCCAACCCTAAAAATCTGACAGTAACTTTATTCACTCACTCATGTTCTAAAAGTTACAACCAAAAATATGCACACATGAAATCAAGAGTGAAAGGGGAAAAAAATCAATGTGCTAAATCGTAAGTGTTCTTGATTGTTAGAAATAAACAGAGACAGGTACAAGTTTGTGGCACCACACAAGACAACTACTACCAAACAAGAAGCTATGAGCTTGCTCCATGTGAACAACCTTTCAGTTTAAACAGTGTATCCTTGAGAAAACTCCAACAATCATGTGCTATTAAAAAATACCTATCTGTAAGAACATTTTAAGGATAATGTATACATAGGTGATAGGTCACTCAAGTATTCAAGAGATTTCACTTCTAGAGTTGTAAAATGACAAAAATAACCTGAATCTACTCAACCTGTCTTGAAAGCTATCCGTAGTTTATTTTTTCAAGAAGATTCAGTGGAAACTTTTTGTCATTTTTACACTCTAGATGAGACTGTTACAGACCAAACGAGAGAACTCAACCCAAAAGACTAGTCTGATGGGTGAGAGAGCTCATTTGGCCTATAAACCCCACATCAATTGCCATACAACCGATGTGGGACAAGTCCCATACCTTGCAATGGTTTCGATCCGTAACAGAGACATAAGCTTTTATGGGCATTTTCTCATTTAGCAATTTCCAGCTAATACTTTGCCAGAATTGACAAAAATGAAAACATGTTGAATGTGTGGCATATGTATACTTATCTTACTATTGACATCCTTAAAAAACTCAACATCCAGAAAGAAAAATGATTTAGAAGTGTATGAAAATGCTTACCATGCAAATATGGAAGTTTAGACAATATTGAGGCCATGGTACTCCACTTATCAGTAGCAGTACATAAATACAAACACTGAATAGCACAGTCTACTGCTTCAGCCTTATTTATGAAAAAACTGTTTCCAAAAAACTCCTTGCACCCCTCTTCAATAACTACTAAACATACCTCGATCTTATTCTCCATAGCAATTTCTTTCATCCATCTAACTAAAAATGAATCAGCAGTATCATCAACCACTTCATCACCAAATTTCTTGTGCATGAACACTAGTGCTCTATCTCTTAGCCTTTTGATTATGTTTTCCTCATTAAACCCCTTAAGCATCGTCTTAAATTTTTCATAATCAGACAATTGTTCCCATGTGGCTAAACTCATGTTGAAATTCATATCATGATCATCATCATCTTCAGAATAAATAAGCTGGTGCAAATAAGAAATAAGCTTGTGGAACTTTTGCAATTCATTAATACCCTTTCGGCAAGCAAAATCAATCAAAGATAAACTGTTGTCCAGCTGTCCACTTAGGGTGTCCATTTCTATAGCTCTATGTTTGTACCAGACACACAGTTCACTATTTGGTGGCCATTTATATCCCATTAACCGCTTCACAATTGGTTCGGTTTTGATCTGAATGGCAGTTTCATGATTTTCAGGGAGGGTATTGATGTAAGTTAACATTCTTTCATGTTCAACCCAGTCTTCTTCTCTTAAAAAAGTAACTTGATGAGGAGAACAGCCAGGAAGCAGCTGTCCATATGTTTGAACAGGAACTGTTTCAGGGATAGCTGCTAAAACTTCAAGCATGCAAGGAGATATTGAATAAGGATGGCGTTTGAACAGAAGATTTAAAGCTCCAATTTTGCCACTTTCAGCAAGCGTAGTAGCAGCTTTTTTTATAAGCAATGAGCGAAATTTGCTGTAATCCTGTGCAGAAAATCTGAAAGAAGCTAAGTCAATGTGTTAAATTAATTAAAAATTGGTTAGAACTTAGAACAAACATATTATAGTGTCCGTTTGAAATGACAATTTCGACTCATTTACTTATGAACGGGTCAACTACTCAAAGCATGTTACATTTCATCTCTAGAAGATCAAACAGGTAAGATAAAGAAGAAAAATGCCTATATCAAAAACCATCAAATAGATCAAACAAAGTCAAAGAGGCTTATTCTAGCTAGAAAACATTTTTGATGCATATACCTTCCTAGTTCATTTTTTTTAAAAAAATTAGATTAGCACTAAAATAAAATACATTTATTTATAATCATATTTGACACATAGTTGATAACAAATTCAATTTTTTGGTAATTATTTTTTTTTTATCTCCAAATTGTATTTTTGATGCAAAAACCTTCAAAAACTTAGATTGTTACTAAAATAATATGATTTTACTGGTCATTTTAGTTTAGACTCTAATATATGTAGTAGTAAATTTTATAACAGATATCTAGTCTACTCATAGTTCAATGTTTAGTCTTTCAATGTGTTCAGTGAGGTTTTTGTTCCAAATGAAGCAATGTGTAAATTGAACCCAATACAAGCCTCTGAAAACTACGGTGTGAGTGAGTGACAACTCCTTTTACAAGTCACAATGCTTTTATAATACATAAATGAAGCAACAAAGATATATCAAGGAAAAGCAAAGCATGAATCAAATGAAAATAAAGAACTTGATATAATTCTAGAAACATACAGTTCAAGGAAAAGCAAAGCATGCATCAAATGAAAATAAAGAACTTGATATAATTCTAGAAAAATACAGTTCAATATATGTGATTATGGACCATGTATAATTTGTTGGGTTAAAAAGGCTTTATGGGTTTTGGCTCATATGATGGTATTTGGGTTTTAATTAACTGTTTAAGCAGCCCGTTTATTGTTTTCTTGGTCCCTAAGTTTGTTGACCTCACTTTCCTCTATGTATATCCTTGTTATGTAATTGTAATCTTTGAGCACCTTGAGTAATAAAGGATATATCTTTGTCGCAGTCTGTGGACGTAGGTCCCCTCAACCAAACCACGTTAAATCTTTGTGTGCTTTATTCTTTCTATTTGTTCTGCGGTGATATTCATTTTATGTTCATATGTGTTAATCGCTTCCACATGCCACTCAAATCCTAACATAATTAAGATGCAATTTTGAATGGTTTCATTACCTGCCCATGTTTATTCCAAGAAATGTTTCTAGTCTGTCTTTGAATTGTAACATCTTGAGTCTTGCCAAACGGAAATCCCAATATGGACTACCCTTTTCATCTTCAACTTCAGAAAAAATATAACGGTTTGTTAACTGGAGACCATAAGCAAGTAAAGCTCTAACTGCATCTTCTGTTGGTCCAACTCTATCCACACACTCTGAAAGTACAAAATCTTGATCCTTAATAAGTGAAAGAAACATAGTAATTTCACTTGGTCCCTGCAAAGAATGCAGCCACTGTGCTTTTAATACTTCATCTTTATCCAACCCATGATGATCAGCTAATCTAACAGCATCCTCAAATTTCTGACTGGTAACTAAAATATCATAAAGTTCCTGAACAGATTTTTTTACAAATGACATCAAGCTCCATCGCAGTTTACCACTGTCAAATTGTTTATATTTTTCAACTGTAATTGGCTCACAAAGAACTAAATCCGACGGTTCAAAATTCTTTTCCGGTGATTTACTTTCTAGAATAAATATGCATCCTGGTGATGTTGACACTCGCTCTAAAATAGGCAAAGAGTATTGATAATCATTTTCTAAAACCTTAACACCACTATTGATGTCAAACATAGTAATTTTGCCACTTCTATTCGCAATGACAATGATATGATCGATCCACCATGTAAAGTCCATTATATTGATTAGTTCATTTTTTTCTCTGAAATCAACTTCTGATAATAAATCTTCCTCGTTTAGCTTATAAACTATCAAGCATCCTCTCAAATCCAATGTAGCAACAAATTGTTTTAGTGGCGAAAATTGAACCTTTGGAAATGATACTTGATCTGTATAACCTTTCGTTTTAGTGTAGAGACCTTCAAACTCAGCAGAAGCCACTTGTTGTAAGCCTGATTGTCGACGCCATTTCCAAAGAGATATGATGTAAGGTCCTGGGAGGGATGGAAAAGAAATAAACAATTTAGTTATCTAGTTACATGGTAAAAGATCAACATCCTTGATCCCATGTCAACTAATACTCTCTAAATCCCTCCCAACCTTCAGAAAACTAAGTTAAGAGCAGTGACACACCAAGTCACCCTTCAATTTTACAAGTGATGAGTTTCATAAAAAAAAAAGAGAGAGAGAAATGCTTGATAATTGAATTGAAGTTCATGACAAACACATGGAAATGGTTTTCTTAAAAGTGATAAATATCTGCTTTTTCTTCTTTTTGCAAAATACAACATATTACGGTTCAATGTTATTGTTAGAATATCTTGGAGCATGTGGCATCCAACTTGAGGGGGACAACCCGATTTATATAATAAGAAACTATAAAAATGAGAACATCATTAATTCGTGTTAGAGATTTATCTAGTTCTTTAAGATATCTAGGTTTTGTTTGAAATATATCTAGTTTCCTTTTTCTTACCCAGTGACTGTACAGACAGTTTTTCTCTCAATTTCTCATATATCATAGCATTAACATTCATTTCCAATTATCATAAACTGATTAGAACAAATTTCTGTATCAAATGTTTTAGAACAAAAAACTCCACATATGAGTTTGAAATATTACCAGTAAATGGACAGATGATGAATTTCATGTTTCAGATGTGTGGTCAATATATGGTGTTGGATATGAAGTTTAAGAAATGTTGAAAAATGTGATTGGAAATAATTAGTAACAGGTAACATTACCAATGACGACAGCTGAGGTAGTTGTGATGCTAACAGCACAACTAACAACAGCAATCAACGAGCTATCTGGATGATATCCACAACAACTAACATTTTGAGGGAACTGCTTATGTAACAATGACCCTGAATTTGAATTACTCGTTGTGGAGATAGAGGCACATGGGTCCTGACTAATCTCAACATCATGAACTGAACCATCTGATGCAAGTAAGCTAAACGTACACCTGTAAATATAATAATAACACTATTAGATTGACCAATTAAGCATGAAAGTAAATGAAGACAGTTGCAAACATAATTAATTTAGAAATTGAGTGAGAGACGTAGTACTTACAAACAAGACTTTCTCATGTTCTTATTATCATGAATTACCAAACTGATAATTGGCAAAGGTATTTTTAAATGCTGCTTTGTAATTCTGGTTATTTCTTCACCATTTGCTCTTATAAAATAAAGTGTGTCTGTATTGTCAAAAACTCCCAAAATGTCATGATCCTCTGACCAGGCTCCAAACATGAAAGTAACAGGGGAGTTACCTGATTTCACATGGCAAAAACTAGTGATTTCATGTTATGAAAAGAAAACTAAAATAAACTCAAATATCAGCTGCATTCAAAAGGTACTTGTTAATTTAAACAATAAAGTGTAATCAAGTTTATAACATAATAGCACCATAATTATAAAATAATAGGCATAATTTTAAACATGTTCAGGAGCCTTACTAGCAAATATCCCACAAGGCTCTTGGTAATTATCGTCTCTATGTAAGATAGTTATCGCATTGCCAATTGCTATAGCCACATGTTCACCACTTGGAGAGACGAAAATTGATGTCCACTTGCTTAACTTCTGTGGATGTCGATTTGTGGTCCATTTTTCTCTAAACTCACTGAGGCCTTCATGGTACAATAGGAGAACAGTTATAAATATTTCGCCATCCCTTGTATTTGGATAAAGGGGCAGTAAAAAACAGTTTTTCGCATACTAACAGCCAACGGTTTTTTAGTTATGAAAGCTACAGCATGCATAAATTCGGTTTGACATCATCCAACAGTTTTTTAGTTATGAAAGCTACAGCATGCATAAATTCAGTTTGACATTGTAGACGGGAAAAATTACAATACACTTCACTACTTATACTGCTGTAATATAAAGTAAAATAAAATACAATGAACTATAATATTTACAATGCAACCTTGATAAATGAATAGCCTCACCAAATGAACAACTTTCTCCAGCTTCGAATTGTTATTGTTATTGTTATCATTATTGATAAGTAAATAACCTCTCTAAACAAATATTTTTTCCTGGTCGTGATGGTTTTCCTTTGTCTAGGTTTTGCTGTATCTCGTTTCATCCACATATGTTAGTCCATGGAAATAGAAGCTTATTTTAACAATTCAATGCATCACAGAAATAAAAAACATTCAGCAACTTATTCCAACATGATTCTATACAAAGTGATTATGACAAAGTGTTATGCAGTTTGCAACCCTTTGACCACAAGCTTAAAAACCATATCAATATTGAAGCTGACAATCAAATCGTATGGCATCCAAATTCAAATCCCTAAGGATTTCAGTACATAAGCCAGCAGGTTAATTACTGTATAACCCATCAGTTTCAACTTCTGAATGCAGTATGAGTTAAGCAAAAAAGCGAACTTTGAAATGTACCTTTAGTTGAAAGCAATCTAAGAACGCTTCCTTTGGTACTCTCATTTAGCTGAAATTTCAATCAAAAATTCGAATAGATTCATAAACTATGAGAAATCAAATCAAATTCATGAATTAACGAATGATAATCAGTTGATCACATATAAAGTACACTTAACCTCTTGGTGAATAGGGTAGTAATTGTGAGAATAAGGTCTAGCAGCGTGTTGACGAGTCTCGTATAGAACTTGAGAATCACTTCTTCTTCTCCCCTCGATCTCCATTTTTTACCATATAAACAGCTTGCTACTGACACTGCTGTTATACAGATCTAAATACGGTTGCCCGCTGAAGATCTCACAAAGAACCCTAGAATCAGTTGTCTTCTGAATAAGAACCAACAAGTGTCTTAAAGATCCAAAATTGGTTATTATGAACCAAATTGGGAATGTTAACACACCGAACTACCACCAATTCAACACTGTGTAACCTTCAATTACCTTTGTTCGTGTAATTTAATACTATGTAATTGTATGAACTGGTGGGGGTTACTACCACCGCATAGGTTCACACTATCGAGCAATGGACCAACGGGTTAGGGCACCCTACGCGTCTGGAAATGGGTGTGGTTCGAACGACCCTCGCCCGAATGGTTTCGATTGGCTGCTACTATGCAATTATATAACTAAAATAATTTATTATATTTTTTAATTTAACTAGTATATAGAGGAGTATAGGACCCGCGCGTTGCGGCGGGATCTGATATACTGATGTAAAAACAACCAACAGAACATGAGGCTAAAAACCCCTCGTAAATGTAGAATTTATAAACGATACAAATATTATTAAATTATCAAATCTAAATCGTATATATATGTAGTGTATATAATACTCATGGTTTAAAAAATTATTAAATATAAATCGTTTGTGAACTAATTACGATCAAAATGATATAAACGATACAAATATTCGATGATGTACGGACGCGTTATAGGCATGTGAACAACGCGCAAAATTTCTGTGTAAATTGAAAGTTATAGCGCAAAATTTCTGTGATCATTTGGATTCGAAATTTATATAAACGTTAATGAGGTCATTGCGGTCAAATTAATATAATGATGACTTTTATCCGATAACTTAATGACGGGTTAAAATCATGTGAACATTAAAAATATGTGAGTAAAGTGAGAGGAATCTTTAAAAGTAAGAGTTTAAAGTTCAGGGTTATAAATAAAATTTTCAAATTAATTCAAAAGCAGTGTAATTTGATCTTTTGACGCGGTTCCTTTATTTTTTGTCGGCTTTGTATCTTTTGTCGCGGTCAGTTTTTTGTGTGAGCAGTTTGATGTGAGTGAGTGTGGGAGAAGCTTTAGAAGCTTGTAAACTGTGTAGTAAAACATGGACAAAAATGAATAGTAACATCATCACACAACCCAAACTTTCATTTTTAATATATATATATATTAATATATTTAAGTTTATATTATTAATTTCAAAAACTTAGAATAGTTATTATTTGTGGAATGATTTTGTAATTAATTATTATTTAAATTCATATTTTAAGTTGTATGCACAATGCATGAAAATGTTGCTAAAGTAACATCACTTATTTCATATAAAGACATTCATATTTACAATGTTAAGGTCCTTAAGGATTATCTACAAATAATTCAACTTAATAATTACATACAATCATTTTTATATATAGATGGGAGGGGATATTTTTATATATAGATGGGAGGGAAGATATGATGACTAAGATGTAAAACTAAAGGTTTTTTATGTTTCTTTTATAAGATGACAGAGATAAGAATAATGCAAGTGTGTGATCATTTAACGTCATATTACATTGAAGGTGAATCGACTTATAAAAAATAAACCTAAACGACACCCTTACCTCGTTTGTTGTAACGACTGGTTTTAACGGTCACATGTGAATAAATAAATGTTATTATGTTTTTAAATTATGTTGTGATAATAATATAATAACATTTGGGATATTATAGTTAACTGGTAACTATTTGACTAAGTTGGTTAAATAAGATAGCTGCTTTAAAAGATTGAGGGGTTATAGTTGTCAATTAGGCAAAGTTCCTTTAAATTAGAGATAATACCATTGGCCTGGTCAAAATCTAAAAATTTAATGTGTGTGTATTTTTGTAACATCTAGAGAAGAGGAGAATAAAAGAACTCTCAAAAACCTAGTTTCCAACACTTAATTATTGGCTTAAATTCGAGTTTGAGGAGCCAAATCAGTAAATCACTATTTCAAAACTCTAGCAAACAAAACAAGAGACAAAAATGTCTCTATATATACACGTACCATATAACATTTCAAAGGTTGTCATCATGAACCATTATAAATATATTCATTGCTTAATTAAAACGAAGTCATGGTCATTTAATTAGGTAGATCAAAAGTTTTTTTTTCCTTTTCCATTTTTTCTTTTTAACGTTTTAGTCTACACTATTTCGAGCATCAATATCTTGTTCATTTTAACTCATTTTTTGTTCACGTCATAAAACAAAAGGTAATATACAATAATCATATTAACAACATATACGAATAATTATCGTGATCCCAAATTAATAATAAACCATGTTTGTTATTAAAAAAATTCCATCAAGTTTTTGATGGTAATAACTTCAAACACACTAGTTCTTGTTAGTTGTCAATGTTATTAACATGTAATTAAGTGTATTTAACTTATGTGATGACATTTTTACGATTCCGAACATAATTTTGATAATTTTTTCCATTAAAATTTAACTGGAACTATATTTTAACGTGTGTAAAATTTAAAAACTTGTACAAGAAATGCATGAAAAAGTTGAAAAAATTGCACTAACTCAGACCTACGACAAAATGCATAAAACTGCATCATTATATTATATATACCTTAATTGCCGTAGATTTTCCGTTAATAAAAAGCGCCTCAATTTTTTTCCGTTAACTTTTTCCCGTAACCGTCCATTTACCGTTAATTAAAAATCATATCAATTAACAATTTCCTTTAATATATTAATCAATCTCGTTGGCATCCATCACAATTCCCCCATGAACTAGTCTTCCCCAAAGATTCGTCTTCACCATACAGCCCTCAATTTAACTTTGTTACTTCCGTAAATTCCAGATTCTTCCGCATACGTATTACATTCAAATTTGTACAGGTTTGTTAAGAGGCTTGCTTTATCAATTTTTTGTACGATTATGCATTTGGGTGTTTTCTTACGTATTAAATCGAATTTGTACAGGTTTGTTAAGGGGTTTGCCTTCTTACAATTTATATAAAATTTGTGGTCCTAATTTCTTACTATCTTTTGTTTAGGGTTCTTCCGCATACGTATGACATCATTGCTTTCATACTGTTGTTCTCGGATTTGTACAGGTTTGTTCGCCTCTTATACTTTTTTTCAAGTATTTATCTGCGATTTGTCTTCTTATAATTTATTTTTACACTTATGAATCTGGTTTGTATTCTTATTTCTATATCATTTTTCGGGTGTTAATTTTTCTTACTATTTTCTAGGGATGGCAGAAAAACCCATACCCTGTGGGAAAACCCGAAGCCCGAAACTTTAGGGCCGGGTATTAGCCCGAATATTAGGGTATGGGATCAAAAAAAAATTTTCGGGTTCGGGTACGGGTATGGGATTAAAGAATACCCGGCCCGATACCCGGCCCACTTACTCGAAGTAATACCCGTAATATTTTGTTAATATTTTTTAATTTCCTTTTCTAAAACATAAGTCTTTTAATGAAACATCATAACAAATTATAACTTTTATCTTATTATTTTATATTTAAAAACTAATCATGTTGTTTTAAATATGTAATTTCGGTTTGAATAATAAATTAATAGTCCATGGTAGCATCTTTTAAGAGCTATATGTGATGATATTTATATTTAATTTGTTTATATTTTATAGTGTTGATCTTATATGTATGATTATAATTTATTTTTGTAATTAAACAATAACATTACATAAAATTGATACTATATAAATGTACTCGGAAAATCACAAATTTTTTTTTAATAAACTAATGGGTATACCCGATACCCGTGGGTATGCCCGATACCCAATGGGTAATTACCCGATAGATACCCGATGGGTAATGGGCCGGGTATGGGATACATTTTTACAATTGGGTATGGGACTGGGATTAGCAATACCCTACCCGAACCCGGCCCATTGACATTCCTACTATTTTCTGGAGTAAGGTTCTTCCACATACGATTTCATATTGTTCTTAATTGAATATATACATATTTGTTTTGGTGTTAATTTCTTACTATACTCTGGATGGGTGTTAATTTTTCTTACTATTTTCTAGAGTAGGGTTCTTCCACATACGATTTCATACTGTTCTTAATTGAATTTTTACAGGTTTATTTTGGTATTAATTTCTTACTATACTCTGGATTATGCCACTGATTCCATATTATCTCAAATTGCCCTCAAAACTTCGACGTCATTGCTTTCCTAACATCGTTGATTGCTTATATCATGTTTGTTTCATTGTCCTGTTACTATTTTTATATGATTGTTTGGTGTTAACTGAGATAAGTTTGTATATAATTATGGTATAACTTAATGATAAAATATATCTAATAAGTATTACAGTGCTACATTAATTTCAATTGGGATTAATAATTGTTTTACGCAACATATTCCTATTTTTTTACAAAAATGTTAGAACCAATGACAATGATCAAGTTAACGTACGAGAATGCATATACAATTATACAAAATGTTTTTAGTGTTTAAGTAAAAAGTTATAAGAAAATTTGGAAATGGTTGAATAGCACTAATGGATTTAACACTAGGAAATGGGTTGAACAGCACAAATGGATTTAACATTATCCCATATTGTATCCAATAAATTGCATTATACATTACAAATCAATTCACTTTAGTAATATCATTGTGATATTATATATTATTAGCATATTCAGAACATTAATACTTTGTCAAGCAAAATAACAAGTATGACAAAATATTATGTTTATTGTTCAGAAAGTTATTCAATATTATTTCAAATCACATCTAACAAACCATATCAAATGGTCATTTTTTATTAACTTTGTTTTTTAAACAATATCATATATATATATATAAACATGAATTAAACACTCCATTAAAATAGTTTGATCATCAATTGAATACTACCTATTGCATTATGAATTATAAATTATCAAAAAAGGTGCTAAAATTATTAAGACAATTGCATAATGAATTATAAATCTCAACAAAGGTGTCCACAAATTTACTAAGACAACCTAGACATTTTATCAAGTCAACCTGCTCCATATAAGATTGCATTTTTACAAAAAGTGCAACCCTTTATGCAACCATTTTAGAGCAAGCATGATTCCACGTCATCATGAACCTGTATATCCCAAACTTAAAGACAATTGTATAATGAATTATAAATTCTCAAAAAAGGTGTGCACAAATTTATTAAAACAACCTATACATTTTATTAAGCCAACCTGCTATAATTATTTATTACTTGAATATTGCATTTTACAAACATTGCAACCATTTATGTAACCATTTTAAAATACGCATGATTTCCACATCATCATGAACCTGCATATCCTAAACTTTTAACAAATTTACACACATAAACAATATAAATCTTCAAATAAAACATACGAAAACATAAATCAACATAAACAATATAAATCTTCAAATAAAACATACGAAAACATCAATCAACATGTATTTCAAAAACCAAATTCTTTGACTACATCACAACTACACTAACCTGAGAATTAGTTGCTGACTTTTGCAATTCTTTTTGTTTTTGGTTTGACTTCTTAATAATCGATGCAGTACATGTTGTATAAAAGATTTATTTTGTAGCATGCTATCAACACATATTATTTTCACTCTTCATTTCTCAATTTTTGTTTTGCATAAATATCTAAAAAACGAAATCACATATATAGTTTTGTAGACAAATTTAATGTCACACCCCCAAATTCCCACTCGTGGTGTCAGTCCACGTGGGTGTGACGTGGCCAGGATCACAGCTCATGGTCATATAGAACGACTCTATATGAGTTTCATAATCACACAGATTTGCAAAATAACATAGTTTCATTTAATATGTAGCGGAAAATGTTTCAACATCATAAGTTTGCAGCGGAAAGTAAATTATTTAACAGACACTACATTGTTCAAATGGGTTTAAAACCAACAAATGCACACACAAGCCTAGGACATGAGTCTATATGCCATTCAGACTCCTTAATGCTTCCTTGAGTACGTCCTAGCGTGTGCTCCATTAGTTACCTGAGAATACATGCGAAAAGTGTCAACTAAAAAGTTGGTGAGTTCACAGGTTTAGACAGACATAAATAGTAAACAGACATATACTAGGTATGTTAAGTTTAGTTGTTGGATACAACGATCCGTGGAGTGTGTCAGTTCATCTTACCGAAACTCGACTGTTTCCGTTTGCCTCCGCGGGTCATCGCTGTACCCGACATCAACATCGAAATTACACTCGTTATGACCTCCAGTCAACATTGGTGCCGAGTGGGGCTAGTCAAACCCAGTAGTACTACGTAATTACGACTCGTTTGTTTACACAACTAACGGTAAGGATAAGTGAGGACTTTAAGCGATAATAGTTACACTCAAAAATGGTTTTTCACAACATACCAGTCATATATCTAAAACAGTTGCATTGTATTCTCACCCCAATAGTTTAGCAAAGCAGTTAAAGAGTAAAAGTGGGGCCGTAAACTCACCCGAGTTTAGCAGAGTGTTCGTACGAGAACCGTGTAGCTCGCCGGCTAGTAGTTACCTATATCATATAGGTGTTATAAGTTTGTGTTCACATATGTGGGTCTCACATGACCGTGTTCGAGTTCAACAACTCCGAGTTGTTTTGTGGGTCGCGTTGACCGTGTTTGACCGTGTTTGACTTAACGACCCGTTGGTGACGGTTTTGGATCAAATGTTCGTGTAATGTGCGGTTTTGTGTCGTGTGAAGTGTACGGATACCAGTAGTCATTTTTGTGAGGAAACTTACTTTATAGTAAGTTTCTATTTCAGAATATTAGGCAAGTCATGCAAGAAATCATATTCCGATTATTCTAAAATGCATATTTATCCTAAATGAGCATGTTATCACATAACACATTGTTACACATAGCCGGTTTAGCATAGTTTGCGCGTAAAAGTTTCTATAATCAGAAAGTTACAAAATAAGCATGTGTCACCAAGTCTAGCTAACAATCTTGTCTTAATATTGTCATCCTAGTTTAAATAACCGTTAAATCATATTCATTACAACAAATATGTCATCATTTATAGACTTTGTGAAATAAAGTTACTATTTATAGTAATATTCATAAAAATCATATATTTGGTGATTTTAACATAACATAACTTATAGATCTAAACACATGCATTAGGCCATTTCATCATAAATCAATATTTCATGATATTAAAGTTACCACAATTTGTAAAAATCACATTTTGACATATTTTGCTATTCATAACACTTCTAGATCTCATAAATCATATCCAATAACATTTCAATATCAAACTTCATGAATCTCCACCTAGATCATACATACATGTTGCTAGAACCATCATTTTGATTAATATAACCATCCTATCATAACAACATCATCATGGAATGTAAAATACCTTATATTAACATCATAGATCATCAATATTCATACTCGAATCAACAAACCCAGATTCAAAGTGATAGAAATTCGTGTAGGTGAAGCTCCTGCATTGGTATGTGTGTGTGTGAGCTTGCATGTGTGTGTAATGGTGTTTTTAGACTACAAGGTGCTAGCACTACCTTCTAATGCTTCAAACGTGTTGAGATAGTGAATGAGCAGCCTCTCAAGTTCCTGGAATCGCTCCTAGATTAGTGCAAGTAATGGTGATGGTGGTGACAAGATCTCATGAGCCTTCCTTGATCTTCCCAAGCTTCAAATCTCCCAACAATGGCTTCCAAGGCTTCAAATGGGTGTGGTGTGGTGTTGTAGTAGTGAAATCAGACGTTTTTGGGGCATTAAATGGAGGAGTTTACGTATGGGATTGGGTAAAAGGAGTATGGTGTGGTAATCATGAGATTTACAAGATTTTTGGTTGTCAGATACCCCAGGCGTATCGCCTGACGAGAGTCATCGAGGGCAGGCGTTACGCGCGAGGCAGCCGGATGAGAGGCGCTCCTTCCTCATCCGCGCGTATCGCCCGAGTGGGGATCTTCGGGTCAGGCGTACCGCCTGGACCCTAGATCCGGCCCAATTTGGCCCATTTTCATGTTTTGACCCATTCTTCGCGTATTTTTCGATTACGAGCATCGTTTCTCGACATATGGACATCGTTCTACTAACTTAGGTGTCCCCGGAACCTAATGTGCAGTGAAAGTGTTCTGTGGTTTGATCCGTTCACCAACGTTCGTTATTCAAGACATGAGCGAGTATTGTGCGATAATTCCTCGAATTATCGATGTGTTCGAACTGTTGTGCCACGTGTCACACTAAATACAATTATTCTAGTGCCACGTATGAAATAATAACACACATTATTATTAAAGTATTATAATCGCTGACCTGGATTTTGCGAGGTGTCACATCATCCCCCAGTTAATAGGAATTTCGTCCCGAAATTCAGTTCGTGCTGCCGGTGTTAGTCTGGTCGGAGAATAAGTGAGGGTATTTCTGTTTCATCTGGTCCTCTCGCTCCAGGTGTATTCCGGTCCTCGCCGTAAGTTCCAACGAACTTTTACAATCGGTATTTTACTGAGTTTCAACTTCTTGATTTCCCGATCCATGATTTCCACCGGTTCCTCAACGAAGTGAAGTTGTTCATCAATCTGGATTTCCTCCAAAGGAATTGCGAGCGTCTCGTCTGATAAGCATTTCTTGAGGTTCGAAACATGAAACACATTGTGTACGCTACTCAATTCATGTGGTAGCTGTAGTTCGTAGGCTACGGGGCCTATCCGTTTAGTGATCTCGAATGGTCCTATGTAACGAGGGTTTAATTTTCCCCTTTTCCCAAATCGAATCACTCCCTTCCAAGGCGAGACTTTAAGAAGTACTCGGTCTCCCACTTAGAATTCCAAAGGCTTGCGCCTTTTGTTGGCATAGCTTTTCTGTCGGTCTCGAGCTGCTGCCATTCTGTTACGTATTTGTACGATCTTTTCTGTGGTTTCGTGCACAAGCTCGGGTCCGGTCAGTTGGCTTTCACCAACTTCCGCCCAACAAAGTGGTGATCTGCACTTACGCCCGTACAGTGCTTCAAACGGTGCAGCTCCAATGCTGGTGTGGTAGCTGTTATGAGAACTCCACCAAAGGTAGGTGAGTCTCCCAACTGTTACCAAAATCAATCACACATGCTCGAAGCATGTCTTCCAGAGTTTGGATGGTTCGTTCACTCTGACCATCCGTTTGTGGGTGATAGGCAGTGCTCATATCTAATCTTGTCCCGAGTGCCTTGTGTAAGGACTTCCAAAAATGTGCCGTGAAACGACTGTCTCGGTCGGATATTATAGAGATTGGGACTCCGTGTCTGGATACGATTTCCTTCAAGTAGATTCGGGTTAACTTCTCCAGTTTGTCAGTTTCCTTAATCGGTACGAAGTGTGCCGATTTCGTGAGTCGGTCTACGATAACCCAGATGGTGTCGCAACCACTTGCTGTCTTTGGCAGTTTGGTGATAAAATCCATGGAAATTTGTTCCCATTTCCATACTGGAATCTCTGGTTGTTGAAGTAACCCTGACGGTTTCTGATATTCGATCTTGACCTTTGAGCAAGTCAGACACTTACTCACATAAATCGCGATTTCTGACTTCATGTTAGGCCACCAATACGTTGTCTTAAGGTCGTGGTACATCTTGTCAGAACCTGGATGTACTGAGTATCGACTCTTGTGAGCTTCATCCATCACTACTTCCCTTAATCCTCCGTAACATGGGATCCAAATACGATCCATTAGGTAGTAAGCTCCATCGTCTTTTTGTTTCATCTGTTTATCCATTCCTCGCATGGCCTCGAGAGTGAGGTTTTCAGTTTTCAAGGCTTCTTGCTGTGCATTCCGGATTTGATTAGGTAACTCAGAATGAATGGTAAGTTGTAACGCACGTACGCGTTTAGTTGTCTCTTTTCGGCTCAGTGCATCGGCCACTACATTAGCCTTACCGGGATGATACTTGATTGCACAGTCATAATCACCTATCAGTTCGACCCATCTGCGTTGTCTCATGTTCAGTTCCTTTTGATCGAAAATGTGTTGTAGGCTCTTATGGTCTGTGAATATCGTACACTTAGTACCGTACAGATAGTGTCGCCAGATTTTCAATGCGAACACTACGGCTCCCAATTCCAGATCATGGGTGGCGTAATTCTTCTCGTGCACCTTTAGCTGTCGTGACGCATAAGCTATGACTTTCTCGCGTTGCATTAGCACACAACCGAGCCCTTGTTTCGATGCGTCGCAATAAACCACAAAATCTTCACACCCGTCTGGTAGCGATAGATACGGAGCACTGCACAATTTCTGCTTCAACAAGTCGAAAGCAGCTCCTTGTTTCTCTCCCCATTCGAATTTCTTGTCTTTGTGCGTAAGGGAAGTCAATGATTGTGCGATCTTCGAGAATCCCTCGATAAACCGCCTGTAGTACCTGGCCAATCCTAAGAACTGCCGCACCTCAGTTGGAGTCTTAGGTGCTGCCCAATTCTTGATTGCCTCAATCTTGGCTGGGTCTACGTGTATTCCTTTCTCGTTTACCACGTGCCCAAGAAACTGAACTTCGCGAATCCAAAAATCGCATTTGGAAAGCTTCGCGTATAGTTGTTCCTTCTTTAGCAGTTCCAAGACACGTCTTAAGTGATCGGCATGTTCTTCTTGAGTCTTGGAATAAATCAGGATATCGTCTATGAATACGATTACGAATTTGTCCAGATACGGCTTACACACTCGATTCATGAGATCCATGAATAATGCCGGTGCGTTGGTCAGCCCGAAAGGCATGACTAGAAATTCGTAATGTCCATACCGTGTTCTGAAGGCTGTCTTCGGTATATCTCCTTCTTGTACTCTGAGTTGATGGTACCCAGATCTTAAATCGATCTTCGAATAGTAGCTTGACCCTTGCAATTGGTCAAACAAATCGTCTATTCGAGGTAATGGATATCGGTTCTTGATCGTTACCTTGTTTAGTTCTCGGTAGTCTATACACATACGGAATGATCCGTCCTTCTTCTTCACCAACAATACCGGTGCTCCCCAAGGTGAGAAGCTCGGTCGGATAAATCCTTTATCCAACAACTCCTGAAGTTGATTAGATAGTTCTTGCATTTCAGTAGGAGCCAATCGGTATGGTGCCTTAGCTATCGGTGCTGCTCCTGGTGTTAGATCTATCTGAAAATCCACTTGTCGTGCTGGTGGTAGTCCCGGTAGATCGTCAGGAAAGACTTTCGGATAATCGCGAACAATAGCGATGTCCTCGATCTTCCGTTCCTTCTTTGATTGTTCGGTGATAAGAGCTAAGATAGCCGTGTATCCTTTCCTCAAATATTTGTTTGCCTTCATACAAGACATGATGTTTAATGGTATTCCGCGCCGTTCCCCTTGAATTGAAATATGCTCTCCACTTGGCAATGTAATTCGCACGATCTTCTCATTGCACACGATCTCGGCGTGATTTGCAGATAGCCAATCCATTCCAATCACCACGTCGAAGCTCCCGAGAGTTACTGGCATCAAGTCAATCATCAGCTGATGGTTTGCTAGTGTCAAAACACACCCCTTGAGGATGTGTTGTGTTTCAATCAGCTTGCCGTCCGCTAACTCTATGGTGTACTTATAGTCTAGTGGTGTTGGTGTCATATCAAACAGTTTACTAAATTCACTAGATATAAAACTTCTATCGGCACCGGTATCAAATAATATGCTAGCATAGACATTATTTAAAAGAAACGTACCGGTGACGACATTGGGGTCATCTTTTGCTTCTCCTGACCCGATCACAAATGCCCTTCCCCTAGCTGGATTGCCACCAGTGTTCTTGTTTTGTGGGCAGTCTCGGCGCATGTGCCCCGGCTTTCCGCAAGTAAAACACCCCTTTAAAGTGTCATTCTTGTTGAGATTGGGGTTGGGGTTTGATCGGCATTCCTTGGCCGGATGTCCGTTCCTTCCACAGTTGGTGCATTTGACCCTTTTGCATGGGCCGAAGTGATGGAAGCTACAGGTGTTACATTTTGGGCTGTTGCCCTGATATCCCCCCTTGCCTTGAGTGTTTGGCTGGGTGGCAGTAAAGACCTTAGCAGGTGCTGATCGGTGTTGGGTCGGTTGCTGAGGTGAGAAGGTTCGGTTATTGCTGGGCTCCCACTTCTTCTTAGGCTCTTGTGGTCTCAGATGTTCACCCCTTTTTGGTAGCTTTCCCTGGGCTATTGCCTGATCTGTTAATTTGTGAGCAAGTCGGATCAGGGGTTGGATCGTGGTGTGATCGGAAGCAGTCACCATGCTTTGTATCTGTTCCGGCAATCCACTGATGAATTGCTCAATTTTCTTGTACTCCGGCGTCACCATTGCGGGGCACAGCTTACACAGTTCATGAAATCAAGTGCAATATTTCTCGACTTCAGATCCCACCATCTTATGCACCCAAAACTCTTCCTCAAGCTTCCTGATTTCATCCCGAGGACAATATTCCTCATGAAGCATCCTGGTGAAGTTCTCCCATGGAATGGAGTTTGCAGTTTCAAGTCCAAAGGTTTGGACATGTGTGTTCCACCATGTGAGGGCTGGTCCCTCCAGAGTTCCGGTGGCATATTTTACTCGATTTTCATCCGAGCATTCAGACATAGAGAAGACTGACTCCAGCTTCTCGATCCAGCGAAGCAGTCCCACTGCTCCCTCGGTACCCTGGAATTTGTGAGGATGGCAACTCAGGAACGCTTTAAACGAACACCCCTTTGCTACACTCCCATGAGATCCTGCGCATCGGTGTTCAATGTAACGCGTTAGTGTCCATACTAAGTTAATCGGGTTAGGTTGGGGTTAGTACCGATGTTGGTGCCACTAGTCTCGCTAGCAAGTCGGTTTGCTTCGTAATTCGCAAGTACCTTGTTGAACTTACGTTCAACCATCATGTCGATCCTTGCCTTTTCGGCCTTGCGTTTGAGTTTGCGGGCATTGGGTCCTCGTTCAGACATGATTCTATATGGAAAGGTTAGGATGTTAGTTAGCATAAGTTAGAGTGTTAGTCAATTGTTAGGTCAGATGTCATGTTAACAGTAGTCATAGCCATGATATATATAAGCAACAAAGTAAAGCATCTTTCCATTAATGATAATAAGTTTGTGTACAATATTTTCCAAAAGAGATGCTACAAAATTTGCACGAGCACATCCCGCTCGGCTAAGTGATACAAAAGTAGAATACTGAAATAGAAATCCTAACTAGACAATCGTGGAGTGTGAATCTCCACTATCAGCAGGACCATCATCGTCCTCCTCATCAGGATCCTCGTCTGGATCCTCGTCAAAATCTTCCTCTTCGAGATCCTCCGGCTCGAATTGGGGTTCTGGCTCAGGCTGTGGCTCCACTATGAACTGTCCGACCCATGCATTTAGCATGGCGTCGCTTGCCTGGATCATGGCAAGATTCTCCTCGTTGGCATCCTCCACGGCTGTCAATCGCCCAGCGTGTCCATGTGTCACTACGGCTAAGAAATCCTGTTGCTCCTCGAGCAACGTAGTCCTATCATGGATGTCTGTAACCTCAGCAGTGACCTCCTCCTATCGCTGGATCACATCCTGAGTTCTAGCGACCAAGTCATCCTGCGTCCCTTCGACGCGTGCGAGTCTCTCCTCCAAGTTATCCACGCGTTTCTGGAGATGCTGACTATGCTCCAAGAGATCCCTAAACCCATCAGTCATTACGCGTAGCTGACAGGACTCACGTCTATAACGCGAGATCAATGCAGCGAATGCCCGCTCCATGGGCATTCCAACGGTGGTAGGGGTGGTCCAGTAGATGCGTCTCCTAACAAAGGCAACTTGGGTACTCTCTCTTCCCTCGCCCAAACAGCAAGGGTAGTAGGGTACCAGTCCCATGGTCCCCTGCTGCTCGAGGGTCGAAGCCTCTTGGACTCCTGAGCATATACCTGCTCCACTATGTCCTGGATCTTCTGTTTGTCCTCCTCGGTAAGCTCATACTCATACGGGCGCTTCCTCGGGTCTTTCCCGTTCTGATCTTTGTTGTAGTCCATTCATGCGTTTGAATCAAATAAGTAACAGTACATGATAATAGTAAACATTTTTGTGAAATTGTTAGTGTAGTGTCTAATGTAGAGCAGTGGCTATAGTCCAAGTTCACTATATGCAAACCTAGTTCCCTATAACCAAGGCTCTGATACCAGTCTGTCACACCCCCAAATTCCCACTCGTGGTGTCAGTCCACGTGGGTGTGACGTGGCCAGGATCACAGCTCATGGTCATATAGAACGACTCTATATGAGTTTCATAATCACACAGATTTGCAAAATAACATAGTTTCATTTAATATGTAGCGGAAAATGTTTCAACATCATAAGTTTGCAGCGGAAAGTAAATTATTTAACAGACACTACATTGTTCAAATGGGTTTAAAACCAACAAATGCACACACAAGCCTAGGACATGAGTCTATATGCCATTCAGACTCCTTAATGCTTCCTTGAGTACGTCCTAGCGTGTGCTCCATTAGTTACCTGAGAATACATGCGAAAAGTGTCAACTAAAAAGTTGGTGAGTTCACAGGTTTAGACAGACATAAATAGTAAACAGACATATACTAGGTATGTTAAGTTTAGTTGTTGGATACAACGATCCGTGGAGTGTGTCAGTTCATCTTACCGAAACTCGACTGTTTCCGTTTGCCTCCGCGGGTCATCGCTGTACCCGACATCAACATCGAAATTACACTCGTTATGACCTCCAGTCAACATTGGTGCCGAGTGGGGCTAGTCAAACCCAGTAGTACTACGTAATTACGACTCGTTTGTTTACACAACTAACGGTAAGGATAAGTGAGGACTTTAAGCGATAATAGTTACACTCAAAAATGGTTTTTCACAACATACCAGTCATATATCTAAAACAGTTGCATTGTATTCTCACCCCAATAGTTTAGCAAAGCAGTTAAAGAGTAAAAGTGGGGCCGTAAACTCACCTGAGTTTAGCAGAGTGTTCGTACGAGAACCGTGTAGCTCGCCGGCTAGTAGTTACCTATATCATATAGGTGTTATAAGTTTGTGTTCACATATGTGGGTCTCACAGGACCGTGTTCGAGTTCAACAACTCCGAGTTGTTTTGTGGGTCGCGTTGACCGTGTTTGACCGTGTTTGACTTAACGACCCGTTGGTGACGGTTTTGGATCAAATGTTCGTGTAATGTGCGGTTTTGTGTCGTGTGAAGTGTACGGATACCAGTAGTCATTTTTGTGAGGAAACTTACTTTATAGTAAGTTTCTATTTCAGAATATTAGGCAAGTCATGCAAGAAATCATATTCCGATTATTCTAAAATGCATATTTATCCTAAATGAGCATGTTATCACATAACACATTGTTACACATAGCCGGTTTAGCATAGTTTGCGCGTAAAAGTTTCTATAATCAGAAAGTTACAAAATAAGCATGTGTCACCAAGTCTAGCTAACAATCTTGTCTTAATATTGTCATCCTAGTTTAAATAACCGTTAAATCATATTCATTACAACAAATATGTCATCATTTATAGACTTTGTGAAATAAAGTTACTATTTATAGTAATATTCATAAAAATCATATATTTGGTGATTTTAACATAACATAACTTATAGATCTAAACACATGCATTAGGCCATTTCATCATAAATCAATATTTCATGATATTAAAGTTACCACAATTTGTAAAAATCACATTTTGACATATTTTGCTATTCATAACACTTCTAGATCTCATAAATCATATCCAATAACATTTCAATATCAAACTTCATGAATCTCCACCTAGATCATACATACATGTTGCTAGAACCATCATTTTGATTAATATAACCATCCTATCATAACAACATCATCATGGAATGTAAAATACCTTATATTAACATCATAGATCATCAATATTCATACTCGAATCAACAAACCCAGATTCAAAGTGATAGAAATTCGTGTAGGTGAAGCTCCTGCATTGGTATGTGTGTGTGTGAGCTTGCATGTGTGTGTAATGGTGTTTTTAGACTACAAGGTGCTAGCACTACCTTCTAATGCTTCAAACGTGTTGAGATAGTGAATGAGCAGCCTCTCAAGTTCCTGGAATCGCTCCTAGATTAGTGCAAGTAATGGTGATGGTGGTGACAAGATCTCATGAGCCTTCCTTGATCTTCCCAAGCTTCAAATCTCCCAACAATGGCTTCCAAGGCTTCAAATGGGTGTGGTGTGGTGTTGTAGTAGTGAAATCAGACGTTTTTGGGGCATTAAATGGAGGAGTTTACGTATGGGATTGGGTAAAAGGAGTATGGTGTGGTAATCATGAGATTTACAAGATTTTTGGTTGTCAGATACCCCAGGCGTATCGCCTGACGAGAGTCATCGAGGGCAGGCGTTACGCGCGAGGCAGCCGGATGAGAGGCGCTCCTTCCTCATCCGCGCGTATCGCCCGAGTGGGGATCTTCGGGTCAGGCGTACCGCCTGGACCCTAGATCCGGCCCAATTTGGCCCATTTTCATGTTTTGACCCATTCTTCGCGTATTTTTCGATTACGAGCATCGTTTCTCGACATATGGACATCGTTCTACTAACTTAGGTGTCCCCGGAACCTAATGTGCAGTGAAAGTGTTCTGTGGTTTGATCCGTTCACCAACGTTCGTTATTCAAGACATGAGCGAGTATTGTGCGATAATTCCTCGAATTATCGATGTGTTCGAACTGTTGTGCCACGTGTCACACTAAATACAATTATTCTAGTGCCACGTATGAAATAATAACACACATTATTATTAAAGTATTATAATCGCTGACCTGGATTTTGCGAGGTGTCACATCATCCCCCAGTTAATAGGAATTTCGTCCCGAAATTCAGTTCGTGCTGCCGGTGTTAGTCTGGTCGGAGAATAAGTGAGGGTATTTCTGTTTCATCTGGTCCTCTCGCTCCAGGTGTATTCCGGTCCTCGCCGTAAGTTCCAACGAACTTTTACAATCGGTATTTTACTGAGTTTCAACTTCTTGATTTCCCGATCCATGATTTCCACCGGTTCCTCAACGAAGTGAAGTTGTTCATCAATCTGGATTTCCTCCAAAGGAATTGCGAGCGTCTCGTCTGATAAGCATTTCTTGAGGTTCGAAACATGAAACACATTGTGTACGCTACTCAATTCATGTGGTAGCTGTAGTTCGTAGGCTACGGGGCCTATCCGTTTAGTGATCTCGAATGGTCCTATGTAACGAGGGTTTAATTTTCCCCTTTTCCCAAATCGAATCACTCCCTTCCAAGGCGAGACTTTAAGAAGTACTCGGTCTCCCACTTAGAATTCCAAAGGCTTGCGCCTTTTGTTGGCATAGCTTTTCTGTCGGTCTCGAGCTGCTGCCATTCTGTTACGTATTTGTACGATCTTTTCTGTGGTTTCGTGCACAAGCTCGGGTCCGGTCAGTTGGCTTTCACCAACTTCCGCCCAACAAAGTGGTGATCTGCACTTACGCCCGTACAGTGCTTCAAACGGTGCAGCTCCAATGCTGGTGTGGTAGCTGTTATGAGAACTCCACCAAAGGTAGGTGAGTCTCCCAACTGTTACCAAAATCAATCACACATGCTCGAAGCATGTCTTCCAGAGTTTGGATGGTTCGTTCACTCTGACCATCCGTTTGTGGGTGATAGGCAGTGCTCATATCTAATCTTGTCCCGAGTGCCTTGTGTAAGGACTTCCAAAAATGTGCCGTGAAACGACTGTCTCGGTCGGATATTATAGAGATTGGGACTCCGTGTCTGGATACGATTTCCTTCAAGTAGATTCGGGTTAACTTCTCCAGTTTGTCAGTTTCCTTAATCGGTACGAAGTGTGCCGATTTCGTGAGTCGGTCTACGATAACCCAGATGGTGTCGCAACCACTTGCTGTCTTTGGCAGTTTGGTGATAAAATCCATGGAAATTTGTTCCCATTTCCATACTGGAATCTCTGGTTGTTGAAGTAACCCTGACGGTTTCTGATATTCGATCTTGACCTTTGAGCAAGTCAGACACTTACTCACATAAATCGCGATCTCTGACTTCATGTTAGGCCACCAATACGTTGTCTTAAGGTCGTGGTACATCTTGTCAGAACCTGGATGTACTGAGTATCGACTCTTGTGAGCTTCATCCATCACTACTTCCCTTAATCCTCCGTAACATGGGATCCAAATACGATCCATTAGGTAGTAAGCTCCATCGTCTTTTTGTTTCATCTGTTTATCCATTCCTCGCATGGCCTCGAGAGTGAGGTTTTCAGTTTTCAAGGCTTCTTGCTGTGCATTCCGGATTTGATTAGGTAACTCAGAATGAATGGTAAGTTGTAACGCACGTACGCGTTTAGTTGTCTCTTTTCGGCTCAGTGCATCGGCCACTACATTAGCCTTACCGGGATGATACTTGATTGCACAGTCATAATCACCTATCAGTTCGACCCATCTGCGTTGTCTCATGTTCAGTTCCTTTTGATCGAAAATGTGTTGTAGGCTCTTATGGTCTGTGAATATCGTACACTTAGTACCGTACAGATAGTGTCGCCAGATTTTCAATGCGAACACTACGGCTCCCAATTCCAGATCATGGGTGGCGTAATTCTTCTCGTGCACCTTTAGCTGTCGTGACGCATAAGCTATGACTTTCTCGCGTTGCATTAGCACACAACCGAGCCCTTGTTTCGATGCGTCGCAATAAACCACAAAATCTTCACACCCGTCTGGTAGCGATAGATACGGAGCACTGCACAATTTCTGCTTCAACAAGTCGAAAGCAGCTCCTTGTTTCTCTCCCCATTCGAATTTCTTGTCTTTGTGCGTAAGGGAAGTCAATGATTGTGCGATCTTCGAGAATCCCTCGATAAACCGCCTGTAGTACCTGGCCAATCCTAAGAACTGCCGCACCTCAGTTGGAGTCTTAGGTGCTGCCCAATTCTTGATTGCCTCAATCTTGGCTGGGTCTACGTGTATTCCTTTCTCGTTTACCACGTGCCCAAGAAACTGAACTTCGCGAATCCAAAAATCGCATTTGGAAAGCTTCGCGTATAGTTGTTCCTTCTTTAGCAGTTCCAAGACACGTCTTAAGTGATCGGCATGTTCTTCTTGAGTCTTGGAATAAATCAGGATATCGTCTATGAATACGATTACGAATTTGTCCAGATACGGCTTACACACTCGATTCATGAGATCCATGAATAATGCCGGTGCGTTGGTCAGCCCGAAAGGCATGACTAGAAATTCGTAATGTCCATACCGTGTTCTGAAGGCTGTCTTCGGTATATCTCCTTCTTGTACTCTGAGTTGATGGTACCCAGATCTTAAATCGATCTTCGAATAGTAGCTTGACCCTTGCAATTGGTCAAACAAATCGTCTATTCGAGGTAATGGATATCGGTTCTTGATCGTTACCTTGTTTAGTTCTCGGTAGTCTATACACATACGGAATGATCCGTCCTTCTTCTTCACCAACAATACCGGTGCTCCCCAAGGTGAGAAGCTCGGTCGGATAAATCCTTTATCCAACAACTCCTGAAGTTGATTAGATAGTTCTTGCATTTCAGTAGGAGCCAATCGGTATGGTGCCTTAGCTATCGGTGCTGCTCCTGGTGTTAGATCTATCTGAAAATCCACTTGTCGTGCTGGTGGTAGTCCCGGTAGATCGTCAGGAAAGACTTTCGGATAATCGCGAACAATAGCGATGTCCTCGATCTTCCGTTCCTTCTTTGATTGTTCGGTGATAAGAGCTAAGATAGCCGTGTATCCTTTCCTCAAATATTTGTTTGCCTTCATACAAGACATGATGTTTAATGGTATTCCGCGCCGTTCCCCTTGAATTGAAATATGCTCTCCACTTGGCAATGTAATTCGCACGATCTTCTCATTGCACACGATCTCGGCGTGATTTGCAGATAGCCAATCCATTCCAATCACCACGTCGAAGCTCCCGAGAGTTACTGGCATCAAGTCAATCATCAGCTGATGGTTTGCTAGTGTCAAAACACACCCCTTGAGGATGTGTTGTGTTTCAATCAGCTTGCCGTCCGCTAACTCTATGGTGTACTTATAGTCTAGTGGTGTTGGTGTCATATCAAACAGTTTACTAAATTCACTAGATATAAAACTTCTATCGGCACCGGTATCAAATAATATGCTAGCATAGACATTATTTAAAAGAAACGTACCGGTGACGACATTGGGGTCATCTTTTGCTTCTCCTGACCCGATCACAAATGCCCTTCCCCTAGCTGGATTGCCACCAGTGTTCTTGTTTTGTGGGCAGTCTCGGCGCATGTGCCCCGGCTTTCCGCAAGTAAAACACCCCTTTAAAGTGTCATTCTTGTTGAGATTGGGGTTGGGGTTTGATCGGCATTCCTTGGCCGGATGTCCGTTCCTTCCACAGTTGGTGCATTTGACCCTTTTGCATGGGCCGAAGTGATGGAAGCTACAGGTGTTACATTTTGGGCTGTTGCCCTGATATCCCCCCTTGCCTTGAGTGTTTGGCTGGGTGGCAGTAAAGACCTTAGCAGGTGCTGATCGGTGTTGGGTCGGTTGCTGAGGTGAGAAGGTTCGGTTATTGCTGGGCTCCCACTTCTTCTTAGGCTCTTGTGGTCTCAGATGTTCACCCCTTTTTGGTAGCTTTCCCTGGGCTATTGCCTGATCTGTTAATTTGTGAGCAAGTCGGATCAGGGGTTGGATCGTGGTGTGATCGGAAGCAGTCACCATGCTTTGTATCTGTTCCGGCAATCCACTGATGAATTGCTCAATTTTCTTGTACTCCGGCGTCACCATTGCGGGGCACAGCTTACACAGTTCATGAAATCAAGTGCAATATTTCTCGACTTCAGATCCCACCATCTTATGCACCCAAAACTCTTCCTCAAGCTTCCTGATTTCATCCCGAGGACAATATTCCTCATGAAGCATCCTGGTGAAGTTCTCCCATGGAATGGAGTTTGCAGTTTCAAGTCCAAAGGTTTGGACATGTGTGTTCCACCATGTGAGGGCTGGTCCCTCCAGAGTTCCGGTGGCATATTTTACTCGATTTTCATCCGAGCATTCAGACATAGAGAAAACTGACTCCAGCTTCTCGATCCAGCGAAGCAGTCCCACTGCTCCCTCGGTACCCTGGAATTTGTGAGGATGGCAACTCAGGAACGCTTTAAACGAACACCCCTTTGCTACACTCCCATGAGATCCTGCGCATCGGTGTTCAATGTAACGCGTTAGTGTCCATACTAAGTTAATCGGGTTAGGTTGGGGTTAGTACCGTTGTTGGTGCCACTAGTCTCGCTAGCAAGTCGGTTTGCTTCGTAATTCGCAAGTACCTTGTTGAACTTACGTTCAACCATCATGTCGATCCTTGCCTTTTCGGCCTTGCGTTTGAGTTTGCGGGCATTGGGTCCTCGTTCAGACATGATTCTATATGGAAAGGTTAGGATGTTAGTTAGCATAAGTTAGAGTGTTAGTCAATTGTTAGGTCAGATGTCATGTTAACAGTAGTCATAGCCATGATATATATAAGCAACAAAGTAAAGCATCTTTCCATTAATGATAATAAGTTTGTGTACAATATTTTCCAAAAGAGATGCTACAAAATTTGCACGAGCACATCCCGCTCGGCTAAGTGATACAAAAGTAGAATACTGAAATAGAAATCCTAACTAGACAATCGTGGAGTGTGAATCTCCACTATCAGCAGGACCATCATCGTCCTCCTCATCAGGATCCTCGTCTGGATCCTCGTCAAAATCTTCCTCTTCGAGATCCTCCGGCTCGAATTGGGGTTCTGGCTCAGGCTGTGGCTCCACTATGAACTGTCCGACCCATGCATTTAGCATGGCGTCGCTTGCCTGGATCATGGCAAGATTCTCCTCGTTGGCATCCTCCACGGCTGTCAATCGCCCAGCGTGTCCATGTGTCACTACGGCTAAGAAATCCTGTTGCTCCTCGAGCAACGTAGTCCTATCATGGATGTCTGTAACCTCAGCAGTGACCTCCTCCTATCGCTGGATCACATCCTGAGTTCTAGCGACCAAGTCATCCTGCGTCCCTTCGACGCGTGCGAGTCTCTCCTCCAAGTTATCCACGCGTTTCTGGAGATGCTGACTATGCTCCAAGAGATCCCTAAACCCATCAGTCATTACGCGTAGCTGACAGGACTCACGTCTATAACGCGAGATCAATGCAGCGAATGCCCGCTCCATGGGCATTCCAACGGTGGTAGGGGTGGTCCAGTAGATGCGTCTCCTAACAAAGGCAACTTGGGTACTCTCTCTTCCCTCGCCCAAACAGCAAGGGTAGTAGGGTACCAGTCCCATGGTCCCCTGCTGCTCGAGGGTCGAAGCCTCTTGGACTCCTGAGCATATACCTGCTCCACTATGTCCTGGATCTTCTGTTTGTCCTCCTCGGTAAGCTCATACTCATACGGGCGCTTCCTCGGGTCTTTCCCGTTCTGATCTTTGTTGTAGTCCATTCATGCGTTTGAATCAAATAAGTAACAGTACATGATAATAGTAAACATTTTTGTGAAATTGTTAGTGTAGTGTCTAATGTAGAGCAGTGGCTATAGTCCAAGTTCACTATATGCAAACCTAGTTCCCTATAACCAAGGCTCTGAAAAGTGTCAACTAAAAAGTTGGTGAGTTCATAGGTTTAGACAGACATAAATAGTAAACAGACATATACTAGGTATGTTAAGTTTAGTTGTTGGATACAACGATCCGTGGAGTGTGTCAGTTCATCTTACCGAAACTCGACTGTTTCCGTTTGCCTCCGCGGGTCATCGCTGTACCCGACATCAACATCGAAATTACACTCGTTATGACCTCCAGTCAACATTGGTGCCGAGTGGGGCTAGTCAAACCCAGTAGTACTACGTAATTACGACTCGTTTGTTTACACAACTAACGGTAAGGATAAGTGAGGACTTTAAGCGATAATAGTTACACTCAAAAATGGTTTTTCACAACATACCAGTCATATATCTAAAACAGTTGCATTGTATTCTCACCCCAATAGTTTAGCAAAGCAGTTAAAGAGTAAAAGTGGGGCCGTAAACTCACCTGAGTTTAGCAGAGTGTTCGTACGAGAACCGTGTAGCTCGCCGGCTAGTAGTTACCTATATCATATAGGTGTTATAAGTTTGTGTTCACATATGTGGGTCTCACAGGACCGTGTTCGAGTTCAACAACTCCGAGTTGTTTTGTGGGTCGCGTTGACCGTGTTTGACCGTGTTTGACTTAACGACCCGTTGGTGACGGTTTTGGATCAAATGTTCGTGTAATGTGCGGTTTTGTGTCGTGTGAAGTGTACGGATACCAGTAGTCATTTTTGTGAGGAAACTTACTTTATAGTAAGTTTCTATTTCAGAATATTAGGCAAGTCATGCAAGAAATCATATTCCGATTATTCTAAAATGCATATTTATCCTAAATGAGCATGTTATCACATAACACATTGTTACACATAGCCGGTTTAGCATAGTTTGCGCGTAAAAGTTTCTATAATCAGAAAGTTACAAAATAAGCATGTGTCACCAAGTCTAGCTAACAATCTTGTCTTAATATTGTCATCCTAGTTTAAATAACCGTTAAATCATATTCATTACAACAAATATGTCATCATTTATAGACTTTGTGAAATAAAGTTACTATTTATAGTAATATTCATAAAAATCATATATTTGGTGATTTTAACATAACATAACTTATAGATCTAAACACATGCATTAGGCCATTTCATCATAAATCAATATTTCATGATATTAAAGTTACCACAATTTGTAAAAATCACATTTTGACATATTTTGCTATTCATAACACTTCTAGATCTCATAAATCATATCCAATAACATTTCAATATCAAACTTCATGAATCTCCACCTAGATCATACATACATGTTGCTAGAACCATCATTTTGATTAATATAACCATCCTATCATAACAACATCATCATGGAATGTAAAATACCTTATATTAACATCATAGATCATCAATATTCATACTCGAATCAACAAACCCAGATTCAAAGTGATAGAAATTCGTGTAGGTGAAGCTCCTGCATTGGTATGTGTGTGTGTGAGCTTGCATGTGTGTGTAATGGTGTTTTTAGACTACAAGGTGCTAGCACTACCTTCTAATGCTTCAAACGTGTTGAGATAGTGAATGAGCAGCCTCTCAAGTTCCTGGAATCGCTCCTAGATTAGTGCAAGTAATGGTGATGGTGGTGACAAGATCTCATGAGCCTTCCTTGATCTTCCCAAGCTTCAAATCTCCCAACAATGGCTTCCAAGGCTTCAAATGGGTGTGGTGTGGTGTTGTAGTAGTGAAATCAGACGTTTTTGGGGCATTAAATGGAGGAGTTTACGTATGGGATTGGGTAAAAGGAGTATGGTGTGGTAATCATGAGATTTACAAGATTTTTGGTTGTCAGATACCCCAGGCGTATCGCCTGACGAGAGTCATCGAGGGCAGGCGTTACGCGCGAGGCAGCCGGATGAGAGGCGCTCCTTCCTCATCCGCGCGTATCGCCCGAGTGGGGATCTTCGGGTCAGGCGTACCGCCTGGACCCTAGATCCGGCCCAATTTGGCCCATTTTCATGTTTTGACCCATTCTTCGCGTATTTTTCGATTACGAGCATCGTTTCTCGACATATGGACATCGTTCTACTAACTTAGGTGTCCCCGGAACCTAATGTGCAGTGAAAGTGTTCTGTGGTTTGATCCGTTCACCAACGTTCGTTATTCAAGACATGAGCGAGTATTGTGCGATAATTCCTCGAATTATCGATGTATTCGAACTGTTGTGCCACGTGTCACACTAAATACAATTATTCTAGTGCCACGTGTCACACTAAATACAATTATTCTAGTGCCACGTATGAAATAATAACACACATTATTATTAAAGTATTATAATTGCTGACCTGGATTTTGCGAGGTGTCACATTTAACAAACAAAAACTAATTTCGACGAAAACTGTTGACCTTTACACTCTTTCTAAAGTTAACATATAAAATTGAGTAGAAAACGTTCAAATCATCCAAACCTTCAATTTATAATTCGTGAATGATTAGAAAATATTGAACTATGTTCCTTTGATAATATTTTTCATTAATCACTTGAATTTTACCTATTGCCTAATGGAACTATAATTCTCAAAATGTCTTACACAGTTTTTTTTACATAACCTAAACCTTCATATTAAGGCAACATGCACCATATTATTTTTCCATATTATCATAACATGCATCCACGATTTATTTCATATATGTAGTTGTGGATGTCATGTCAGCCCACATATGCATATCAAACCCCTTAAATTACAACATATCATTCAACCAACATATACTTGCTTTAGTAAATTAAATTTCGTGTATGGTTTATTATTCAAAAACAACGTTAATAACTCATGTGAGGATAAACTTTATAAAGAAATACACTTCACACACCTTCCACTTTATCTTTGAATTAATTCTTCGAAAAAACCACATATTGAAACTTCACTTTGACTATCTAACAATCTAAGTAACCTTTATGATCCCTATAACCACTAGACATTATGTTGCAAAACATGGTAGTAACATTGTGGGAAGACACAATCTTCCATGACGCATCGAAAACATATGATCAAATCATGGCAGTAACATCCACAATAGTAACTGTGTATAAAGGTTATATATCATCTTTAACCCACTCAATATTAATGATGATGGCTAACTTTTAATATTTATAGGAACCCTTCAACTCGAGTCAACATCAGCAACAACTATCTCCATAAATCCACCAATTCCTGATATCAACGTGTTCGCTCAAGTATTAAACCTTCATTCAACATCCATTCATTAATAACAAAAAATAATCTTTGTTAAAATATTTATCTGCTCTCTCAGGTTCAAACATTTGAAAACATCAATATTTCATTCACAAGAAAAAAGAATTACAATTGAAGAACTTTTGAACATTACATTCGAAGAGCGTAAGGTATAAATTGCCTTTTTTTTATCAAGTAATATATCATTTATATAAAATCTAATCCATTTCTATATGCAGCACACTCAATTTACATGTTTGGCAAGCATCACAAATATATTTAACCATCGAACATGGTATTATGCATTATGCTAAGAATGCACAAAGAAGGTGTCTCTTGAGGAACACAACATGGTGTGTGAAGACCATGGAACAATCATTGAACCAAAGTACATATAATACATTTTTTTAATCAAAATTTGACAATCAAAAAATTATCATTAGTAAAAATTATGTTACTTACATTATTTATAATTTAAAAAAAACTGTCAACTGAGAAATTTTTGTAACTTTTAATGCTAGGTAATGTGTTAATGCAGCAGTGGCAGATGAAACGTCAACTACTAACATGGTTTTCTTCAATGAAGCAATGACATCCATTCTAAACATGAGTTGTGCTGACATGGTTATTATACATGGCCATACCGATCCAAAAATTTACCTACACAATTACTTTCCTTGAGAGGAATCCCCATGATATTGCATATCACATTGAAGAAAGATGGTACCATAAGCGTTCATAAGTCCGTTTAAACAATTGGTATTGCTATGTCACACCCCCAATTTTCAGCTAACGGAATCATACCGTTTGGGACGTGACAAACCAGGATCTCAGACCATTAGACATAACGAAGACCTCTATATGATTTTCAAAACATACTTTGGTCTAAAACTGTAATATCAAAGTTCTAACGTTACGGAAGCGTTTTTAAAACAATAACAAACTTAACGGTTTGAAAACTGTAAATTACAAATCAAAATCTCAAATGTTCAAATTCCAAACACAAGAATTGAAATATGCATGCGACTCCACATCCTAGTCCATGCTTGATTGCTCGTGTACCTTAACGTCCTGAGAAAACATGTAAATCAAGTCAACACAAAGGTTGGTGCATACACAGGTTTAAGTATTCACAAATGTTTGAAACAACTGTTTGAACAAAATGTTGCAGATAACATAATCACACATGCATAGTCATGATAGCTAGTCATTTATACTATTTACATAAGTGGTCGACACCGAAGCTGACTGTTGCATGCTGTTGCATGTTTTGCCTTTCCACTATTGTCTAGCACAAACAATAGTAATGTGAATTGGCTAGTCAAACACTTGCGTAGATCCCATCTACCAAGTGAGGTTTGTCAAACCTAATAGATCTATTTCCAACTACCACGCTTTGCACTACGGCAAACTAAACGGTTCGAAATGTAAGGACTTGTAATGCTATGTTTGCACTCTATGTAAACAGCTAACTCATGCAAGTGATATGTATCTAAAATGTTTGTTGCATATGTTTTCTTCCCCAAAACAGTTAAAATAAGAAAAGGGGCCGTGTACGCACCTTTGAATGTAGCAGAATAGAATGATCAAACACACGTGCAGTCGCGTAGATAATCCTCTACGAAGAATCTGTGTTTAAACAATAACGTTGTGTTATTCGGAATATCGTTTTGTGTTTGAACTCACATACGTGTCAACACACGTATGTTAGATTGTTAGAATCGTGCATACGTAAGTACGCGTATCTTTAAAATCGTTTAATAAAATCATATAATCCGTATACGATTTTATTTAAATAAGCGTATTTATACGCGATTTCGTTTTCGGGTTAAAATATGAATTTTATTATTTTATTTGGTTTGGGATTCCGTTACGGTTCCAACGCAACTTGAATGAATTGAATCGGAGTTAGAACGAGTGAATTACAGGTTAAAAACCAAAATGGTTTTTAAAATCAAAAACCCGGCTGAGGCAGGGTTCGAACCCTGGACCTCCCGGACACCACAAGCATGCCCAAACCAACTCCTCTATGTCAGATTTTGTTAACAGGTTTGCTTTTAAATGTTTTTAATCACAAATAGACTGGTCCCCCCTTTTTAACCAAATCCACATGGGTTCATGTGACACCCCAGTCACTTTCATGACCCCTCAGGACATTTTACAACATTATTTAATAAATTACGTTAGGTCCCAGTCAAAACAAAAACGACTTTTGTTTTTTTTACAAACTTTTAAACATACTATTACCAACACCTGTTAAAAACAAGTTTAAGGTTAAGTATGTTTACAAACTCCACCAAACATTTATTACACAAAAGCTTCACGCATGCTCGATTATTTATATATTAAACCACCACACGAGCCTCCACGTTCGATTCCCGATCACCATCACCGCCCACCCTGCTCTTTTGTACCTGTAACACCACATTTAAAGTCACCATTAGTTCGTTAGAACTAACTAAGATTACCCCATCATTCACCAAGTGTATTCCATAACACCATATGGATACACTACTGAGGTTTCACATAAAATGTTGACAACAACATTTAACCACATTTAAAACGATTTACTAACGGTTCGTTTTCAACCAAAACCTCAATATATCTCCCATTCATGCGCAATTGTTATAATTTAATATAACACATATATTAATACCCAACACACCAATTGTGCATCATATTTCACCAAAAATCGTAATTCACAAATTTGACACTTGAATTTCAAATGTCAACACCAAAACATAAACCTTACCAATCCAACATCTACGCATTCGTAGATCACGGCATGTTCACACACCTTGTGAATCATGCAGCAACAATAACCACAATAACAATAACGGCATGTTCACACACCTTGTGATTCATGCAGCCACAATAACCACAATAACGATAACGGCATGTTCACACACCTTGTGACTCATGCAGCCACAATAACCACAATAACGATAACGGCATGTTCACACACCTTGTGAATCATGCAGCAACAATAACCACAATAACGATAACGGCATGTTCACACACCTTGTGAATCATGCAGCAACATTAACCACAATCACATATAACACCATCACTTGTAGTATGGACTCACCCAGTCCCTAAGTACAAGTTCTATCAAATAGGTAACTTACCTTAATTTGAAGAGTTATCAAAAATCACCAACTCTTTTCCAGGCCTTCTAGAACTAGATTCACCTCCACTTCCTATTATATATTTACATATAACAGGATTTAACAACGTGAACACACAACTTGTGTTATTTATATAATCTAATTCATTTGACTTGTTTCATTCTTTATTTTCAATCAAAACCTCGTTGAGGCTTTTATCAATAACCCATGTGTATAAATTAATCTACACATGTTCGTTATCATATTTAAATCCTCATAACATCGTTTTACGCTAAAATCATTAACTTTCAACTTTACACTTTAATTTATCATTCTAAAGAATGATCCAAAACTATCACAACCACTCTTTAATCACCCCACTAATAATCATACTCAATAATATGAGTTTCATAACAAACGGGCATTATAACGGATCAAAATCAAAATTTCACCGTTAAAACATCAAATTATCTGTTTCTAATCATCATATAATGCTCAAAACTCAACCCAATGTCACGATTCTAGAACCCTGGTTTATAATCCCATCAAATCCTTCAATGATGATTCAAAGATGAGAAAACATGATTACCTCAAGTGGTTCACAACCTTGACTCGTGATTAAAACTCGATGTGATGGATCGTCACTAGGACCTTCCCTCTTCTCTTTTTCTTCTTTCTTCTTTCTTTTCTTCCTTTCTCTCTTCTTCTTTCTTTCTTCTCTGTTTTTTTTCTTTTCTCTTTGGCTTCTGTCGATTGACACCCCCCCTTTTAATTTTTTTTTCCTTCTAGAATACCATACCTCATGCATACATCATGCATACATACATACATAGATTTTTTATATATTTTATTATTATTATTTTTTCTTGTTGTCTACGCATGCACACACACACACATATATATATATATATATATATATATTTTAATTTTATTTTTTTATCCACCACACACACACACATATATATATATATATGTTGACTTTATTTTATTGTTATTACAATTTTAAAAAAAACGGGTCGTTACAGTTCAATGGAGCCTCAATTCGATTTTCAATCAACTCTAAAACATAGGGATTCTGTTCCTGGAATTCAACTGACCCTAAGGATGATTTTAATTCGAAAATGAATTAATATAGCTCGTTTAATTTGTTGTATAAACGTTCGAACTTGAGTTCACCCACTCCCCATTCAAATCGATTGAATTTATAATCGATTGTTATTGGATTCATAGGGTTTCTCTTACTCAGAGAATTTCGATCCTCACCCTAATGTTTAATTTAAATATCAAGCTCAATTATATCGAAATCCCCAATTCCTTTCTTTCCTATAAACCCTAGAATTCGAGATAATACAATTCGTTATTTTAATCTTAAATTGAGATGAGTTTTTCCTTAAACGCAATACTCTGAATCTTCTCATATAATTTAATTTGTTTCTCAAACCGTTTTTGATTGAAACCCCCAAATCATTTTGGGTTAAGAACCCTAAAACGTGATCATTAACAATTCACTATAATTTCATGAAATTGAGATATGAGTTTTATTAGTCGGCATGCTCTGAAACTAGTGATACTATTTGATTAAATTTTCAAATCCATTTCAACTGAAACCCCTAAATCCGTTCTTCATGTAAACCCTAGAACTGGAAATCGTTTAATTCGTTGATGTTATATAAAATTGGTATAAGGTTTTCGTTTGATATGGTATTTCGAAACTGATGATGTGAATCAATTTGATTGTTGAATTCCTTTACATTGAAACCCCCAATTCGGTTTAAATGAGGAACCCTATAATCTAAAATCCTATATTTCGATGTTTAAAGCTGAAATTGAGATAGGATTACTCTTAGTCGGTTGTTTTAGGTTGTGTAGGGATAGATTCTTACCTTGTTTGATGCCCAATTGACGTGGTTCGACTAGGGGGTGAAGTTCGGCCCAGGTCCCGATCAAGTTCTTCTTCCAACGCTTCTGAAATCGATTGGTTGTGTGTAGAATTCTCTAAGGGTGCCGATTTAGTGTTCTGAAAGTTCAATTCTACTTACTTGATTCGAATTTTGCCAGTTTTAGTTCAATCATTTCGGTTTCGGCTTTTGAGTAGTATTTGAGATTAATTCGTTGCATAAATGGCTTAGTAACGCACAATAACTGTTAATGATCATTAGTATGAATTATTGGAATGATTTATTTGATTAATTTCACTGAATTAATACGAATTTCGGTTTCTATCAAGCTTCTACACGAATTTTGACTTCTAAAAGTCAAATTTCCTAATTTGATGATATTACAAGTATAATCCTTGTAGTTCTAATGTATCTAGACCCATTTTGTTCAATTCAAGTCCTTCTAGTTTGCTATTTTACATAATTTCGTGATATTTTTGCTAACTTTTATTAACGGTGTTAATCCGGAAAAGCCGAATTGTCACATGCTAAGACATCAACAACACTTGAAATCGATGCACCAACTACTATAATGACAATTACAAAATCAAAAAGACAAGTCCAACATCCAAAAGGTATTGTTTCCTTCTATATTCAACACCAAATTAACATAATAACTAATATATCTATATTATAATCAGGTGCATTCAACCAAAAACCATGCAAAAAGAAGATCAAGCATTAACACTCATCATGAAGTTTCTTTCATTGTAGCAATCGTAGTGGCGTTTGTGTATGTAATAGTTCTCAATATTAAAAACAATCCAAAGTGTTTAAAACATATACTAATTGTAAATGTTAACAACTAACATGTAAGCATGCCTGATAAATGTACGTGTGGCTTTTTATATAACATATTTCGTATGACAAAAGAAGATTTTTTTTTAAAATGGGTGCATGCCCCATGCATGCATGGTTTCTAGGTTGTTTGTGTGATGTATTTGGTAAATAGGTATTCCGCTAGTTGAAATAGCAGATTGTGACTATGTGGAGCATGACATGGCAAGTCGATCGATGGGGAGATGCCACATGGACCATTTCCGCTACTTGAGGTAGCGGAATGCTCCTAATCTACATTAACCGGTGCTCTTCGATTTAAGCATCCCTAATTAACCCATTTTCGCTACTTGAGGTAGCGGAATACACATACATACACGCAATGCCATGCATGTTAACATATTCATATGCCTTTTCCGGTATCCAAGGTAGCGGAATACATCCCATCTTCTAAACGTGGTATTTATCCATTCCGGTTGTACAGGTAGCGGAAAATAACTCTCACCTACCAAAATTTCATAATTTCGTGTACGATGAAACCCTGACCAAGAAACATGTTCCCACGTTTTTTGCACAAGTAGAGGATATACCCCCACCTACCAACATTACGAATTTTCGAGGAAATACCCCCACCTACCAACATTACGAATTTTCGATGAAATACCCCCACTTACCAACATTACGAATTTTCGAGGAAATACCCCCACCTACCAACATTATTAATTTCATATTTATTTTGATGTTACGTTGTATTATTATAATTTTAAAATCGTACAGTATTATTATATTTTTTATTGACATTATTTTTAATTTTACACAATTAAAATAATTTATCACATATTTTTATATTTTTTAATTGACATTAAACTAATAATTTATGAAGTGCAGAGTATATATTTATATACTTTACTTTTAAAATTGAAATAAAAATCCTAAAACACTTTATATTGTATGTGTTGTTTGATGCTCTTATTGCCTATATATATGTTCATAATCATATCATTTAACATCAAATATTTTACCAAAGTAATATTACTCTAAATATCATTTGTGTTCTATCATTTTCAACTCTAAAACGATGTCTTCTTTTCAACCATTTCTTGTTAAATTATACTGGAATGGTGAAACCTCATACGTAAACAGAGTTGTTGATTATGATGAATCAACTCTCACAACCTTATTTATAATTAGATACAGAATTACCTATCAACAATTAGTTGATGAAGTCTGTAACCATGTTCAAATTGTCAGATAAATCTTCACAAGTGAATTTGTTACTCTATTACTCATTTCAAGGATTTAGTGAAAGTTCTTTCTTAGTTGGGGAAGAAAGCATGAACATGCTTTATTTTCTATCAGAAAATGTAGTTAACTTTATGGCTCATATAAAATTTAACTAGCAATCATTTATTCTATCTCAACATAGTAGTTGTATGGACCTCCTGCGAGGTTTTTCCAGTTCTTATGTTGGTGGTGTCGATAATACAACAGCTTTACAAGACAACAATATGTAGGTTGGTGTTGCATTATTATATCAACAGGTTAATGAACATTACGAAAGTGACGGTTTTGAGCACTCTGAAGGTCATATGACCAATGAGAGTGAAGAAAGTGAATTCCCCCCTCTAACGATGAGTCAGAAGGCGAAGGTGAAGACCAACTCCCTTTGTCCTCAGACCAGTATAATTCAGGCGTTTATCAAGGATTCAGTCAATCATTTGATCTCAATGAGCCTATAGAGGAGTCAGACGATTATGTTCTTCCCGATTTTGATGATGAAGATCATATGGACGTATAGAATGAAGATTCCAACGAAATCCGTCTTGGCATGTATTTTAATTCAAAAAATGATGTCATGTATGCGGTCAGAAGATGGAATGTTGGTTGTAATAGGGAGATCTACGTGGCCGATAGCAAACCATCTTTATGGAAAGCTAGATGCAAAACTACACAGCCACAAAAGGATACAGTCCCTGTTCAACAGACTCCTTTGTGTCGGTGGCGTGTAATTGCTTCAAAAAGAAGAAAGCATCACATGTGGAGAATCACCACATGGACTGGTGCTCATAGCTGCTACTCAACTGTTATTCGAAACAATAATCGAGCTTTAAGATCCAAAGATGTTGCTGCACATATTTTCCCCCAAATTCTTGAAGATATATCATTTCCGGTAAAACAGATTCGCGCTTACATAAAAGAGAAACTTAAGGTTGATATTACATATTCCAAGGTGTGGACAGCACGAAGAATTGCTATCGAGAGAATTCATGGTAATTGGGATAGCAACTTCAATGAGTTGCCAAAGTATGTAGAAGCACTGAAGGCCTCAAGTGATGGTACTATAGTAACATGGTTCCATCATCCACATAGTACACCAGAATGTGTTGTGTTTAAATATGTTTTTTGGGCATTCGGAATATGCATTAAAGCATTTCATCTCTGCCAACCCGTAATATCTGTTGATGGTACTCATCTTAAAGGATCATACAGAGTTAAGCTTTTGATTGCTGTTTCAAAAAACGCTAACAATTACATATTGCATGTGGCATATGAAATCGTTGATGAAGAAACTAATGAAAGCTGGGGTTGGTTCTTCAACAATTTCATGAACATGTTAGAAGTAACATCATGGGCAAGTTGTGTGTCATCTCGGATCGACATAAAGGAATAGTAAATGTAATGGAGAATTTTGAAGATTGGAGGGAGCCCAAAGCTTATCACCACTATTGTCTTCGTCATATTCGAAGCAACTTTATGAAGAAATTTAAGAGTGTCAGCTTGAAAAAGTTATGTTGGGCTATTGGTAGCACAACACAACGAAGAAAGTACCGGTTGGCGAAGAGTGAAATGAGAGGTATAAGTGAAGATGCATGGCAATATTTGAACAATATTGAAAAATCAAAGTGGACTATGGTGTTTGATGAAAGAAGACGTCGATGGGGTAACCTAACGACTAATATATCCGAAAGCTTAAACAATGTGTTACGTGGAGCTAGATTGCTACCTATAAAGGCATGTATTGACTTTACCTTTCAAAGAGACGTAGCTCAATATGTAAAGCACACAGAGATTGCAATGAGTTGTAATACAGCTTTACCTCCTCGTATGTGGCGATTGTTTAATCATCGGGATAGTCGTTCAAGAGAACACCAAGTATTTCTTTTTGATCTAATTGAGGCAAGGTACAGGGTTATTTATAGGCTTCAAACAAACGAAGATGGGGGAAATGATTATACGGTTGAATACCGTAAGAAAACATGCACATGTGGTAAGTGGCAAATTTACAGATTTCCATGTTCGCATGCTATCGCGGTTTGTCATTGGAGGGGTGAAGAACCACATGAAATTGTCAATAATAGATTCCATACTAGTACGTATCGAGCACAATATAGTGGTCACTTTTATCCACTCACCCACTGCACTCATTGGAGAGAACCAGGTTGGAAAATACGAGGAGATACATCAAGAATAACGGTGTCACGAGGCAGGAGACGCGCTAGAAGAATACACAACGAGATGGATACTCATTATGCTGAAGAACGTAGGCCTCGGTTGTGTGGGTTAATGCAGAGAACCTGGTCATACCATCAACACATGTCCCAACCGACAACAATGATGTGTTGTTTAATTATGCTATTTTACGATGATGTATTGTTTACGTTTGCTATTTTAATTAGATTTCCGAATTTTATATATTGTTGATTTAGATATGCTATTTTACAAGTTTTGCCTACATTTAATAACGTTCAACAAATAAAAGCCAAACCCACTCACCATGCTATATATAGATGCATGTTTGTCCTTAAAACATGTCCAAGAAAAAAAATACTTCTCATTCCTTTGCTTTGGTTTGCTTTCTTAAACAATGTCAAACCCACGTGAAAAAAACGTAGCTGATGATGAACAATATCATTCCCAGCCAACCAAAAATTCACTAAGTTGGGTTCCTAATAAATGGAGGCGATTGAGTTTGAAGAACCCTGCATCATCATCTAGTGTCCCAAAAACAACCATGAATGATGTTACAAAAGACGTTATGGATGAAGCTGCAAAGGTTCCTGTGGAAGATGCACAAGATAAGAATGAGTCTCATACGTTGTCCCGGGATGCTATGGAGTTTTATAATAATGGGGATGCCCCATTTTGCTATTCTCGGATCTTAGGACTAAACAAGCTTCATACCGACTTTTGGGGAGTTCTGTTGGGATATTTGAATGACGGTCGCCTTTATGCAATAGTAAGAAATAAATCTATTTATTTATTTATTTATTTAATAATTAAAATTTTTTTGTAAGCATTTTTAATGTATTTCGCAGCATATTGAAGGTTGGGTTCGACGGATGATGTTTTTAAGAGGTGCAAAAAAAAGAAAAATCCCTCTACCGAATTTGACTGGACAATTCTACCACCACAGTTTCATTCAGAAATGTATGATTATAGAACAAAGTATGGTTCGGAATATGCCAACGGAATGAATGAATTGTATCCTCCATTTTGGGAGGTTCAATACATTTATATTCCAATATATGTTCAGGCTATTGAGGACTGGTTACTTGTACAAATCAACTTATGTACAATGGAGTTGACTCAATACTGGTGTAACCACAAATACTCGAAACATTATGGGCGTTTGATTCATAATGGAGTATTGCAAAAGTTTGACATGTTTTTTGATAAGTTGTTAGATGCAGTTAGCTATAGGAGACGTGTTATTCATGGACCCTACAAACCTCAAGAGAAAAGATACCTAAAGACCGAACTCATTAATGACGACTATCTGCCAAAGATTGGAGGTGCTCTAGGTAAGGACTCGGGTGTTTTTTTGTGTATGCTAATGTACAAGCTGGTGCATAAGAAGGCCTTTACGATGGAAAGAGGTATTGAAGAACACTGTATGAAATTTCGTCACGTAATGGCGGATCGGTTTTATAAGACGCGTTTCTTCCCTGATGAATTAACTTTATCAATTGGGATTGCTTTAATTTAATATATTATTATAAGAAGACGCTTTTGTGTGGTTGTAATATTTTATTAACCATTTTATTGTAATGCCATTTATGTTTTTTAATATTATATTTTAAAATAATTGTCACATCAAGGCTTAAGGCTCATTGCCTATTTAAGAAGGTAGGCTATCTTCTTTCTCAAATATTTCTTTCTTAACCACATATTGCATACGCAGGGTTCTAGGTGCCAGGGATTTTTAGGTTGGCTTGACCCACCAATGTGTCCACGAGCTACTGTCATTATACCAGGCCTTTTAAGATCAAAGAACAAGCTGGAAGATGAAGTAAAAGAACTGAAAGCTAGCATTGGAAAGAAGAACTTTATCATCTTCTTTTTGATTGTACTTGTAGCGTTAATGTTTATGTATTAGTGGAAGTATAAGTAGGTTTTGTATGCACGGTAATTTCTTGGTTGTAATCGTAGACGTGCTTTCGTTATAAGAATAACCTGTTCAATATCTCGGAACCATTAAACAGACCACTTAAAAGCTAAATTATAAATAACATGCTTAATAAAAAAGCCACTAAATATATTATTACATATAGATAAGAACTATTCATTTCCAGTGATAGTCGTCATTTGACCAATCAGAGTCTTGCTCGTCTTCGTATGGGTTGTGAAACTGACCATTAAAAGGGTCATCTTCCTGCTTCCCATAATCCCAAGCGTGTTCCAAAACCTCTGAATCATACATATCATTCAAGTGTTCGTCTTCAGATTCAATTACCCAAGGGTGTTCGTGTTGAATCATTAGAGGTTGTACCAGTTGAAGAGGGTTTTCTGGTTCGAGAAATGGTGGATGCACCTGTTCAGGAGGGTTTTCTGGTTGGACAATTGGTGGATGCACCTGTTCAGGAGGGTTTTCAGGCTGGACAACCGGTGGATACACTGGTTCAATAGGGTATTCATCAGTTGTCGATAATGGAGGACTTTTGGGTATTGAAAATGGTTTCCTTACATTAGCCATTTTCGGATTGTTAAGTTATTCAAAAGTTGAGAATGAAGATGGGGATGCTACCCACTTTAATAGGCTTTAAAAAACTAATACCTACCCACTTTGACAGGCTTTAAATAAAGCTGTGTAACATAGTACACCCACATGTGTTCTGAATAATTTTATTAATTAAAACACTACTACCTACCCACTTTAAATTAACTTTCAAAGTTTACCACTCTACCTACCAACTTTTAAATTAACTTTCAAAGTTTACCACTCTACCTACCAACTTCAAGACATAATAACTTGTTATAAATATGTACCCATTTTACCACACTCCAAACCATCACTTTTAATACACAACTCCAAACCTATGGAAAGTCCACAAAATTATGATGATGAAGAGGTATGTGATACCCCTCCAGAAAGCCAGAATTATGTCCAAGAAACACCCCCAGAAAATCTTACAACAAACACACGTTGGTATCGTCCAGTTGAAGAGACTAAAAATTGGTCAACTAATGTGATGGAATTTTACCACAATGGTGATTCACGTCTTGTATTAGTTTTTTTGTGGGAAACATGAAGTTAGGTCAAGAGTTTTGGGGTTCCTTATTAGGATACCAAAATTATGGTTATTTATCAACACTTGTAAGAAATTATACTTATTATTTTTTTCATATTACTATACAAATAATAATAATAATAAGTACTAACTTATATGCGTTACTTTAAAGCATGTCAAAGGTTGGGTTACAAGATTGATGCGTTTCCGGTGGAAGGAAATAACTAGGAAGCGTCGTCCAGAGCAGTTGTTTCCTTGGACTATCATGCCACCACAATTCTATAACATTTTATATGAAACACCAAACCATGGAGCTTTGCCATTTTCAATTGGAATGAAAGAAGAATACCATGCATTATAGGATGTTGATACGGTAACAATCTTTTGTGATTAAATAATGTAAATCTTATTTTTTAAAGAACTTCACCATTTTGGAGTTGTCATAAATACTTTTTAGGTTTATATTCCTATCGGAATCGAAGACATACATTGGTTACTTTTAAGGGTTGATTTGCGAACACTTGAAATGTATGTGTACTTTACTGAGAATTGTGACCCTGCCATTTGTCAAACAACTTGTGTTCATCGGTTGTTTTACCCGATAATAACACGATTTGAGACGTTGTTCAAATCTTTTTTGGACAATATTTTATTCTGGCAAATTCTCGTATAAATGTCATCCCCCCAAGACTTAAAATATCAGGAACAGAAGTCTGGCCACAATATAATGGTCTGGTTGGATGCAACTCTGGAGTTCTTGTCTGCATGTTAATGAGAAACCTTGTTCTAGACCTCCCTAATCAAATCGAAGGAAATCTACATGATACGTGCATGAAATACCGACGTTCTATGGCAAATGAATTTTATGCAGCACGTGCTTAACTTTTACCACGTAGGAATGTCTTGTAATATTGTATTATAATGTCATTTTACGTGTTAATGTCATTTTAATTTGTAATGTCATTTTAATTTTAATGTCATTTTTTGTTTTAAACCCTTATTTTTAACAATGTTGTGTTTAAAAAAATAATAAAACTAATACATTAAAATTAAAACATACATTTCAAATAACAAAATAAACAAACACAAAAATAATTATGTTCCACAATCGGGTCGTCTTCTGTGGCGGTGAGGATTCCTACGTCTAGACGCAATTGTATTTTGATCACCATCTACATCTTCTGCATTTAGGGTGTTAGCCAGAAATGTCTGGTCATCCAAATCTCCAACACTCATCTGTAAATTTAAATCCAATACAGGCAGTGGTGATATACCACTAAATCCATGTGCATTATTTGGACTAAATTGCGGAGCATAATAATTAAAGTTTTCAGACTCAGGTTGGGTGAACAATGGCAACATAGAAGCTTGTGGGGTGTACACCTCTTGTTCATTGTTGTGTTCAAACATCATGTTCTGATTTATACCCACAAAAAAAGACGGGGAAGGAGCATTTGAAAATTGTGAATGATCTAATTCATAATTTTCATGTTGAACATGAGATGTACCAGCTTCAAAATTCTCGTGTTCAACATTTGATGTTCCAGCCTGATAGTTTTGATGTTGAGCACTAGATGTACCTCCCCACTTCTGACATTACCACGTCTTCTTTCTCTCATTCGTAAATTACGTGGTACTGTCTCATCCACCCCTAAATTAACAGGACCAGTCTGAAGATGTGATGGATAGTGCAGGCGACTCTCTTCATTAAGCATTCCCATTACTTGATTCGCAGTGTTTTGCAACGTTTCAAAGTTCTGGAAATTCAATGTCGATTCCGTGTGCATGAACTGACCTGCTTGTCGATAAGTCTGACTTATCCCATCCATCTATAAAAAAAATATGTCAACTAAAACGGTAATATAGTGATACAAATCTATGACTACAAAATATAACTTAAATGACTATAAACCAAGAATTGTGATCTAGACCCGTGATCTTGGAACTTTGGGTTCGTGATATACAACATTGTACGTGACCAGTACCATTGCATATAACTTGGTTCTACAGTAGGTGCTGCACAACGAACCCCTTGTACCACATTCTCCCACCTTTGGTTCCACATAGACAAAAATTGTGAGTGAATATTCGGCCAGTTTTTATCTGGCTTGCCAGTGCGAATTATAGTATGCAACTTCATGTGCTCGTTAAATGATAAAGGGATAGGGTCAGGAATGCGTTGAACCATTCCAAATTGTCTCATAACCCTTTGTGGTGTATGAAATTCAACCACATCCCAATATATTAAAAAGCACTCGCTCTGCCAACTACGAATACCACTCCTACAAATTCCTGGTAGGAATCCAATGACCTCCTCGTAAGATCTCCACTTGAACTGTATTAAAAAATAATATTAAATTCAACGAAAAATAATAAATACAACAAAAAAAACAATTGAATTAATTTACCTCCCCTTCCCGTAAAGAATGCAGCTGTGACCGGCATGCTCTAATTGAATGTGAAACGACATCTTTATATGTCAATTTTTCACCCCACCTTCAAAACCATTTAAAACAAGTTATATTAAATAACTTAACAAATATTTTTTAAAATATAACAAAACTATTAAAATCATACATTGCACCATATGGTCTTCGGTTATCAAATTGATGCAGAATCGTCGGTGCAAGAGTAGTAATTCTACTCCATGCCCACAACTGCAATATATACAGTGGTCCGCCAATGTTGGTGGAATTGTTCGATGCTGCTTTACAAAGGTTCCTGTACAACATCGCTAACACGGCACTCCCCCAACTAAGGTGACCACACGCAGTTAATCTTCTAAATTATTTAAAATGGAAAGTGATACTATATTATTAGAAGAATAAAAAAAAATGTGCCACCGCACAAGTAAAGTATTATACATCGTGCACGTTGCATGCACTCAAAATCTGAAGCATTTTCAGAAAAAATATTATTTAAATGGTTAAAAATGGCTGTTAATTTTATAGCATTTCCTTTTAAATCATTTTCATTAGGTGTCAAACCTAGCAAGGTGTGACATCTAACAATACGATCAACAAGGGAAGACGGTTGTTCACAGCCAGAAACAACTTCTCCTTCGATAGGCAAACCCCAGAGAACATTAATGTCTTCTAGGGTTACCGTCGCTTCACCGATTGGCTAATGAAATGTGTGTGTTTCTGGACGCCATCTTTCAATCAGTGCTTCCAGTAAGCCATGATCGAGGTTACGGTATCCAGAATCAATCACCCCACCAAAACCAGCAATGTCAATGTAACGTTTAACATTGTCTGTGATAGGGTTGTTGCTAAGAAAAGAAAAAAACTTTTGATCAGCACGCCTAAAAACCAACTTGGGAACCTCCCTGTTATTAAATATATCGCGAGCCCGATGTGAATCTTTAAGGAACAAAAGATCATCGACAATTGGACCCGGATGCAAATCATAACTCATGGTGAGTTGATAGAAATTAAATTGAAAATATAAGTAGATGGGAAAATTTGAGGCGGTATGTTTAATATGTGTATTGCGATGAAGAAGCTGATGATATGTAAATAGGTGAATAGATAGATGATGATATAAATACGGATGTCTTTTGAATATTTGAATGGCAAGACATGTCATAATATATGACATTTTTGTTGTAGGTGTAATGCATGCAAAAAGCAGGTGTAATGCATGCAAAAAGCAAAAGCAACATTATTAATTTCATGTAATGACAAAGTGTCACACCCCCAAATTTCCACCCGTGGTGTCAGTCCACGTGGGTATGACGTGGCCAGGATCACAGCTCATGGTCATATAGAACGACTCTATATGAGTTACACAAATACACAGTTTCGTAAAATAATACAAGTTTCATAAATACGCAGCGGAATATGATTAATATACCATAACAAAATTAAGTAGCAGCGGAAAAGTTAAAATACATAGTGGAATGTAAATTGTTTTAAACACTACATAATTTGAAATGTTTTCAAAAGAATCAATGCACACAAGACCTAGGACAAGAGTCTAATGCATGCGACTCCTTAAAGCATCCTCGTGCGCATCCTAGTCTTTCATCCTTTAGTTACTAGAGAATACATACGAAAAGTGTCAACTAAAAAGTTGGTGAGTTCACAGGTTTAGACAGACAGAAATAGTAAACAGACATATACTGGGTATGATAAGTTTAGTTGTGGATCTACGATCCGTGGAGTGTGTCAATTCATCTTACCGAAACTCGACTGTTCCCGTTTGCCTCCGCGGGTCATCGCTGAACCCGACATCAACATCGAAATTACACTCGTTATGACCTCCAGTCAACATTGGTGCCGAGTGGGGTTAGTCAAACCCAGTAGTACTACGTAATTACGACTCGTTTGTTATACAACTAACGGTAAGGATAAGTGAGGACTTTAAGCGATAATAGTTACACTCGAAAATGATTTTCACAACATACCAGTCATATATCTAAAACAGTTGCATAGTATTCTCACCCCAAAGTTAAGTAAAAACAGTTAAAGGTAAAAGTGGGGCTGTAAACTCACCTGAGTTTGAGTGGTGCGTTCTAAACAGAAATCGAGTAGCTCGTCGGCTAGTAGTTACCTATATCACATAGGTGTTGTAAGTTGGTGTTACATACACGTGGGTCTCACAGGACCGTGTTTGTCTTTAACAACTCTAAGCTGTCGTGTGGGTCGTGTTGACCGTGTTTGACCTAACGACCCGTTGGTGACGGTTCTTGGATCATGTGATCGTGTGATGTGCAGTTTAGTGTCGTGTGATGTGTACGGATACCAAAGTCACTCTCGTGAGGAAACTTACTATTTATAGTAAGTTTCTATTTCAGGAAAGTTTCCACATTTGGCAAGTCATGCAATAAATCATAATTTCGATTATTCTAATATGCATATTTATCCTAAGTGAGCATGCTATCACAAAGCACATAGTTACACATAGTCGGTTTAGCATGGTTTGCGTGTAAAAGTTACTATATTTAGAAAGTTACACAAATACGCACGTTTCATCGAGTTTTAATAGCCAATATCAACTAACTATCAATCTCCTAGTTCTAAATAGTCATATAACCCCATTCAATGCAACAATCATGTTATCATTTATAGATTTCGAAAAATAAAGTTACTATTTATAGTAACTCATGACAAAACACATATTTCAATCATTTTGGACATAGAAATCATTTGTTATCATCATAACCACTTTAACTAAGCATGTTAAACATACAACACTTATCAAACTCATCATTTCATAACAACTTCATAACAAAAAGTTACTATTTATAGTAATATTCATAAAAATCATACATTTGATGCTTCTAACCATTCAAATACATCAATAACCATCATTTTAGTTTCTATTCATCATTTTAACATAACTTATAGATCTAAACACATGCATTAAGCCATTTCATCACCTATACACATTTTGTGACAATAAAGTTTCCATTTATAGTAACTAACACATTTTAGACATTTCTTGCCTACAATAGCATCTCTAACCTTGTAAACCATGTCAAATATCATTTATAGCAACATCTTCTCATCAAATATCATGCCAACATACTTAGATCGTACATGCATGTTACTAAGAATATCTATTTCATAATAAAATCAACAAATGGATATAAAATTCAATCATTATCACCATAGATCATTACTAAATCACCAAATCAGTAGTATTATCATCAAATAACAGATCTAGAATCACAAAATTTCGTGATTAAGTGGGTGATGGTGTTGCATGTGAGTATTTCTACTTGCATGTGTGTGTACAAGTGCTAAAAACCCGAAATAGTGCTAGAAAACTACCTCTAAGGCTTCTTTGAAGCTTGAATGTTACTGGAACAGCTCTAGAAAGGCTCAAAAAGACCTGATAATGCCTTAACAGTAGCTACAAAGGGGCGTTGGTAATGGTTGATGCCTTCACTCTCCTCCTTCAACCTTCAAGCTCTTCAATGGTGCTATTCAATGTCTCAACAATGGCTCCCAAGCGATGAAGATGAGTGTTGCAGAGAGAAAGGGTCGATTGGAGGGTTTTCAGTCGAGGGAAATAGAGTAGGATGCCAGAAAATGATTTAATCTTGGATAAATAAAGATTTTGCGTATAGGGCTGCGTCGCGTACCGCGACATCTGGCAAAAAGCACCATTGCGTAGCGCGATGATTAAAATAATCATTCATTCATTCGGTTCCCGAAACACGCCGCGTACCGCGATGCAGGAAGATGATCGGTCGTCGCGTAGCGCGATGACTTTCGGTGAATTTGAATTCTCCCGCCTGGGCATCGCGTACCGCGAAGGCTCATTTGGGTGCCCATCGCGTACCGCGATGGGTCTCGGTTGAGTCCAATAAGCCCAATTTCATAGTTTTGAACCGATTTTCGTGTTTCTATCGATTACGATCATCGTTTCTCGACTCGTAAGCATTATTCTACCTATTCTAGGTCTTCTAGGACCTAAGTAAAGTGAAAGTGTACTGTGGTTTGATCCGCTCACCAACGTTCGTTATTCAAGACACGTGCGAGTGTTGTGCGATAATTCCTCGAATTATCGGTGTTTTTGGTCTGTTGTGCCACGTGTCACACTAAATACAATTATTCTAGTGTCACGTATGAAATAATAATACATATTATTATTAAATTAAAATAAGTGCTGACCTGGAAATATCGAGGTGTCACACAAAGCTAATGACAAAGCTTCACATGTAATGACAAATACTATCACATGCAACTGACATTTATACTTGTATATGGGTATTCCGCTATATGTGAATGGATGTATGTATGTGTATTCCGCTATATGGGTATCCGGAATAGAATGCATGGGTTAATTAGGGATTAAGGAGCATTCCACTACCTCAAGTAGCGGAAATGGACCATGTGGCATCTCCCCATCAATCGACTTGCCATGTCATGCTCCACATAGTCACAATCCGCTATTTCAACTAGCGGAATACCTATTTATCAAATACATCACACAAACAACCTAGAAACCATGCATGCATGGGGCATGCACCCATTTTAAAAAAAAAAAAATCATATGTAAGCATGTAATAGTTCTCAATATTAAAAACAATCCAAAGTGTTTAAAACATATACTAATTGTAAATGTTAACAACTAATATGTAAGCTTGCCTGATAAATGTACGTGTGGCTTTTTATATAACATATTTCATACGACAAAAGAAATATATATATCAATGAATTTGGAAAAGACAGAGACTTGTAAAGAGAGTCTAATGAATACATCTCTAAGTAAAGAAATTATAATTAATACATCTCTATTATCACTCAAACTTAAGCCTTATCATCTTTAACTAAAATTTATATAAGACTTTTGCCATGACAATAGGCTTCGTTCACACAATATGTTTACCACATTGTTGTATTAATAATAACCCAGTTAAACAAACATGATGTGTGTTTATGAATGTACCCCACCTTTAAGTGTTTAATGCAATTATCAGATATATTTCTATTTTATAGATAATACATTTTTCCTAATTAGGTTTAACAATTTTGCTGTATTAAAAATAACCCAATTAAGCAAACATAAAAATATTTAAGCTGGTACTTATTCTACTAGACATACGTAGCATTTAGCATTTCAAATCACAAACCAAAGAACTCGCCGCATCGCACGGGTTTATTTACTAGTTTACTATTATTTTGCGTTAAAAGTAAACATACATTATACTATATAATTAAAACACAACTAAAAGGAATAGTGATATTTTTGTTTTTTCTTTAACTATATATATATTACATTGCAAAATAGTTTATGTATATATATATATATATATATTAATTTAAATTGTAACTATTGTATATGCAGTGAAAAAAACGTATTCTTTTCTAAGGTTTCGATAGTGTTCAGAGAAGGTAACAGTGATTTATTTGGTCTCATAAAAAACTGGTGTTTACTTAAAGATTAGCGTTTTTTTTTAATTTAAACAATTAGTTGACGGGTAGAAGGATTTTGTGAGTAATTTTTTATATTATATTCATAACGTATTTGTCTGGGTTTTGTAAGATTTTAAGTGTTTATGAGAAACTTGTATATAGTTCGTGATGAGAGATTTGATTTTTTTATGTAATTTATGATTTTGCAAATGATATATAATATCTGTTTTTATGAGTGTACTGTTATAAGCCGCAACCGCAGCGCGGCGGGAATAACCCTAGTTAACAATAAAATTTAGAAAAATTATTATTTTTAAGTATAACAACAAGAAGAATGAATCATCATCATCGTACTCAGTATATCCCATCGTTAGTAAAGCTAAGTTAGGGTCTGAAGAAGGTAAGATGTAGACAACCTTACATCTACCCCGTAGTAACATAGAGGTTGCTTCCAATGAGACCCCCGGCTCATGTGTCACGCCCACTTTATAGTAGTTTTATTTAAAATACGTGTGAAAATATGGTCCCAGATTTTTATCAAAATTCCGGCATGACCCATTTTAAAACATCTATTTCCTTACGAAATAAACCTGTTCAAAACCAACAATTTACACAATAACAAACTATTACCACCATCACTAATTCATGTCATATTAACTATGCCACACCCCCAAATTTCAACTAACGGAATTATACCGTTTAGGGCGTGAAAAACCAGGATCTCAGCCATTAGACACAGCGCAAGACCTCTATTTGCTTTTAAACATAATTCAGTCTTAATTTGTAAAATCAGAGTTTAACATTTGCAGAAGCGTTTGAAAACCAATAACCAAATGTAACAGTTTCAAAACCGTAAATACAATGTTCAATGTTTTAAATCAACAATCAAAATAAATTGTATGCATGTGTAACACCCCGACCGACGGCGGAATCATCGGGATGCCACGAGGGATGTGTAGATTGTTCAAAAGCTCATGGGCATCTAAATCAAGTCATCATATATCATTTAAGCAACCACAATAATTACACAAAAATCATGTTCATCATGAATCAAATACATCAAATACACAAAAGATTTAGTTAAACTAACTAAACTCTAATCGCCAGAAATTTAGTTAATTAACTAAGTCCAAGAATCCTATATGATGATGATGTCCAAAATAGAAGAGATCATCCTCTTCATCCTACTTGTCTCCATCACCTGAAACATGTAAGAAAATCAAGTGTCAACTACAAAAGTAGTTGGTGAGTAATCATAAGTTTTTATATTTAAAAATGTTTTAGAAAAATGCGTTTGAAAGTTCATGCTTAAAATGGTTTTATAAAATGCTTTGTTTAAAACGGTTATAAAACTTATGATCTTCTTGAGAAAATCCATATGAATACCTGTATGAGATAATCCAACACACATCCATCAATTCAACAGCCAAATACATACACAACCACATAACCAAATAAATCATAGCCAATCACAAATAATCCTAATCAAATATAGGCAATCAATCCACAACAAATCAACCAAACTCAATCAATCATATTCTCAATCAATGTTCGTGACTATACATGATTCCTTATGTATTTAACATAAGTTAGATACATGAATCATGAAGTGGTCGCTAACCACGTGACAATACATGAAGCCAAAGCAAATAACCGAAGTCAAAGGCAATGCTTCACAGATGTGGAAACCGTCCACGTGACAATACACGATGTCAAAGCAATTAACCGAAGTTAAGAGCGATGATTCTCGGGATTTGTGACAATACTTGTAATCTTTGTTATTGACCTAGGTCAATAACAATGTTTACATGGATATGAAATAATAAGAGATAATCCCATAATAATGATAATTTCAAATGTGAATATCATATTGATAAACAGGTATTAACCTTGTGTTATCAAAATAATATTTAATTTGGTATACATGTTTCACCTCCGGGTTTTTAAAACTAAAACAGTTTAAAGAAAAGGAGGTTATGAGAACTCACCTGAAGTCCTGAGATTCAATGTTTTAGAAGTATGCGCGCTCGCGTATATAACTCAAGTCAAATCACAGATCTGTAATTTATTTATGATCGTGCTTGTAAGTATCCGTGCCTTAACTTAATTAAATATTCATAAGTGTATGGCTTTATTTCAACTTAGTGCCCATTTAAATCCTTACGTGTTTAGTTACTTAGTTTGTTTACTCTAAGTTAACTTGCAACACCTAAGGCGTATAGATGATTATTTGTAACATGTGAATTAAACTTGTTAATTTCTATCACATAAAGTTGATACTTACTTGAAGCTTACATCTTTAAATAAAGGTGGCCACTTTGTAACATACATGCATGACTAATTTGATTGCCCATCTTGATGTGGTTGTAATACCCATTTCACGTTATAAAAGATTATGTCCATGCCTTTTTCATAAACTATTTCCATCATGAGGACTTTATATTTATAAAGTTCATTTTATCAAGAAAAAGTGGTAACAATTCCATCACCCATGCATGCATGTTAGTATAGATAAGTGTACGTGTATGTGCTTGTTTCCAATTACTCTTAATCCTACTTGTTTGAATGAGTTTTGGTCCGGCCACCCATGAGGGCAGCGAACCCTCTAGTCCAAACATAGTAGGTTCGGCCTAATATAGTTATGGTTCGGCTTCAGTGAAAAAGGGGAGGGTTCGGCCAGTGGCTGCCCACGCAGGGTTCGGCTGGCCAAGCAACTAGAAGAGGTTCGTACATGTTGACCAATTCATAGCTAGGGTTCGTTGGGCTGAAACACCTCAGGGTTCGGTGAAGCCCAGGGTTCGTGACCTAAGGATGACCAAGGTTCGGGGTTGGCGGCCTGCACAAGGTTCGTCCAGCCCTTTTAGGGTTCGTGACCCATGCAGGGTTCGTGACCCATACAGGGTTCGTTGCAGGCTGTAAGAGGAAGGCTCGGCTGAAACTAGGGTTCGCCACCCTAGTTCCCGCCCAACAGGGTTCGTGAGGCCCTTAAGGTTCGGCCCCCACCTGCTGTGTCGCCGGAGCACTGTTCATCATCATCCTAGCCGCATCTTAGTGGTCTACGGTCATCCCTAGCTTACTTCGACTCAACAACAACTCGGTTAATACATTGCAACTAAAGATTATTATACTACATGATGGTTAAACTCGATTAGGGTTTTCAAACCGAAAACCGAAAAGAAAACCGGGTCTCTTACCTTTAAATCGTGTGCAAATGATAGCTTTCTTGGTATCTTCGTGTTCCTCTTGTTCTCACGAACGCGTAGCCACCGAAAGTTCGAAGATCCGTCAAGAAACGAGCTCGGTAGGCTAGAGAGAAGGTAGAGAGAAAAGTGTATGGGTGTTTTTAGAGAGAGAGAGAAGATGGTGAGAATGAAAGAAAATGGTGGAGTCTTCCACCATTTGTAACTATCCGTTCCCGCGTGTTCGGTCTCGTCTTTATCGCGATAGTAAAATATAGTTCGGTTTTACTCGTTAAACGTATTTAAACATAAATTGTTTAAATAATATGATTTTATTGATTTAATTGATTTACTTATATAATCCTCGTCTCGTAAAGTGATCTAGTTAATACCCGTGAGATGTAATAATACGCTCGGTTTTCTAACATAACATATTTAAATAATCTATTTATTTTAAATAAATCGATTTTGTTTAATAAGATAAGTTCTAAATAGATTATGTCGTAAATCGCTTTCGTTACATTATTTCTAAATAATTATTTGATAAATTAAATCATTCCAGTTTAATTTAGGTTGCGATTTCTAATAAATATTTTAAGATTTATTTATTAATTTAATATTATTTGATATTATTTAATTAATCTCATCGAAACGCGTTACTCGCGTACGTATTCGTAAAGATCGTCACCTTTCCGAATACGACGTTCGTATCGTATTTCGATTTGATTTACAATTCATAGAACATTGTTTCAGAAAATACTTCTTAATAATTATATTCGTGTGAATCGTCACCCACGCGAATACATTTATTAAGTTAACATTTCTGAATTAATATTCGCGTTTAAATAATGACCGTAACCTCACCTCGCGTATTTATTATTCTCATTATTTATTAACTTAAATATTATATTCCCAAACCAAAACCCACTAAACCAAGTCACTGACACATCCATGATAGACCGAAATATGCATATGTATAGGGCATATGCAGAGGTAGATCGCAACCTCCCCTACACCGTCCCACCGCTATTTCGATAAACCATGACCATGTGTCCTTGACTACGTTTAGCAACCATAACTTAACAAACTCCCAATTCCATCCCAAAACCATTCTCAAACCATTAATCCATAATTATCAGTAATAACACTGCGATAACTCTATGGGTCTGTTCGGTTAAATTTCAACTAAACTTCCCAAGGTTTACGTGTATAATATATATTATAAAATCATGCATACCAGTAACAGTGACAATATCAGCAAAGTCAAACAATAATATCATAATCAATAATATTCATAAATCTCCGGTCGTACAGTACAATCGTACGGATGTACGGATGTACGGACAACCGAAAGTACAGTGATGTTACAGTCTCCCCTAGTTAAAGGAATTTCGTCCCGAAATTCAACTTGGAGTGACCGTAGTAAATAAATGTGGGTATTTAAGCTTCATCTGATCTTCCCGCTCCCATGTGAATTCTGGACCCCGCTTCGATTCCCAACGTACTTTGACAATTGGAATTCTACTGCGTTTGAGTTGTTTAATCTCCCGATCCATTATCTCCACTGGTTTTTCAACAAAGTGCATGGTATCATCGATGCGGATGTCATCGAGTGGCACCTGAAGATCCTGATCAGCTAAGCACTTTCTTAGATTGGACACGTGAAACGTCGGATGCACATTACTAAGTTCAGGAGGAAGTTCCAACTTGTAGGCAACCTTTCCGATCCGTTCAAGGATCTTAAAAGGGCCAACGTAACGTGGAGCAAGCTTCCCCTTCTTGCCGAATCGAACAACGCCCTTCCAAGGCGACACTTTAAGTAATACCATATCCCCCACTTCAAATTCCAAAGGTTTTCTTCGTTTATCTGCGTAACTCTTCTGTCGACTGCGAGCAGCTAACAGATTGTCACGGATCTGGCGGATCTTGTCAGTCGTTTCTTGAATGATCTCGGGACCAGTGATCTGCGAATCGCCGACTTCGGTCCAACAAATAGGTGACCGACATTTCCTGCCATAAAGAGCTTCAAACGGTGCCATACCAATGCTCGCGTGATAACTATTGTTATACGAGAACTCAACCAATGGTAGATGGCTATCCCAGTTGCCACCGAAATCGATGACACAAGCTCTCAACATGTCTTCCAATGTCTGAATCGTTCGCTCCGTTTGACCATCCGTTTGAGGATGATAAGCAGTGCTAAGATCCACTCTTGTTCCAAATGCTTCATGAAGTGATTCCCAAAATCGTGCCGTGAAACGAGCATCACGGTCCGATATTATGCTTAAGGGAATGCCATGTCGGCTAATGATCTCATCAATGTAGATACGAGCTAACTTCCGCACCGGGTAAGTTTCGCGTATCGGTAAGAAATGAGCCGACTTGGTCAATCTGTCAACAATTACCCAGATACTATCCTTACCGTTCGCGGTCCGTGGGAGTTTAGTAATGAAATCCATGGAAATATTCTCCCACTTCCACATCGGTATCTCTGGTTGTAATAACAATCCCGAAGGTCGCTGATGTTCGGCCTTGACTTTGGCACAGTTAAGGCACTTAGACACATATTCAGCAATATCCTTCTTCATTCCAGGCCACCAGTACAAGCCTCTAAGGTCTTGATACATCTTGTCAGCACCCGGATGGATTGAATATCGAGATTTATGAGCTTCATCCATAATCATCATTCTAAGATCACCCCTGTTCGGTATCCACAACCGATTCAAATAATACATCAACCCGTCATCCTTAGTTTCCAATAAGATTTCAGCCCCGCAAGACATCTCATTCTTCAAATTATCTTGAGCTAATGAGTGTTGTTGGGCTGTGAGAACATCATTACGGAGGTTATTGTGCACTCGAACACTATGGATTTGAACTTGACTCTTGCGACTAAGCGCGTCTGCTACTACATTCGCCTTACCAGGATGGTAGCGAATTTCACAGTCATAATCATTCAACAGTTCAACCCATCTCCGTTGTCTCATATTGAGCTCTTTCTGATTTAGAATATGTTGCAAACTTTTATGATCAGTAAAGACTACACACTTGGTGCCATAAAGATAATGTCTCCATATCTTCAAAGCAAACACGACTGCACCAAGTTCCAAGTCGTGCGTAGTGTAGTTCTTCTCATGAATCTTCAATTGTCTTGATGCATAAGCTACAACCTTTCCCCGTTGCATGAGAACACAACCGAGGCCTAAGTTGGATGCATCACAATAGACTACAAAATCATCATTTCCATCAGGCAGTGTCAAGACAGGAGCATCACAAAGTTTCTGCTTCAGAGTCTGAAATGCCTCTTCTTGCTTTGGTCCCCATTCATACGGCCTATTCTTCTGAGTCAACGCAGTGAGAGGGACAGCAATCCTGGAGAAATTCGAGATAAACCGCCGATAGTAACCGGCAAGTCCAAGGAACGATCGAATCTCCGTCGGTGTCTTCGGTGTACTCCAATTCTTCACAGCATCAATCTTCGCAGGGTCCACGTGAACACCGTATTCGTTGACTATGTGTCCCAAGAATTGAACTTCTTTAAGCCAAAATTCACATTTAGAGAATTTGGCATACAGCCGCTCCTCTCTTAGGATCTCCAAAACCAACTTAAGGTGTTTCTCGTGTTCTTCCTTAGTCTTTGAGTAGATCAGAATATCATCAATGAATACAATCACAAATTTATCCAAGTATGGCCTGCAAACACGGTTCATGAGGTCCATGAAAACCGCAGGTGCATTGGTAAGGCCGAAAGGCATTACCAGAAATTCATAGTGGCCATATCTTGTTCTGAAGGCTGTCTTGGGAATATCATCATCACGTACGCGAAGCTGATGATACCCAGACCTCAGATCGATCTTTGAAAACCATGTCGAGCCTTGAAGCTGATCGAAGAGATCATCAATGCGCGACAGTGGATATCGATTCTTGATAGTCAACTTGTTCAATTCGCGATAATCGATGCACATCCGGAATGACCCGTCCTTTTTCTTGACAAATAGGACCGGTGCACCCCATGGCGAATGGCTCGGGCGAATGAATCCTTTATCGGTAAGTTCTTGCAATTGACTCGCCAATTCTTGCAACTCCGATGGTGCAAGTCTGTAAGGAGCTTTGGCGACTGGGTTCGCACCAGGTACTAAGTCGATTCGGAACTCAACTTGACGTTCTGGTGGAAGACCCGGCAAATCGTCTGGAAAGACTTCTGGGAAATCTCTTATCACTGGAACATCTTCTATCTTCTTTCCTTTCTCTTTCTTCTCCACAATATGAGCTAAAAATGCTATACATTTCTTCCTAAGGTACTTGTGTGCTTTAGTGCAAGACATTAGCTTAAGACCTTTACTAGCAGTTTCTCCAAATATTCTCAAAGTTTCACCCGAAGGTAATGGAATACGAATATATTTCTCATGACATACAATCTCCGCTCTGTGGTTGGCTAACCAATCCATGCCTATGATAACATCAAAGCTACCAAGATGCATAGGTATAAGATCAATTGGGAAAACGTGATCATTTAAGTTCACAGTACATCCAATGATAATAGTGTCAATATCAATAGTGTTTCCGTCAGCCACTTCCACGTTAAACGGTTTATCTAAATATATACGTGTTCTACCAAGCAAGCATTCGAAATCATATGAAACAAAACTCCTATCGGCACCAGAATCAAATAAAACAGATGCATAAGAGTTGTTGATCAGAAATGTACCGTTGACCACATCCTGGTTGGCTTGAGCAGCTGGAGCATTCAGTTGAAAAGCCCGACCTCTTGCCACCCTCTGATTATTTCCAGTCAACTTTGGGCACTGATTTCTGAAGTGACCCACTTCACCACATTCATAACAGGCTCTTGCCTGTGCTTGAGGTACCTGGCGAATGGGTACAGCAGGAATAGGTTGTGTTTGAGGAGCTGGTAGTGCAAGCGGTGCTTGTTGCATCCTTTGTGCTTGCGGTGCACTCCGACAAACGTTTGCATAGTGCCCGAACTTGCCACAGTTGTTGCAAACGCGACACGGCAAGTTAGGGGCATGATGATATCTGCAAGTGTTACATTGGGGAGTGTTCCCAGTGTAGCTTCTTGCAGCAGAATTGTTTGATGATTGCTGCGCAAACTTCGCAGCAGGTACAGTTACCATGAAATTCCTATTCTTTCTCTTCTTGTTGCTGCTTTTGGATGAGCTAGCAGCTTCAGACTTGACTTCAGTTTTGACTTCTTTTGCAGTAGTCTTGGTGTCAGCCTTCTTGTGTCCCTTCCGAGTAAGAGTCCCATTCTTCACATGGTTATCAGTAAGAGTTGCAGATAGACGGATAGCAGCCTCCAGTGTTTTGGGATTACTCCCGTAGACCGTATCCTGAATCTGTACCGGCAGCCCGCCGATATATTTCTCAATCGCCCTCTCCAAGGGTGTCACCATATGAGGCACTAGCAGACTATACTCATGGAATTGAGTATTGTAGATGACGTTCTCGCCACTATCTTGTTTGAGTTCCCAGAACTCAGTCTCCAGTTTCCTCATCTCGCTTCTAGGACAGAATTCAGTGGTCATCAGATTTTTGACCTCCGTCCATGTCAGTGCAAGTGCAGTATCCACTCCCCTAGTTAGTTTTTCCCCATTCCACCAAGTCAGTGCTCTCTTTTGGAAAACACTGGTGGCATAGCGAACTTTCAGATTCTCGGGACATTCGCTGTTGATGAAGGTGTTCTCCATACTCTCGAACCACTGCAGCAGACCAGTGGCTGATTCAGCACCCGTAAATTTCAGAGGATTACAGGAATTGAAGTGCTTGAATGTGCAAGTTGTCTGGTTTGCACCACCTCTGTTCTGGTTAGCATTCTGGTTAGCCTGAGTTAGTTGGCTCACCAATCCAGAAATAAGTGTGGCTAACTCTTGTATGCCGGAGTTGGCATTACTGTTGTTAGCTTCCCCATTGTTCGAGTCATCTTCGTTGTGACGGCGAGGCGGCATGTTTCTGAAGGAAATAGAAACATGTTACTACCGTTTACAACGTAAGTCATACAAACAATGTTTAAATGAGTCCATTAGACAATTAGGATTACATATAGGAACTATATTTCTCTCCTATCAGTCATTGACTCAAAAAGGCTTATAATTTCCTATTATTATTCTAAGTGTCCTAGTTGGTCATAACTAGTGTTAACTAACTATTTCCTAGGTCTTATACATTCCTCACTCTATACTAACACTGACAATCTCCCAATGCAATGCAACAAGCTTATATATAGGGCATATGCAGAGGTAGATCGCAATCTCCCCTACACCGTCCCACCACCGTTCCATTGCACCACGATTATGCCATTGCTAGTGTGTAGAGTGTGTCATGTATTTCACCATAATTCTCACTTCACAAACCTTATCCTTAGTAGGATAATTTTGAGTGAAGTGATCTCTAGTTCCCTTGGACAATTAGGTTTACCTAATGTCTAAGTTCACCTGACATGTAGGCTTGCCTATTTCTAAGTTCACCTAATGTCTAAGTTCACCTGACATTAAGTTTCCCCCAATTGTCTAAGTTCACTAAAATCCATGTCAATCCCGATGTCAATAATCTTTAATAAGGGTTCATATCATCACAAAGTGCCCTTATTGTCACTAAGTGTTCATATCCTCCCTATAGTTTATTCTCATCAAGTGTCCATACCATCACTAAGTGTTAGTATCATCATTATGCGTTTATATTATCATCAAGTGTCTATACCATCACCCAAGTCCATATCACATCACTAATCGCTCATTATCGTTCATTAATCCTATGCACCCTACGTGTCCAATCCGTATGTTTTTATAAGGGAATTTATAAGTGTTCATCAAGTGTGATCATCAATGAGTCAATCCCAGTCAATCCTTCAAACATATCATCAACTGTCCACAATCATATCCTCTCAAACCCTCCTAGTAAGGTCCTAATAATATCCTAAGTTCCTGACACTGACAGACCCCCGATATACTTCAAATGGTATATGTATAGGGCATATGCAAGAGTAGGTCGCAACCTCCCTTACACCGTCCCACCACCTTTGTAGTATACCACGAGTGTGTCCTTGTCTGGTGATCAATAGATCTAACAGATAATTCCTAAAGCAATTAAATTCCTAAGCAATTAATTTTCCTAAACAAATAATTTCCCAAACGGGTAGTTCCCACATTCTTCAATACTGACATCCACCTAATGTACCGTAAATGGTATATATATAGGGCATATGATAAGGGTCGGTCGCAACCGCCCAAACCACCGTCCCACCACCTTTACGATACACCACGTGTATGTCCTTATCGAATCATTAGGGCACAAGTAGAACAAGTAAGCAGTATTTATAATTCAGATGTATAACAGGAGTTCAGTTAACATGTAGTAAACACATAAGCATGAAATCCTGAATATACTAACTAGTGTATGAAATTAATTCATACTAGGGTATCCTACGGTTATAGACTAGGTCAACCATTTCTAGTAACCTAATTCCCTATAACCCAGGCTCTGATACCAATCTGTAACACCCCGACCGACGGCGGAATCATCGGGATGCCACGAGGGATGTGTAGATTGTTCAAAAGCTCATGGGCATCTAAATCAAGTCATCATATATCATTTAAGCAACCACAATAATTACACAAAAATCATGTTCATCATGAATCAAATACATCAAATACACAAAAGATTTAGTTAAACTAACTAAACTCTAATCGCCAGAAATTTAGTTAATTAACTAAGTCCAAGAATCCTATATGATGATGATGTCCAAAATAGAAGAGATCATCCTCTTCATCCTACTTGTCTCCATCACCTGAAACATGTAAGAAAATCAAGTGTCAACTACAAAAGTAGTTGGTGAGTAATCATAAGTTTTTATATTTAAAAATGTTTTAGAAAAATGCGTTTGAAAGTTCATGCTTAAAATGGTTTTATAAAATGCTTTGTTTAAAACGGTTATAAAACTTATGATCTTCTTGAGAAAATCCATATGAATACCTGTATGAGATAATCCAACACACATCCATCAATTCAACAGCCAAATACATACACAACCACATAACCAAATAAATCATAGCCAATCACAAATAATCCTAATCAAATATAGGCAATCAATCCACAACAAATCAACCAAACTCAATCAATCATATTCTCAATCAATGTTCGTGACTATACATGATTCCTTATGTATTTAACATAAGTTAGATACATGAATCATGAAGTGGTCGCTAACCACGTGACAATACATGAAGCCAAAGCAAATAACCGAAGTCAAAGGCAATGCTTCACAGATGTGGAAACCGTCCACGTGACAATACACGATGTCAAAGCAATTAACCGAAGTTAAGAGCGATGATTCTCGGGATTTGTGACAATACTTGTAATCTTTGTTATTGACCTAGGTCAATAACAATGTTTACATGGATATGAAATAATAAGAGATAATCCCATAATAATGATAATTTCAAATGTGAATATCATATTGATAAACAGGTATTAACCTTGTGTTATCAAAATAATATTTAATTTGGTATACATGTTTCACCTCCGGGTTTTTAAAACTAAAACAGTTTAAAGAAAAGGAGGTTATGAGAACTCACCTGAAGTCCTGAGATTCAATGTTTTAGAAGTATGCGCGCTCGCGTATATAACTCAAGTCAAATCACAGATCTGTAATTTATTTATGATCGTGCTTGTAAGTATCCGTGCCTTAACTTAATTAAATATTCATAAGTGTATGGCTTTATTTCAACTTAGTGCCCATTTAAATCCTTACGTGTTTAGTTACTTAGTTTGTTTACTCTAAGTTAACTTGCAACACCTAAGGCGTATAGATGATTATTTGTAACATGTGAATTAAACTTGTTAATTTCTATCACATAAAGTTGATACTTACTTGAAGCTTACATCTTTAAATAAAGGTGGCCACTTTGTAACATACATGCATGACTAATTTGATTGCCCATCTTGATGTGGTTGTAATACCCATTTCACGTTATAAAAGATTATGTCCATGCCTTTTTCATAAACTATTTCCATCATGAGGACTTTATATTTATAAAGTTCATTTTATCAAGAAAAAGTGGTAACAATTCCATCACCCATGCATGCATGTTAGTATAGATAAGTGTACGTGTATGTGCTTGTTTCCAATTACTCTTAATCCTACTTGTTTGAATGAGTTTTGGTCCGGCCACCCATGAGGGCAGCGAACCCTCTAGTCCAAACATAGTAGGTTCGGCCTAATATAGTTATGGTTCGGCTTCAGTGAAAAAGGGGAGGGTTCGGCCAGTGGCTGCCCACGCAGGGTTCGGCTGGCCAAGCAACTAGAAGAGGTTCGTACATGTTGACCAATTCATAGCTAGGGTTCGTTGGGCTGAAACACCTCAGGGTTCGGTGAAGCCCAGGGTTCGTGGCCTAAGGATGACCAAGGTTCGGGGTTGGCGGCCTGCACAAGGTTCGTCCAGCCCTTTTAGGGTTCGTGACCCATGCAGGGTTCGTGACCCATACAGGGTTCGTTGCAGGCTGTAAGAGGAAGGCTCGGCTGAAACTAGGGTTCGCCACCCTAGTTCCCGCCCAACAGGGTTCGTGAGGCCCTTAAGGTTCGGCCCCCACCTGCTGTGTCGCCGGAGCACTGTTCATCATCATCCTAGCCGCATCTTAGTGGTCTACGGTCATCCCTAGCTTACTTCGACTCAACAACAACTCGGTTAATACATTGCAACTAAAGATTATTATACTACATGATGGTTAAACTCGATTAGGGTTTTCAAACCGAAAACCGAAAAGAAAACCGGGTCTCTTACCTTTAAATCGTGTGCAAATGATAGCTTTCTTGGTATCTTCGTGTTCCTCTTGTTCTCACGAACGCGTAGCCACCGAAAGTTCGAAGATCCGTCAAGAAACGAGCTCGGTAGGCTAGAGAGAAGGTAGAGAGAAAAGTGTATGGGTGTTTTTAGAGAGAGAGAGAGAAGATGGTGAGAATGAAAGAAAATGGTGGAGTCTTCCACCATTTTTAACTATCCGTTCCCGCGTGTTCGGTCTCGTCTTTATCGCGATAGTAAAATATAGTTCGGTTTTACTCGTTAAACGTATTTAAACATAAATTGTTTAAATAATATGATTTTATTGATTTAATTGATTTACTTATATAATCCTCGTCTCGTAAAGTGATCTAGTTAATACCCGTGAGATGTAATAATACGCTCGGTTTTCTAACATAACATATTTAAATAATCTATTTATTTTAAATAAATCGATTTTGTTTAATAAGATAAGTTCTAAATAGATTATGTCGTAAATCGCTTTCGTTACATTATTTCTAAATAATTATTTGATAAATTAAATCATTCCAGTTTAATTTAGGTTGCGATTTCTAATAAATATTTTAAGATTTATTTATTAATTTAAAATTATTTGATATTATTTAATTAATCTCATCGAAACGCGTTACTCGCGTACGTATTCGTAAAGATCGTCACCTTTCCGAATACGACGTTCGTATCGTATTTCGATTTGATTTACAATTCATAGAACATTGTTTCAGAAAATACTTCTTAATAATTATATTCGTGTGAATCGTCACCCACGCGAATACATTTATTAAGTTAACATTTCTGAATTAATATTCGCGTTTAAATAATGACCGTAACCTCACCTCGCATATTTATTATTCTCATTATTTATTAACTTAAATATTATATTCCCAAACCAAAACCCACTAAACCAAGTCACTGACACATCCATGATAGACCGAAATATGCATATGTATAGGGCATATGCAGAGGTAGATCGCAACCTCCCCTACACCGTCCCACCGCTATTTCGATAAACCATGACCATGTGTCCTTGACTACGTTTAGCAACCATAACTTAACAAACTCCCAATTCCATCCCAAAACCATTCTCAAACCATTAATCCATAATTATCAGTAATAACACTGCGATAACTCTATGGGTCTGTTCGGTTAAATTTCAACTAAACTTCCCAAGGTTTACGTGTATAATATATATTATAAAATCATGCATACCAGTAACAGTGACAATATCAGCAAAGTCAAACAATAATATCATAATCAATAATATTCATAAATCTCCGGTCGTACAGTACAATCGTACGGATGTACGGATGTACGGACAACCGAAAGTACAGTGATGTTACAGCATGAGACTCAACGTCCTAGTCCCTGTTTGTCCTTGCTTGTGCCTTAGTTAGGCCTGTAAACGAACCGAACGAACACGAACACAGGCATGTTCGTGTTCGTTCATTTAAACTTAACCGAACACGAACACGAACACCTTAACGAACAGGAATTTTGTGTTCGTGTTCGTTTATTAAGAAAATGAATATGTTCGTGTTCGTTCGTGTTCGTTCATTAATAAATTAAACGAACTGTTCATGAACATAAACGAACACAAACGAACTAAAATAAACGAACAAACATAAATGTACATTTTTTAACACCATTGAACAATCATAAACGAACATGAACGCTATTGAACAAGCATAAACGAACACAATTGAACAAGTATAAAGGAGCACAAACGACAAGTCTCTTAAATGTAAATACATATCATTCGTAAATTAGTAAGTTAACCGAATAAAAACTAACATTACATAGTTAACGAACATAAACGAACACAAATAAACAAACATAACCAAACTGTTCATGAACATAAATAAACGAACATAACCAAACTGTTCATGAACATAAATAAACGAACACAAGGTATGTTCATGTTCGTTCATTTAATTAAACGAACACAAATTTTGTGTTCGTGTTCGTTCATTTATTAAATAAACGAACAAAAACGAACTTCTTACCGAACAGTTCACGAACAGTTCATGAACTGTTCGGTTCATTTACAGGCCTAGCCTTAGTGTCCTGAGAAAACATGTAAATCAAGTCAACACAAAGGTTGTGCATACACAGGTTTGTATATGTAAACACAAATGTTTGAACAACAGTTTGAAATGTAATGTTTGCAGATAACATAATCACACATTGCATAGTCATGATAGCTAGTCATTTGTACTATTTACATAAGTGGTCGACACCGAAGCTGACTATTTGTCGTTTGCTTGCCTTTCCACTATTGTCTAACACAAACAATAGTAATGTTTGAATTGGCTAGTTAAACACCTGCGTAGATCCCATCTACCAAGTGAGGTTTGTCAAACCCAATAGATCTATCTTCAACTACCACGCTTTGCACTACGGCAAACTAAACGGTTCGAAATGTAAGGACTTTTAGTGTTATGTTCGCACTTATAGTAAACAGCTAACTCATGCAAGTGGTATGTATCTAAAATTGTTTGTTTGCACATGTTTGATCCCCCAAAACAGTAAAAGTAAAATGGGGCCGTGTACGCACCTTAGAATGGGAATAGAATGATCATGTGTTCGCGAAATCACATAGAATGGCTTCTACGAAGAATCTGTGTTTTAATAATAACGTTGTGTTATTACTTATTCGAATTGTCCAAATAGTGTTTGTTATTACATACGTGTTAACACACGTATATTATGTCGTGTGAAATGTACATACAATGACATGCACGAATTCAAGTTCATTTGTTTAAATCGTATAAACGTATACGATTTAATTTAGATACACGTAACGTACACAATCGTGTTCTTTTGATCAAAAATATAAATTTTATTGTTTCATCTTATTCGTAATTCCATTTCGGTTCCAACGCAATTTGAATGAGTCAAAACGGAGTTAAAATAAGTAAAATATGGTCAAAACACAAAATTTGGTTTTTAAATCAAAAACGGGTGAAGTCCGGGTTCGAACCCGTGACCTCCAACTCCAAACACACACACCTTACCAATCCAGCCCGCTAGGGTTTCGCGATTGGATTCCATAATCAATTCTAACCTTTGACTTGCTGAGTTCCCTTTGTTAAACCAACCGAACCAATTGAGTTCGAATTTGTCCCCGATTCGATTTAAATCGAGACCCAAACCATAGGGGTTTTGTTTTATATATGCAAACGAATCTATAAGTGATTTTAACTTGATTATTAGTCCACAAGATATCCCAATTCGTGAATTACCTAGGGTTCGAACATGGTTATCAATAACTCAATTTGATTTGATCAATTTCGTTTAGGTTGATCCGAAAAATCATATGGTTCTCATTAAACAAGAAATTTCGAAAATTTCTGTGGTATTTAATTTGAATATCAAGTTCGTTTAGGTCGAAACCCCCAAAACGATTTATGTTATAAACCCTAAAACTCAATCTTATACAATTCGACATTGTCATACGAATTCAAGTTAGGGTTTTCATTAATCGTGCCCTATATAATCTACTGGTGTGATTTAATCTGATTATAACATTCGTTTAATTCAAAAACCCCAAATTCGTTCTAATGATAAACCCTAGAATCCGATATCCATGAATTCGTTATGATTTGATGAAACTTTTATAGGGCTTTCATTTAAAAGGTTATTACGAAGCTCTCTGTACAGTTTAATTTGATTCATGAACTCGTTTGAGTAAAAACCCCCAAAACGTTTTGTTTTAAGAACCCTACAAATCGAACTCATACAATTCGATGATGTTAGATGAAATTATGTTAGGGGTGTGCTTAGTCGGATGTTTTAGAGTGTGTATGTATAAATTTTTACCTGATTTGACTCCGAATTGATGTGGTTCGACTTGAAGGTGGAGTTCGGCCAGATCCTTATTCGAAATCTTCAACCCAAGCTTCTGGAATCGAATTGTTTTGTGAAGCAATCTCTAAGAGTGCCGAATAGGAGGTATAGAGGTTCAATTGTCGCACCCCGGGCTCTCGGCGACCCGGGCGCTGCGACCAGAATTGGTTTCATTGATAATACAGTCTCGGTTAGAGTTTATTATTCATTTTAATATGTTTCAGCGGAAGCGTTATTTAATGAATTCATAATTTTATAAATAATACACATGCGTAGACGTGAAAACCGCTTTTCATGATTTATAAATAGTTCATACGCGTGGGTATGAAAAACCACATTTCGTTGTTTGTAAATAACTTTTCAGGATTTCTTAAAATTTCATACGCATAGGTATGAACACCATCATTTCATATTATTTTAAACCGGATTTTCACAGACACATAACGCTTGGGTTCTTGGGGTTTCAGATGTTCACCCCTCTTAGGTAGCTTTCCCTGGGTTACTGCCTGGTCAGTCAGTTTGTGTGCCAAGCGAATCAGTGGTTGGATGGTGGTGCGATCGGAAGCAGTCACCGTGCTCTGAATCTGCTCCGGCAATCCACTAATGAATTGTTCAATCTTCTTGTACTCCGGCGTTACCATTGCCGGGCATAGCTTGCACAGCTCATGAAACCGAGTACAGTATTTCTCGATTTCGGATCCCACCATCTTGTGTACCTAAAATTCTTCCTCAAGCTTCCTGATTTCGTCCCTAGGACAGTATTCTTCATGCAGCATCCTGGTGAAGTTGTCCCATGGAATGGAGTTTGTAGTTTCAAGTCCAAAGGTTTGGACATATGTGTTCCACCATGTGAGGGCTGGTCCCTCCAGAGTTCCGGTGGCATATTTTACTCGGTTTTCATCCGAGCATTCAGACATAGAGAAGACTGACTCCAGCTTCTCGATCCAACGAAGCAGTCCCACTGCTCCCTCGGTACCCTGGAATTTGTGAGGGTGGCAGCTCAGGAAAGCTTTAAATGAACACCCCTTTGCTACACTCCCATGAGATCCTGCGTATCGGTGTTCAATGTAACGCGTTAGTGTTAAAGTCGTCTATACCAAGTTAGTCGGGTTAGGTAGGGGTTAGTACCGTTGTTGGTGCCACTAGTCTCGCTAGCTAGCATGTCGGTTCGCTTCGTAATTCGCAAGTACCTTGTTGAACTTACGTTCAACCATCATGTCGATCCTTGCCTTTTCGGCCTTGCGTTTGAGTTTGCGGGCATTAGGTCCTCGTCCAGACATAATTCTATATGGAAAGGTTATAATGTTAGTTAGCATGAGTTAGTGTGTTAGTCAATTGTTAGGTCAGATGTCATGTTAACAGTAGTCATAACCATGATATATAAGCAACAAAGTAAAGCATCTTTCCATTAATGATAATAAGTTTATGTACAATGTTTTTCAAAAGAGATGCTACAAAATTTGCACGAGCACATCCCGCTCGGCTAAGTAATACAAAAGTAAAATACGGAAATAAAAGTCCTAACTAGACAATCGTGGAGTGTGAATCTCCACTGTCGGCAGGGCCATCATCGTCATCCTCATCAGGATCCTCTTCTGGATCCTCGTCAAAATCTTCCTCTTCGAGATTCACCGGCTCGAATTGGGGTTCTGGCTCAGGCTGTGGCTCCACAATAAACTGTTCGACCCATGCATTCAGCATGGCGTCGCTTGCCTGGATCATGGCAAGGTTCTCCTCGTTGGCGTCCTCCACGGCTGCCAATCGCCCAGCGTGTCCTTGTGTCACTTCGGCTAAGAAATCTTGTTGCTCCTCGAGCAAATTAGTCCTATCATGGATGTCTGTAACCGCAGCTGTGACCTCCTCCTGTCGCTGGATCACATCCTGAGTCCTAGCGACCAAGTCATCATGCGTCCCTTCGACGCGTGCGAGTCTCTCCTCCAAGTTATCCACGTGTTTCTGGAGGCGCTGACTATGCTCCAACAGATCCCTAAACCCATCAGTCATCACGCGTAGCTGGCAGGACTCACGTCTATAACGCGAGATCAGTGCAGCGAATGCCCGCTCCATATGCATTCCAATAGGTGGTAGTGATGGTCCAGTAGATGCGTCACCTAACAAAGGTAACTTAGGTACTCTCTCTTCCCTTGCCCAAACAGCAAGGGTGGTAGGGTACCAGTCCCATGGTCCCCTGCTGGTCGAGGGTCGAAGTCTCTTGGGCTCTTGAGAATATACCTGCTCCACTATCTCCTGAATCTTCTGCTTGTCCTCCTCAGTAAGCTCATACTCATACGAGCGTTTCCCCGTGTCCTTCCCTTTCGGATCTTTGTTATTGTCCATCCTGTAAGTTCTAAGTCAGTCAGTATTAGTTTACAGTGGTAACAATAATATAAGTGTGAAAATTCTAAGTGTAGTGTCTAATGTAGAGCAGTGGCTATAGTCTAAGTTTACTATATGCAAACCTAGTTCCCTATAACCAAGGCTCTGATACCAGTCTGTCACACCCCCAAATTCCCACTCGCGGTGTCAGTCCACGTGGGTGTGACGTGGCCAGGATCACAGCTCATGGTCATATAGAACGACTCTATATGAATTACACAATCACACAGATTTGTAATATAACATAGTTTCATTCAATAAGCAGCGGAAAAATGTTTTAACATCATAAGTAAATAAGTTTGCAGCGGAAATTAAATTGTTTAACAGACACTACATAGTTTAAATTGTTTTAAAACACATCCAATGCACACAATGCCTAGGACAAGAGTCTATATGCAAGCCAGACTCCTTAAAGCTTCCTTGTGCGCATCCTAGCGTGTGCTCCATTAATTACCTGAGAATACATGCGAAAAGTGTCAACTAAAAAGTTGGTGAGTTCACAGGTTTAGACAGACATAAATAGTAAACAGACATATACTGGGTATGTTAAGTTTAGTTGTTGGATACTACGATCCGTGGAGTGTGTCAGTTCATCTTACCGAAACTAGACTGTTTCCGTTTGCCTCCGCGAGTCATCGCTGAACTCGCAATTCACATCGAAATTACACTCGTTATGACCTCCAGTCAACATTGGTGCCGAGTGGGGCTAGTCAAACCCAGTAGTACTACGTAATTACGACTCGTTTGTTACACAACTAACGGTAAGGATAAGTGAGGACTTTAAGCGATAATAGTTACACTCAAAAATGGTTTTCACAACATACCAGTCATATATCTAAAACAGTTGCATTGTATTCTCACCCCAATAGTTTAGCAAAACAGTTAAAGAGTAAAAGTGGGGCCGTAAACTCACCTGAGTTTAGCAGAGTGTTCGTACAAGAACCGTGTAGCTCGCCGGCTAGTAGTTACCTATATCATATAGGCGTTATAAGTTTGTGTTCACATATGTGGGTCTCACAGGACCGTGTTCGAGTTCAACAATTCCGAGTTTTTTTTTGTGGGTCGCGTTGACCTTGTTTGACCGTGTTTGACCTATCAACCCGTTGGTGACGGTTTTTGGATCAAGTGTTCGTGTAATGTGCGGTTTTGTGTCGTGTGAAGTGTACGGATACCAATAGCACATAGTTACACATAGCCGGTTTAGCATAGTTGGCGCGTAAAAGTTTCTATAATCCGAAAGTTACAAAATAAGCATGTGTCACTAAGTCTAGCTAACAATCTCGTCTTAATATCGTCATCCTAGTTCATCTAACCGTTAAATCATATTCATTACAACAAATATGTCATCATTTATAGACTTTGTGAAATAAAGTCACTATTCATGGTACTATTCATAATAATCATATATTTGGTGATTTTAACAATTTTACACATCAATAATCATCCTTTTTGTTTCTAAACATCATTTTGAACATAACTTATAGATATAATCACATGCATTAAGCCATTTCATCATAAATCAACCTTTCATGATATTAAAGTTACCACAATTAGTAATAATCATATTTTGACATATCTTGCTATTCATAACACTTCTAAATCATATCCCATAACATTTCTATATCAAATTTCATGTAACTCCACCTAGATCATACATACATGTTGCTAGAACATCCTTTTGTGACCAAATCGTTATCATGCATATTGACATTATCATGTTTCATTATAAAAATTCAATCTATCATCATAGATCACTAATAAACATAGGAGCATCATCAAACCCACATTCAAACAAAAGAAAATTCGTGTATGTGTAGATCTAGTGTGTGTATGCAAGCTTTGAACCTTGCATGTGGGTTGGTGTGTGTTACATGTGTGTTTTATGCTACATAGTCTCAAGATTTACCTTCCAAAGCTTCAAAATGTGGCTAAGCTAGCTTTAATCACGAGAGGGAATGGAGTGTGGTGTTCTTGGAGCTCCTTTGTGCTTCAAACCTTCAAGACCTTCAAGAACTAGCTTCAAATCTCCCAACCATGGCTTCCAAGACTTCAAATGAGTGTGATATGGTGTTGTAGTAGTGAAATCAGACGTTTTTGAGGCATTAAATAGAGGAGTTTACGTATGGTATTGGGTAAAAGGAGTATGGTGTGATAATCATGAGATTTACAAGATTTTTAGGTGTCAGACACCCCAGGCGTATCGCCTGAAGTTGACCACCAAAGCCAGGCGTTACGCGCGGGACAGACAGATGAGAGGCGTTCCTTCCTCATCCGCGCGCATCGCCTGAGTGGGGATCTTCGGTTCAGGCGTACCGCCTGGACCCTAGATCCGGCCCAATTTGGCCCATTTTCATGTTTTGATCCATTCTTCGCGTATTCTTCGATTACGAGCATCGTTTCTCGACATATGGACATCGTTCTACTAACTTAGGTTCCCCGGAACTTAATGTGCAGTGAAAGTGTTCTGTGGTTTGATCCGTTCACCAACGTTCGTTATTCAAGACACGTGCGAGAGTTGTGCGATAGTTCCTCGAACCATCGGTGTGTTTGGTCAGTTATGCCACGTGTCACACTAAATACAATTATTCTAGTGCCACATATGAAATAATAATAAACATTATTATTAAAATAATATAAATGCTGACCTGGAATTTGCGAGGTGTCACATCATCCCCCAGTTAACAGGAATTTCGTCCCGAAATTCAGTTCGTGTTGCTGGTGTTAGGGAATAAGTGAGGGTATTTCTGTTTCATCTGGTCCTCTCGCTCCCAGGGGTATTCCGGTCCACGCCTCGAGCTCCATCGAACCTTTACAATGGGTATCTTACTATGTTTCAATTTCTTGAGTTCCCGGTCCATAATTTCCACCGGTTCCTCTATGAAGTGTAGTTGTTCGTCGATCTGGATTTCTTCTAAAGGAATTGTGAGAGTTTCGTCGGATAAACACTTCTTGAGGTTTGCAACGTGAAATACGTTGTGTACGCTACTCAGTTCCTGTGGTAGCTGTAGTTCGTAGGCCACCGGGCCTATCCGTTTAGTTATTTCGAAAGGTCCGATATAGCGAGGGTTTAGCTTTCCCCGCTTCCCGAATCGAATCACTCCCTTCCAAGGCGAGACTTTAAGAAGTACTCGGTCTCCCACTTGGAATTCCAAAGGTTTGCGCCTCTTATCGGCATAGCTCTTTTGTCGATCCCGAGCTGCTGCTATCCTGTTTCGTATTTGCACGATCTTTTCGGTCGTTTCGTGCACGAGTTCGGGTCCAGTCAGTTGGCTTTCACCAACTTCCGCCCAACAGAGTGGTGATCTGCACTTACGTCCGTAAAGTGCTTCAAATGGTGCAGCTCCAATGCTGGTGTGATAGCTGTTATTATACGAAAACTCCACCAAAGGCAGGTGAGTCTCCCAGCTGTTCCCAAAATCGATCACGCATGCCAGAAGCATGTCCTCTAAAGTCTGGATAGTTCTTTCACTCTGACCATCCGTTTGTGGGTGATATGCAGTGCTCATATCCAGTCTCGTCCCGAGTGCCTTGTGTAAGGACTTCCAAAAATGTGCCGTGAAACGGCTATCTCGGTCGGATATTATAGAGATTGGGACTCCGTGCCTGGATACGATTTCTTTCAAGTATATTCGGGTTAACCTCTCCAACTTATCGGTTTCCTTGATCGGTAAGAAGTGTGCCGATTTCGTGAGTCGGTCTACGATAACCCAGATGGTATCGCAACCACTTGTTGTCTTTGGCAGCTTGGTGATAAAATCCATAGAAATCTGCTCCCATTTCCAGACTGGAATTTCCGGTTGTTGGAGTAACCCTGACGGTTTCTGATATTCGACCTTGACCTTTGAGCAAGTCAGACACTTACTCACATAGTTCGCGATTTCAGATTTCATGTTCGGCCACCAGTAAGTTGTCTTTAGGTCATGGTACATCTTGTCAGAACCTGGATGTACCGAGTATCGACTCTTGTGAGCTTCATTCATCACTACTTCTCTCAATCCCCCATAACGTGGAATCCAAATTCGGTCCATCAGATAGTAGGCTCCGTCGTCTTTCTGTTTCATCTGTTTATCCATACCCCGCATAGCTTCGAGGATAAGGGTTTCCTTTTTCAGAGCTTCTTGTTGTGCGACTCGGATCTGATTAGGTAGCTCAGAATGAATGGTAAGTTGTAGTGCTCGTACGCGTTTGATTGTTTCCTTTCTGCTTAACGCATCGGCTACTACATTGGCTTTCCCGGGATGATACTTGATTGCACAGTCATAATCACCTATCAACTCGACCCATCTGCGTTGTCTCATGTTTAGCTCCTTTTGGTCGAAAATGTGCTGCAGGCTCTTATGATCCGTGAATATAGTGCACTTGGTGCCGTACAGATAGTGTCTCCAGATCTTCAATGCAAATACTACGGCTCCTAATTCCAGATCATGGGTCGTGTAATTTTTCTCGTGCACTTTCAATTGTCGTGACGCATAAGCTATGACCTTCTCGCGTTGCATCAGTACACAACCGAGTCCTTGCTTCGATGCGTCGCAGTAGACTACAAAGTCTTCGCACCCGTCTGGTAGTGATAAGATAGGTGCGCTGCACAACTTCTGCTTTAATAAGTCGAAAGCAGCTTCTTGTTTTTCTCCCCATTCGAACTTCTTGTCTTTATGCGTAAGGGAAGTCAATGATTGTGCGATCTTCGAGAATCCCTCGATAAACCGCCTGTAGTACCCGGCCAATCCCAAGAACTGTCGTACCTCTGTTGGAGTCTTAGGTGCAGTCCAGTTCTTGATTGCCGCAATATTAGTTGGGTCTACATGTATCCCTTTCGCGTTTACTACGTGCCCAAGGAACTGAACTTCGCGAATCCAGAAATCACATTTGGAGAATTTCGCGTACAATTGTTCCTTCTTCAGTAGTTCTAAGACACGTCTCAAGTGTTCGGCATGTTCTTCTCGAGTCTTAGAATAGATCAGGATGTCATCAATGAATACGATTACGAACTTGTCGAGATATGGTTTACACACCCGATTCATGAGATCCATGAATACGGCCGGTGCGTTAGTCAGTCCAAAAGGCATTACCAGAAATTCGTAATGTTCGTACTGTGTTCTGAAGGCTGTCTTCGGTATATCTCCTTCTTGTACTCTGAGTTGATGGTAACCAGATCTTAAATCGATTTTTGAATAGTAGCTTGACCCTTGCAACTGATCAAACAGGTCGTCTATTCGAGGTAGAGGGTATCGATTCTTGATCGTCACCTTGTTTAGTTCTCGGTAGTCTATACACATACGGAATGAACCGTCTTTCTTCTTCACAAACAAGACCGGTGCTCCCCAAGGTGAGAAACTCGGTCGGATGAACCCTTTATCTAACAACTCTTGTAGTTGATTAGATAATTCCTGCATTTCAGTAGGAGCCAATCGGTATGGTGCCTTGGCTATTGGTGCTGCTCCTGGTGTCAGATCTATCTGAAACTCCACTTGTCGTGCTGGTGGTAGTCCCGGAAGATCGTCAGGAAAGACTTCCGGATAATCGCGAACAATAGCGATGTCCTCGATCTTCCGTTCCTCCTTTGGTTGTTCGGTAATAAGGGCTAGGATAGCCGTATATCCTTTCTTCAGATATTTGTTCGCCTTCATGCAGGACATAATGTTTAACGGTATCCCACGCCGTTCTCCTTGGATTGAGATTTGCTCTCCGCTTGGCAATGTAATTCGCACAATCTTCTCATTGCAAACAATCTCAGCGTGGTTTGCAGATAGCCACTCCATTCCAATCACCACGTCGAAGCTCCCAAGAGTTACCGGCATCAGGTCAATCACCAGTTGATGGTCTGCTAGTGTTAGAACACATCCCTTGATGATATGTTGTGTTTCGATCAGCTTGCCGTCCGCTAACTCTACGGTGTACTTATAGTCTAGTGGTGTTGGTGTCATATTAAGTAATCTGCTAAAGTCGCTAGAGATAAAACTCCTATCGGCACCGGTATCAAATAATATACTAGCATAGACATTATTTAAAAGAAACGTACCGGTGACGACATTGGGGTCATCTTTAGCTTCACCTGATCCAATTACGAATGCCCTTCCCCTTGCCAAGTTGCCTCCAGTGTTCTTGTTTTGTGGACAATCTCGGCGCATATGCCCTGGCTTCCCGCAAGTGAAGCATCCCTTTAAAGTGTCAGTCTTGTTGAGATTTGGATTGGGGTTTGATCGGCATTCTTTGGCCAGGTGTCCGTTCCTGCCACAGTTGGTGCACTTGCCCTTTTTACATGGGCCAAAGTGATGGTAGTTACAGATGTTGCACTTCGGGCTGTTGCCCTGGTATCCCCCTTTGCCCTGAGTGTTTGGCTGAGTGGCAGTGAAAACTTTGGCAGGTGCTGGGCGGTGTTGGGTTGGTTGCTGAGGTGAGAAGGTACGGTTGTTGTTGGGCTCCCACTTTCGCTTGGGTTCTTGGGGTTTCAGATGTTCACCCCTCTTAGGTAGCTTTCCCTGGGTTACTGCCTGGTCAGTCAGTTTGTGTGCCAAGCGAATCAGTGGTTGGATGGTGGTGCGATCGGAAGCAGTCACCGTGCTCTGAATCTGCTCCGGCAATCCACTAGTGAATTGTTCAATCTTCTTGTACTCCGGCGTTACCATTGCCGGGCATAGCTTGCACAGCTCATGAAACCGAGTACAGTATTTCTCGATTTCGGATCCCACCATCTTGTGTACCTAAAATTCTTCCTCAAGCTTCCTGATTTCGTCCCTAGGACAGTATTCTTCATGCAGCATCCTGGTGAAGTTGTCCCATGGAATGGAGTTTGCAGTTTCAAGTCCAAAGGTTTGGACATATGTGTTCCACCATGTGAGGGCTGGTCCCTCCAGAGTTCCGGTGGCATATTTTACTCGGTTTTCATCCGAGCATTCAGACATAGAGAAGACTGACTCCAGCTTCTCGATCCAACGAAGCAGTCCCACTGCTCCCTCGGTACCCTGGAATTTGTGAGGGTGGCAGCTCAGGAAAGCTTTAAATGAACACCCCTTTGCTACACTCCCATGAGATCCTGCGTATCGGTGTTCAATGTAACGCGTTAGTGTTAAAGTCGTCTATACCAAGTTAGTCGGGTTAGGTAGGGGTTAGTACCGTTGTTGGTGCCACTAGTCTCGCTAGCTAGCATGTCGGTTCGCTTCGTAATTCGCAAGTACCTTGTTGAACTTACGTTCAACCATCATGTCGATCCTTGCCTTTTCGGCCTTGCGTTTGAGTTTGCGGGCATTAGGTCCTCGTCCAGACATAATTCTATATGGAAAGGTTATAATGTTAGTTAGCATGAGTTAGTGTGTTAGTCAATTGTTAGGTCAGATGTCATGTTAACAGTAGTCATAACCATGATATATAAGCAACAAAGTAAAGCATCTTTCCATTAATGATAATAAGTTTATGTACAATGTTTTTCAAAAGAGATGCTACAAAATTTGCACGAGCACATCCCGCTCGGCTAAGTAATACAAAAGTAAAATACGGAAATAAAAGTCCTAACTAGACAATCGTGGAGTGTGAATCTCCACTGTCGGCAGGGCCATCATCGTCATCCTCATCAGGATCCTCTTCTGGATCCTCGTCAAAATCTTCCTCTTCGAGATTCACCGGCTCGAATTGGGGTTCTGGCTCAGGCTGTGGCTCCACAATAAACTGTTCGACCCATGCATTCAGCATGGCGTCGCTTGCCTGGATCATGGCAAGGTTCTCCTCGTTGGCGTCCTCCACGGCTGCCAATCGCCCAGCGTGTCCTTGTGTCACTTCGGCTAAGAAATCTTGTTGCTCCTCGAGCAAATTAGTCCTATCATGGATGTCTGTAACCGCAGCTGTGACCTCCTCCTGTCGCTGGATCACATCCTGAGTCCTAGCGACCAAGTCATCATGCGTCCCTTCGACGCGTGCGAGTCTCTCCTCCAAGTTATCCACGTGTTTCTGGAGGCGCTGACTATGCTCCAACAGATCCCTAAACCCATCAGTCATCACGCGTAGCTGGCAGGACTCACGTCTATAACGCGAGATCAGTGCAGCGAATGCCCGCTCCATATGCATTCCAATAGGTGGTAGTGATGGTCCAGTAGATGCGTCACCTAACAAAGGTAACTTAGGTACTCTCTCTTCCCTTGCCCAAACAGCAAGGGTGGTAGGGTACCAGTCCCATGGTCCCCTGCTGGTCGAGGGTCGAAGTCTCTTGGGCTCTTGAGAATATACCTGCTCCACTATCTCCTGAATCTTCTGCTTGTCCTCCTCAGTAAGCTCATACTCATACGAGCGTTTCCCCGTGTCCTTCCCTTTCGGATCTTTGTTATTGTCCATCCTGTAAGTTCTAAGTCAGTCAGTATTAGTTTACAGTGGTAACAATAATATAAGTGTGAAAATTCTAAGTGTAGTGTCTAATGTAGAGCAGTGGCTATAGTCTAAGTTTACTATATGCAAACCTAGTTCCCTATAACCAAGGCTCTGATACCAGTCTGTCACACCCCCAAATTCCCACTCGCGGTGTCAGTCCACGTGGGTGTGACGTGGCCAGGATCACAGCTCATGGTCATATAGAACGACTCTATATGAATTACACAATCACACAGATTTGTAATATAACATAGTTTCATTCAATAAGCAGCGGAAAAATGTTTCAACATCATAAGTAAATAAGTTTGCAGCGGAAATTAAATTGTTTAACAGACACTACATAGTTTAAATTGTTTTAAAACACATCCAATGCACACAATGCCTAGGACAAGAGTCTATATGCAAGCCAGACTCCTTAAAGCTTCCTTGTGCGCATCCTAGCGTGTGCTCCATTAATTACCTGAGAATACATGCGAAAAGTGTCAACTAAAAAGTTGGTGAGTTCACAGGTTTAGACAGACATAAATAGTAAACAGACATATACTGGGTATGTTAAGTTTAGTTGTTGGATACTACGATCCGTGGAGTGTGTCAGTTCATCTTACCGAAACTAGACTGTTTCCGTTTGCCTCCGCGAGTCATCGCTGAACTCGCAATTCACATCGAAATTACACTCGTTATGACCTCCAGTCAACATTGGTGCCGAGTGGGGCTAGTCAAACCCAGTAGTACTACGTAATTACGACTCGTTTGTTACACAACTAACGGTAAGGATAAGTGAGGACTTTAAGCGATAATAGTTACACTCAAAAATGGTTTTCACAACATACCAGTCATATATCTAAAACAGTTGCATTGTATTCTCACCCCAATAGTTTAGCAAAACAGTTAAAGAGTAAAAGTGGGGCCGTAAACTCACCTGAGTTTAGCAGAGTGTTCGTACAAGAACCGTGTAGCTCGCCGGCTAGTAGTTACCTATATCATATAGGCGTTATAAGTTTGTGTTCACATATGTGGGTCTCACAGGACCGTGTTCGAGTTCAACAATTCCGAGTTTTTTTTGTGGGTCGCGTTGACCTTGTTTGACCGTGTTTGACCTATCGACCCGTTGGTGACGGTTTTTGGATCAAGTGTTCGTGTAATGTGCGGTTTTGTGTCGTGTGAAGTGTACGGATACCAATAGTCATTGTTTTTGTGAGGAAACTTACTTTATATTAAGTTTCTATTTCAGAATAGTTTCCACATTAGGCAAGTCATGCAAGAAATCATATTCCGATTATTCTAACATGCATATTTATCCTAAATGAGCATGTTATCACATAGCACATAGTTACACATAGCCGGTTTAGCATAGTTGGCGCGTAAAAGTTTCTATAATCCGAAAGTTACAAAATAAGCATGTGTCACTAAGTCTAGCTAACAATCTCGTCTTAATATCGTCATCCTAGTTCATCTAACCGTTAAATCATATTCATTACAACAAATATGTCATCATTTATAGACTTTGTGAAATAAAGTCACTATTCATGGTACTATTCATAATAATCATATATTTGGTGATTTTAACAATTTTACACATCAATAATCATCCTTTTTGTTTCTAAACATCATTTTGAACATAACTTATAGATATAATCACATGCATTAAGCCATTTCATCATAAATCAACCTTTCATGATATTAAAGTTACCACAATTAGTAATAATCATATTTTGACATATCTTGCTATTCATAACACTTCTAAATCATATCCCATAACATTTCTATATCAAATTTCATGTAACTCCACCTAGATCATACATACATGTTGCTAGAACATCCTTTTGTGACCAAATCGTTATCATGCATATTGACATTATCATGTTTCATTATAAAAATTCAATCTATCATCATAGATCACTAATAAACATAGGAGCATCATCAAACCCACATTCAAACAAAAGAAAATTCGTGTATGTGTAGATCTAGTGTGTGTATGCAAGCTTTGAACCTTGCATGTGGGTTGGTGTGTGTTACATGTGTGTTTTATGCTACATAGTCTCAAGATTTACCTTCCAAAGCTTCAAAATGTGGCTAAGCTAGCTTTAATCACGAGAGGGAATGGAGTGTGGTGTTCTTGGAGCTCCTTTGTGCTTCAAACCTTCAAGACCTTCAAGAACTAGCTTCAAATCTCCCAACCATGGCTTCCAAGACTTCAAATGAGTGTGATATGGTGTTGTAGTAGTGAAATCAGACGTTTTTGAGGCATTAAATAGAGGAGTTTACGTATGGTATTGGGTAAAAGGAGTATGGTGTGATAATCATGAGATTTACAAGATTTTTAGGTGTCAGACACCCCAGGCGTATCGCCTGAAGTTGACCACCAAAGCCAGGCGTTACGCGCGGGACAGACAGATGAGAGGCGTTCCTTCCTCATCCGCGCGCATCGCCTGAGTGGGGATCTTCGGTTCAGGCGTACCGCCTGGACCCTAGATCCGGCCCAATTTGGCCCATTTTCATGTTTTGATCCATTCTTCGCGTATTCTTCGATTACGAGCATCGTTTCTCGACATATGGACATCGTTCTACTAACTTAGGTTCCCCGGAACTTAATGTGCAGTGAAAGTGTTCTGTGGTTTGATCCGTTCACCAACGTTCGTTATTCAAGACACGTGCGAGAGTTGTGCGATAGTTCCTCGAACCATCGGTGTGTTTGGTCAGTTATGCCACGTGTCACACTAAATACAATTATTCTAGTGCCACGTATGAAATAATAATAAACATTATTATTAAAATAATATAAATGCTGACCTGGAATTTGCGAGGTGTCACATCATCCCCCAGTTAACAGGAATTTCGTCCCGAAATTCAGTTCGTGTTGCTGGTGTTAGGGAATAAGTGAGGGTATTTCTGTTTCATCTGGTCCTCTCGCTCCCAGGGGTATTCCGGTCCACGCCTCGAGCTCCATCGAACCTTTACAATGGGTATCTTACTATGTTTCAATTTCTTGAGTTCCCGGTCCATAATTTCCACCGGTTCCTCTATGAAGTGTAGTTGTTCGTCGATCTGGATTTCTTCTAAAGGAATTGTGAGAGTTTCGTCGGATAAACACTTCTTGAGGTTTGCAACGTGAAATACGTTGTGTACGCTACTCAGTTCCTGTGGTAGCTGTAGTTCGTAGGCCACCGGGCCTATCCGTTTAGTTATTTCGAAAGGTCCGATATAGCGAGGGTTTAGCTTTCCCCGCTTCCCGAATCGAATCACTCCCTTCCAAGGCGAGACTTTAAGAAGTACTCGGTCTCCCACTTGGAATTCCAAAGGTTTGCGCCTCTTATCGGCATAGCTCTTTTGTCGATCCCGAGCTGCTGCTATCCTGTTTCGTATTTGCACGATCTTTTCGGTCGTTTCGTGCACGAGTTCGGGTCCAGTCAGTTGGCTTTCACCAACTTCCGCCCAACAGAGTGGTGATCTGCACTTACGTCTGTAAAGTGCTTCAAATGGTGCAGCTCCAATGCTGGTGTGATAGCTGTTATTATACGAAAACTCCACCAAAGGCAGGTGAGTCTCCCAGCTGTTCCCAAAATCGATCACGCATGCCCGAAGCATGTCCTCTAAAGTCTGGATAGTTCTTTCACTCTGACCATCCGTTTGTGGGTGATATGCAGTGCTCATATCCAGTCTCGTCCCGAGTGCCTTGTGTAAGGACTTCCAAAAATGTGCCGTGAAACGGCTATCTCGGTCGGATATTATAGAGATTGGGACTCCGTGCCTGGATACGATTTCTTTCAAGTATATTCGGGTTAACCTCTCCAACTTATCGGTTTCCTTGATCGGTAAGAAGTGTGCCGATTTCGTGAGTCGGTCTACGATAACCCAGATGGTATCGCAACCACTTGTTGTCTTTGGCAGCTTGGTGATAAAATCCATAGAAATCTGCTCCCATTTCCAGACTGGAATTTCCGGTTGTTGGAGTAACCCTGACGGTTTCTGATATTCGACCTTGACCTTTGAGCAAGTCAGACACTTACTCACATAGTTCGCGATTTCAGATTTCATGTTCGGCCACCAGTAAGTTGTCTTTAGGTCATGGTACATCTTGTCAGAACCTGGATGTACCGAGTATCGACTCTTGTGAGCTTCATTCATCACTACTTCTCTCAATCCCCCATAACGTGGAATCCAAATTCGGTCCATCAGATAGTAGGCTCCGTCGTCTTTCTGTTTCATCTGTTTATCCATACCCCGCATAGCTTCGAGGATAAGGGTTTCCTTTTTCAGAGCTTCTTGTTGTGCGACTCGGATCTGATTAGGTAGCTCAGAATGAATGGTAAGTTGTAGTGCTCGTACGCGTTTGATTGTTTCCTTTCTGCTTAACGCATCGGCTACTACATTGGCTTTCCCGGGATGATACTTGATTGCACAGTCATAATCACCTATCAACTCGACCCATCTGCGTTGTCTCATGTTTAGCTCCTTTTGGTCGAAAATGTGCTGCAGGCTCTTATGATCCGTGAATATAGTGCACTTGGTGCCGTACAGATAGTGTCTCCAGATCTTCAATGCAAATACTACGGCTCCTAATTCCAGATCATGGGTCGTGTAATTTTTCTCGTGCACTTTCAATTGTCGTGACGCATAAGCTATGACCTTCTCGCGTTGCATCAGTACACAACCGAGTCCTTGCTTCGATGCGTCGCAGTAGACTACAAAGTCTTCGCACCCGTCTGGTAGTGATAAGATAGGTGCGCTGCACAACTTCTGCTTTAATAAGTCGAAAGCAGCTTCTTGTTTTTCTCCCCATTCGAACTTCTTGTCTTTATGCGTAAGGGAAGTCAATGATTGTGCGATCTTCGAGAATCCCTCGATAAACCGCCTGTAGTACCCGGCCAATCCCAAGAACTGTCGTACCTCTGTTGGAGTCTTAGGTGCAGTCCAGTTCTTGATTGCCGCAATATTAGTTGGGTCTACATGTATCCCTTTCGCGTTTACTACGTGCCCAAGGAACTGAACTTCGCGAATCCAGAAATCACATTTGGAGAATTTCGCGTACAATTGTTCCTTCTTCAGTAGTTCTAAGACACGTCTCAAGTGTTCGGCATGTTCTTCTCGAGTCTTAGAATAGATCAGGATGTCATCAATGAATACGATTACGAACTTGTCGAGATATGGTTTACACACCCGATTCATGAGATCCATGAATACGGCCGGTGCGTTAGTCAGTCCAAAAGGCATTACCAGAAATTCGTAATGTTCGTACTGTGTTCTGAAGGCTGTCTTCGGTATATCTCCTTCTTGTACTCTGAGTTGATGGTAACCAGATCTTAAATCGATTTTTGAATAGTAGCTTGACCCTTGCAACTGATCAAACAGGTCGTCTATTCGAGGTAGAGGGTATCGATTCTTGATCGTCACCTTGTTTAGTTCTCGGTAGTCTATACACATACGGAATGAACCGTCTTTCTTCTTCACAAACAAGACCGGTGCTCCCCAAGGTGAGAAACTCGGTCGGATGAACCCTTTATCTAACAACTCTTGTAGTTGATTAGATAATTCCTGCATTTCAGTAGGAGCCAATCGGTATGGTGCCTTGGCTATTGGTGCTGCTCCTGGTGTCAGATCTATCTGAAACTCCACTTGTCGTGCTGGTGGTAGTCCCGGAAGATCGTCAGGAAAGACTTCCGGATAATCGCGAACAATAGCGATGTCCTCGATCTTCCGTTCCTCCTTTGGTTGTTCGGTAATAAGGGCTAGGATAGCCGTATATCCTTTCTTCAGATATTTGTTCGCCTTCATGCAGGACATAATGTTTAACGGTATCCCACGCCGTTCTCCTTGGATTGAGATTTGCTCTCCGCTTGGCAATGTAATTCGCACAATCTTCTCATTGCAAACAATCTCAGCGTGGTTTGCAGATAGCCACTCCATTCCAATCACCACGTCGAAGCTCCCAAGAGTTACCGGCATCAGGTCAATCACCAGTTGATGGTCTGCTAGTGTTAGAACACATCCCTTGATGATATGTTGTGTTTCGATCAGCTTGCCGTCCGCTAACTCTACGGTGTACTTATAGTCTAGTGGTGTTGGTGTCATATTAAGTAATCTGCTAAAGTCGCTAGAGATAAAACTCCTATCGGCACCGGTATCAAATAATATACTAGCATAGACATTATTTAAAAGAAACGTACCGGTGACGACATTGGGGTCATCTTTAGCTTCACCTGATCCAATTACGAATGCCCTTCCCCTTGCCAAGTTGCCTCCAGTGTTCTTGTTTTGTGGACAATCTCGGCGCATATGCCCTGGCTTCCCGCAAGTGAAGCATCCCTTTAAAGTGTCAGTCTTGTTGAGATTTGGATTGGGGTTTGATCGGCATTCTTTGGCCAGGTGTCCGTTCCTGCCACAGTTGGTGCACTTGCCCTTTTTACATGGGCCAAAGTGATGGTAGTTACAGATGTTGCACTTCGGGCTGTTGCCCTGGTATCCCCCTTTGCCCTGAGTGTTTGGCTGAGTGGCAGTGAAAACTTTGGCAGGTGCTGGGCGGTGTTGGGTTGGTTGCTGAGGTGAGAAGGTACGGTTGTTGCTGGGCTCCCACTTTCGCTTGGGTTCTTGGGGTTTCAGATGTTCACCCCTCTTAGGTAGCTTTCCCTGGGTTACTGCCTGGTCAGTCAGTTTGTGTGCCAAGCGAATCAGTGGTTGGATGGTGGTGCGATCGGAAGCAGTCACCGTGCTCTGAATCTGCTCCGGCAATCCACTAATGAATTGTTCAATCTTCTTGTACTCCGGCGTTACCATTGCCGGGCATAGCTTGCACAGCTCATGAAACCGAGTACAGTATTTCTCGATTTCGGATCCCACCATCTTGTGTACCTAAAATTCTTCCTCAAGCTTCCTGATTTCGTCCCTAGGACAGTATTCTTCATGCAGCATCCTGGTGAAGTTGTCCCATGGAATGGAGTTTGCAGTTTCAAGTCCAAAGGTTTGGACATATGTGTTCCACCATGTGAGGGCTGGTCCCTCCAGAGTTCCGGTGGCATATTTTACTCGGTTTTCATCCGAGCATTCAGACATAGAGAAGACTGACTCCAGCTTCTCGATCCAACGAAGCAGTCCCACTGCTCCCTCGGTACCCTGGAATTTGTGAGGGTGGCAGCTCAGGAAAGCTTTAAATGAACACCCCTTTGCTACACTCCCATGAGATCCTGCGTATCGGTGTTCAATGTAACGCGTTAGTGTTAAAGTCGTCTATACCAAGTTAGTCGGGTTAGGTAGGGGTTAGTACCGTTGTTGGTGCCACTAGTCTCGCTAGCTAGCATGTCGGTTCGCTTCGTAATTCGCAAGTACCTTGTTGAACTTACGTTCAACCATCATGTCGATCCTTGCCTTTTCGGCCTTGCGTTTGAGTTTGCGGGCATTAGGTCCTCGTCCAGACATAATTCTATATGGAAAGGTTATAATGTTAGTTAGCATGAGTTAGTGTGTTAGTCAATTGTTAGGTCAGATGTCATGTTAACAGTAGTCATAACCATGATATATAAGCAACAAAGTAAAGCATCTTTCCATTAATGATAATAAGTTTATGTACAATGTTTTTCAAAAGAGATGCTACAAAATTTGCACGAGCACATCCCGCTCGGCTAAGTAATACAAAAGTAAAATACGGAAATAAAAGTCCTAACTAGACAATCGTGGAGTGTGAATCTCCACTGTCGGCAGGGCCATCATCGTCATCCTCATCAGGATCCTCTTCTGGATCCTCGTCAAAATCTTCCTCTTCGAGATTCACCGGCTCGAATTGGGGTTCTGGCTCAGGCTGTGGCTCCACAATAAACTGTTCGACCCATGCATTCAGCATGGCGTCGCTTGCCTGGATCATGGCAAGGTTCTCCTCGTTGGCGTCCTCCACGGCTGCCAATCGCCCAGCGTGTCCTTGTGTCACTTCGGCTAAGAAATCTTGTTGCTCCTCGAGCAAATTAGTCCTATCATGGATGTCTGTAACCGCAGCTGTGACCTCCTCCTGTCGCTGGATCACATCCTGAGTCCTAGCGACCAAGTCATCATGCGTCCCTTCGACGCGTGCGAGTCTCTCCTCCAAGTTATCCACGTGTTTCTGGAGGCGCTGACTATGCTCCAACAGATCCCTAAACCCATCAGTCATCACGCGTAGCTGGCAGGACTCACGTCTATAACGCGAGATCAGTGCAGCGAATGCCCGCTCCATATGCATTCCAATAGGTGGTAGTGATGGTCCAGTAGATGCGTCACCTAACAAAGGTAACTTAGGTACTCTCTCTTCCCTTGCCCAAACAGCAAGGGTGGTAGGGTACCAGTCCCATGGTCCCCTGCTGGTCGAGGGTCGAAGTCTCTTGGGCTCTTGAGAATATACCTGCTCCACTATCTCCTGAATCTTCTGCTTGTCCTCCTCAGTAAGCTCATACTCATACGAGCGTTTCCCCGTGTCCTTCCCTTTCGGATCTTTGTTATTGTCCATCCTGTAAGTTCTAAGTCAGTCAGTATTAGTTTACAGTGGTAACAATAATATAAGTGTGAAAATTCTAAGTGTAGTGTCTAATGTAGAGCAGTGGCTATAGTCTAAGTTTACTATATGCAAACCTAGTTCCCTATAACCAAGGCTCTGATACCAGTCTGTCACACCCCCAAATTCCCACTCGCGGTGTCAGTCCACGTGGGTGTGACGTGGCCAGGATCACAGCTCATGGTCATATAGAACGACTCTATATGAATTACACAATCACACAGATTTGTAATATAACATAGTTTCATTCAATAAGCAGCGGAAAAATGTTTCAACATCATAAGTAAATAAGTTTGCAGCGGAAATTAAATTGTTTAACAGACACTACATAGTTTAAATTGTTTTAAAACACATCCAATGCACACAATGCCTAGGACAAGAGTCTATATGCAAGCCAGACTCCTTAAAGCTTCCTTGTGCGCATCCTAGCGTGTGCTCCATTAATTACCTGAGAATACATGCGAAAAGTGTCAACTAAAAAGTTGGTGAGTTCACAGGTTTAGACAGACATAAATAGTAAACAGACATATACTGGGTATGTTAAGTTTAGTTGTTGGATACTACGATCCGTGGAGTGTGTCAGTTCATCTTACCGAAACTAGACTGTTTCCGTTTGCCTCCGCGAGTCATCGCTGAACTCGCAATTCACATCGAAATTACACTCGTTATGACCTCCAGTCAACATTGGTGCCGAGTGGGGCTAGTCAAACCCAGTAGTACTACGTAATTACGACTCGTTTGTTACACAACTAACGGTAAGGATAAGTGAGGACTTTAAGCGATAATAGTTACACTCAAAAATGGTTTTCACAACATACCAGTCATATATCTAAAACAGTTGCATTGTATTCTCACCCCAATAGTTTAGCAAAACAGTTAAAGAGTAAAAGTGGGGCCGTAAACTCACCTGAGTTTAGCAGAGTGTTCGTACAAGAACCGTGTAGCTCGCCGGCTAGTAGTTACCTATATCATATAGGCGTTATAAGTTTGTGTTCACATATGTGGGTCTCACAGGACCGTGTTCGAGTTCAACAATTCCGAGTTTTTTTTTGTGGGTCGCGTTGACCTTGTTTGACCGTGTTTGACCTATCGACCCGTTGGTGACGGTTTTTGGATCAAGTGTTCGTGTAATGTGCGGTTTTGTGTCGTGTGAAGTGTACGGATACCAATAGTCATTGTTTTTGTGAGGAAACTTACTTTATATTAAGTTTCTATTTCAGAATAGTTTCCACATTAGGCAAGTCATGCAAGAAATCATATTCCGATTATTCTAACATGCATATTTATCCTAAATGAGCATGTTATCACATAGCACATAGTTACACATAGCCGGTTTAGCATAGTTGGCGCGTAAAAGTTTCTATAATCCGAAAGTTACAAAATAAGCATGTGTCACTAAGTCTAGCTAACAATCTCGTCTTAATATCGTCATCCTAGTTCATCTAACCGTTAAATCATATTCATTACAACAAATATGTCATCATTTATAGACTTTGTGAAATAAAGTCACTATTCATGGTACTATTCATAATAATCATATATTTGGTGATTTTAACAATTTTACACATCAATAATCATCCTTTTTGTTTCTAAACATCATTTTGAACATAACTTATAGATATAATCACATGCATTAAGCCATTTCATCATAAATCAACCTTTCATGATATTAAAGTTACCACAATTAGTAATAATCATATTTTGACATATCTTGCTATTCATAACACTTCTAAATCATATCCCATAACATTTCTATATCAAATTTCATGTAACTCCACCTAGATCATACATACATGTTGCTAGAACATCCTTTTGTGACCAAATCGTTATCATGCATATTGACATTATCATGTTTCATTATAAAAATTCAATCTATCATCATAGATCACTAATAAACATAGGAGCATCATCAAACCCACATTCAAACAAAAGAAAATTCGTGTATGTGTAGATCTAGTGTGTGTATGCAAGCTTTGAACCTTGCATGTGGGTTGGTGTGTGTTACATGTGTGTTTTATGCTACATAGTCTCAAGATTTACCTTCCAAAGCTTCAAAATGTGGCTAAGCTAGCTTTAATCACGAGAGGGAATGGAGTGTGGTGTTCTTGGAGCTCCTTTGTGCTTCAAACCTTCAAGACCTTCAAGAACTAGCTTCAAATCTCCCAACCATGGCTTCCAAGACTTCAAATGAGTGTGATATGGTGTTGTAGTAGTGAAATCAGACGTTTTTGAGGCATTAAATAGAGGAGTTTACGTATGGTATTGGGTAAAAGGAGTATGGTGTGATAATCATGAGATTTACAAGATTTTTAGGTGTCAGACACCCCAGGCGTATCGCCTGAAGTTGACCACCAAAGCCAGGCGTTACGCGCGGGACAGACAGATGAGAGGCGTTCCTTCCTCATCCGCGCGCATCGCCTGAGTGGGGATCTTCGGTTCAGGCGTACCGCCTGGACCCTAGATCCGGCCCAATTTGGCCCATTTTCATGTTTTGATCCATTCTTCGCGTATTCTTCGATTACGAGCATCGTTTCTCGACATATGGACATCGTTCTACTAACTTAGGTTCCCCGGAACTTAATGTGCAGTGAAAGTGTTCTGTGGTTTGATCCGTTCACCAACGTTCGTTATTCAAGACACGTGCGAGAGTTGTGCGATAGTTCCTCGAACCATCGGTGTGTTTGGTCTGTTATGCCACGTGTCACACTAAATACAATTATTCTAGTGCCACGTATGAAATAATAATAAACATTATTATTAAAATAATATAAATGCTGACCTGGAATTTGCGAGGTGTCACAACATCATATGACAAGAATTTCTAATCTTGCTTCTCTTCTACAATTCATTATTACCTGAAAAGTTTTTGAAAATAAAACGTCAACATAATGTTGGTGAATACAAATAACAGACTCGATACGTAAGCATAGCATGTTCGGTCCTTTAACCATAATTAATAATGGCAATACTACACATTTAGCAGGTTATTTCACTGATCGATACAACCACTGCATACACTGGCTTGTACTGTCACTGGTCAGGAACAATAGCGGAGTGCGTCTTACAATTGTTCCCTCCAGCCCACAGCCCGTCACTGGTTAGGTTGCCTGCGGAGTGCGTCTTACGTATAACCTTCCAGCCCACGTTACCAGCCACGTATGGGATTTTCACCCATAGCGGATACAATTTGTAAATCATACGTATACTAATGGCCTAAATGCTGGTCTCATAGTATCCCTTTATGCGTCAAAGTTAAACAAACCATGCTCAAAAATGCATTTATATTTAAAAGAAGTTCAATGTATTCACCTGGAAATTTTGGTTGACTGAGTGACAGCTTAAACTTCTTGATGTAAATTTGGGCAGCGTTTCTGCTTAATCTATCCTTATAACTATCTTGAAAAATTGTTTCCTGACGGTTAACAATTTATTTTTCTGCCTCTAAAATAGATCATAATAAACAGAATATTGGTATATACATATAGGATCGGATCTAATCCCTAACCCTATACTAATAATATTAGAAATCTTAACTTTGTAATTTAAATTTTTAAATATTCAAATACGTACCTAACTGTTGACAAAATTCTCAATATGAAGGATATAGAGAGGAGTAAAGTCGCATCTCTTCCTATGTATTTTATTTCTTAATTTTTTTTTTAAGAATTATCTTCATATTTATGCTTTAAGTACGTCGGTTAAAAAAAAAATACTACAATGGGATGAGATTACTTCCTTAGCCAACATGTGGCCACATAATTTGCCTATTCAACAATTCACATCACACGTGCACTAATCTATAATTTTTTTTAAATAATAATTATAATAATTATATTAATATATATATATATATATATATATATATATATATATATATATATTAAAAGGCAACCCCAAATGAATAGTAAATATATTATATATTATATTGAAATTGTATATAAATGCATATATATATATATTATATTAAATCTCATTAAAAAGAAATAATATATATATATATATATAATAATAATATGTATACTAAAATAGTGATTTATATAGGGTTTGTATCTTGTGAAAACTTATCATAAAAAGAAAACTCTTAAACTATATTTGGGTAGTCCATTTGTAATCTTGAAAATAAACATGTGTTTCATATTAACTCACATTAAAATTGATTTGTTTGTTTAAAACCTAATTTTTTTTCCAGGTTTAATGTAGGTGTATGTTCCATATAGTGACATAAACAGAGATGAGAGTATTAAATTTGAGAGATTTGCTGAAAATTTTGGTTTTTTATTAAATCTAAGAGATTTGCTTAGAGATTTGGGTTTTTGTTTTAATTCAAACGATTGGTTGCCGATGAAAAATGTTTTAAGTAATTTTTCCTAATATTTTTGTAACATATTTGTGAGGATGTTGTATGAATTTATGTTTTTATGAAAAATTGTATATAGGTTGTGATAAGATATTTGATTTTACTATGTAACTTATGTTTCTACAAATAATATATAATACCCGTTTTTGAAAGTGTACTGTAACTTTTAAAATATCACGTTTTATAAAAATATAAATATATGGGTAGGATATGCTCATTTTTCTCTACGTTTCGACCTATGTTTCGTTAAAAACGGAGAATGTTTAATTATAATATATATTAATGATATTATTATTATTTAATCAAGTTTTGACTAAATTTAACGATTGTTTAAACATCAAATATTTCTAATATTCGTTTAATCCAACTTTTTCGTTTAAACGAATGCTAAACATTTTGAACGCCCCTTTCTACACTTATACTCTCGAATAATCATATTTTATAAATCAAAATATAGCTATTTTATTTATTAAACGATACTTTATAATTCAAATGACCGTTTCTATTATTATATTTTTAGTAATAATATTTTAATTATAAACGGAAATATTTTATTTATATTGTCAAAACGGGATGTTACATCCTCCCCACCTTTATTTTAATCTCGTCCTCGAGATTATTGAAGTAGATGTGGATGCCTATTTTTATGAATTTTTTTACAACCGTTCTCTTTTCTTGTCAATCTTCGATTTGAATTGGTTGTTTATTGAATTTTTTTATTATTATTTTTTTGTTTATCTCAACATCTTGTAGAGACATTAATACTGACTCATTTTCTAACCATTTTCGAAGGTTAGAAACGTGAAACACATCGCGTAGAGATAGAATCTTATAAACGTATAGTTGAGCTAACTTATCTATATAATAAATTTCTTTCTTTTGTAGGAAATAAGCAGACGTAGTCAGTCTATCAAGAGTAAAACATATCTTATCATTCTCACGACTGGTACGAGGAAGGTTGCTTATAAATTCATAATTATCCTCTCTGTTATGCAGATGGGTAATTCAATTTTTTTTCAACATATCAAAAGGTATCTGGTGTTCTGTTTTAACTTGAGAACAAGTTAAACATTTTGCAACCTGTGTGACTATATTTTTCTTCATATTGACCCACCATCTACCATCTACCATATAGTAAGAGAAATCATCTCTTACATAACCACCATATAATATGATTACTACCACCATAAGTAAGATATAAATCTTACATTTTTCCACTATGATGAAGGTACAAACCTTTCATTTTGCCACTATAAGGAAAATAAATTTCTACCACCATAATAGAGGTGTATCTTCTTTTTAACCACCGTATATTTTATAAACTACTATCAATCCACCATATATTGTATAAACTACTATGAATCCACCATATATTTCATAAACTACTATGAATCCACCATGTATACAATCCACGTGTATTCTACTATATCTATACATTAATCTTGTTTAATCATTATTTGTAAAACCACCATAACAACTCTAACTCACCATAGAAACACATGACTCTGCATCGAATCATGTTTATATCATTTCTCATATAGTAATCCGGTTAGATTACTTACATCTATCTGCAAAGGATCCTGCTTGATTATCCTCACGATTGAAATCTCGTTTTCCTGTTAAACTCTATACGGGTCAGTATATTTTTATATCCGTTCAACCTTCTGTTTGAAATGTTTATACTAACATTCGCATGAATATATTTCACATACTATACATATTCGACCTGTTTGAATTTGTTTAACATATTTATCATATTTTGTATGATTTCTCATACTGATCACCTTTCACCCAACCTTCAGGTTTCAATCTTTGTAGGACAATCTTTATACTAATTTGATCAAATTAACCCATTTGACTCATTTAGGTTAAACTCATATTAATCTCATTATATGAGTTTTAGACAACTACAACATCTCAATTTCATTTCTATACCTAATTTCAGATCTAGACAACATCAGAAATCATATATTTTCTTAGTCATCTCAAATGAGTCATCTTTCTCATCTCACCCATATGAACCCTAACTTGAGTTCTTTGCAAACATCATGATCCATACAACAAGGAATGTTTAAAACATACCAAAACAACTATACGCGAATTTAGAATCCCATGACTACTCAAAACTCAACCCAATTTCACGTTTCTAAAACTCTAACTCATAACCCCCATCAAAATCCTTCTATGATGATTCAAAATGAGAAAACGTGATTACCTCGAGTGGTTCACAACCTAAACTCGCGATTGAAGCTTAGAATCACTTATCAATGCACGGTTCCCGCCCTCGTTGTCGTCTCGTCGTGTGTCTTCCCCTTCCTTTTTGTGAACTTTTTTTTTTCCTTTTGTTATGGTCGAAGACTCGAAGTAACCAACACCCCCCCCCCCCCCCCCCCCAAATTGCATCAACCGCCTTTTCAAGATATTTTGATATTTTATTTTTTGATATATCCTCCACGTATACACACATATATACATTGATTTTTTTTATATTTTTTTTGTTGGTATCCTACATTATTATGACTAATTAACCAACTAACTCAATGCTTTTAACGTTATTTTTACAAAAATTAAGCAAAATAACGTTAACATTAGTGTAACTTTACTTTTACCGATACATTATATGATACTCGGAGGGCTTGGGGAAAAGTTTATGAAAAACTTTCATACCAAAATCCTAATAATTTACGAAATAGAGTCATCTACTAGGCAGTTTACCCAAGGCCACAACCATTTTGGAAGAAAAAAAAGGAGGGAAAAGTTCCGTTGATTTCGTAGTAATTCATGAAGAAACCAAGTCAGACATGAATCTTCGCATTAATTTCATGACTTTGAAGTCGTTCAAGTCAAACCACTTGGTTTACTTCATATGTGATTTCAATCAAACCACGCATCATCTTCTCCGGCACACTCCAATTACCGGATGCTCGCAATCGCTGCCAATCTTACTGATCAGAGCTTTATCTGGTGATACGAACTTTACCTGTGATTTCCCTCTTTTGAACTGTATATTACCACTTTAATTGCAGTCCTAGGTATCCGATTTTGGAAATATTAACAGATATCGATGTCTCTGTTTGTTTGTGATATGGGAATTGAATTTTGAGAATAGTGTGTGGTTGGTGAAGGAGATACTTATTATGAGCTGGATTATGGTTATTTGTATAATTGTATTTAAGATTGTGTGTGTATGCTCGTGTGGTTCTATAAATAGTGTTATTAATACTGTAATTCAAGCTTAACTTGTGATACTCTCTCTTTAGCACATAATATTATCGCCTCAAATGCAGTCTTAGGTCTTCAAACTTGTAGAGATAAAGGAAAACTGATGTCTGTGATTGCAATTCGAGAAAGTATTTCAAGATTTTTGTGCAAATCACATGATCTCCGATAGAACCGCAGTTAGTATATGTATGCAGTCCTCAGATGTGGTGTTAGAGAGAAAGACAAGCGGTTATAGAGTTACATAACCGACTCATGTATCACTTTTCAAACTATAAAACATATGTTTATGCAGTTTAGCGGGTCTCTACTTAGCACTTGTGTTTTCCCACTTGTATTACAGGAATGCCTTAAATTATTTATATGATTTTTTTTATAAAGGCTTTAGCCCGGAAAATATGTATAAAAAACAAAAATTACAAAACCAGAGCAGAAGAATACCCCTCTTCACTAAGATAGGATTCAGACTTGATATAACCATCCACCCTTTGCCCAAGCAACCACTATCAACATCATACTGGATATATATGCCATAAGAAGAGTAACACCTTCATGCTCGGACTTAAGCTAGATCCCCAGTGCTTAATATCAGGCAGACAGGCACCCCTAACCTGCATATCCAGGAGTCATTTCACCAAAAGACCCCTCTGTCTTCATCATATTCCAACTGCTTCCGATCCACCGAAAGAATGTTGCACCTGTCCCAACCCAAATTACATATGGCATCCAACTTATGAATTATGATGACTAAAGTGAGCCATAGCAGGAAGCTTCTAAGGGCAGCCCAACCCCTTTTATTCAACATAATCCCACCCGTATAGCAGCACCCAGGCGACCTTGATGTGATTTTTAAAATCAAACCACTTATAGCATTTAGTACGTCTGCCCATAGACCACCCGTCTGCAGCTCTCAATCTTCCAGAGTTCATCTGTTTTGACTTCAGCAAATGAGTCCTAACATATCGTTCCTGTCCCCACCCTTAGCAATAGAACCCCAAAAAAAACTGTTAGTTGCTACCTCACCTCTACACTCAGTTCTCAGAAAGAACAAACAGTGAGTATTCCCAATCCACACCCACCCCACACCCAAATTCTCACATTTTGGTTTACGGTCCCAAACCACCATCCCCTTCCCTCACTCAACCGTCCATGGAGAGTCAAAACAAAAATGTAAAGAAATAGATAAAAGAGGATTTGTATTGGCAATTTACACTCTCTCTCCAATAATCATTACTCCAACGAAATCTATCAAACAATTGGATATAGCTGATCCATCAAATCGGCCAGTTCATCCACTTAAAACCCTTGGAATTTTCGCCAGGACTAAAGTTCCCATAATGATCTGTTTGTAATGATAAAACCATTTAAACCCCAGATGTTCAACACTTGAAGCATAGGAATAGATCGTTTAAATCGCAGCCCCACCAGCCTCAACCGGACTACACTCAGAATAAAATTCGTGACTTCCTTCATAGATCTCTTTCTATTCTCATGAATTCTAAGATTCCTTTCTTGCCAAATAAAATATACACTAGCTCCTAGCACCAAACGGTTTATGATACTCCAAATCGAGTTATTAGCAGTGGACCCACACAACCCAACAACTAATTGAGTACAGGTTAATGTTATTTTATATTGTACGTGAATAAGACAAAAGAAAGCAAGACAACAAATTATACATTGGTTCAAGATCTCATAATTGATTTTGCTTGATGTTAAGTGGTGTCGATTGTTCATTAATCTTGTGGAGTTGCGGTTGTGTTTGGATGCATGTTTTAAAACTAAAATATCTAGAGTTAATAAAACATTTAAACTCAAATACTCAAATATTTGGTTTGTTGTTACTCTTTTGTTAACCCAATGATTTGACACTAAATGCAGTTTATGATCTTGAATCTCAGTTGCTTTTGAGCATTTTGATACTTGAAGATCATGGGTTCTACACCAGCTTTGGATATTCTTTCTAGGGTTATTCATATCACTTATGAGACAATTGATGCCACAAAATCCGTCCGTGTTCATAAGGAAAACTTCAAGAAACTTTCATCTTATCTGGAGAAAATATCTTTCATATTACAAGAACTGATCAAATCTGGCATCAATGATTCTAGAGGCTTAAAAACTGCCATTAACGAGCTTATTAAACACATTTCAGAAACTAAAACACTCACTCTTGAAAGCATCACCAGGAACAGAATCTACCTCCTGCTCAATTCCAAAAAGATTGTCACAATCCTTGAAAAGAACACCAAAGATCTTGGTGGTGCTTTGAGCCTGTTTGCTCCTTTGATCTCCATCAATGGAGTCAGTCAAGAAATCATCAAGCTGTCAAAGACAATGTTGGATTCAAAGTATCAAACAACACCAGCAGAAGATGTAATCAAAGAGAATATAGAACTGGGAATCCGAGAGAGAAACGTTGACAGATCCTACGCGAATAATCTGCTCATTTTGATTGCAGATGCAATCGGGATCTCAACAGAGCAGTCGGTTTTGAGAGCCGAGTATGAAGATTTCAAAAGCGAAATGGAGAAGATGGAGATGCCAGCTGATATGACAGAATCTCTACAGATAGAACAGATTGTTGGACTATTAGGAAAAGCTGATATCATTGCAACTGTTGAAGAGCGTGAAAAGAAGTATATTAGTAAACGAAATTCACTTGGAAGACAACCGTTAGAACCGTTGCAGTCATTCTTCTGTCCAATCACCGGAGACGTGATGGAAGATCCTGTGGAAACGCCATCGGGGCATAGCTTTGAGAGAGGTGCGATTGAGAGATGGTTATCAGAGGAAAACAGTCTATGTCCAATTACTAAAACACCCTTGAAGTCATCGGCTTTAAGGACTAACAAGACTCTTCGGCAATCAATTGAAGAGTGGAGAGACAGAAACACCATGATTGTTATTGGTTTGCTGAAATCGAGTATTCTTTCTAATGAGGAAGAAGAAGTGATTATCTGTTTGGGGAAGTTGCAGGTTTTGATCTTGGAAAGAGATCTTCATCAAGAATGGGTGATGATGGAAGACTATTTGCCGGTTCTTGTTTCTCTTCTTTCTACCAAGAATCTTGAAATTAGATCACATGTTCTGGTTATTCTCCGGATCCTTGCAACCAACCATGATGACAGGAAGGTATACGTAATACATGCATTAGACTGGTCTTAGTATAAACAGGATGAGCCTAGCTTAGGTCGTGTAATCTTGATCTCGGCTCGTTTCAAGCTTTATTTCTCAAACGCGAGACTTTATTATTTAATTATTTTACCAGTAGAAAATTTTAATTGAATTTATATATATTTATAACTTTTATATAGACAAATTAAAAATATTATTTAGTTTTTTTATATCAACTTATATATAGTAATAATTTTTTCATAATTAAATATTACTATATAAACTATTTTGATGCGGTGCCCTATGACTATGAGTAGTGTGATGTGGTATTATTGGTACACGTGGCCTTTTAATTTATATGTTTTTATCGCTTTTTTTTAATATTTTACTTTTAGTTCTCTCTTTTATTATTGTTGTGTTTTTTTTAATTTTTAACTGGTTTATCTTTTATTATCATTGTGTTTATTACATGGTTTAGTGATACCCTTATTTTTTTGATGTATCTGTGCTTATGTTCGGGTTGACCTTTTTTTTTTCATGACCCGTCCCTCATCTCAGAATGATTGTGTGAATGTGCGTAGTGATTTTCAAGGTTTTGTTTATACTCGCGTTATTTTTATCGTTGTGTCGACGTATACATATTCGTTTGAGTTTACGCCTAAGTTTATTGGAAGTCGGTTCACCCATAATGCAAAATGTAACTGTTAAATCCACATGGCAACACGTGTATGCGTTTAAACATTAAACAATTTTTTTTAAAAAAAAGTAGATCCTTTTAGGCCTGTGAGCATAGCTAAGCTCAGTATGTGAGATTGTTTATTAAAATCATCTACCATGTTCATTTTAAAAATCCATTAAGTTCACAATCCACACTATGACACTTCAATCAGGTGTTGGAAGTGGTTACTGATGTTTGTGACTTGAATGATCAAAATCAAAACCACTTTAAACACACATCCAAGCACCCCATAAAGATTTATAATTTCATCATCTGCCATTGATAACTTGCAGGAAATCATAGCAAGAACGGATGATGCCATCAGATTAATCGTGTGTTCACTTGCGCGAAAGATAGAAGAAAGTAAGTTGGCATTACAATTACTAAAAGAATTATCAGATAATGATTTGGCAAGAAACATGATTGGGAATACTCAGGGTTGCATACTTCTTCTTGTAACCATATCGGGTAGTGATGATCCTCAAGCAGCAAATTATGCAAAACAACTTTTGGATCATCTTTCTTTTCTTAATCAGAATATTGTGCAGATGGCCAAGGCTAATTATTTTGAACCATTGCTTCATCTTCTTTCGTCAGGTAATTAACCGTCAATCATAAAGATAAAAAGTCTATTAACTTTTTTGGTCAAAGGTAATTTTTCACAATTAAAAATGTGCATATTTTCATATTTTGATATGAAAACTAGCATTTTTAATCGCATAAGTATTGTTTACATCAATTCTTGTGTTTGGGTTGAATAAAGATTAAATGTGACATCTTGTTTCACATGGCTTCTAAATTGAATCTATAGCCTCTAAATTGAATCTATAGCCTCTTAAATAATCTTAGGTTATCGGCTAAGCCCATTGTAAGTCTTAAGTTATGGGCTAAGCCAGTTATAAGTCTTAGGTTACTGGCTAAGGCCATTATAAATCTTAGGTCACGAGCTAAGCCTATTATAAGTCCTATTTATAGGCTATTGATTAGTGAAACTTGACTGAGTATGTTTGTTTCTTTGTTTGTTTGATAACTTCAACCAAGATTTTTGGGTTGATTTGGGGGTTAAGGCATTAGAGATGGTATGCGCCCCTAATCGTCCTTTGAGGTGTAACAGGGCTTGGGTATGTCCTAAAAAGCCTGCTAAGTACCTTGGGAAAAAGTTAAATTTTTATATTGTATTTACAAAATTATTTTTGATTAAAACATGAAATTATATAAAATACAAGTTTCAACATTACAAGTGTATAAAATACGAAATTATTTCTTTGTTTGTTTGATAACTTTCAAGGAAGTGGTGTAGTAGTTACATTGGAGGAGAGACAATCTAAAGGTCTCAAGTTCAATTCCCACTTGGAGCGATTTTTCTTGGAGGCCACCAACCCGGTTGCTTATGGCCGCGCTTTACCTATTTCTCCCAGTTAGTCGGGTATTGGGGGGACCTGGGGGTTGCCACGTAAGTGGGTTCCCACAGTTATCAAAAAAAAATTATGAAGAATAAAATGTGTGTAGGCGTATGGTTAAAGGTAGTTTTACAAAGCATATAATAACTGTTCAAGGATACGAAGAATAAAATATGTGTGTGTATGCTTAATGTTACTTTTATAAAACATATAAGTTTACATATTTACATTCACATGATAGGTAAAATAAATAAATGATCCAATATTTACAAAGACCGTTATATTGGGCCTAACCTGTCTTGTAATTGGACTTTTTAATCACATAACAGGACCTTGATTCAGGTTCCGGGCTTAACCAAGCATAAAGGAACCTGTATTTTTTGAGCCTGGCTCGGGTTGACCTAGACTGATCTCAGGACAAGGACCCATTGCTAATATATTAAAATTATGAACCTGTTATATATCTCGAATTGTGGACTACTTGCCCACTACCAAGCACATTAATCATGGTTTGAAGTCGATTAAAGATTATTTAACTAGCCGTTTGGTTGAGGCCCTGGGCCGTGCATCAATTTACCTTAATTTAACATCAATAACAATCACATTAATCAATGCAGGGCCCGAAAGTGTTCAACGTTTGATGGTTGAAACATTATCAGAACTCGAGATGACAGATCATGGAAAACTTTTGGTTTGTGAGAATGGAACGGTTGAGTTACTTGTTACTATGCTCTCTCACAATGATATAGATATGAGAAAAGCCGCCATTTTAGCCCTTGAGAAGCTCTCAGGTGTGCCACAAAACGGGTTAAAAATAATCAAACAAAATGCAACCGAGATCTTGCTGATAATACTTTTTCGTGAGAGCTTGTCAAACCCGAGCCTTGTTGAAAAGATTGTGGCTACTGTTATGAATCTAGCATTATCATTAACTTCCTTAGAAGCTGATCACAATGAGAAACTTTTTTTTGAATCTGAAGAAGATGTTTTCAAATTATTTTCTTTAATCTCATTAAATGGCCCAAATGTACAACAAAATGTTCTCAAAACATTTCTTGCAGTCTGTCAATCTCCTTCTGGTTTGAACATCAGAAAGATTTTACGCAAGGTAAGCTCATTTTATTTTACTCTAATTTAACTAATTTATTTTGAATGGGTTTATTCAGGTATGTTTTATCACTCAGTGGATCTATGTTTAAAATAAAATAAAAAAACAAGAAAGTATTTGGGTCTAACGGGTTGGAAATCTCCCATAGTGTATTTTTATGAAGTAATTTTATATAAACCCCTTCTATATTTAACGCATCCTTAAAACTGTTTCAAAAAAATTGATTATTCTATAACTGATTAACAGTTCTTGTATTAGTGTATCAATTTAAAAAATAGATAAAAAGCTTAGACATATTTTTGCAAATAAATAAATAAATAAATAAAGGTTGTAACCGGTTCTTGACTTAGCTCCCGCTTTGAGCAGGAGCTAGGGAGAGACCAGATCACTTCACGTTCTGTTGTACGTAGTCTTACTCTGCACATTGGTGTAAGAGACTGTTTCCTATAGCTTAAACCCATGACCTTAGGGTCACAAAGCAGTCTTACCTACACATTTTCTAAAAGAAAATAATAATAAAACAAATCAGTTTGACCCTTTACCCACCTGACCCATGAATTTTGCCACCTCAACTTATTCATTGTTCACTTTCATCAGATTTGTTCAGTACAAGTACTGGTCCAGTTATGCGAACACGAAAACCAGATGGTTAGATCAAACTCTGTTAAACTATTTTCTACCTTAACCAAAGATGGAGACGATGAAGCTTTCATGGAACACGTGGGGCCCAAAAGTATCGATATTTTGTTTAAGATAATAAACACTTCTGATAACATTGAAGAGGGCGTTGCTGCAATGGAGATCATTTCTAACCTTCCAAGAAACCATAAAATGACTCAAATGATTCTTGAAGCCGGGGCTCTTCGTGTGATCATTTCTATCCTCTCAAATCAGTTTCATAAACACGAGGCCATGATTGAAAGTGCTTCTGGTGCTCTTTGTCGATTCACCATGTCATCTAATCAGGATCTGCAAAAGAAGGTGGCGGAAACTGGGATCATTCCAGTAATCATAAACTTATTGGACTCTGGTAGTGTTTTAACCAAAAAAAATATAGCAGTTTCACTTGGGCAGTTTTCTGAGAGTTCCAACAGCTTAAGCAGGCCCATTGAGCGGAAATCAAGCTTTTTAACTTGTTGTTTCGCATCACCTGATGCATGCTGTATGGTTCACTCAGGAATTTGTACAACTGAGTCCTCATTTTGCCTTATTGAAGCTAATGCCATAAATCCTCTTGTGAAAGTTCTTGATGAACCAGATTTTGGAGCCTGTGAGGCTGCTTTGGACTCGTTGTTAACTTTGGTCAACGGGGAGCAACTGCTGAAGGGTAGTAAGGTGTTGGAAGACGGTGGTGCTGTTGCTAAAATGGTGAAACTGTTGAGTTCTCCATTCGTGCGGTTGCAAGAGAAAGCTTTGGTGGCATTGGAGAGAATATTCCGGTCGCCGGAGTATAAACAGAAGTATAAAACAACAGCACAGATGCCATTGATTGAGATCACACAGAGAGGAAGTACTGGTATGAAATCTGTTGCTGCTAAGATTTTGGCTCATTTGAATGTGCTTCATGAACAATCATCTTTCTTCTAATTTTTATGAATTTTTTTCTTGTAAATTCTATAAATTCAAAATTATTCATTGAATTTAAAGGCCGGTTGTGATTTTTTTTAAATATATCATAAATAAGAATTTTATTGAATATAGAAGTGTTTAACAAGCTGTGTTCATGGGTTAGCAGGTTGAATCTCATACAAACCTATAAATTATACACGAACATTACTCACACATTTATAGGTTGTCATGAACATGACCTGTTTAACCTCAAATTTTTTTTTTGTTTTTGTTTTTTTACATATACTCTAAATGTATATATAACAATTGCGTTTAAAATACAAACTTAACACCACCTCAATTTTTTTTTCTTTTTGTTTTTTTACATATTACTTTAAATGTATGTATAACAATTGCTTTTAAAATACAAACCTAACACCAACCAATTTAAGTTACATCATAAATTACCTTCTAAAAGTAAACTGGTCAACCCTTGACCTACCAGACTAGGGCAAATACGACCTATTTAACTAGTGTTCATGTATTTAGCCAGAAACTAGCATGTGAGCATCAAAAGAGACGTTTTAACAATAAAATTCATTAAAATAGCAAGAGAGAAATATGATCAAAATTGAAAATCCTGTACATGAATTAAAGCCAACAATAAAATTCACATTTTATATATAATCACCAAAACTAATAAAAATCCAAAAAGTTTCAGGAAACATAAAAAAAAAAAACATTAATCTAACTAACTGAAAACCGGACAATCTGGGACGACAACCCCTGGGGCGGTTGGGCAAGTAGCAAGTGGGCACCCTTCACCGTTGTTCCCCCACCAGTTAACTGAAATCCCTGAATTTTGTAGTCCAAGAAACAAAAAGACACTCATGAATGCCGTCCCAGCATCAAGCCCGCCCGAAAGAATATAGTTATATCTTTGCCACGCCTCGGGGTAAAACTTGAAAACAACATAACCCGAAAGAAACGCCAATAGTATCCAACTCGTGTAGTTAACTGCAGAAGCAGGTGGCATCATTGCAGTGGCACCCAACAGCACCGGGAAGTGAATCTTTCTGATCCAGCTCCTTGTCGGGAAACACTTATGCAAGATCCAGACCAAAAATGGCAAAGCTGCACCAACCAAGAAGAAGTAGTTGATCGCGGAGTAGACCCCGAGGTTACCAAAAATTCTTTGTGGGCCCACTAGACCCCATATGACAGAAGCATCATAAAACACATGGTCCATTGGACATTTCCATTGACTGTTTTTTGGGAGCAATGCAGTGTTGCAGAGGTTTGGAATGCTTGCCATTAGCATCCACGCGGTCACTTGGTATACAATGACTGATATGATTGTTCCACAAACCTACAAAATCAGGGCACACATGGTTAGTATAGGTACGTTTAACTTACATTTTTCTTATTACAAGTCTTAATCCAAACAGCATGTTACAACCCAAATCGAAAAACTCGTCTCAAAAGACTAATTTGGTGGATAAAGAAGCCCATTTGGTCTGTAGACCTTACATTTGTTACCCATACAACTAATGAGGGCCAAATTTCATACCTTGCAATGATTTTCGTCTAATACACAACCTCTCTATCCCCAACCCCCCACCCCATGGGACCATATTATAGCTTTGCTATGTGCAGGAATCTATTGTGATTATTAGAAAGGTATATTTGAGTTTACTTGAGCCATGAACATTGCTCTAGGTGGGATCTTCATGTAATGCCCGAGTTTGAAGTCTTGTACAAAGGTCAAAGCTTGAACCATGCTGATATACCCATATACTTTAAAGCACATGTTTGCCACGGGCCGTCCAGGATACAAATACCCTATCATATACTCCGTGATGATGTTCAGACCCGGTTGCTGCAGGTAATATCAGAAGGGCAAGAATCATTAAACTTCTAGTCAAATAAACTACAGTTTCATCTTAAATAAGCAAGATTCGTTACAAATCATCTTGAAATATGTTAACAGTGTTACAGTCATAGTAAAAGCTACAAATAAAAAAGCACAGAAGTTGAAAATGTATAAAATTTATTCTAATTTTGAGTTTGAAATCAAACAAGTTTGACCTGAAAAGTCAAACTGTATATTTGTGTTGCATTGCATACCTGATTTGTAGTGGCTGCAATTATACCAATGGGCAGTGTAAAGACTATAGCCACACCACAAGCCAACAGGACACCCCACCATGGCAACTGGAGAGTATCCGCATAATGCATACACGCGAACAAAATAAGCGAGATATTCAGTACTAGAATAACCCAAAACCACGACATTGGCACCGGTTTATAGGCCCTCATAAGCCTTGTGTGTACATCAACTTTCTTTGTTTCAGAACTCGCGAATACACCTTTCATCTTATCCAAAATGTCCCTGATCATGATCAAATAACCAAAACCGTTATCTTTCATTAAACGAGATAAAATCCGTGTTAAAAAACCATGAGGCACAAACTTACCTCCCATGGAAGAGCATTACATGGACCACAGTTGCAGACAGCGTGGCAAACCCAAGGCCATACGTCATGGCAAAAAACGTGCTCATGTATAATGGGCCTTGTTTTTCATAGGCAATTTTATCGAGCTGAAACTGTGAGTTAATAACCGCGGTTGTATTGTAACTTGACCCATCTGCCTTGAACAGTTCCACCGAGTAAAACGGGAAGTTCTTGGCCCGATAGATGTTGTGCCAGTAAGTTAAAGGTGTGACCACAAACATCATTAAAGAGAACCCGATAGCCACATTTGCAGTGGCGAACCATGGGCTAGCTAATGGGCTGCCAAGGTAGGCTGCAACGGTGGACCAGTCGAGCCCAAACGAACCAAGTCCGAGACCGTTTTGGCCCGACCCGAGTTGGTTAACGAGAACAGAGTTGCGGTTGATCCAGCATACCCATGAAACTGATGTTAATATTTGGAAAAGATATCCTGGAAAAAGGTAATAAGCAAAGCTGCATAACATGACAATAAGGAAGAATTGGGTTCTTGTAGTGCCACCCTTTGGTCTCTTCTCATTCTCGTGCAAAGATCTGTGATGAGCAGCACACAATTTTTTTTCAGAATCTGTGTTGACTTTTGTTATAAACAATAATCAAGTTTCTCAAGTGTTTCAATTAAGTTATCAAAAGTTTATGTCTCTTTAAAGTCATCAAATTTTCGCCAGGTGTTCCAATCATATGTATTTTTTTTATAAATATTTAAAATTATTAAAATTAAGCGAGACAAATAAAACATATATTAATATTTATAAGTGTTTAACTATTATTTTGTCTCAATTTGGCTTAAATTTATCAAATTTAAAACTTTGTTATTAATTCGTGAATTTGTTTCTTCACGATTACATCTTATTTCAAGTTACTTAGAAAAAAAATCTCTTATTATTAATAAGTATAAATATATGTTTCATGTATCTCCACTAATTTAAACAATTTTTAAAAAAATTACATCACCTATTGAAAGTTGAGTGTGAAATTCCCTTACTTTTAACATCAACAACACGTAAAATTATTAAAAATTCAAGATTTACAATATTATACTCTTCAGATTTCTGGTTTTTAAATATATTTGTTTAAACTAGTCATCTTGTTAAACAATGGTCAGATTACGTACGCAGAATCAAATTACAAAGTATTTCAAGATGCTTTGTTTAATGGGGGCTTCGGTTTCGAATTGACACGACTCGACCCACAATCTCATCTAGAGGTGGCCAAACCGGGCTTTTTTTTGGTTCCGGCTCCGGTTCCGGTTTTTGACCGGTTTCAACCGGTTTTTTGCCTAGTTCCGGTTCGGGTTTGACCGGTTTAAAAGTGGAACCGGTTCCGGTTCCAATTTTCTAAAAACCCGGAACCGCCCCGTACCCACCGTCCGGTTCGGTTCCTCGGTTCCAGGTACGTTGGCCACCTCTATTCTCATCATCCAAAGTTCCAAACCATACGTGTTATCGCTCGTAAGGCATACCTGAATAAGGAGACCTGGATCAAGTTGGAGGGCCACCACATCTCACCGGGCTCCACCAAAAACCGTCTGAAAAGCCCGGCCCAACCAAACCCCAAAACCTAGTAACATTAAAAGTTCAAGAAAGTAGTAAACATAGAATGATAATTATAATAATTAATATTATTATTAAAAATAACAATAATAATAACTACTTGAGTTGTAAGCATAACAATAAACGCAGGAAGAAACGCCAATTCTTTCTTGTAAAAAAGCTTCACAGCACTCAAAATATGGGTAGCATAAACCGTACCCGCACCCGAATTTGCAAAAATAGTGATCAAAACATGCTCTTTGATATTAAACGGACCCGGGTTCAGTGTGAACTCACACCATCGACCTTGAAAGAACACGCGGTTCGTTATGGTTCGAGCCATCAAGTGACCAAGCGGCACAGTGGCTACTTGAGCGGCTATCGAGCTAATCGACAACGGTTCGGTTCTGTACCAATAAAACTGGTTAACAAACGCTAAAAGCACGCATGTGGTTATACCCAACACCCACATTCTGAATGTGAGCACCGGAACAGTTGGGTCATCGGTTTTCGGGACGGTTAAATCGACTTCTTTGACCAGACACACGTCGTCGGCGGGATCTCCGGTCGCCGGAGCAAGGAGTTTTCCGGCCATGTTGAGAATGAGGTTGAAAATTAAGGTGAATTTTGATGTTTTTATAGGGGAAAAAGATTCGGTTTGAAGTAGAATCGTAACGATTGTTTGGATATATGCACAGATCCGAGTAAAGTTTGACAAGTCGTTCAAAAAATTAAAAAAATTAAATTAAATTAAATTAAATAAAATAATTCTGGTTTGTTAAGGATAGTAATTGGTGTGAGGGACACGTTTGGCCCCTAGACTACTTACTGACTTACAATTTGTGCTGGTTGGAATTTATTTTACATTTTTAGACAAAGTTGACTTGTATATACACGGTTTATAATCTATTATTATATGCAGTTCCAAAAAAAAAAAAAATCTAGTATTATATATTTTAGGGTTACATATATGTAATACATGTTTTAATGATGATTACATTAATTTTATTTAACGAGATGGTGCTTGGGGCACGTTGCCGCTCAAATTTAACACCTTCGTTTTGACTCGGGAACAAACTCAAAAGAAAAAAACAATTAACTGGTAAAGAGTCATGACTATAAAACAAATTTATTATGAGCCAAGAAGTAAAACAAAAGAAAAATAAAACTAAAATAGAACATTTGGGAAAACAACATCTCAACTCTCATGTTATGAGAAATTGTAATGAATTATCTAAAAGAATTTCTCACGTAAAATGAATTTCTCACAAAAAAAAAGAAATAAATAAATTTTCTCATGAAAAATATGGCGAAAAATAAATTTCTCACGAAAAATGAATTTATCTCGCGAGAAAATGAATATCTTGTGAGAAAATGAATTTCTTGCGAGAAATCAATTTCTCATGAGAAACACTATTCATAATTCATTTTTGTTTATATAGATAATAATACCATCTATTCTATATTTAATAATATTTTTTCAAATACATAAACTAACGAACTCATTTATTTTACGACCAGGTTATTATTGAAAATTCAAAGATTATAAAACAATTGTGATAAAATATTATTGAAATTGGGTGTAAGTTAGAATTTCAAGTATTAAACTAAAAATATTATTTTTAAAAATTTTTGTTTTGTAAAAGCTGAATACTAATAATATAGAAGGTTTAAAGTTCACAAAATAAATGTAGTGATTGACTGTATAACGACAACTTATCAAAGTATGAGAATGTAAAATGTTGTAAAAAATAAAATTGTGCATATCTCGTCATCGTTTTATTATTTTACCATTAATAGCTTAATTTAAAAACCAAAAGAAACGAAATGCCCTTACAAACTAAGAAAATATTACATTAGATTTATTTTTTATAAATTCTATGATGATGATTTGTCAGAATATTAAGTCGAGTTGACATATTCTTAACATTTTAACTAAGAGATCTTGGGTTTAAAGATACGTCTCAAGACATGTGGTTTTTTCTTATAATAGTCTTGTGTACAAGGCATGTGGTTTTCTCCTATAGTTGTCTCATGTTCAACTCTGGCTTTCAACATCAAACAATTAAAATTAAAATGATAGGAAGAACTTGAAGTCAAGTAATAATGGTGGACTAAATATTGTAAAAGAAAGTTTTCCATGATGTCTTAATCTTAAGGCCATGCGTAATACTCCTCCCGCTGAGTGCACGGGGTCTTCATTTTGGGCAAGGGTGAGCGGGCACACCGCCCCCAACCCCGGCGGTCTCCATTCCGAGCTCACAGCGGCCCCCCGCTCCCCGTTGCTCCCTCCTTCTCCTCTCTATCGTGATTGGTCACTGTGGGTGTTTTAAGGTTTAGTGGGATGATGATGTGACACAGTGAGAAAAATTTTTTAGTAGAGTGACCATTATGGGGTTTTAAGATTTTCATTTAGGTAATAATGTGACAAAAATTTCAGTGCAGTGAGATTTTAGTGGGGTGGAATGGTGGATACTAAACATGGTCTAATAACAATCTTTCTATTCTAATAAACAAAAATAAATTTTGCCACATGTCATGTTCTCATGCTTTCTTACCACTTGTCATTTTTATACAATTTTATTAAATTCTCTATCTTAATTATTAATTAAATACATTCTCTTATTTTAAATACTTATAATATAATATTAATGAGTAATAATATTATTTGTCTTTTTACATACAAGAAAATAGTTTTTAATAAATTAAAATAAAATATGTTTATTAAAAAGCAAACTTCAAAAAAAAGTCTATAAAATATGAAACTTTCTAAAAATCATTTTTTTTAAAGTTAGAAAAGTTAGTATTTTTAGAAAATAAAAGTTTAATAGAAAACAATTTTTAAAAATTAAATAAAATACCCTATAAATCATAGTTTTCAAATAATGGTATTTTTATAAACAAATGATGTTTTTTAAAACAAATTGCTTAAAATAATTACATTCAACCAAAAGTTATAAAAATGATAGGAAAAATTAAACTTTAGTTATTTATGTTAAATGATATTATCAAATTAAGTTATTTAACTTTAATAATTATATAAATTATACATTATTTTCTTGATTTGTAACAATTAGTTTTTAATAGAAAAGTAAATGAATTTGTAACATCAATTAGTTCAAAAATATGTTTTTTTCAAAACAAGTAGGTCATGTATAATTTCTTTAGTTATTAAAAATTTTAATTATTATTTTATTACTTAAAATACTCATTAATAAGCAATCTACTTAATTTATAACAAATTGTTTATTTTTTTAAATTTTTAGTACTAGTTATTTAATGTTTTATATTTAATCCGTGTAATATACGGGGTAATAATCTAGTAAATAATAATAATTATGAACATCTGTCATAGTTTTAAGCCACATATGTTTTTTTTTTTTAATTTTCTCGTCTCTTTTACCTGTTTAATTATTAACACTTATTATTGATTATGGACATGGATTATGTATTTTGAATTTTATTAATATATTATCAACCACATGAATTTAATATGAAATTATTTTTTTATATAACATACTTAATACATGGATTTATTTAACCAATGCAATACACGTGTCTTTTACAAAACATATTACATTTATGTATATAATCTGTTTAATACATGTGTTGCATAAACTAGTAACATAATACATGAAAACAAGTATGATTTTTTTTGAAGAATCTGTTTTTTGTATTGGTATTAATATTAATTTTTTTACCATATAGTTTCTAACAATCGGTAACTACGAAAGCAATTTGCTCCTGAATATGTAAGACCATCCGTATGGTCTCACTTTGGAACGGACGGGAAGCAATGGTGAGGCGGGGTCAAGCGGGTACACCGCCCCCTCCTGGCGGGCTCCATTTCGACCGCAGCGCTGCCCCCGCTCCCAGTTGGAAACCTTCTCCATTTTTCATTTTTTACCGTTGGAAACCTCAATGGGGAAGGTTTTTTAGTGGGGTGACCATTAAAGGGTTTTAAGATTTTCAGTGGGGTGATGACGTATCAGAAAATTTCAGTGTGATGGGATTTCAGTAAGATGAGTATCACAGATGGTCTAAGAGGGTTCTCAATAGACATAAGCCTATGACCTAGTTTTTCTTATAATAAGTAAGAGATCGGAGGTGTTTGTGAAAGAGCAGAAATATTACCTAAAAATTCAAGATAGCAAGATAGTCCAAAAGAATTATATAAATTTAATTATTGGAAGTTAGTAAAGTAGTCCAAGATTCCAAGTTGGCATGTCGTCCCACATTAAAGATTCATAGTCAACCAAATATTATTATCATGGCCCTCTCGTTGAAATTGTGATCTTATACAATAAGATATTTATTTTTTTTGATTTTAAATCATTTGAATATCTCTTTTGACAAAATTCAAGTTTAATATATAGTTTTTATTTACATTTCAATTCTTAAGGTTATTTTTGGTTTGTAAAAGAGTTTAGCAATATATAAGTTTGAAAAAAAACATTATATTTTGAAACATATTTGTTTTGTATTAAGAGGGTAATTATAATAATTTATATTTAAATTTAAAATAAAGGAACTAAGAGATAAAGAAGGGAAGTATAGAGTCAAAGTGAATATCCTTCACTTTGGTGGGTTAAAACGGCCTTTATCGTATCTGTTTTCGGGTTATTCAAGAAAATGACGTTCAAGTAGATATGTTTCAAATTCTATTATTCTAAAGTGAATTCGGATTCAATTCAATTTTGAAAAAAAAAATTATGTGAAATGTTTATGACTGCACCGGTCACACGTATTTTGGTTTTGGGTAATCAATGTCGGTTTTGTTATGCATTCTAAAATTATTAGTTTTTAATCCACTCGAGTTCAGTCCTGCATTTTAGCAGGTTGCAGACGTTAAAAAACAAACATTTTTCTTTTATTAGACTGTAGAGATTTTGTTCAACTCTTTTGTTACAGAGGTCTGCAAATGTCAGACTGCATACATGTTACATCTGAAAAAGCAAACAACACCTAAAATGATTTCTAGACGCGTTTAAATTTTAATTTTTAGGACTTAGAATGTAATCCCTTAAACCCTAGTTTTTAGAATTATTAGTTTTATTTAATTATCTTTGAATGCTAAAATATCATATCAATAAAAACATAACCTTGATCAAATCCAAACGTGTAGCATTGTATCATACGTAAAGCCGGATTCCGGATTACAAAATACACACGTCATGTCATGTATATTTTTCAAATTGAATTTTCCCATTTGAGCTTTAATTTTCACAAAAGTTATTTTATTACCTACCTGATCACTAGAAGACGGTAACTTATGATAAGATCATGAAATATTTTTATTTTATTTTTTGAATTTTTTGTTATTATTACTATTATTTACGTGGATGACACTCCGTTATCGTTAGACTATGTGCATTGTTGACCCAACGTATGGGTTGGTTGCCATTTTTGTAAAAAAAAAAAATAGAAAAATCCATTTTTCACAACCCAACTCCCCAACCCAGGTCACTCCACCAACCCAAGTCACAACCTAACTTTTTCAATTAATTTTAAATCTAATTTAATTTTGATTAATAACTTATATAATTTAACTCCTTTTTAAAAAAATAATCACATAATCTTGTTTATTTATTTTTTTAACATCCCAATATAAATTTTATTAAAATCATAGTTATTTTCAAAAAATAGAGTTTTTTTTAAAAAACATTTTTTTATAAAAAAAATCCAACTTATCGGTTTATAACCATTTAGAAAAATAATAAGTATTTTTTTTAGATAAATTAATTTTTTTAATATTTTAAAAACAATTATAAGTCATATTTATATAATAAATATATTAATAAAACTTGAGTTGAGTTGAGTTGTTAATGTATGTGAAAAATTAAGTTAGGTTGAGTTGTGTAGGTAGAAGAAAGAGAAATTATTTTTTTTTTTAATAAAAGGTTGGGTTGGGTTGGGTTGAATTGGATTGGGTCACTAATGTGGGTTTCTCATATATGTATTTTTTGTTTTTTAAAAATTATAATTTTTTAATAATCTAATAAATTTATGAATAAAGATTTCAATTTCAAGAATACAAAGTGACAACTAAGAAACCCGTAATCTGCTAATCGATTTCCATATGGAATTTTTTTCTTTTTTTTTTTTTTTAATTCTTATAGATTTTGTATATATTTTTTAATCAAATACATCTAATCTTAGTATCTTACTATCCAAGTTCCAACAAACCAATTAATACCTAGACATTTCTAATTAAGATCCTATTTAGGATTGCTTAAACAACTTCAAAAGGACATTTTGTTAAAAGTGTTTATTAACTTATGACTTTTCAAAATAAACTTTTTTAAAAATGTGTTTGGATTATCTTTTTCAAAATTAATTTTCAAAATGAACAAAAAGGACATTTTTTTATTGACATTATTTAATGTTATTTTTATTGACACTATTTAATGTTATTGGGTAATGGGTAAAGACTAAGGTAAATTTGTAATTTTATGTCAATAAGTTATAAGTCATTTTGAAAAGCTAGAATTTTTAGGTTTTGAAAAACAACCTATCACCCTTTTACAAAAAGTCATTTTCAAAAGTCCTTTTAGGTTTGACAAACAACTTATTGACTTATTGACTTTTTAAAAATGCCAATAAGTCAATAAGTCATTTTTAGATAAAATTCCAAAAAGGGCCTAATAATCTTCAGCCATGAAGATAATAATGTTTCTTTAATTTTCATGATGTTATTTCTTACTTTAGTCTTTTATTACTCTATTAGCTTATTGTTCAATGTAATACCATGGGTGGATCTACAAATTTATGGATGGGTTCATTAGAATCCATGTTGTTTCAAAGACTTGGTAGAAATTTTGTGTTTTAGAAAGCTTGAAAAGGTAACTTGAATCCATTAATATTTTTAGGGATGAATTCGTTATGTAATTTTTTCCAACAGTTTGCCAACTTGAATGAGGTAAGTGATATTTGTTAACGAATTCTCGATAATCAATGTTTGGATTTTTATAGGATCGTATTAAAATCACTTTCTGAAGTCAATATTTTTTCCTAAATTTCATTTAGATTTCGGGGTGTTGCTCCGAACCCCACAAGGGGCTATGTCCCTTGGACCTCGCCAGAGGCGCGACCCCTGGGACCTCACAAGTGGGCGTGACCCCTAGACTCCCGCTTGGTCTGGAGCTCGAAAATCTTAAACAAGTACGCACTCTGCACCCTCAAACTCTTTAATGACAATGTTTTTTAATTATTAAGTTAATACATTGCACTGTTATTACGTAATGAACATACAAAACCATAACCACCACACCATTCGGAAATTTATATTTTCGGTTCTATCTAATTGACGCGTCTGAAAATAGTGAATCCATTGAAAATTATTTCCTGGATCCGTTACTGTGTATTACATATAGACATATAGTGGCATAGAAAATAAGCATTGCAAAGTAATCATTGATAAAAATATATATAAGTAATAAAAAGGTACATTTTTATAACTTCTAAACACTTATCTAAAGAATATAAATGAGATTTCAAAATTTTAAATTATTGAAATTATTAATTGAAAATGCTAAATTTGAAGTGAATGAACTTTCATTAATATATGAAGAATGAATATTAGTTTTTTTTTTTTTTTAATTTGAAAGTCTAACTTCATTGTATTAAAAAAGTTTATAATAAAATTTTTAAGTATGACGTATAGGTAGCGTAGAAATATATCATGTGTCAAATATGACGTGGATACATTAAAAATACATCATGTGACATATTGTTATTCTTTTATTATATACTATACGTATTATAATTTATTATAATTGCATGAGTAATCCCTATGATAATGTTAAATTACACAAGTTGTTATTTTGTTTAAAGAACGTAACACTAATGATCTTTGAAATTAATTCTTGCTGTAAAATATGCGTGAAATAAACAAATTTCCATTGATGATTATAAAGAATCAACGATAACCTTTTTCTATTAAAAGCAAAATACATTGATGGGACCCACCCAAATCATATTTATATATTTTGTTATATATAATAAAAAATATTATATTCTTATACATAACAGACTCACTAATCGACCTTAGTTTGAGCTTATTTAATAAATTAGCTTCAATTTTGGTTCAAACCCAAACTTGATCTCGTTTAAAACTTTAAAATGCAGGTCTTTAGTAACTCATTAGCGATTTGGCTCATTAAACTATATAACGTTTCTCATAAGCTAGATAATTGCAATAAGCCATAAAGCGACATTTGGTTCAATAAGGGGTTTATGTGATCGTTGCAGTAGTAACTTTGTATTGAACAAAAAGACACGATATATACTTAATTAGAATTTTGTTAAATAAAATATTGAGTCATATGCACCTTGCCGATATGTGTATCTAATCACGAAAACGATGACAACATCACGAATATCAAATGCAGATCAAAAAAACCGACCACAATGGTTGATAGTTCGTCCAAAACCAATAAATCGAACAAAATATAAGCGTACAATGTTTAAAAACTGCTTTGTTGATATGGGTATTCAGTTACAACGACGGTGAAACATCAAGAATATCAAAACGCAGACGAAAAACTGGCATCAATGACTGTTAATTCGTCCTCAAACAATAAATTGAACCGTCGCAAAAACAAGTGTCAATCGTAAGAAATACAAACCCAAATATAAGGGCACAATATTAAATATCATATAACTAAAACAACAAGAAAATACATTTGGAGTCGTAAAATCTACCATCAAGAATTGCGAACATAAAACTAATAAATATTTAATTGTTATTATTATTGTTATTTGATTTAAAACTTTGTTTCCCTACACATATAACTATTTTATTTGAAAAATAATGAAATAAAATATTAATATTATTGTTCAATCGTAATCATTATTATTTTTTTTAAATAGATGCTGTAATTAGGTAATAAAATTATAATTTGACCCCATTAACGAAACGATAATGCTTTAGTGTCAATGCCCATAATGTTTTGACCGGGAAGTACCAAGCGCCAAGCACAAGTGGTCTAGTCCAACCACCTGTGGGCTCACTTGTGTGTATGCGTTCACATGTTTGGGTTATTCTCATTTAATATAGATTAGACCTTTTTTATACTATTTGATGAAAGTTGACCGATTCAAAAAAGAACATGGCATGCACCATATGAATATGAATGGTTACCGACATATTGAGTCCAATCATTACCCCTTTCAATAAAAGAAAGCACAAATGTCAAGTGTGATATGCATTCTACTTAAAAGTGTCTTTACAACTTGTATTTTAACATGTGAGTTTGATTTGGATAACTTTTTACTTGTACTATCTTCTCCAACACCCGTGACTAGAAATGTGCAAACCTGTGAAATTTAATTGACCCATGAAGTTAACTGCTAATAACTACGATCTTCTTCTTGGTGATGTATAAAAGAAACACATTCGAGAGAATCTATAGGAATTCATATCTGATCACATAAATATTTTAGATTATCCCATATCAAAATCACTTGATACTCGCAAGCGTAAAAATATTGATTTCGAAGAGTGACATTAACTTGATCCTTCATAAATCCAATCATTGATTATCGAGAATTTCCAACATATCACAACCCACATTGTCCAAGCAAAATACTAAGGTTTTATTTCATTAATATACCACGACATACGTTTGTCTACTCATCTAAACATTTGTGATTAAAATGTCTATAGCCAAAATAAAGCAACCATATAACATGTTCATAATAACTAAAACACCAATAATAACCAAGTAATATTGTCTTAAAACCAAAAATTTTTATTTTAAGTCTTCAATTAATTAAGCTTCAAGAAACCCGTATCAAAGAAACCTTAATTGTCGTTACTTGAAAAACAATCTTAAAAGATTAACTATAAAATTGATGAGCTTGTAGCCTTGTAGGTTACAACAATATGAATAGAATATGTGTCAGGGTGTTGCTAAAGTATGTTACGCATATAAATATGGTAAAATGACATAAATAAGTATGAGTTCACAAGAAAACATAATTAGTGAATTGTTTTCTGACAAAATGCTCAAAGAATTTTGTAATGAATATAATAGAACTATTCATATATTTTCCAAAAAATTGCATTAGCCGATGCGATAAAACCCTCGATGAGAGTTGTTTACTTTGATTAATATTTCTCACCCAATTTATAAATATAAAAAGTAAAAGGGTCTTGGTGATGATCAAAACGTTGAATCCAAAACCCGCACATTATTATGAAATTATTCTACCCATTTCTATAATAATATAACAATCATATGAACAAAGTTTAGCCATTCACTTTTGATAATACTTTTATGCTATATGTTGTATGATCTCTTATATATTAGAGATGATTACTTTTATGCTATATGTCATCTTGTTTTAAGTTTTTAGCATGCCAAATAAGCTTAGTTAACAAGAGGATTTTCACATGTTTTATGTACATATATTGGCATAATTATATTGTTATATTTTATATTTTTATTAAGTGGTTTTAAGTCTTTTGAACATTTTTCACAAGTTAAGATCACACATAACTTAAACCTTCTAACACACCCAACTTGCGTCTATTGGTTAAAGATCAAATGATTCATGAATAAAACTAGACAAGTGAAGTTCGAAAAAGGACCTATAAAACTAAAATTGAAAAAAAAAATCATTCATTTTGGTTGAAAATTATTTTTTTTTTCAAATTTAACTCTATATTTTGTTTTGTATTGACCGGTTGAATGTCAAAAACTTCATAAAATTAAGTAATACAAATTAAATTTAAAAACTAACAAATAAATTTAAATACAAAAAAATTGCTCGACCTTTATACTTAGAGCTAGCAAGATGTTCGGGTCGGACTGGATAACTGTGACACCCCGTAATTTCCAGGTCAGCTTGTTATTTATTTAAATGCTTATTTAAATGTTTTATGTACACGTGACACTATAATTAGTTTAATTTAGTGTGACACGTGGCACAACAGTACGAACACTGACACACGACTAGATAATTCGAGGAATTATCAACAAACAACACACACGTGTCAAAACACACGAACGTTGGTGAACGTCTAGCACATTGTGCAGCACAACACTCGAAACCTCACGAAACACTCCCACATTGAACTGGGAGACTCACCTACCGTTGGTTGAGTTCTCATACAACAATAGCTACCATACTAGCATCCAAGCTGCACCATTCGAGGCACTTTACGGACGTAAGTGTCGATCACCCATCTGCTGGGCGGAAGTTGGGGACAGCCAACTGACCGGCCCAGAGCTTGTGCACGAAACGATGGAGAAAATCGTGCAGATACGTAAACGGATGGCAGCAGCTCGGGACAGACAGAAAAGTTATGCTGACAAGCGACGCAAACCGTTAGAGTTCCAAGTGGGAGACAGAGTGTTACTCAAGGTCTCGCCCTGGAAGGGGGTCATACGGTTTGGCAAGCGAGGTAAGTTAAACCCACGCTACATTGGACCTTTCGAGATCACTAAACGCATAGGCCCAGTGGCCTACGAGCTAAACCTGCCAGATGAGCTGAGCAGCGTTCACAATGTATTTCACATCTCGAACCTCAAGAAGTGTCTATCCGATGAAACACTTGTCATTCCTCTTGAGGAGATACAGATCGACGAACAATTGAACCTCGTTGAGGAACCGGTGGAGATTATGGACCGGGAAATCAAGAAGCTCAAACTCAGTAAAATACCAATTGTGAAAGTGCGATGGAATTCGCGACGAGGACCGGAATTCACATGGGAACGTGAAGACCAGATGAAACAGAAATACCCACACCTGTTCGCGGAACAGACGAACGCTGGCAACACGAACTGAATTTCGGGACGAAATTCTTTCTAACAAGGGGAGGATGTGACATCCCATAATTTCCAGGTCAACTTGTTATTTATTTAAATGCTTATTTAAATGCTTTATGTACACGTGGCACTAGAATTAGTTTAGTTTAGTGTGACACGTGGCACAACAGTACTAACACTGTGTCACACCCCAGGCCGGCGGGAACGGATCGTGTTTTCCCGTCGGGCGGAAGGTTCCCGGGGCGCGATATCTTTGAGTGATAATCAAATGATCAGATTGTTTACATAGCACATGAGATATAAATGAGAAATGCTAACATGACATGAAATAGAATTACAAAGTTAAATTACATTGTACATCATAATTTAACTAAGTAAATCTAATAAAAAAGAATCAATGTGTTTATATCTTGTGTCTGTACAAGATATACAAAAGTGATTCGCTGTTTTGTCATCCAAAAGTATGCAATCAAAAGTAAGCTAGGTCTTCTAAAAGTTCTCTAGCTTAGTACTGGCATATAAGTATCTACACCTGTCCGTCACCTGAGAAAACATGCATTTAAACAAAGTCAACACTAGGTTGGTGAGTTCATAAGTAAGTTAATTGAAAACCTTGATTCATTCACATGCACAATCACAATATGTATTTTGTTACTTGTATGCCATTTGTTCACTTGTTCACCCAATGGCTTCTCAATAATTATATTTACAAGTAATATTTCATCCTAGTAGTGATGCTTATATATAGGGCATATGTAAGGCAACTAAGCCCTAGCCAACATCCCACCACACCACTACTAGAACTCCACACAACTTGCAATACAACTATTGATTTCCATTCCCAATCCACTTGTCCATGTTATTCTTGAATCACCTGTAATAACTTGTATAGAATAATATAATAATGTATTTGTAGTTATCGAACCAAAGTTTAGATAACCATTATATGTTAAGGATATTAGATTTATCAAATCTGTTCCTTGTATTATTCTACACTTATGGAGTTAACTATTGTTACACTTTTAAGTATTAAGAGTGTTAGTTAACCTCTTGCAATTTGTTCTTGAACTATAGTGCATAGAGCCTAAAAGGAATCCATTGAAATCCTCACGTAATCAGATTTCAATGCATCCGATTTACCTCTACCACTTTGTATGTCAATTGTCCTCAACGAAAGCTACTACTAGTAGTGAAACATGAGGTAAGATCAATTCCTCAACCTACTAATCAATAGGATCCCGTTGGATTAATTACAATATTCCTGTTTATTAATATCACCATGTGACACTTTCCCAGAACCTGACTTGAAGTCGCCCTGTCACCGGTCATACGTTACCAGCCAATGAATTGTTACGATCAACATACTAGCCCTACAAGCTAGAGGTTTGTCAAACCTATGGTACCACTATGCTATCGTCGGTTTAGTCACGTCAAACTAACTGGTCAGCGATTTATGAAGGGTCTTACCGTGATCTTTTGAATACATGGCACATGACTGAAATGATATAATACAACAGTTCAATAGCAATTAATTGTATTAGTGTTCATCCGTGTTATTGTTCTCAACGTCATATGTTTATCGTGTTATTAACAAAGTTGAATAAAAACTTGTCTTATTACATTATGTTAATCATTTGAGTGAATGATGTTGTTATCATGAAGTTACATTATCATGATTATCATTCTTTGTTCCTTGTTCTATTGTAATATGTGTTGAATTGTAAAGCTAAGTGTTATAAGAACTAGTCTTATTACCCTTACTTAATTCTTGTATCGAATGATATAATGAAGATGTGTTATCTTCATATCATTCTTATGCGTGTACTTGTAATCATGTCATCATGTTCCTTGTAATTGTTTCTATGTTATTTCTTGTAAGAATAACTAAGTGTTGTAAGAGATAATCATGCAACTATGTTATTCTATTGTATTGATGAGTCACGATATTATAATATCATCATCATCTTATTTTTCCCTGTCATAATGTATTCATACAAGCAAGCATACAATGATACATGATAATAAGCAATTTAATATCATTTAATCAAAGTATTAACAATATGTAAGCAAAACTTTTAAGTAAATAAAAGTAAAGCATGTTTCTCATCCCCGAGAGTTAAAATCAGTAAAGATTAAAGAAAAAGGGGCATATTGTCACACCCCCAAATTCCCACTCGTGGCGTATGTCCACGTGGATGTGACGTGTCCAGAATCACAGCTCAAGGTCATATAGAACACCTCTATATGCGTTTACAAATCCAAAGTTTGACACATACACTTAATAAAATAGTTTGCAGCGGAATAAGGGTTTCAAATCATAGCAGCGGAAAATGATTGTTATACAGCAGAAATGAATATGTTTGAATACATAAACCGAATGTAATTGTTTTCAAAAGTTAAACATAAACAGAAATGCATGAATGTCCCTATGCTCGGTTCCTTAAATGTGCATTCCTGGATGTCCATCATCCCGTCAGTTACTTGAGAATACAAGTTTAAAAAGTGTCAACACAATGGTTGGTGAGTTCACAGGTTTTGATATACATATAGTAAGAAAGTGTGTCATGCTGTTTATCAAATGTTAGTACCGAGCCCTAGGCCCAAAGTGTCAGTGCATCACTACCGAACTAGACTTGTTTGTTCTTGCCTCCGCTATGCCTCGTATGCATAGCAAGTTAGGTCAGAGTTTGCACGGGTTATGACATCCAGTCAACATTGTGCCCCGTGGGGTTAGTCATTCCCTAATGGATCCATCCAAATCTACCACGTTGTTCGTACATTAACGGTAAGACTTTGTGAGGGCTTAATACGAGTTCAACATTTAATGTTTGTTCAATAAACCAGCATACAAAAAAATGTTTGTAATAGCAATAATGTTTGACTCGATGCAACTAGTATTCTCCCCCTATTTAAAAGCGTTTGAAAAAGAGTAAAGAGGGGCCGTAAACTCACCTTAGTGATCGTGAATTAAAACAAGCGTAAGCTCCTGCTCGAACGGCGTGTTGGTCACCGGCAACCTATATCGTATACCGTACGTGAGTTTGTGTAAGTGACCGTGCTAGTGTTGGTGTTAGTGCTTGTGTTTGTGCCCAACAACCCTTGGTTGTTCATGTTTGTCCGTGTCGGTCCATAATGATCGTGTTTGCTCGTGTTGGTCCACATTGACCGTGTTTGACCATGTTTGACCGTGTTTGACCAAAGTTGACCATGTTTGACCGTGTTTGACCAAAGTTGACCGTGTCAAGTCAACGACCCGTTGGTGAACCGTGTGATGGTTTGTGAATCGTGTAGCAATCGTGTAAGTGTTTGTCGTGTGCAAAACACGCAAGTCGCCTCTATGGACAGCTTACTATTTATAGTAAGTTTGCATTTTTGGAAAGTTCACAAAGCATAACAGTTTTAAAGTCCTAGCATGCTCATTTGTCCTACGTGATCATGTTAACACATAGCACATCATCATACGGGTTCACATAAGCCGTTTTCATCATGTTTGAACATAAAAGTTTCCTAAAATGGAAAGTTTCCATTTATAGCATACGTGACATCGGAAACCATCTAACCTAGCATCTAATCATCATGTTATCGCATAATAAATCATTTAGCATGCTCAAATTATTCAACATGTTGACAAATCGGTTTTTGTATCAATAAAGTTACTAAATATAGTAACTTTCTAGTTTTGCATGGAAATGACCATTTTAACATTTCTAACCCATCCTTATGCCACAAATCATCCTAATGATCAATTTAACATCGTTTAAACATGTCAACATAACTCAAATTTCCATCTATCAACATCTTGACCCAAAAAGTTACTAAAAATAGTAATAACGCTAAATATGACCATAAACATCATCAAAATCACATTCCAAGTATTTCAATCATCATATTATCATCCTAAGAGCAATTCCAAATACATGCATGTTCACCATTTCATCCATAACAATGTTTTGACAATAAAAAGTTTCTAATAATAGAAAGATTCATAAAACTCATAGTTTTAACCATTCTAACATCATCTAAACATGAAATCATCCTCCAATATCATCAAGAAACATATCTATATACTGAAAATCATTCCACATGCCATGGATCATACATGCATGTGGGTTTTTCACCATTATAAGACTAAATCATGCTTTCCACATTTACACAACAACATGGATCATCATAAATCACCATCTAAACATCATGGATCATCAAGAAACACATCTAAACTAACAAACCCAGAAGAGAAATTCGTGCATGTGCTTTATATATGCATGCATGTGGGTATAAGGTCTTGCATGTGGGTGTAATGGTGGTTTTAAGCCACAAGAAGTGTAGAGACTACCTTCTAAGACTCCAAGAAGTACAGAGATGATGATGAACAACTTGTGGGTTTCTTGGACAGCAGGTTCGCGCAGGGATGTAGAGGTGGTAATGGTGTCGAGCTTCCAACGTCGTTCTTCAAGCTCCCAATCTTCACCTCAAGCTTTCACAAGCTTGATAATGGCTTTTAGCAGAGTAAAAATGGTGTTTTCTGGTGAGGAAGACGATATTGAGTTCTTGGAAATCGATTTGTGCGAAATAGGGTGGCTAGTGATTATGGTGTCTTGGTTTTATAAAGATTTTGCGTGCTGGCCTCGTCGCGTACCGCGGAGAGGGGTCAAAAGATTCTCCGCGTACCGCGGCGGATTTCGGGAGTCAACACTCCGCGATGTTGGCCGCGTATCGCGGATGGGCCTCTTGTTGGGCCACCGCGTACCGCGGTGGGCTCCTGGAGAGCCCAATAAGCCCTTTTTAAATGATTTGATCCGTTCGTCGTCGTTTTCACGCTTCCGAACTATCGTTTGGCCTTGTTTGAACTTCCTAGTTCAATGTGTGAGTGTTTCATGAGGTTTCGAGTGTTGTGCTACACAATGTGCTTGACGTTCACCAACGTTCGTGTGTTTTGACACGTGTGTGTTGTTTGCCGATAATTCTACGAATTATCTAGTCATGTGTCATTGTTCGTACTGTCGTGCCATGTGTCACACTAAACTAATCTAAGTCTAGTGCCACGTGTACATAAAGCATTTAAATAAACATTTAAATAAATAACAAGCTGACCTGGAAATTACGGGGTGTCACATCCTCCCCTTGTTAGAAAAAATTTCGTCTTGAAATTCAACTTGCGTTGCCAGTGTTTGTCTGTTCCGCGAACAGGTGTGGGTACTTTTGTTTCATCTGGTCTTCACGTTCCCATGTGAATTCCGGTCCTCGTCGCGAATTCCATCGCACTTTCACAATCGGTATTTTGCTAAGCTTGAGCTTCTTGGTTTCCCGGTCCATAATTTCCACCGGTTCCTCAACGGAGTTCAATTGTTCGTCGATCTAAATTTCCTCGAGGGGAATAACAAGTGTCTCATCAGACAGACACTTTTTGAGATTCGAGATGTGAAACACGTTGTGCACGCTGCTCAGCTCGTCTGGCAGGTTTAACTCGTAGGCCACAGGGCCTATTCGTTTAGTAATCTCGAAAGGTCCAATGTAACGAGGGTTTAACTTGCCTCATTTGCAAAAACCGTATGACTCCCTTCCAGGGCGAGACCTTGAGTAGCACTCTATCCCCCTCCTGGAATTCAAACGGTTTGCGTCGTTTATCAGCATAGCTTTTCTGTCTGTCTCGAGCTGCTGCCATCCGTTTGCGTATTTTCACGATCTTTTCAGTTGTTTCGTGCACCAGTTCTGGTCCGGTCAGTTGGCTGTCTCCAACTTCCGCCCAGCAGATGGGTGATCGACACTTTCGTCCGTAAAGTGCCTCAAATGGTGCAGCTTGGATGCTAGTGTGGTAGCTGTTGTTATATGAAAACTCAACTAACGGTAGGTGAGTTTCCCAGCTACTCCCAAAGTCAATAACACATGCCCGGAGCATGTCCTCTAGTGTCTGTATGGTTCGCTCACTCTGTCCATCCGTCTGCGGGTGGTAAGCGGTACTCATGTCCAGAAGTGCGACGTAAATCGACTGTCGCGATCAGATATAATTGAGGTTGGCACTCCATGTCGAGTAACCACTTCCTTCAGTTAGACACGAGTGAGTTTGTCTAGCTTGTCTGTTTCCTTGATGGGTAGAAAATGCGCAGACTTCGTTAGTCGGTCTACGATAACCCAGATAGTATCGCAACCACTTGTCGTCTTTGGCAATTTGGTGATGAAGTCCATGGAAATCTGTTCCCATTTCCACATTGGTAATTCCGGTTGTTGAAGTAACCCTGATGGCTTCTGGTATTCAACCTTGACCTTTGAGCACGTTAGACACTTACTCACGTAAGTTGCTATCTCAGCTTTCATGTTTGGCCACCAGTAGGTTGTCTTCAGATCGTGATACATTTTGTCAGAGCCCGGATGTACAGAATACCGGCTCTTGTGAGCTTCGTCCATCACTACTTCTCTTAGTCCCCCGTAGTGTGGAATCCAAATTCGATCCATTAAGTAGTAAGCTCCGTCATCCTTTACTTTCATCTGTTTATCCATACCACGCATGGCTTCAAGAGTGAGATTTTCAGCTTTCAGGGCTTCCTGTTGTGCGATTCGAATCTGATTTGGTAGTTCAGAATGAATCGTGAGTTGTAGGGCACGCACGCGTTTTGTTGTTTCCTTTCAACTCAACGCGTCGGCCACTACATTTGCTTTATCGGGATGGTACTTGATAGCGCAATCATAATCGCCTATGAGTTCAACCCATCTTCGTTGTCTCATGTTTAGTTCTTTCTGGTCGAATATGTGTTGTAGGCTCTTATGATCGGTAAAGATAGTGCATTTCGTGCCATACAAGTAGTGTCGCCAGATCTTCAAGGCAAATACTACGGCTCCCAACTCAAGGTCATGAGTCGTGTAGTTTTTCTCATGCACCTTCAGTTGTCGTGAAGCGTATGCTATCACCTTCTCGCGTTGCATCAACACGCAACCGAGTCTTTGTTTCGAGGCGTCGCAATATACCACGAAATCATCGCATCCTTCCGGTAAGGAAAGGATAGGTGCAGTACATAGTTTCTGCTTCAACAAATTGAAAGCAGTTTCCTGTTTGTCTCCCCAGTAAAACTTCTTGTCTTTATGGGTCAGGGATGTCAGTGATTGAGCAATCTTTGAAAACCCTTCAATGAATCTCCGGTAGTACCCGGCCAGACCTAGGAATTGTCGCACCTCAGTCGGAGTTTTGGGTGCTTCCCAGTTCTTGATGGCTTCAATCTTAGCAGGGTCTACGTGTATTCCTTGCTCATTAACCACGTGTCCAAGAAATTGGACTTCGCGAATCCAAAAGTCGCACTTTGAAAACTTCGCGTACAGTTGTTCTTCCTTCAATAATTCCAAGACTAGCCTTAGATGTTTAGCATGATCTTCCTAATTCTTTGAGTAGATCAGGATGTTGTCAATGAATACTATCACGAATTTGTCAAGGTAAGGTTTGCACACTCTGTTCATGAGATCCATGAATACAGCTGGTGCGTTGGTCAGTCCAAAGGGCATAACCAAGAATTCGTAGTGTTCGTATCGGGTTCTGAAGGCTGTCTTAGGAATATCATTTTCCTGTATCCTTAGTTGATGGTAACCCGATCTTAAATCAATCTTTGAATAGTAGCTTGACCCTTGCAACTGGTCAAACAGATCATCTATTCGTGGCAATGGGTATCGATTCTTGATCGTCACCTTGTTCAGTTCTCTGTAGTCGATACACATACGGAATGATCCGTCTTTCTTCTTCACAAACAAGACCGGTGCTCCCCAAGGTGAGAAGCTCGGTCTGATAAATCCTTTGTCTAACAGTTCCTGCAACTGGTTAGACAGTTCTTGCATCTCAGTCGGCGCTAGTCGGTATGGAGCTTTAGCAATCGGTGTTGCTCCTGGTGTGAGGTCTATCTGGAATTCGACTTGTCGTTTCGGAGGCAGTCCAGGTTGATCCTCGGGAAACACTTCGGGAAAATCGCGGACTACTGCAATGTCCTCAATCTTCCTTTCTTTCTTCGGTTGTTCCGTGATGAGGGCTAGTATTGCAGTGTATCCCTTTTGGAGGTACTTGTTTGCCTTCATGCAGGACATAATGTTCAGAGGTACTCACCGTCGTTCTCCCTGAATCGAGATCCGTTCCCCGTTCTGCAACGTCACTCGTACGATCTTTTCGTTGCATATGATCTCTGCTTGGTTAGCGGATAACCAGTCCATCCCAACGACTACGTCGAAGCTCCCGAGAGTTACCGGCATTAAGTCGATTTCGAGCTCATGATCCGCCAACACCATGACGCATCCTCGAAAGATGTGATGTGTTTCAATCAGCTTGCCGTCGGCTAATTCTACAGTATATTTATAGTCTAGTGGTGTCGGGGTAATGTCTAGTAATTTACTAAACTCACTAGATATAAAGCTCCTATCGGCACTGGTATCAAATAATATGCTAGCGTAGACATTATTTAAAAGAAACGTACCGGTCACGATGTTCGGGTCATCCTTGGCTTCCCCCGATCCAATCACAAAAGCTCGACCCTTGGCTGCTCCCCCTCCGTCCTTCTTCAGCTGAGGGCAATCCCTCCTCATGTGGCCCGGCTTGCCACATTCATAACACCCTCTGGGAGTGTTTTGATTGTTGTTGTGGTTCTGGTTGTGGTTGGGGTTGTTGTTGTTGACAGGAAACTTTGATCTACAATCCTTGGCCATGTGGCCATGCCGTCCACATTTCAGGCAACGATATCGCTCGCATTGCCCAAAATGATGGTAAGAACAACGGTTGCATAAGGGATATTTCCCTTGGTACACACCCTTCCCCTTGTCGTCAGTTTGGGTTGCAGTGAAGGCTCTTGCCGGTGCAGACCGCTGTTGTTGTTGGGTTTAAGAAGAAGGACGGGACTTTCCGTATGTGTATCGATTACCGGGAACTTAACAAGGTTACTATCAAAAACCGGTATCCGTTACCTAGAATTGACGATCTGTTCGATCAGTTGCAAGGTTCGAGTTACTACTCGAAGATTGATCTGAGATCGGGTTATCATCAACTAAGAGTCCAGGAGGAGGATATTCCAAAGACAACGTTCAGGACGCGCTATGGCCATTATGAGTTCTTGGTCATGCCATTTGGGTTGACAAACGCTCCAGCTGTATTCATGGATCTCATGAATCGTGTTTGTAAACCTTATCTTGATAAGTTTGTCATTGTTTTCATTGATGACATTCTCATCTATTCTCAGACTGAGGAGGAGCATGCTGAACATCTTCAATTACTGTTGGAATTACTGAAACAGGAACAATTGTACGCTAAGTTCTCGAAATGTGACTTTTGGATGCGAGAAGTACAATTCTTGGGTCATATATTTAATGAAAAGGGCATACATGTTGATCCAACAAAGATTGAAACGATTAAGAATTGGGAAGCGCCAAAGACACCTACCGAGGTACGACAATTCCTTGGTTTGGCGGGTTACTACCGAAGATTCATTGAGGGATTCTCAAAGATTGCTCAATCACTTACAGCTCTTACGCACAAGGGAACGAAGTATAACTGGACGGATAAACAGGAAGCTGCATTCCATTTATTGAAACAGAAACTCGGCAGTGCACCGATTCTGTCCTTACCGGAAGGGACGGAAGACTTTGTGGTGTATTGTGATGCATCTGCACAAGGTTTGGGATGTGTGTTGATGCAGCGTGATAAAGTGATTGCTTATGCTTCAAGGCAACTACGACCACACGAAAAGAATTACACTACTCATGACTTGGAGTTAGGAGCAGTGGTTTTTGCTTTGAAGATTTGGAGGCATTACTTGTATGGAACTAAGTGTACTATTTACACTGATCATAAGAGTTTGCAACATATCTTTGATCAGAAGGAGCTTAATATGAGACAACGAGGATGGGTTGAGTTGTTGAACGACTACGAATGCGCGATTAAGTATCACCCGGGAAAAGCTAACGTGGTAGCTGATGCTTTAAGCAGAAAAGACACATCAATAAGAGGGGTTCGCGCACTTATGATGACGATACATACTGACTTACCTGACAAGGTACGCAGTGTTCAACTGGGAGCCTTAGAAAAGGATAATTTGGTACATGAATCCTTACGGGGGATGGAAACACAATTGGATGTTAAACCTGATGGGATTCGTTATTTCATCAATCGACTGTGGATACCAGTGCATGGTGGATTAAGGGAACTGGTGATGGATGAAGCACATAAGTCTAGATATTCAGTCCATCCGGGATCAGACAAGATGTATCATGACTTGAAGGCACTGTATTGGTAGCCTCACATGAAAGCTGACATTGCTAAGTACGTTAGCAAATGTTTGACTTGTTCGAAAGTCAAAGTTGAATATCAGAAACCATCTGGTTTGCTGCAACAACCAGAGATACCGATGTGGAAATGGGAACAGATTTCGATGGACTTCGTTACTAAGTTACCCCGTACACCGAGCGGTTGTGATACGATATGGGTAATTGTCGATCGATTAACGAAATCTGCACACTTCTTAGCAATCAAGGAAACCGACAAGATGGAGAAACTGACTCGTATTTATATCAAGGAAGTGGTAGCACGGCATGGCGTGCCAATTTCTATCATATCAGATCGGGATGCCCGATTTACTTCAAACTTTTGGAAATCACTTCATAAGTCATTGGGAACTCGTTTGGATATGAGTACCGCATATCATCCACAGACCGACGGTCAAAGTGAACGTACGATTCAAACGCTCGAGGATATGTTACGAGCTTGTGTAATTGACTTTGGTGATAGCTGGGAAAACCATTTACCATTAGTGGAATTCTCTTACAACAATAGTTATCATACAAGTATTCAGGCAGCACCGTTTGAAGCTTTGTATGGTCGCAAATGCCGTTCACCAGTTTGTTGGGCTGAAATCGGTGACAATCAGATTACAGGTCCTGAACTAGTGCACGAGACGACAGAGAAAATAGTACAAATCCGGAACCGTATGGCAGCGGCCCGGGATCGACAGAAGAGTTACGCTGACAAACATCGTAAACCGTTGGAATTTCAAGTAGGAGACCGAGTTCTTCTAAAGGTATCACCTTGGAAGGGTGTGATACGATTCGGCAAGCGCGGGAAGCTTAGCCCTCGATACGTAGGACCTTTTGAGATCCTGAAAAGGATTGGTCCGGTTGCGTATCAACTCAAATTACCGGATGAACTCAGTGGAGTTCAAGATGTCTTTCACGTATCGAACTTAAAGAAATGTCTTTCTGATGAGACATTGATTGTACCACTAGAGGAAATACAAGTAGATGAACAGTTACGATTCATTGAAGAACCAGCTGAAATAATGGACCGAGAGGTCAAACAACTCAAACAAAGCAAGATTCCAATAGTCAAAGTTCGTTGGAATTCAAGACGTGGTCCTGAATTCACATGGGAAAGGGAAGACCAAATGATGAAGAAGTATCCACATCTGTTCAAAACAACAGCAACAAACACTGAGAGCGCACGTTAAATTTCGGGACGAAATTTCCTTCAACAAGGGGATGACGTGATGCTTCACACATCAACACTTCAGATTTTAAACGGTAAACACAAACATTTGATGCAATGGGTTTTGTTACAAATATTGTGCTACATTACATTTTATGTGCTATATTTCATATGTTACATGTTATAGTAGTACATACATGATTAGTTACACACATTTTGCTATGTGTGGGATTGCATAGTACAAACAGTTGCAAACACTCACTATGTGTGAGGTTACACATCACAGTATGATCAAACACAAACAGTCATAGTTAGGTGAACTAACTAGTGTACACGCAAACAGTCACATTGAACGATCACACTTAGTTGTGATGTTGCAAGCTTTAGATTTGGTGTGTGAGTACACACAAGCACACGGAATGATCAAACCACACTAACACGTACAATTTAAACTCGTAAGTAGTTTCCTAACTACTCCTAACATTACTAATTTTCGGGACGAAAATTCTTTCAACAAGGGGATGATGTGACAATCCGGTATTTTCGAATTAACCCTGTTAACCGAAAGTAACGAAATCACAGAAGGTTTGTTGGGTTGGATAGATGGTAGGCCCAATTTTACTTTATGAGGCCCAAATGAATTAACCTCGCCCAGTAATAGTGCAATTGGCCCAATTATTGACAATTCGGGAATTTGGTTTAACTTCGTAAATCAAAAGCTAAGGAAAATTTTAGGAAATCATATTTGAAGTATTAGAATTAATCTAAACAAGTTCAAGACATTAAAATTTCAAATATTAAATTTGTAATCATCTAAAAATGAGCAATTTTGACTTTTAAGTCAAAATTCGTTTATAGAATTTGGGGGAAATTCGAAATTCATCTTAAACCGTTACAATTAACCGAATTAATCATTCAATCAGTCTGCAATGATGATGATTAAACGTTATTATGAATTATTGTAACTGTTAAGTCTCGAATTGAAGTTGGTTAGTAGTGCAAAAGTCGAAACCGTCGTATATGGCATTAGAACTCTTATAATTCGATTTCAACATCACAAATTGAGTATCTCAGAGCATCTATCGGCATTGTCAGAGAGATTAGCACAAGACAATTTGATCTAGGAAGCCACAGAACAGACATTTCGATTTGTAGTCGGCCGAACCACAAGCGGATCATCGAGATACGTCGATTCGAAGTGAAACCAGGTAATTATCAACACCTACACATTACTTCTATCTTGTCTAAGCAAACACACAAAGAAATGGAACCATAGAATCAAGAATTGATCACGGTTGATATCTAGGGTTCTTCGACTTAGATGATTTGGGGGTTTCAATCGCGACGGATTCTAAAGTGAAATTAGATACAATCATTAGCTTCAGAAACCTCCGATAAAGCTAAACCACATTTCAATTTTATTAAACGTTCACGAATCGATCAAGTTCTATTATTAGGGTTCATAGCATAAACGGTTTTGGGGGTTTCTGCTAAATTAGGATTTACAATGGAATCAATTGACACAGAAAGGTTCGAAATCATTAGTTTAAGGAAACCCATGTGTTAATTTCATCAAACGATAACGGATTGAATGATTTCGATTCTAGGTTTTTTGTAGAACAAAACAGTTTGGGGATTTTTATATAAATGCATTCTAGAATCAAATTAAATAGCATAGATAGTTCCAGAAAGTTTCGACTAAGCTAAGTCCTATGTTAATTGGATGTTGAAACAACAAATTTAATGGTTTTGAGCATTAGGGTTTATAAGAAAAACGTTTTTGGGATTTTTGGTGTAAAGAATCATTATATTCAAACTAAATGGATCAGATGGATTCGTAATCACTAGTTTAATGAAAACCTGATGATTTCAAGACTTGAGGCAAATGAATTCGATGAAATCGAATGATGGGTTTTAGAAATCGAGTTCGAACCTATGTACTTCCAATTAAATGGGTTATAGTGTTTTGTTTTCGAATTAAAATCATATAGAGACTAGGTTGAATACCCAGAAGCGAAGCCCTATGGTTTTATGGACTATCGAGATCGAATTCATGATCAATTGGAACTCAATTGCTTCGACTATAATTTCCAAAGGGAAACCGGTTAGGGGGAAACTTAAAACAATTAATCTGTGAAGTCTGTTGCGAAACCCTAGCGGGCTGGATTGGTAGGATGCGTGTGTCATGTGTGAGAGGTCGCGGGTTCGAGCCTGGACTTCACCGGTTTTTGATTTAAAAACCAATTTTAGTGTTTTAATCGTAACTTCTTCGTTCTAGCTTCGTTTCGATCCGTTCAAGTTGCGTTGGAACCGTAACGGGAATACGAACGCTTTGAAATGATAAAAATCTATATTTTTATCCGTAGTTATAATCGCGTATAATTTCGCGTATTTCAACAAAATCATATATATGTATATATATGTTTATATGGTTTACTTAAACAATTTCAAAGACACACGTACGTACGTATACATGTTCCTAACAAATCTAACATACGTGTGTTGACACGTATGTGATTTCACACATTAAACGACATTCCGAATAGCACTAAGTCATTGTTTAAACACAGATTCTTCGTAGAGGATTTTCTACGCGAGTTCACGTGTGTTTGATCATTCTGCAACAATCAAAGGTGCGTACACGGCCCTTTCTTATTTTAAACTGTTTTGGGGGAGAAAACATGTGCAACAAACATTTTTGGATACATATCACTTGCATGAGTTAGCTGTTTACATTATGTGACAACATAGCATTTACAAGTCCTTACACTTCGAACCGTTTAGTTTGCCGTAGCGCAAAGCGTGGTAGTTGGAAATAGATCTATTAGGTTTGACAAACCTCACTTGGTAGATGGGATCTACGCAAGTGTTTGACTGACCAAACACTCATTTCTATTGTCTGTGCTAGACAATAGTGGCAAGGCAAAACATGCGATAGCATGCACTAGTCAGCTTCGGTGTCGACCACTTATGTAAATAGTATATATGACTAGCTATCATGACTATGCATGTGTGATTATGTTATCTGCAAACTTTATATTCAAACTGTGGTTTCAACATTTGTGAATGCTTAAACCTGTGTAATGCACCAACCTTTGTGTTGACTTGATTTACATGTTTTCTCAGGACGCTAAGGTGCACAAGAAAGCAGGCATGGACTAGGAGATTGAGTCGCATGCATGTCTTTACATTATAGTTATTTGGATTTGAACATTTGAAAACTTGGCATTGTAATTTATATTTTACAACTGTTATGTTTGTTATTGTTTTAAAACGCTTCCGCAAACTTTGAAAACTTTGATGTTACAGTTTTAGACCAAAGTATGTTTTGAAAATCATATAGAGGTCTTCGTTATGTCTAATGATCTGAGATCCTGGTTTGTCACGTTCCTAAACGGTATGATTCCGTTAGTTGAAAATTGGGGGTGTGACAGATTGGTATAAGAGACATTGGTTATAGCGAACTAGGTTTGCATTTGTAGACTTAGACTATAACTGTTAGACATTAGACACGCATACTTACACATATCACTTAGAAATTACATATGACATTATGTGATAGACTTGTTTACACATTCCACGACACTGCACTTACATATGGTATTATGTAACAGGCATGGCATCTTCATCATCAGCACCATACATATACATTGATGATTCGGAGGATGAGGAGCCGGTAGTTCCAGCACCACCATCATCACCAGCACCACCTATCCCATCTCCTCCACCATCTGAGAGAGATGATTCAGACCCTGAGGAGGATCCAGAGGAGGACCCGAATGAGGATCCGGATGAGGACCCGGATGAGGACCCGGAGGAGGAACCAGCTGAGGGTACTCAGGAGATTCCTGCTGAGGGACCTTCTACTCATCCACCACCTGTATTGGATGTTCCTGAGCCTAAGAGGCAACGGACTGACTCTGAGGAGATTGCCAAACTACGTGAGGACTTGTACTGGGCAAATGATAGGATTGAGTACAATGTTCGGGAACTCTGGGATGCAAATGAAAGACAAGATAACCTTGCCCACCTGGTTAATGAGATGCGAGATGAGATCATCCATTTGACTGGTCGTCTTCAAGCTTCTGAGAACCGAGCTGAGATTCTGGAAGGCAGACTGGTAGCCTTGGAAGATTTGGTGGTCTCGGAGAATGAAGAAGAGGAGGAAGAGGATGAAGAGGAGGAAGGGGAGGAACCAGCACCAGCTGTTGATTCTGATCCTGAATCCACTATTGAGGATGATTGATTTTCTTTATTTTGTTTAAACTTATTAGGGGCGGGTTGTGTCCCTACATTAGAAGTTTGAAAACTTATGTTTTGATTTTGAAAGTATTGTACTCAAATCAGATTGTTATCTATTGAAAGCTATTATTACTGACAACAGGTGTGTTGATTTCTACATTACATGTTTGTTGTTTGTTGTATTGTTTACACGTTTCACATTGGACTTTGATAACGCTCTAACACTTCTTTTAACTAGGAAGATAATGGCTGAGGAGAACATTCACATGACAGTTGCTGAGCTCACTGAGCTGATTAATAACAGGGTCGCGGAGGCTATCGCGAACTACGCTCAGACACACAATACAGGGCCACATGGTCCAGCTGGGGGATTGGTGAACCCACAGGCGTGCACGTTCAAGATGTTCTTGGACTGTAAGCCACATAACTTCAAAGGATCGAAGGGGGCCATTGGACTCCTTCGATGGATTGAGAAGGCTGAATCGGTGTTTGAGATGTGCAACTGTCCTGATGAGAGTAAAGTAAAGTATGCTACGGGAACGTTGGAGGGTCCAGCATTGACTTGGTGGAACTCGAATGTTCAGACTTTGGGATTGGGTGAGGCCAATGCCTTAACCTGGAATGGATTCAAGACTTTACTGCAAGAGGAGTACTGTCCTCGCAGTGAGATGCAGAAACTGGAGGAGGAGTATTGGCACCTCAAGATGGAGGGCTCAAACATCGAGGAGTACACGACTCGATCCCATGAACTAGCCAGACTTCTACCTCACATGGCTACTCCCCCAAGCAAGTGGATAGAGAGGTATATCGGGGGATTGGTGCCTCAGATCGAGGGATTGGTCACTTCTGCAAATCCCACAACAATTCAACAAGCTGTTCGTTTAGCACACCAACTAACTGATCAGGCAGTGTTTCAGGGGACTCTGCCTAAACGAACATCAGCTACTAAGGTAGGTGATCACAAGAGGAAATGGGAAAGCAACAACACCAAGAACTATAACCAACAGCCATTTCAGCAGAATCGAAGGCAGGATTCACACAAGTCTTACCACAACTCGAATAGTGGTCAGCAATCATCATCATCAGGGGGTTATATTGGTAAACATCCAAAGTGCAACAGGTGTGGATTTTATCATGCGGGAAATCAGTGTGATAAAGTTAAGTGCCAACGGTGTGGTAAAGTTGGACATGTAGCTAAGGATTGCCGTGGAGAGCTGCAAAACAATTCCAACAATCAGAATAATAATCAGAACAACGCACCGAAGGGTTGTTTCGAGTGTGGTAAGATGGGAAACTTTAAAAAGGATTGCCCACAACTCAAGAAAGGCGGGGATAACAATGCCAATGGCAACGGCAACGGCACCAATAACAACAACAATAACAACAACAATGGTGCTAGGGGCAGGGCGTTTGTGATTGGAGGACGTCAAGCACGGGAGGATCCCTACATTGTTACGGGTACGTTCCTCTTAAATAATCACTATGCCTCTATGTTATTTGACACTGGTGCCGATCGGAGTTTCGTATCTAGTTCACTTGCTAAGTTGCTAAATGTTAGTCCCACTGCCTTAGATAGTCCATACACTGTAGAATTAGCTGATGGCAAGTTAATTGTAGTGGAACATATTCTTAAGGGATGTATCCTTGATTTGATGGGTCAAACATTAGAAATTGATCTTATGCCTATCACTCTAGGCAGTTTTGATGTAGTCATTGGCATGGACTGGTTGTCCAAACACCAGGCTGAAATAGTATGCCATGAAAAGATCGTTCGTATACCTCTTTCGCATGGAGAGACATTGTGACGCCCCGTAAATTCCAGGTCAGCAACATATTTATTTAAATGTTTATTTAAATGTTTTATGTACACGTGGCACTAGAATTAGATTAATTTAGTGTGACACGTGGCACGACTGTACGAAAACAGACACATGACCAGATAATTCGAGGAATTATCGACATACAGCACACACGTGTCAAAACACACGAACGTTGGTGAACGTCTAACACATTGTGTAGCACAACACTCGAAATCTCAGGAAACCCTCACACACTGAACTTGGAAGTTCAATTGAGGCCGAACGATAGTTCGTAAACGTGAAAACGGCAACGAACGGATCAAACCAATGAAAATGGGCCTATTGGGCTCTTCAGTGGATGTGTCGCGCTACGCGACGGCCCACAAGGAACCTGTCGCGGTACGCGACAGGTGGGCGGGGGAAATTCGAACCCGAAATCCCTCGCGCTACGCGAGAGACCCTCTTGAACATGTCGCGCTACGCGACAAGACCCAGTTCGCAGAATCTTTATTTAACCAAGACACCATCATCACTAGCCACCCTATTTCGCACAAATCGAACCCCAGGCACTCAAGATCGTCTTCCCCACCAGAAAAACTCCATTTTTACTCTGTTACAACCATTATCAAGCTTGTGGAAGCTTGAGGTGAAGATTGGGAGCTTAAAGAACGACGTTGGAAGCTCGACACCATCACCACCTCTACATCCCTGCGTGAACCAGCTGTCCAGAAGCACTTAGGAGCCTTCTTGCTCGATTTCATCATCATCTCAACCATTTTGGAGCACTCAAAGGTAGTTTCTATACTAGAAACTCATTTTCACACCTCTTACACCCACATGCAAGACTTTAAACTCACATGCAAGCATATATAAAGCACATGCACGAATTTCTCTTCTGGGTTTGTTAGTCTAGATGTGTTTCTTGATGATCTATGATGTTTAGATGGTGATTTATGATGATCCATGTTGTTGTGTAAATGTAGAATGCATGATTTAGTCTTGTAATGGTGAAAAACCCACATGCATGTATGATCCATGGCATGTGGAATGATTTTCAGTAAATGGTTATGTATCTTGATGATTTTGAAAGAGGATTTCACGCTTAGATGACATTAGAAGGGCTAAAACTATGAGTTTTATGAATCTTTCCATTATTAGAAACTTTTTGTTTGTAAAATGACGTTATGAATGGTATGGTAGACATGCATGTATGTAGAATTACTCTTAGGATGATAATAGGATGATTGAAGTACTTGGAATGTGATTTCGATGTTGTTCATGGTCATATTTATCGTTATTACTATTTTTAGTAACTTTTTAGTCACAAGTTGATTATTTGGTGAAAATGATGAACTTGCATGATTACTAGAATGTTGGTTGATGGATATTATGATGATTAAAGGTTTAGGAATGGGATTTGGAACTTGATTGTAGTCACAAATGATAACTTTCTATTTTTAGTAACTTTTATGGATGAAATAATGCTAGATGATGAATTGGATTATGTTAGTATGTTTAAAGGATGTTAAATGAGTTACTATGATGATTTGTAACATGAAAATAGGTTTAGAAATGTTAAATGGTCATTTTTATGCAAAAACCACAAAGTTACTATTTATAGTAACTTTATTTTTACAAAAACCGACTCGTGAACATTTTGTGTGATTTGAACATGCTAGATGACTTGTTATATTATAATATGATTGATTAGATGCTAAGTTAGATGGTTTCCGATGTCACGTATGCTATAAATGGAAACTTTCCATTTTAGGAAACTTTTATGTACTAACATGTTATAAACGACTTATGTGAACCCGTATGATGATGTACTATGTGTTAACATGATCACGTAGGACTAATGAGCATGATAGAACTCTAAAACCAATATGTTATGTGAACTTTCCAAAAATGGAAACTTACTATAAATAGTAAGTTGTCCATAGACGCGACATGCGCGTCTTGCACACGACGAGCACTTGCACACTTGCTACACGATTCACAACCGTCACACGGTTCACCAACGGGTCGTTGACTTGACACGGTCAAACTTGGTCAACTCTAGTCAAACATGGTCAAACACGGTCAATGTGGACCAACACAGTCAAACACGGTCAATGTGGACCAACACGAGCAAACACGGTCATTGTCGACCGACACGGACAAACATGAACAACCGAGGGTTGTTGGACACAAACACGAGCACTAACACAAACACTAGCACTGTCACTTACACAAACTCACGAACGGTATACGATATAGGTTGCCGGTGACCGACGTGCCTACTACATCAGGAGCTTACGCATACTTACGTTCACATCACTAAGGTGAGTTTACGGCCCCTCTTTACTCTTTTTCAAACGCTTTTAAATAGGGGGAGAATACTAGTTGCATCGAGTCAAACATTCATTACTATACAAACATTTTGTGTATGCTGGTTTATTGGACAAACATTAAGTGTTGAACTCGTATTAAGCCCTCACAAAGTCTTACCGTTAATGTACAAACAACGTGGTAGATTTGGATGGATCCATTAGGGAATGACTAACCCCACGGGGCACTATGTTGACTGGATGTCATAACCCGTGCAAACTCTGACCTAACTTGCTATGCATACGAGGCATAGAGGAGGCAAGGACAAACAAGTCTAGTTCGGTAGTGACGCACTGACACTTTGGGCCTAGGGCTCGGTACTAACATTTGATAAACAGCATGACACACTTTCATTACTATATGTATATCAAAACCTGTGAACTCACCAACCATTGTGTTGACACTTTTCTAACTTGTATTCTCAGGTAACTAGCTGATTATGGAGCAGGAATGCACATTAGGGATTATGAGCCTAGGATCCCGCATTCATGTTATCAGTCCTTTGAAAAACAATTACTTTTGGGTTATGTTTAAACAATGTTGTGTTTGAAAATTTCATTTCCGCTGCGTAAACAACTATTTTCCGCTGCATGTTATGACTTATTGATTTCCGCTGCTATGAATTACTTTCCGCTGCAAACTATTTTATGAGTGTATGTGTCAAACTTTGGATTTGTAAACGCATATAGAAGTGTTCTATATGACCTTGAGCTGTGATTCTGGACACGTCACATCCACGTGGACTGACACCACGAGTGGGAAATTGGGGGTGTGACAGACTGGTATCAGAGCCTTGGTTATAGGGAACTAGGTTTGCATGTAGTAAACTTAGACTATAGCCATTGCTCAACTTTAGACACTACACTTAGAACTTGCACATTGATAATGCTATTACTTATGATGAACCATTGCTTACTAACTTGATACTTACAGGATGGCCGACAACAACAACGCTAACGGGAACTCAGCTAGACTCACGACCACAGGCAACATGGTGGCAGAGAGCCGACGACGGGTCCATGACATAGTGGCACAGGTAGATGCCGAGATGGATAGACGGGCTCGACACGCGGCACGAGCTCGACACTGGGGATGGTTACCCACTATGATACAGGAGTGGATTATCGGAGAGAGGGTACCTCCATACCGTTTCCCTGGTGATACCACTCCAGGACACCGACTACCACCACTTGGAGTACCGCTGGAGCAGGCCTTCGCGGCCCACGTTGCTTGCACTCGGCGAGAGATCTGGCGGAGTGGCGAGCTATCCGATGAGGTTCGAGTTCTTCGCGAGAAGAACGATCGCCTGGAAAGGTGAAACGAGCGACTGGAGGAGCGGAACGATCGCCTAGAGGAGCAGGTGGAGACACTACGTCTCCAGGTGTCTCAGCTTATGACACAGCATGGTCAGATGGTCGATATCATGCAGGAGCATGATGGGCGCATCACTGAGAACCGGACAGACATAGCCGAGACTCAGGCGATGGTTCAGGCCAGCGACGCCATGCTTAACGCATGGGCTGCACAGTTTATAGAGGAACCACCACAGGAGGATGGCCCCGAATTCGAGGTCAATGACCTCGGAGAAGAGGATTTTGATGAGGATCCCAATGAGGATCCGGAGGAGGATGATGATGACGGAGACGCTGCCAGTGATATTTCACATGTCTCCATGGACTCGGACTAGTGTACTATTTTATTTTGTATTTCTTTTGTATTGGCTTAGACGAGCGGGATGTGCTCGAAGAACTCGTAATGTATTTCCTTTCAAAATTATTGTACTTCAAGCCTATTATTAATGAAAATTATGTTTTGTCTTACTTATTACATTTTGACCATGATTGCTTGATAACATAACATCTGACGTGACAACTAACATGATATCTGATCTGACTTCTGACATAATATTGGCTAACGCTCTGAATCATGCTAACTGACATTCTAACCTTTCCGTATAGAGAATATCTATGGCGGGAAGAGGACCACATGCACGCCCTCCTAGACGAACACTGGACGCAGCCGTCATTAAGATGATGGTTGACAGAAGGGTTAACAAGGTACTGGCGGAGTACGAGGCAAACCGCCTTGCTAGCGAGACCAGTGGCTCTAACAATGGTACTAACACTCGCCTAACATGACTAGCATAGCGTAACTAACACGATACTAACCCACAACATTGGTTTCTGACGAGCAGGATCGCAAGGCAACAACAACAAGGGATGTTCTTTTAAATCCTTCCTGAACTGCCACACACAAAAATTCAAGGGAACTGAAGGGGCTGTCGGAATGCTCCGTTGGGTGGAGAAGGTGGAATCTGTATTCGCCATGTGTGAATGTGCTGATGAGAACCGGGTCAAGTATGCAACCGGTACACTGGAGGGACCGGCCCTCACATGGTGGAACACCCATGTTCAAACTCGGGGGTTGGACGGTGCCAACTCCATGCCATGGGCTGACTTCACCCGACTGCTGCAGGAGGAATACTGTCCTCGTGATGAGGTTAGGAAGCTAGAGGCCGAATTTTGGGTTCTCAAGATGGTGGGCTCTGAGATCGAGCAATACTGCACTCGATTCCATGAGCTGTGTAAGCTATGTCCGGCTATGGTGACGCCGGAATACAAGAAGATCGAGCAGTTCATCAGTGGGCTGCCCGAACAGATTCAAAGCATGGTGACTGCGTCTGACCTCACCACCATCCAACCACTGATCCGACTGGCCCACAAACTAACCGACCAAGCGGTAGCACAAGGCAAGCTACCCAAACGAGGCGAACATCTGAAGCCTCAAGAAAGCCAGAAGAGGAAGTGGGAACCCAGCCACCACCAATCTCATCAACCTCAGCAACAACAAAGATCTGCACCAGCCAGAGCCTTTACTGCCACTCAACCCGACGACAAGGGGAAGGGTGTGTACCAAGGGAAATAACCCTTGTGTAACCGGTGTTCATACCATCACCTCGGGCAATGCGAACGATACCGTTGCCTGAAGTGCGGAAGACATGGCCACATGGCCAAAGATTGCAGATCAAGATTTCCAACCAACAACAACAACCCCAACCACAACCAGAACCAGAACAATAACAATCAGAACACTCTCAGAGGGTGTTACGAATGTGGAAAACCGGGGCATACGAGGAGGGACTGCCCTCAGCTAAAGAAAACAGGAGGTGGAACGGCTAAAGGCCGAGCATTTGTGATTGGCTCGGGAGAAGCCAAAGACGACCCTAACATCGTAACCGGTACGTTTCTTTTAAATAATGTCTATGCTAGCATATTATTTGATACCGGTGCCGATAGGAGTTTTATATCTAGTGAGTTTAGTAAGTTACTAGACATTACCCCGACACCACTAGACTACAAGTATACCGTAGAGTTAGCCGACGGCAAACTGATTGAAACACAACATGTCTTTCGAGGATGCGTCATGGTGTTGGCGGATCATGAACTCGAAATCGACTTAATGCCGGTAACTCTCGGAAGCTTTGATGTAGTCGTTGGAATGGATTGGTTATCCGCTAACCAAGCCGAAATCGTATGCAACGAGAAGATCGTACGAGTGACGTTGCAGGACGGAGAACAGATCTCGATTCAGGGGGAAAGACGGGGAGTACCTCTGAACATCATGTCATGCATGAAGGCGAACAAGTATCTACAAAAGGGATACACTGCCATACTAGCCCTTATCGCAGAGCAACCGAAGAAGGAAAGGAAGATTGAGGACATCGCTGTAGTCCGCGATTTTCCCGAAGTGTTTCCCGAGGATCTAACTGGACTACCCCCGAAGCGACAAGTCGAATTCCAGATAGACATCACACCAGGAGCAGCACCGATCGCCAAAGCTCCATACCGACTAGCACCGACTGAGATGCAGGAACTGTCTAACCAGTTGCAGGAGCTGTTAGACAAGGGATTTATCAGACCGAGCTTCTCACCTTGGGGAGCACCGGTCCTGTTCGTAAAGAAGAAAGACGGATCATTCTGTATGTGCACCGACTATAGAGAGCTGAACAAGGTGACAATCAAGAATCGATATCCCTTACCGCGAATAGACGATCTGTTTGACCAATTGCAAGGGTCAAGCTACTATTCGAAGATCGATTTAAGATCGGGGTACCATCAACTAAGGATACAAGATAATGATATTCCTAAGACTGCCTTCAGAACCCGATACGGACACTACGAATTTCTGGTTATGCCCTTCGGACTAACCAACGCACCAGCGGTATTCATGGACCTCATGAATAGAGTGTGAAAACCTTACCTTGACAAATTCGTAATAGTGTTCATTGACGACATTCTGATTTATTCAAAGAATCGGGAAGAACATGCTGAACATCTAAGGCTAGTCTTGGAGTTATTGAAGAAAGAACAACTGTACGCGAAGTTTTCAAAGTGCGATTTTTGGATTCGCGAAGTCCAGTTTCTTGGACACGTTGTTAACGAGCAAGGGATACACGTAGACCCAGCCAAGATTGAAGCCATCAAGAACTGGGAAGCACCCAAAACGCCGACTGAGGTGCGACAATTCCTAGGTCTGGCCGGGTACTACCGAAGATTCATTGAAGGATTCTCAAAGATTGCTCAATCACTGACATCCCTGACCCATAAAGACAAGAAGTTTGACTGGGGAGACAAACAGGGAACTGCTTTCAATTTGTTGAAGCAGAAACTATGTACTGCACCTATCCTATCCTTACCGGAAGGATGCGATGATTTCGTGGTGTATTGTGACGCCTCGAAACAAGGACTTGGTTGCGTATTGATGCAACGCGAGAAGGTGATAGCATATGCTTCACGACAACTGAAGGTGCATGAGAAGAACTACACGACTCATGACCTTGAGTTAGGAGCTGTGGTATTCGCTTTGAAGATCTGGCGACACTACTTATATGGCACAAAATGCACCATCTTTACCGATCATAAGAGCCTACAACACATCTTCGACCAGAAAGAGTTGAACATGAGACAGCGAAGGTGGGTCGAACTCATAGGCGATTACGATTGTGCTATCAAGTACCATCCGGGTAAAGCCAATGTAGTGGCCGACGCGTTGAGTCGGAAAGAAACAACAAAACGCGTGCGTGCGCTACAACTCACGATTCATTCTGAATTACCAAATCAGATACGAATCGCACAACAAGAAGCCCTAAAAGCTGAAAATATCACCCTTGAAGCCATGCGTGGCATGGATAAGCAATTGAAGGTAAAAGATGACGGAGCTTACTATCTGATGGATCGGATTTGGATTCCACGCTACGGGGGATTGAGAGAAGTAGTGATGGACGAAGCACACAAGAGCCGGTATTCTGTACATCCGGGCTCTGACAAAATGTATCACGATCTGAAGACAACTTACTGGTGACCAAACATGAAAGCCGAATTATCGACATACAGCACACACGTGTCAAAACACACGAACGTTGGTGAACGTCTAACACATTGTGTAGCACAACACTCGAAATCTCAGGAAACCCTCACACACTGAACTTGGAAGTTCAATTGAGGCCGAACGATAGTTCGTAAACGTGAAAACGGAAACGAACGGATCAAACCAATGAAAATGGGCCTATTGGGCTCTTCAGTGGATGTGTCGCGCTACGCGACGGCCCACAAGGAACCTGTCGCGGTACGCGACAGGTGGGCGGGGGAAATTCGAACCCGAAATCCCTCGCGCTACGCGAGAGACCCTCGTGAACATGTCGCGCTACGCGACAAGACCCAGTTCGCAGAATCTTTATTTAACCAAGACACCATCATCACTAGCCACCCTATTTCGCACAAATCGAACCCCAGGCACTCAAGATCGTCTTCCCCACCAGAAAAACTCCATTTTTACTCTGTTACAACCATTATCAAGCTTGTGGAAGCTTGAGGTGAAGATTGGGAGCTTAAAGAACGACGATGGAAGCTCGACACCATCACCACCTCTACATCCCTGCGTGAACCAGCTGTCCAGAAGCACTTAGGAGCCTTCTTGCTCGATTTCATCATCATCTCAACCATTTTGGAGCACTCAAAGGTAGTTTCTATACTAGAAACTCATTTTCACACCTCTTACACCCACATGCAAGACTTTAAACTCACATGCAAGCATATATAAAGCACATGCACGAATTTCTCTTCTGGTTTTGTTAGTCTAGATGTGTTTCTTGATGATCTATGATGTTTAGATGGTGATTTATGATGATCCATGTTGTTGTGTAAATGTAGAATGCATGATTTAGTCTTGTAATGGTGAAAAACCCACATGCATGTATGATCCATGGCATGTGGAATGATTTTCAGTAAATGGTTATGTATCTTGATGATTTTGAAAGAGGATTTCACGCTTAGATGACATTAGAAGGGCTAAAACTATGAGTTTTATGAATCTTTCCATTATTAGAAACTTTTTGTTTGTAAAATGACGTTATGAATGGTATGGTAGACATGCATGTATGTAGAATTACTCTTAGGATGATAATAGGATGATTGAAGTACTTGGAATGTGATTTCGATGTTGTTCATGGTCATATTTATCGTTATTACTATTTTTAGTAACTTTTTAGTCACAAGTTGATTATTTGGTGAAAATGATGAACTTGCATGATTACTAGAATGTTGGTTGATGGATATTATGATGATTAAAGGTTTAGGAATGGGATTTGGAACTTGATTGTAGTCACAAATGATAACTTTCTATTTTTAGTAACTTTTATGGATGAAATAATGCTAGATGATGAATTGGATTATGTTAGTATGTTTAAAGGATGTTAAATGAGTTACTATGATGATTTGTAACATGAAAATAGGTTTAGAAATGTTAAATGGTCATTTTTATGCAAAAACCACAAAGTTACTATTTATAGTAACTTTATTTTTACAAAAACCGACTCGTGAACATTTTGTGTGATTTGAACATGCTAGATGACTTGTTATATTATAATATGATTGATTAGATGCTAAGTTAGATGGTTTCCGATGTCACGTATGCTATAAATGGAAACTTTCCATTTTAGGAAACTTTTATGTACTAACATGTTATAAACGACTTATGTGAACCCGTATGATGATGTACTATGTGTTAACATGATCACGTAGGACTAATGAGCATGATAGAACTCTAAAACCAATATGTTATGTGAACTTTCCAAAAATGGAAACTTACTATAAATAGTAAGTTGTCCATAGACGCGACATGCGCGTCTTGCACACGACGAGCACTTGCACACTTGCTACACGATTCACAACCGTCACACGGTTCACCAACGGGTCGTTGACTTGACACGGTCAAACTTGGTCAACTCTAGTCAAACATGGTCAAACACGGTCAATGTGGACCAACACAGTCAAACACGGTCAATGTGGACCAACACGAGCAAACACGGTCATTGTCGACCGACACGGACAAACATGAACAACCGAGGGTTGTTGGACACAAACACGAGCACTAACACAAACACTAGCACTGTCACTTACACAAACTCACGAACGGTATACGATATAGGTTGCCGGTGACCGACGTGCCTACTACATCAGGAGCTTACGCATACTTACGTTCACATCACTAAGGTGAGTTTACGGCCCCTCTTTACTCTTTTTCAAACGCTTTTAAATAGGGGGAGAATACTAGTTGCATCGAGTCAAACATTCATTACTATACAAACATTTTGTGTATGCTGGTTTATTGGACAAACATTAAGTGTTGAACTCGTATTAAGCCCTCACAAAGTCTTACCGTTAATGTACAAACAACGTGGTAGATTTGGATGGATCCATTAGGGAATGACTAACCCCACGGGGCACTATGTTGACTGGATGTCATAACCCGTGCAAACTCTGACCTAACTTGCTATGCATACGAGGCATAGCGGAGGCAAGGACAAACAAGTCTAGTTCGGTAGTGACGCACTGACACTTTGGGCCTAGGGCTCGGTACTAACATTTGATAAACAGCATGACACACTTTCATTACTATATGTATATCAAAACCTGTGAACTCACCAACCATTGTGTTGACACTTTTCTAACTTGTATTCTCAGGTAACTAGCTGATTATGGAGCAGGAATGCACATTAGGGATTATGAGCCTAGGATCCCGCATTCATGTTATCAGTCCTTTGAAAAACAATTACTTTTGGGTTATGTTTAAACAATGTTGTGTTTGAAAATTTCATTTCCGCTGCGTAAACAACTATTTTCCGCTGCATGTTATGACTTATTGATTTCCGCTGCTATGAATTACTTTCCGCTGCAAACTATTTTATGAGTGTATGTGTCAAACTTTGGATTTGTAAACGCATATAGAAGTGTTCTATATGACCTTGAGCTGTGATTCTGGACACGTCACATCCACGTGGACTGACACCATGAGTGGGAAATTGGGGGTGTGACAGACATTGTATGTACAAGGCGAGAAGAGCAGTACGCCACTACGTCTCATATCTTGTATGAAAGCACACAAATGTCTACGAAAAGGTCATACGGCAATTATAGCACTTATAACTGAAAAGCCGGTAGCTGAGAGAAAGATTGAAGACATTCCAGTAGTTTGTGAATTCCCCGAAGTATTTCCAGAAGACTTGCCGGGATTACCGCCTATCAGACAGGTGGAATTCCGAATCGACCTTACACCAGACACAGCACCGATAGCTAGGGCGCCTTATCGACTTGCACCGTCTGAGATGCAAGAATTATCTACAAAATTGCAAGAGTTGTTGGATAAGGGTTTCATACGACCTAGTTTTTCACCATGGGGAGCTCCAGTTTTATTTGTTAAGAAGAATGACGGGACTTTCCGTATGTGTATCGATTACCGGGAACTTAACAAGGTTACTATCAAAAACCGGTATCCGTTACCTAGAATTGACGATCTGTTCGATCAGTTGCAAGGTTCGAGTTACTACTCGAAGATTGATCTGAGATCGGGTTATCATCAACTAAGAGTCCAGGAGGAGGATATTCCAAAGACAACGTTCTGGACGTGCTATGGCCATTATGAGTTCTTGGTCATGCCATTTGGGTTGACAAACGCTCCAGCTGTATTCATGGATCTCATGAATCGTGTTTGTAAACCTTATCTTGATAAGTTTGTCATTGTTTTCATTAATGACATTCTCATCTATTCTCAGACTGAGGAGGAGCATGCTGAACATCTTCAATTACTGTTGGAATTACTGAAACAGGAACAATTGTACGCTAAGTTCTCGAAATGTGACTTTTGGATGCGAGAAGTACAATTCTTGGGTCATATATTTAATGAAAAGGGCATACATGTTGATCCAGCAAAGATTGAAACGATTAAGAATTGGGAAGCGCCAAAGACACCTACCGAGGTACGACAATTCCTTGATTTGGCGGGTTACTACCGAAGATTCATTGAGGGATTCTCAAAGATCGCTCAATCACTTACAGCTCTTACGCACAAGGGAACGAAGTATAACTGGACGGATAAACAGGAAGCTGCATTCCATTTATTGAAACAGAAACTCGGCAGTGCACCGATTCTGTCCTTACCGGAAGGGACGGAAGACTTTGTGGTGTATTGTGATGCATCTGCACAAGGTTTGGGATGTGTGTTGATGCAGCGTGATAAAGTGATTGCTTATGCTTCAAGGCAACTACGACCACACGAAAAGAATTACACTACTCATGACTTGGAGTTAGGAGCAGTGGTTTTTGCTTTGAAGATTTGGAGGCATTACTTGTATGGAACTAAGTGTACTATTTACACTGATCATAAGAGTTTGCAACATATCTTTGATCAGAAGGAGCTTAATATGAGACAACGAGGATGGGTTGAGTTGTTGAACGACTACGAATGCGCGATTAAGTATCACCCGGGAAAAGCTAACGTGGTAGCTGATGCTTTAAGCAGAAAAGACACATCAATAAGACGGGTTCGCGCACTTATGATGACGATACATACTGACTTACCTGACAAGGTACACAGTGTTCAACTGGGAGCCTTAGAAAAGGATAATTTGGTACATGAATCCTTACGGGGGATGGAAACACAATTGGATGTTAAACCTGATGGGATTCGTTATTTCATCAATCGACTGTGGATACCAGTGCATGGTGGATTAAGGGAACTGGTGATGGATGAAGCACATAAGTCTAGATATTCAGTCCATCCGGGATCAGACAAGATGTATCATGACTTGAAGGCACTGTATTGGTAGCCTCACATGAAAGCTGACATTGCTAAGTACGTTAGCAAATGTTTGACTTGTTCGAAAGTCAAAGTTGAATATCAGAAACCATCTGGTTTGCTGCAACAACCAGAGATACCGATGTGGAAATGGGAACAGATTTTGATGGACTTCATTACTAAGTTACCCCGTACACCGAGCGGTTGTGATACGATATGGGTAATTGTCGATCGATTAACGAAATCTGCACACTTCTTAGCAATCAAGGAAACCGACAAGATGGAGAAACTGACTCGTATTTATATCAAGGAAGTGGTAGCACGGCATGGCGTGCCAATTTCTATCATATCAGATCGGGATGCCCGATTTACTTCAAACTTTTGGAAATCACTTCATAAGTCATTGGGAACTCGTTTGGATATGAGTACCGCATATCATCCACAGACCGACGGTCAAAGTGAACGTACGATTCAAACGCTCGAGGATATGTTACGAGCTTGTGTAATTGACTTTGGTGATAGCTGGGAAAACCATTTACCATTAGTGGAATTCTCTTACAACAATAGTTATCATACAAGTATTCAGGCAGCACCGTTTGAAGCTTTGTATGGTCGCAAATGCCGTTCACCAGTTTGTTGGGCTGAAATCGGTGACAATCAGATTACAGGTCCTGAACTAGTGCACGAGACGACAGAGAAAATAGTACAAATCCGGAACCGTATGGCAGCGGCCCGGGATCGACAGAAGAGTTACGCTGACAAACATCGTAAACCGTTGGAATTTCAAGTAGGAGACCGAGTTCTTCTAAAGGTATCACCTTGGAAGGGTGTGATACGATTCGGCAAGCGCGGGAAGCTTAGCCCTCGATACGTAGGACCTTTTGAGATCCTGAAAAGGATTGGTCCGGTTGCGTATCAACTCAAATTACCGGATGAACTCAGTGGAGTTCAAGATGTCTTTCACGTATCGAACTTAAAGAAATGTCTTTCTGATGAGACATTGATTGTACCACTAGAGGAAATACAAGTAGATGAACAGTTACGATTCATTGAAGAACCAGCTGAAATAATGGACCGAGAGGTCAAACAACTCAAACAAAGCAAGATTCCAATAGTCAAAGTTCGTTGGAATTCAAGACGTGGTCCTGAATTCACATGGGAAAGGGAAGACCAAATGATGAAGAAGTATCCACATCTGTTCAAAACAACAGCAACAAACACTGAGAGCGCACGTTAAATTTCGGGACGAAATTTCCTTCAACAAGGGGATGACGTGATGCTTCACACATCAACACTTCAGATTTTAAACGGTAAACACAAACATTTGATGCAATGGGTTTTGTTACAAATATTGTGCTACATTACATTTTATGTGCTATATTTCATATGTTACATGTTATAGTAGTACATACATGATTAGTTACACACATTTTGCTATGTGTGGGATTGCATAGTACAAACAGTTGCAAACACTCACTATGTGTGAGGTTACACATCACAGTATGATCAAACACAAACAGTCATAGTTAGGTGAACTAACTAGTGTACACGCAAACAGTCACATTGAACGATCACACTTAGTTGTGATGTTGCAAGCTTTAGATTTGGTGTGTGAGTACACACAAGCACACGGAATGATCAAACCACACTAACACGTACAATTTAAACTCGTAAGTAGTTTCCTAACTACTCCTAACATTTACTAATTTTCGGGACGAAAATTCCTTCAACAAGGGGATGATGTGACAATCCGGTATTTTCGAATTAACCCTGTTAACCGAAAGTAACGAAATCACAGAAGGTTTGTTGGGTTGGATAGATGGTAGGCCCAATTTTACTTTATGAGGCCCAAATGAATTAACCTCGCCCAGTAATAGTGCAATTGGCCCAATTATTGACAATTCGGGAATTTGGTTTAACTTCGTTAATCAAAAGCTAAGGAAAATTTTAGGAAATCATATTTGAAGTATTAGAATTAATCTAAACAAGTTCAAGACATTAAAATTTCAAATATTAAATTTGTAATCATCTAAAAATGAGCAATTTTGACTTTTAAGTCAAAATTCGTTTATAGAATTTGGGGGAAATTCGAAATTCATCTTAAACCGTTACAATTAACCGAATTAATCATTCAATCAGTCTGCAATGATGATGATTAAACGTTATTATGAATTATTGTAACTGTTAAGTCTCGAATTGAAGTTGGTTAGTAGTGCAAAAGTCGAAACCGTCGTATATGGCATTAGAACTCTTATAATTCGATTTCAACATCACAAATTGAGTATCTCAGAGCATCTATCGGCATTGTCAGAGAGATTAGCACAAGACAATTTGATCTAGGAAGCCACAGAACAGACATTTCGATTTGTAGTCGGCCGAACCACAAGCGGATCATCGAGATACGTCGATTCGAAGTGAAACCAGGTAATTATCAACACCTACACATTACTTCTATCTTGTCTAAGCAAACACACAAAGAAATGGAACCATAGAATCAAGAATTGATCACGGTTGATATCTAGGGTTCTTCGACTTAGATGATTTGGGGGTTTCAATCGCGACGGATTCTAAAGTGAAATTAGATACAATCATTAGCTTCAGAAACCTCCGATAAAGCTAAACCACATTTCAATTTTATTAAACGTTCACGAATCGATCAAGTTCTATTATTAGGGTTCATAGCATAAACGGTTTTGGGGGTTTCTGCTAAATTAGGATTTACAATGGAATCAATTGACACAGAAAGGTTCGAAATCATTAGTTTAAGGAAACCCATGTGTTAATTTCATCAAACGATAACGGATTGAATGATTTCGATTCTAGGTTTTTTGTAGAACAAAACAGTTTGGGGATTTTTATATAAATGCATTCTAGAATCAAATTAAATAGCATAGATAGTTCCAGAAAGTTTCGACTAAGCTAAGTCCTATGTTAATTGGATGTTGAAACAACAAATTTAATGGTTTTGAGCATTAGGGTTTATAAGAAAAACGTTTTTGGGATTTTTGGTGTAAAGAATCATTATATTCAAACTAAATGGATCAGATGGATTCGTAATCACTAGTTTAATGAAAACCTGATGATTTCAAGACTTGAGGCAAATGAATTCGATGAAATCGAATGATGGGTTTTAGAAATCGAGTTCGAACCTATGTACTTCCAATTAAATGGGTTATAGTGTTTTGTTTTCGAATTAAAATCATATAGAGACTAGGTTGAATACCCAGAAGCGAAGCCCTATGGTTTTATGGACTATCGAGATCGAATTCATGATCAATTGGAACTCAATTGCTTCGACTATAATTTCCAAAGGGAAACCGGTTAGGGGGAAACTTAAAACAATTAATCTGTGAAGTCTGTTGCGAAACCCTAGCGGGCTGGATTGGTAGGATGCGTGTGTCATGTGTGAGAGGTCGCGGGTTCGAGCCTGGACTTCACCGGTTTTTGATTTAAAAACCAATTTTAGTGTTTTAATCGTAACTTCTTCGTTCTAGCTTCGTTTCGATCCGTTCAAGTTGCGTTGGAACCGTAACGGGAATACGAACGCTTTGAAATGATAAAAATCTATATTTTTATCCGTAGTTATAATCGCGTATAATTTCGCGTATTTCAACAAAATCATATATATGTATATATATGTTTATATGGTTTACTTAAACAATTTCAAAGACACACGTACGTACGTATACATGTTCCTAACAAATCTAACATACGTGTGTTGACACGTATGTGATTTCACACATTAAACGACATTCCGAATAGCACTAAGTCATTGTTTAAACACAGATTCTTCGTAGAGGATTTTCTACGCGAGTTCACGTGTGTTTGATCATTCTGCAACAATCAAAGGTGCGTACACGGCCCCTTTCTTATTTTAAACTGTTTTGGGGGAGAAAACATGTGCAACAAACATTTTTGGATACATATCACTTGCATGAGTTAGCTGTTTACATTATGTGACAACATAGCATTTACAAGTCCTTACACTTCGAACCGTTTAGTTTGCCGTAGCGCAAAGCGTGGTAGTTGGAAATAGATCTATTAGGTTTGACAAACCTCACTTGGTAGATGGGATCTACGCAAGTGTTTGACTGACCAAACACTCATTTCTATTGTCTGTGCTAGACAATAGTGGCAAGGCAAAACATGCGATAGCATGCACTAGTCAGCTTCGGTGTCGACCACTTATGTAAATAGTATATATGACTAGCTATCATGACTATGCATGTGTGATTATGTTATCTGCAAACTTTATATTCAAACTGTGGTTTCAACATTTGTGAATGCTTAAACCTGTGTAATGCACCAACCTTTGTGTTGACTTGATTTACATGTTTTCTCAGGACGCTAAGGTGCACAAGAAAGCAGGCATGGACTAGGAGATTGAGTCGCATGCATGTCTTTACATTATAGTTATTTGGATTTGAACATTTGAAAACTTGGCATTGTAATTTATATTTTACAACTGTTATGTTTGTTATTGTTTTAAAACGCTTCCGCAAACTTTGAAAACTTTGATGTTACAGTTTTAGACCAAAGTATGTTTTGAAAATCATATAGAGGTCTTCGTTATGTCTAATGATCTGAGATCCTGGTTTGTCACGTTCCTAAACGGTATGATTCCGTTAGTTGAAAATTGGGGGTGTGACATCCGATCCCACCATTTTGTGCACCCAGAATTCCTCTTCAAGTTTTCGGATTTCGTCACGAGGGCAGTACTCCTCATGAAGCATCCTTGTGAAATTCTCCCAAGGAATAGAGTTGGTGGTTTCCAGTCCGAGAGTCTGGACACGGGTTATGACATCCAGTCAACATTGTGCCCCATGGGGTTAGTCATTCCCTAATGGATCCATCCAAATCTACCACGTTGTTCGTATATTAACGGTAAGACTTTGTGAGGGCTTAATACGAGTTCAACATTTAATGTTTTTCCAATAAATCAGCATACACAAAAATGTTTGTAATAGCAATAATGTTTGACCCGATGCAACTAGTATTCTCCCCCTATTTAAAAGCGTTTAAAAAAGAGTAAAGATGGGCCGTAAACTCACCTTAGTGATCGTGAATTAAAACAAGCGTAAGCTCCTGCTCGAATGGCGTGTCGGTCACCGGCAACCTATATCGTATACCGTACGTGAGTTTGTGTAAGTGACCGTGCTAGTGTTGGTGTTAGTGCTTGTGTTTGTGCCCAACAACCCTTGGTTGTTCATGTTTGTCCGTGTCGGTCCATAATGACCGTGTTTGCTCGTGTTGGTCCACATTAACCGTGTTTGACCATGTTTGACCGTGTTTGACCAAAGTTGACCGTGTCAAGTCAACGACCCGTTGGTGAACCGTGTGACGGTTTGTGAATCGTGTAGCAATCGTGTAAGTGTTTGTCGTGTGCAAAACACGCAAGTCGCGTCTATGGACAACTTACTATTTATAGTAAGTTTCCATTTTTGGAAAGTTCACAAAGCATAACAGTTTTAAAGTCCTAGCATGCTCATTTGTCCTACGTGATCATGTTAACACATAGCACATCATCATACGGGTTCACATAAGCCGTTTTCATCATGTTTGAACATAAAAGTTTCCTAAAATGGAAAGTTTCCATTTATAGCATACTAGTTACATCGAGTCAAACATTTATTAGTATACAATCATTTTTGGTGTATGCTGGTTTATTGGACAAACATTAAGTGTTGAACTCGTAACAAGCCCTCACAAAGTCTTACTGTTAATGTACGAACAACGTGGTAGGTTTGAATGGATCCATTAGGGAATGACTAATCCCACGGGGCACTATGTTGACTGGATGTCATAACCCGTGCAAACTCTGACCTAACTTGCTATGTATACGAGACATAGCGGAGGCAAGGACAAACAAGTCTAGTTCGGTAGTGACGCACTAACACTTGGAGCCTAGGGCTCGGTACTAACATATGATAAACATCATGACACACTTTCTTACTATATATCTATATCAAAACATGTGAACTCACCAACCATTGTGTTGACACTTTTTCTAAACTTGTATTCTCAGGTAACTGACAGGCACCCGGAACAGGAATGCATGTATAAGAGATGAGCAATTAGGATCCTCATGCATTCTGTCTTTGTGTCATTTGAGAACAATTTATTTATGTTATGTATGGATACAATGTTTTGGTCTGACAATTTTTGATTCCGCTGCAAATGTTAAACTTATTATATTTTCCGCTGCTATGAATTACTTTTCCGCTGCAAACCATTTTGTTATGTGTATGTGTCAAACATGGGATTTGTAAACGCATATAGAGGTGTTCTATATGACCTTGAGCTGTGATTCTGGCCACGTCAAACCCACGTGGACTGACACCACGAGTGGGAATTTGGGGGTGTGACAATAACGGTCAGGATGGGTTCGGGTCAAGACATGTCATTATAGAAAAATGACAATTTTGGTTCGGGTCAAAACGAGTTTTCACAAAAAAAGACACGGGTCGAAACATATCGTGTTAAGAATGACCAAACTGATACTAAAAACTGAAAAAAAAACAAATTGTTGATTACAATTTGCAAACGGCTTAGAAACGGCACAAACTAAACAATTGTTGATAACAATTGCTTTAGTTCTTCCAATTCATCCATGACATACCAAAAGACTACTGATAAGAATGAAATATGTTTCAATTTAATATTCTTTAAAAACAATTTGAGAAACATCACACTTCATCAAACTTGCACAAAAAAAACCCTAATTCAAACAATATGAAAACCATAAAACACAATTCGTGTTTCTAAAACATGAAGCAAGATAAGATGGAAACACACCACCAGAAACATGAAACAAGATGATCGAGTTTGAGAGCAAGCAGGAGTGTGAAGCATAAGAGAGCACTATGTTACAAAATTTAAGCCCAACTTCCATTGATGCACTAAAAATGCTATAAATTATTGAAAAGTCTCACAAACCTAGTCAAATTAATCAATTAGGATACATATTGTGATGAAATCAATTAGTTAACTCCTAAAACCATAAGCTACTGTACAAATTAAAGATTGATCCCGCACAAATTGAAGATCGATATGAAGTTATACTCAGCAAAAAAGAATTGTGAAGTTGAAGAATGTGAAGATGAAGAACATACATGATGGATTAAAGAAGTTACGACTTCCTTGATGAACATCTATATCTGTAGAATTCAATCAAGAATTCGTTCTTCAAACCAACAATTAGGGATTTAGGGTTTCAAAGAACAACAATTAATCATTAGCCATCCATGAGCAAATCATGATTGATGATTCTCCTCTTATTGTCAATCAAGAATGATAATGAAGTAGTGTACATCACAGTTTTTTTTTCCCAAACGAATGTGTCTCTAAATTTCAGCCCATCTTGACCCGCTAGGGTCATTTTTCAAATTTCAATTATACCCACTTTGACCCCTTAGTAGTATTAATTAACACATAATAACACATGTTTTTAAATATAATGTCCATATTAGGCCAGGTTAACACACGCGAGCTAAGATTGTCGGGTATATTGATACTGCTTCAACCTTGATACCACTCGATCAAAGAGTCATGGTTAATAACAATGGGTGAGCAAATCCCAACTATTAACCGATAACCGAATTGTCATCGAATTTAATTAACCAATCGTGGTTAAGGTTTTTTAATAACCGGTAAATCGGTTATGGTTAAGGGTGTCTTATAATAAACATTAACCAAACCGAACCCATACAATTTTTATCTCTTTGTAGCCATTTGGTTGATTTTAAGATATAATGGTTCGATCATACCCTACCTGTCTATTTTTACTGCATTACATGTTGGCTTGGTTAAGTAACCAAAATCAACAAAAATCATCCTTATAACTAATTAATCATTTTCATTTACATCAAATCTTAGCTTGAATTTTAGGTTTTGTTAATTGATCCAAAACCAACCTAATAACCGATCAACTGAAACCGATATTCGAGATTATAGTTAAGAAAATCCAATAATAGAAGCTAACAAGTAACAATTATAGATGTATAGTTGTAATTAAACGTACAAATCGAAACAAATCATGATTTACAGAATAAACAGTGTTTGCTAATTAACTCCTTTATTTTCAAGATATTTTTACAAACAGGGCGAGTCTTTGAAATCCACAGCAGTAATCAACCAAGTTAATCGGAGGTCGGCCGTTTCTCCTCGGTTTCTCCGGCGCCATATACCCCGTTTTCTTCTCCACCAAATCAATTAGGGTTTTAACTGTTCTACATCTTTCTAGGGTTTCGATTTCTAGCATTTTTACAATGTTTGACTGGCAACAGTATACTCAATCGATACTATTCGGCCTCATATTCTCGTTTCTTCTCGCAAAGCTTTTCTCAGTAATATTTTCATTTCGAGATCAAAATCTCCGTATAACCCGTGCTAACCCTAACGAAGACGAATCTGATGAACTGCCGGAAGAGAAACAATCAGGTGGTGCGGTTTCTAGGGATTACAGTACTAGAGATGAAAAACAACCGTTGATTGTTGGTAGTGACGAAGAAGACGAAGACAGTGATGATGACTGGGAAGGTGTAGAGAGTACGGAGTTAGATGAGGCGTTTAGTGCGGCCACCGCGTTTGTGGCGGCGACGGCGGCTGATCGGTCGTCGCAGAAGGTTTCGAGTGATTTGCAGTTGCAGCTTTATGGACTGTATAAAATTGCTACCGAGGGGCCTTGTAGTGTTCCTCAGCCTTCCGCCATTAAAATGACTGCTCGTGCTAAGTGGTAGATTTCTTCTTTATTTGTGATAGTTGCAGAATTGGTGTCTCATGATGATCTTATTAATATGTAAAATTACTATGCTGGTAACATCTCATTGCTTAGCTGCACTTAACTTGGATTATTGTATACAGCTTAGCTTACTTTTTCTCCTTTGTATGTAATGTAATACCGTTTACCGTTACATTCCTGTGCAGTTATACTTCACTACCTTTTTACAACTAAATGAAACGTATTATATTAGACTTGCAAAAAAATGTAAGGTTGTTGCATACAATGATAATAAGTGAAGAAAGTTGTATACATAAGGAAAAAAGGTGAAAGTATGTTAGATTTTTTTGCAATTAGCCCTGACAAGCATCCTTCACTCAATTCATGAACTTCTTGATTCTAACTATATAAATCTATCAACCTTGGTTTAAAAGAAGTGCCTTTAGCTCAAGGCGATTGGAGAAATGCCTCAGAGCTGTGAGGTGGCATTTTATGCACATGTGTGTCAAAATTAGGTTGTAAATACGTGAAAACAACTAAAAGGACAAGGTGATTATGAGTGATTAATTGATGAGCAAAGCTGATATGTAAAAGAGATGAGAGAGTTGTACACAGCTTTTTTGGCTGTACATAGATTATGTTATTTTTCTTTTGAAAGTAAGATATTGAAATAGTTTTTTAACCATTAAAGTTTATCATGACTTTTTTTCCCTAGCTTTCAACTCTTTTTCTTAGTATGTCTTGTGGAATGTGCATATTGTTCATATATCAGATGCTGCTCAATGGTTATGTTTATTACTAGAAGCTTTCTTGTGTTCCCTCATTTAACATTTATTCTCTGACATTATATATATGTGTGTGTATATCTGGTGTGTGCTAGGAATGCATGGCAAAAACTAGGCGCAATGCCTCCAGAAGAAGCAATGCAAAAGTATATAGAGATTATTACAGAGTTATACCCTACTTGGGCTGATGGTTCAACGTCTGTAAGACGATTCTCTCTCTCTCTCTCAAATAGTTTTCTGTTGTTATTATTAGGCAACAATTGGGTCAGTTGGAAGGACCGTTTAACTGGTCAAAACAAATTTTTTGTCAGATTGAAACGGACTAGGTTGACCCAAAATACATTTGTCCAAAAATATGTATTTAGTGTGACAAATTTGATTCATTAAAATACTATTTTAATAATAATATACGCTTCTATTAAAACGTAAATGGTTTAGGCGGTTCAATGTATCCAAATACACTTTTGGCGTCTGTTTGGCCCCATTGTTTTTAGTTCTTTTACCCATTTGACCTATTAGAGATATAGCATAACCCATGCCGACTCAATTATAAATAAATGGGTCAAAATTACGGCTTCTACATTTTAGTTGTTAACCTAATAATACTCTTTTTGATCCATGATGTAATAATTTTAGAAGAAAAGAGGTGAAAATGCTAATGAACGATCAAGTAATGATACCAGACCCATGGGACCTGTTTTCAGCTCTTTTATCCATGAAGAGGAGTCTAATGAGTTGTAAGGTTCTTTAAACCTGTCATGTTTGAGATTACTGCTACTTAGAAGTTTTTGGATTAGTGTTATTGCATATTGTATGCAGTCTTTATCTTCTTGAGTAGTATATAGGTATATGTAGATTGTAAAACACAAAGTATAATAATTTAACTTATTGTAAGCTGGCTGCTATGTATGTTAAAGAAAATAGTTGATGCTGGCAAGGAGTTTTACGAGGCTAAGCTGGAGTAAGTTGTAAGCGAGTATCTGGACTGCATGACCTTTTAAATTCTACCATGATCTTATCTTTCTGGTCTAGAGCCTGAATAAAACTTCATTTTTTTTCCTTCATCCGTATTTATATTCAAATTTTATTGAACAATAATAACTGTCTTAACTTTGTAATTTGATGTTTGGATGTGAAAACCCTTTGTTAAATATGTGAATGACATGCTAGTGTAAGTATTTGGTGTCAACGTGTATGGGATTAGGCTGGTTTGGTAATAGGTCAAAAATGTGTTTGACTCTAACTGTAACTTTTTTAGTGCGAACCAGGGTAGGCTAACATTCAAGCACTATTTATTATTTTATAACATCTAGTAAAAATGTAATTAGTTAATTATGACTACAATAACAAAGTAACTGCAATAATATTCTATATCTTTAAGTATTAGACAACTATTAGTCTAATAATTAATTAGATAGTTATTGTTTAAGGGTTGTTATGTATTCTAGTATCTCAAGGGTTCCGTAATTAATTAGATAGTTATTGTTTAAGGGTTGTTATGTATTCTAGTATCTCAAGGGTCAAATGTACACTATATATACATTGTATTCCTCAATTGATTATATACAACAACAATTATACATATTCTGGACCGGGAAGGAATGGCCAAGCTGCTGAACCACTGTGTCTATAACCTGTGGGTTATTGCCTGTCAGAACGATATCATCCACATAAACAAGCATGTAAAGGAGAGTACCCCCTGAAGAGTAAACAAACAGGGACGGATCAGTTTTGGATCCCTGAAAACCAAGCTTGTGAAGCGTGGTAGATAACTGATGAAACCAAGCCCGTGGCGCTTGTTTGAGGCCATATAGGGACTTGTGAAGAAGGCAGACGTGGTCTGGCTTGGCCGGGTCAACAAAACCTGGTGGTTGTTGTAGATACACAGTCTCCTGTAGATCTTATTTCTTGGGTGTCGAGGTTCTTCAGAAAGGTCCGGACATCCTTTTGTCTCAACAAAAATACATCCTGGAACTACTACAGAAAGCTGGCCTCACAGATTCCAAACCACTCTCCTCTCCCATCTCCACTTCGGCTAATCTAGCCCTGGGTGACAGTCCCCCATTTGATAACCCGGCCAGATACCGCCAGGTGGTTGGGGCTCTACAGTATGCCACCCTGAGCCGTCCGGACATCTCCTATGCAGTCAACAAAGTCTGTCAGTTCATGCATTTCCCCACCACTAACCACTGGTCCACTGTCAAGCGTATCTTGAGATACTTAAAGGGTACCATTTCGTATGGTCTTTTAGTTCAGCAAAACTCCTCTCCAGTTCTTCATGCCTATGCCGATGCAACTTTCAATACCTTGACAGCCTTTTCTGATGCGGACTGGGCTGGTTGTCCCGATGACCGTCGATCCACCGGGGGCTATGCTATCTACCTAGGAACGAATCTTGTATCCTGGTCTGCACGAAAACAGAAAACCGTCTCTCGGTCATCTACAGAATCCGAATACAAAGCTCTAGCTGATGCTGTCGCTGAGCTCACATGGTTACAAACACTTCTGCAGGAGTTACATGTTCCAATCCAGACCGTACCTACCTTATGGTGTGATAATTTGGGTGCTACGTACTTATCAGCCAATCCAGTCTTCCATGCGCGTACAAAGCATGTTGAAGTGGACTTCCATTTTGTTCGAGAAAAAGTTGCCAAACGTCAGCTGTCCGTCCAATTCATCTCTACAGATGACCAGATCGCAGATGTCTTCACAAAGCCGCTGCCTTCTCAGAGATTCCTGAACTTACGGTCCAAGCTAAGAGTCGCTTCTCGGCCTTAGCTTGAGGGGGGATATTAGACAACTATTAGTCTAATAATTAATTAGATAGTTATTGTTTAAGGGTTGTTATGTATTCTAGTATCTCAAGGGTTCCGTAATTAATTAGATAGTTATTGTTTAAGGGTTGTTATGTATTCTAGTATCTCAAGGGTCAAATGTACACTATATATACATTGTATTCCTCAATTGATTATATACAACAACAATTATACATATTCTCTGTTTAACTTTAAGTAAAGCAAATTTAGGAGGTTATATGATTAAAAACCTGACTTTGGGTAACTTTCAGTTTGACTTGTTCCTCTTTCAGCTAAATGCATTTCTTTTCACCCATATGAGATAAATATCAACACAATTTGACCCTTTATAATTTAATGAATTTAAATTGCCCATTCTAGACAGTAATAATGATTATGTGCCATGCACTATGGTTCATGTCAGCCTTTTCTTTCTCAAACGCTGGATTTTGTTTTTGTTACATCATTCTATGAATGTTATCAACCTTCTATTATTCTATCATAAATTTTGCACATATGAAACATGAAACCCATTTGCATAGATTATGAACCAGTTATGTTAATGTTTGCACAAAGATTATTTTATAGAATTTTTTGGAGTGTAACAAGTAATAAGGAATTTAGTTTGACTAATGCTTTTCTTCTCAGAAAATTGGATGCTATACATGCCTTTGCAAGAGAAGGTGATACAGAAAACTTAATCAAGTGTGTTGAGTCTGGCATTCCTGTGGATATAAAAGGTTTCTTACATGCTTATTATCTTGAAATCAAATTTTAAACTTTATTCATATTTTTCCTTCCTCCCTTCCCCCCCCCCCCCCCACACGCACGCGCACGCGCTTTTATTTCCTATCACCCAGACCCTAGTATTTAGTAGGTATGTTTGTTTGTTTTCTGTCCGTCTCTTTGTAAAGTTGATATATATGAAAAAAAAACAACACATAGATGAATGCTTGTTCATATTCATTTACATGGGAAAAAAAATATTTTTAACACAAATTTTCTACGTTGTCATTGCTGTCTAAAATAATGCAGATAGTGAGGGCAGGACCGCTTTACATTGGGCTGTTGATCGTGGCCATCTTGAAACTGCAGAATTGCTTTTGAACAGGAATGCTGATGTGAACTTAAAGGTAAATCTTGATCTTAATTGATTTCCATATGATAAAAGGTAGCACTTTTGACCCATGTACTTGCATGTTGTGTCTGGCCTTAATTGATGCCCAAAGTTTTTTCTTCTTTTTTTTAACACTAAAAATTTCTAGATCTTTTTATTAGAAAATCTAAACTATAATTGTAACATATAATTTATAATCATATTTGACACAAATTATTTATACAACTAAATAGATATATTTTCATCAACTTTTATTTTTGTTAACATAACCTGAAGGATAATGATGGCCAAACACCTTTGCATTATGCTGCTGTTTGTGAGAGAGAAAGCATAGCTGAGTTGCTTGTGAAGAAAAATGCTGCTACAGATATAAAAGATGATGATGGAAATTACCCTTTTGACCTTTGTGATTCAAAATGGTCCTGGATTCAACCCCAGGTACCTTCTTTTGATTGATAATTTTTTTTAAGTTTTTTTTTTCACCTACATTTTTGCATGTTTTCTGGTTATTGTTAAAATTCAGAAATCAAATATGGTTTCAGTTTCCATCCTTGTGCTTTAAATATTTGTGTTCATGTTATAAAATCTCACAGCCTCAATTGTCAAAAATGGAAGAAAGTTGTATTTATGTGATTCTTGAAATTATGATATACAGCAGAACCTAATTTATCTTTACTTCAATCATTATATTCTATCACCTGATAACTAGTCTTGCCATATTATTTGTATTGATAAATCATTATCTTTACTCCATCCCTGTTTCTTTTTCTTCTTGTATTTACAGATAATTAAGATTTTATACTATGATTTTATTTTTTCTGTTTTTATTAGACTTGTTTGGCGTCTAGAATCAATTTGCATGTCTTATGTGAAATTAACACTACGATAAAAACAATGCAAGTAGAAATAAAACTTAAAAAATAACACCACACACAATCACTCCACGGTATAAAAAAAGTCCAACAAATTTAAAAATTAACTTTATTAAACATTAAAACTATATCATATGGATTAACTCATCATGGTTAAAAAATTAAACCTCATGTAGATCACATGGATTAACCCATAGAGTTTTTAAGGAAAAGAAACAAGTGAGCGTTGATAGAAAAACATAGTTGAGAGGAGATTATAGAAGAAGAACTTTAACTTCTTTCATTAATGATAACTTTAACTGCTTTTTAAATGCAAATATAAATGTATATAGGGATAGAATCAAATAAAAAATGTATTTTGGCTAATAAGGCTAAAAAATATTTATAAAATTTCCAAAACCGGCTCAAACGAATATTGATTGAACTTATTCCGTCGATGTTGGAACTGTATCGTTGAACTTTATAATATTAACTTTTAAAATTTAGCTTTAACATTTACTAATAAAGTTTAGGTTTTAGGGTTTGGTTTTAATGTTTATGTTTTATCTTTAGGTGTTAATGCTTGGTTTTAAAGTTTAGGTTTTAGACTATGGTTTATGGGTTGGGGTTTCATGTTCGTGTTTTCGTGTTCGACAAGCCGGTTTCAATGACGCAAACTTGAGTTCGTTCGGTGTTTGTTTGGATATGTTTTCAAGTTTTTAAAAATAATTTTTAGTCTTCTTAGCCAAAATAAATTTTTTAGGTTAATCTCTCCCATATGTATATGTAGTAATTATTATTTTAAGTTTCCTAAATCTTTGACTTCTTTCTAAATTAGTTGTAAACACATATTTGTTATTATTATTATCACTATGTTGTTGTGTGAGTAAAAGACATATTCAGTTGATTTTGGCTTCGAATATGCGCATGTATGTTGTTAGAATGGATACCATAAATTTTTTATGCTTAAATTGTAAATCGTTCCTAAATTCTGAATTCAAAAGCTACACTCATTTTTTCACATGATTCCTAACTTTTAATAATTGTTACTTGTTTTTCCGCTTTTTTGTTAAATTTAACATTTAATTGTTAAAGCGTTTAAAATCATTATTATTTAGTATTTATTTATTACTATTATTATACAATGTCATTTTGACGTGTAAATTGTACAAAGTCTGAATGAAATTATCATGATAGAACGATTAACACTTAAGTAATAATTCTACACATACATGAAATTATCATCCATGGAAGCAATTATCACGCAAATGAATTATGCGTGATAAGTTTATCGGTTAATGATAATTATCGTGTATGTCTTCATACTCTTCACACAAAACTAAGTTAATAACATTTTGAGATTATGCATATATGTAGCTTTTAATAATTTCTTTAATTAATGAAAAAAATCTTAAGTTTAAATTCGTTTTATATGGGAAGTCACATGTTTATCCACAAATAATGTGTGATTTAGTTTAGGAGTATAAAAATATTATATTTATCATCCAAAAATACATATATGTATAAAATAGATGTATAGACATAGTGACGCAATCATTGTCACCTTCTATTGCAATGTATTTGCTTTACTTCTTGTTGCAAGTTTTATAAAATAATTAATTGTTATTATTAAATTATACTAAAGTCGTATGGGTGATGTCGCTGACGTGTAGAAGCAATAGACTGGTTGTCGCCCATTACTTTCGTTTCGTTAGAAATGATCCACCGACTATTAATACAGCTAAAATTGATTTTCTTATTTTATTTTTATAATATTTTATTTGAACGTTAGTCCACCGACTGTTGGCCACCTTTTGTGGATGAAAATTATATGAACATAAACTCAATTAAATCTGCTTCCAGTGCTATAATGTTGTTTTCTGAATATTATTTTATTATTACAAATTTATTTATAACTGGATTAATATTATATGAAAACAACTAGTTTAGCACTTGACAAGATAATTTAATCATGATAATTCTATGTTTTATATAACAAAAAAGAAAATACTACAGCGTATCCTCATAATTTTTATTATTTAAAAAAATTATAAAATTACATAGATTACTTTTTGTTAAACACTTCTAGTCGTGTCTTATTAGATGCATATTTTGGTAGTTCTCTACTAATAAGTTTCTTTAATTTTCTCTTTTTTACTTGTTGCATGTGTTATTTAAGTCGTCTTCTTATAAAAAATTACAATAACTAATAAATATTCTTATAAAAAAATTATAATAACTAATAAATATTAAGTCTTGAGTGGCTTTTATGCTTAAAGATTACTTGAATAGATTTAGTCAAATAATGATAAGATTTTCTTACTAATAAGATGGGAGTTTTCTTTTTATGCATATTTATTTTACTTTTTAAAATATGTTTTTATTTGTTGCCGGCCAAACAAACACCAAGTTTGAAAATTTTCTTATACCTACTTTATAAAATTTTAAAATATCATTTTAATATTTAAGTTTTAAAATTTTAAAATTTATTATATTTTGTATATATATAATCCAATTTTTTATTAATAACTTTTATTTGTTAAATAAAAAGAATAAAATACCGAGTTATATCAAAGGTGACATACCGGTATGTTACCTTTGAAAAGAATAAAACACTGAAAAATCAATGTACTATTGTATAAATATTTTTTTATCTATGTTTTGGTTTACATAACCGATTCGTCACAATTTCATACGTTTCTTTTGTGTTATTGACAACGTATTGTACTCGAAAAAACTATCGATTCAGATTGATTTTGACGGTTTATCTTGGGCTTTGTGAGCTAAAATGGGTTATTTCAAGTTCTCATACATAAACATATAATATATAATATATGGGTAAGGTTATTATATAAAAAAGTATTAATTTGGAAAAAGAATGAGAATGATTTTTAAAATACTCATAAACCGGCTCAAACGATCTTCGATTGAGTTTATTCCAACAACATCTAAAACAACTCATCAAGTCATAAAACCCTAAACCCTAAATTAAATATTAAAGTTAAATCCTAGAAAGTAAAAAAGAGACAACAATGCGCAAGAAGACACAGTGGTCTAAAAACATAAATTTTAAACTAAAAAGTAAACCATAAAGGCAAAAAAAAAAAAAAACTAAATCCTAAAGCTATACCCTAGATCATAAACTCCAAAAATAAAACGTAAAATTAAACTTTAAAGCACAATAACAAACAGTAAAGGCACACTGGTGAACAAAAAAAAACATGATAAGTCGTAAAACATTAATTCTAAAAACCTAAACCCTAAAGGTAAATCATAATACTAAACCTTAATGCAGAATGACAAACACAATAGAAACAATGAAGACAAGCATGAGATACATAGAGATGATGAACAAAAAAACTCAACGAGCTGAAAATATACATTTTATAACCTAAAAAATAAACCATAACATCTAAACCCAAAAAGTAAACCTAAAACATAAGACCGCAGAGTTCGACAAGACGTCCGGTTCGAACGCCACTGGAATGGGTTTATTGGGAGTTCGATTGAGCGGATTAAGATTTATAAAAACCATTCTCACGCTTTTTATAATTTAAACAATTTTTACCAGAACCCAACATTATATAAATATGAGGATTATATCATGTAAAAGCTCGATTTTAAAGAGAAAATCTTTAAACCATATCTCAGCATTTCATTTGAAATTTTAAAATAAGCATGAATATTAAACCACATTGAAAACAAATCCCCATCATATGTTATGTGATATATAATGTTTTTATTATTAGAAGAAGAAGAACCATTCCTAAAAACCCTTAAAAATTTTGTAGCCAAGTGCAAGTGAAAAAAATGGACCTACATTAACTTAATAACTTATTATAAAAAAAAACGACTGTGATAAAAAAATTGAACTTAATAACTTATTATAAAAAATAATAATACAAATAATTGTAACCAAAAAATAAATAAAAAATGATTTAAATGTTAAGTATACCTAAAATAAATTAAATGTGATAAAAATAAACAAAAGATAATTTTAAATAAGCCAATTGATATAAATTTTTATTGCTTTTAAAAACTATATATAATAGCAATTAGATAGTTGGTAATTGAGTTTTGTTAAAAGATATTTAAAAATTAAATAACTTAAAATAAATCAAATATTGCAATTAGTTATACATTTTTATCTAAAAAACTACACACACATATAAAATAAATAATATTATTTATATAATTTCAGGCCCATCAAAAAATAAATATTGTGTAGTTGCCCACCTTACACATGTCTAGGGCCGACTCTGATTAAAGGTAGAAGATTTCGTTTTAGAAAATTTTTGTGGGTAACATATGTAAGAAAACGTTTTTCAAATTTGAATTACTTGACGTCATAGTTGTGGTTGCCGATGCTTGTGTGAGATTTAATGGACTTAACAATTTTAGTAACCAGGTTTGGTATTTAAAAAAAATTGATTATGATATTTTGATAACAACTTTACCTTTATATATTAGCATTATGATATGAAGGAATAACTTATACTTCACTACATTATATTAGACAATGACATTTTATTATTCTAGTTTTATTGTTTTAATATTATGTAAGTTAGTTACACAAATAGCTCCGTGATTTACTGATTCGATAAAGAAACTATACGTTTAAGATTTATTATTATATATTTGATAATTCAGGTCCAAAACTAAATTCTTTTAAAGAGAAGTGTTAAAATGAGAACTATTGTTACTTGAGAACTAAAAATCATTTCTAGTCATAAGTTAAAAGTATATAAAGTAACTTCCTTTATCTTAAAATAAATTACTTTTTAGTTTTATATTATTTTGGGCTTTAACACATGTCCTTATTAAAAAATTTAAACACTTATATCTTTTTATACTTATGCAAACGAAGAAATGCTATCTACTTGAAATGCTATCATGTGATGAGCTTGCGTTGTATACTTGTTGCTTGTGTGCTTTGTTGAACTTACTTGCTACTCGTAATCGTAAACGTAAACATATTCTAGTACTTGGCTTCCTAAAAGAGTCGCGCTCTCTTCGCGTGTTAAAAAGGACATGTACACCATTATATACATACTTGTTCATATACATGCATAACTTTCATACTTGTAGTCATTTGAGTTTACTGCTCACCAATTATTCAATTAGTTGACTTTTACTTTACATGTGTGACAGGTTAAGTGAATAACCATATAACAAATCTAGAAAGAATGGACCTAGATAGTTTATCAAATGACTTGTGTTTTAATTTTGTATTTGACTTTGATGTTGTATTGTAATGTTTGTGTTTGACTTGAAATTTTGGTCAATCTTTCACATATCATGCCCCATCATATTCCGTCACCGGTCGGGGTGTGACAGATTAGTATCAGAACCATGGTTGTAGAGAATTAGGTGATTAGAAATAGTGACCTAGACTATAACTAAGCTACTTACTATATGAACCTTATATGAACCTTTGCTTAGTGAACTTCTATTATGAACTTTTATTTAGTGAACTTTCATTATGAACCCATACTTAGTAGTGAACTTCCATTATGAAATATTGCTTAGTGAACTTCCATTATGAACTCTTGTTTAGTGAACTTTCATTTTGAACTCTTACATAATGAACTTCAATTATGAACCTTCATTAAGGGAACCTTCTCTTAGTGAACCACATTATGAACTCTGCAATTGAACTATTAATGAACCTCCAATATTGGACTCTTAGAAAACTCTCATATGAACCTTGCTAATGAACCTTAACATTAGTGAACTCTCACTATTGAAATCATAATGAACTTACATTATGAACCTCAACTACAAAGACTTAAAGTGAACTCTTAATATGAACCTTATATTAAACTTCTATTCTAAACCTTCTACATTATCGCAGGCTCGTTGACTCTACGTGGACTTTGGGATTCGCGACCCTTTTAAACACCAATATAACATATGAATATCTTTGTGATCTTATTCCCGTTAGAACTAAGTGTGACAACTAGTACCTGACCGGCCGGCAAGTCCGTACGGTATGTGTACTTTCAATAACTACTATGTGTAAATACATGTTTGTGAACAGTACTTGTATTAACAGAATTCAAAATACAAGAAAACACTTGTACGCATTTATGTGTAAACTTAAATGCCGTAAGTACAACATTCATTATAAACCACAATTGTTAGTATTTAGGTGAAAACCTAAGTACAGTTAACACAACTAATCAAGAGCAACAACAGTGTTCAAGTGAATAACAAAAACAAATTGGTTGCGATCTGATATCCATAGATGACAGGAATCAGATGGCCGAAAAATCAGTGTGAAAACAATGTGAAAACAGGATGTTTAGTTGAGTTCGACAGTGAGGAAATACAATTTAAAACAATATTGCAGTGTTGTGTCAGAATAACGAATTGACAGTGTGTTTGCGTGGGTGACGATTCACACAAACATATCTGTGAGTTTAACGTTCTGAAATGATGACTGGGAAGTAGAAAACAAAAGTCAGAAAGCCAAACCATCGACGTGTTTGTTCGAATGACGATTCGAACGAATACGCGCGATGGTGACGCGATCTGACGAAACTGAAACGAAAACACGACACGAACGAAAATAAATTAATAAAATAAAATAAAGAATATTTTGCAATTTTAAAACTCATCAAATAATTAAAATAACATTTCTTTTAATTAAAATACATAAAATACGCGTTACGTTTCGGAAACGCAACGAAAACGCGAACCGAGCAACCGAAACGAACCCGAATACCCCCGGGGTATAAAAGCACCAAATGAGGTGTTTTTCCCTCATTTCTCATCAGCCCACTCTCTCTCTACACTCAATTCCCGAACCCTCTCTCTAGGAGAATCACTCTTTAAATCGCGATAACTTGCTCGTTTCTTGGCGGATTTGGGCGTTCTTGGTGTCCACGCGTAGCTCTCGACCTCTTCTACAAGGAAGTACAACTGATCTGAAGGTTTACCCACTAAAAATTAAGGTATGAGATGGGGAAACTCACGAAAAAGTAGGGTTTCTAACCTTCTTGTTCAACCCACGCCCTTAACACACGTAGAACCCATATACGCACACAGTACACGGATGGGAGTTGAACTTTGCATAAAAACAACATGGGAACGATCTGGGGCGGCTGGGTTCGTCGATGATGAAGATGGAACCAGGGTTCGCGTGTGGCCGAAAGTGACAGAAGCGCCGAACCTACATGAGCAGTGGGCGAACCGTAGCTACATCCTTCTAGCCGAACCCTTTCCACCATTAGACGAACCAGTAGCAACAACATAACCCATGCCCACGAACCTTGCACTCGGCGAAACTATGAGCTGCCATTATCACGAACCTTAAGGCCGAGTGGAGGTGGTGAAGTCCCACGAACCTGGGAGCGAACCAGGCCCCCAACCGAACCTATCGCTCACTCGAACGAACCCTTCCCGAACATTTGACTCCCACAAACCTTTCAGGGAAGATCCCATCATGATGAACGAACCTTTGGAGTGTGCTGTTCACGAACCTTTGGGGACCACTGAACAATGGAACAGGCGAACCTAGCTACCAAATAGTGAAGGCCGAACCCTAACTGGAGATGATAGGTTCGCTGGCTTCAAGTGCCACTCGATTTTTTTTTACCGGCAATAGTGATAACCTTGGTGACAATAATATCATTAAGCCCAAGAGTTTGAAAGGCCCACACACACATACACGGCCCAATAGATTGGCCCACACACAAACCTTCGGCCCATTATGGTTATTTGGCCCACATGCGAGAAAGTGAAACAAACCCATCAAACTAAATCATGTATGATAACATTTATGAAACTAAGAAGTAGCTACAAGGGTGGCGAATTTTGCTACTTAAAAAAATTATATTCTTACAAATAGTGTTAATCGGTGAAGCATGTATTATTTAGCAAGTACTCCAAGGATAATAAAGACAATGTGTAAGACATTAACAATGAACTTAAATTTATACTTAGGTTAATTTCGTCAAACACCTTGTCAACACATGTAAAACACATGTTATGATCTAGTGGGGGAATTTCAAGAATAATTGAAAGTTAAACACACCACATAAAGGCATGTGATATTAATGACCTAAAACCAAGGACCGGGGCCGAATGGAGACCATGACTCACGAGTGTTAGTCAACTTTAGGGCTAACACATACACGCACACAAATCACAATAATTGATACTTATGAGTCAAATACAACGTGAAATCAATATAGGATCGTGAGAACAAACACACGTACAATCAAGAGAGCGTGTATTATTTGTTTAAGTTAAGGCAACCACTTCAAGTATAAGGTGAGTTCATATGCCCCTTTTCTTTAATCTTAACTGATTTTAAACTCACGGGGCTGAGAAACATGCTTACTTTTATTTATTTAAAAGTTTTGCTTAACATATTGTTTTGTACTTTGATTTTGATGATATTAAATTGCTTATTATTGCTTATCATTGTATGCATGCTTGTGTGATCAAGATATGACAGGGAAAAACTAAGATGAATATGATAAGATAATTTCATAATTCATTAACAAATTAGAATAACATAGTTGTAAGATTATATCTCACAACACTTAGTTATTCTTACACGAACAAACATTGAGATAATCACAGGCAAACATAAGAATGTTACAAAGATAATATATATCTTTAAATGACGTTCAATACAAGAGTTAAGTAAGTGTAATAAGACTAGTTCTTATCACAACTTAGTGACAACATGGTGATTACATGGAATTACAAGGTGTGACACCTCGCAAATTCCAGGTCAGCACTTATATTATCTTAATAATAATGTTTATTATTATTTCATACGTGGCACTAGAATAATTGTATTTAGTGTGACACGTGGCAGAACAGACCAAACACACCGATGGTTCAAGGAACTATCGCACAACTCTAACACGTGTCTTGAATAACGAACGTTGGTGAACGGATCAAACCACAGAACACTTTCACCTGCACATTAAGTTCCGGGGAACCTAAGTTAGTAGAACGATGTTCATATGACGAGAAACGATGCTCGTAATCGAAAAATACGCGAAGAATGGATCAAAACATGAAAATGGGCCAAATTGGGCCGGATCTAGGGTCCAGGCGGTACGCCTGACCCGAGAATTCCTACCCAGGCGATACGCGCGGATGAGGAGGGACGCCTCACATCTGGCGGCCTCGCGCGTAACGCCTGGCCTTGGTGGTCAACGTCAGGCGATACGCCTGGCTACTCTGACACTTAAAAATCTTGTAAATCTCATGATTACCACACCATACCTCTTTTACCCAATACCATACGTAAACTCCTCTATTTAATGCCTCTAAAACGTCTGATTTCACTACTACAACACCATATCACACTCATTTGAAGTCTTGGAAGCCATGGTTGGGAGATTTGAAGCTTGTTCTTGAAGATCTTGAAGGTTTGAGGCACAAAGGAGCTCCAAGAACACCACACTCCATTCTCTCTCGTGATTGAAGCTTGCTTAGCCACATTTTGAAGCATTAGAAGGTAGTTCTAGCACCCTTGTAGTCTAAAAACACCATTACACACACATGCAAGCTCACACACACACATACAAATGCATGAGCTTCACATACACGAATTTCTATCACTTTGAATCTGGATTTGTTGATTTGAGCATGAATATTGATGATCTATGATGTTAGTATGATGTATTTTTACATTCCATGATAATGTTGTTATGATATAATGGTCATATTGATCAAAATGATGGTTCTAGCAACATGTATGTATGATATAGGTGGAGATTCATGATGTTTGATATTGAAATGTTATTGGATATGATTTATGAGATTTAGAAGTGTTATGAATAGCAAGATATGTCAAAATGTGATTTTTACAAAATGTGGTAACTTTAATATCATGAAATGTTGATTTATGATGAAATGACTTAATGCATGTGATTATATCTATAAGTTATGTTCAAAATGATGATTAGAAACAAAAAGGATGATTATTGATGTGAAAAATTGTTAAAATCACCAAATATATGATTATTATGAATAGTACCATGAATAGTGACTTATTTCACAAAGTCTATAAATGATGACATATTTGTTGTAATGATCTAACAGTTATTTTGAACTAGGATGACGATATTATGATGAGATTGTTAGCTAGACTTAGCGACACATGCTTATTTTGTAACCTTCTATTTATAGAAACTTTTATGCGCAAACCATGCTAAACCGGCTATGTGTAACTATGTGCTATGTGATAACATGCTCACTTAGGATAAATGTGTATAATAGAATAATCGGATTATGATTTATTGCTTGATTTGCCAAATGTAGAAACTTTCCTAAAGTAGGAACTTACTATAAATAGTAAGTTTCCTCACGAAAGTGGTTTTGGTATCCGTACACTTCACACGACACAAAACCGCACGTTACACGAACACTTGATCCAAAACCGTCACCAACGGGTCGTTAGGTCAAACACGGTCAACACGGTCAAACACGGTCAACGCGACCCACAAAACAACTTGGAGTTGTTGAACTCAAACACGGTCCCGTGAGACCCACATGTATGCAAACACAAACTTATGGTACCTATGTGATATAGGTAACCACTAGCCGGCGAGCTACACTGTTCTCGTGAAGAACACGCACTACTTAACTCAGGTGAGTTTACGGCCCCACTTTTACTCTTTAACTGTTTTGCTAAACTATTGGGGTGAGAATACAATGCAACTGTTTTAGATATATGACTGGTATGTTGTGAAAACCATTTTCGAGTGTAACTATTATCGCTTAAAGTCCTCACTTATCCTTACCGTTAGTTGTGTAAACAAACGAGTCGTAATTACGTAGTACTACTGGGTTTGACTAGCCCCACTCGGCACCAATGTTGACTGGAGGTCATAACGAGTGTAATTTCGATGTGAATTGCGAGTTCAGCGATGACTCGCGGAGGCAAACGGAAACAGTCTAGTTTCGGTAAGATGAACGGACACACTCCACGGATCGTAGTATCCAACAACTAAACTTAACATACCCAGTATATGTCTGTTTACTATTTCTGTCTGTCTAAACCTGTGAACTCACCAACTTTTTAGTTGACACTTTTCGCATGTATTCTCAGGTAATTAATGGAGCACCCGCTAGGATGCGCACAAGGAAGCTTTAAGGAGTCTGGCTTGCATATAGACTCTTGTCCTAGGCATTGTGTGCATTGGATGTATTTTAAAACAATTTAAACTATGTAGTGTCTGTTAAACAGTTTACTTTCCGCTGCAAGCTTATTTACTTATGATGTTGAAACATTTTTCCGCTGCTATTAATGAAACTATGTTATTTTACAAATCTGTGTGATTGTGTAACTCATATAGAGTCGTTCTATATGACCATGAGCTGTGATCCTGGCCACGTCACACCCACGTGGACTGACACCACGATTGGGAATTTGGGGGTGTGACACAAGGAATGATAATCATGATAACATAACTTCATGATAACAAAATCATTCACACAATAATTAACATAATGTAATAAGACAAGTTCTTATTCAAGTTGTTAATAACAATGAGAACATATAACATTGAGAAACATTACGTTGATGAACACATTACAATTAATTACTATTGAACTGTTGTATTATATCATTTCAATCATGTGCCAATGTGAAATTGATCATGTAAGCCCCTTATAATTGCTGACCACTTAGTTTGACGTGACTAAACCGACGATAGCATAGTGGTACCATAGGTTTGACAAACCTCCGGCGGTAGGTCGGTATGTTATTCGTAATTTCAATTGGCCGGTAACGTATGACCGGTAACAGGGCGACTTCAAGTCAGGTTCTAGGAAGGCGTCACATGGTGATATTAATCTGCATGAATATTGTAATTAATCCAGCAGGATCCTATTGACTAGTAGGTTGAGAAATTGATCTTCTCTCATGTTCCACTACTGGTAATAGCTCTCGTTGAGGCCTATGAGAATACAAGGTGGTAGAGGTAAATTGGAGTGCATTGTAATCTGATTATGTGAGGATCACAATGGACTCCCATTTAGGCTCTATGCACTTCAAGTGAGAACAAAGGACAATTGGTTAACTAACACTCTTAACATTTAAAAGTGATTAACAGTTAACCCCACAAGCAATAGAATAATAACAAGGAGAAGATTAAATTAAATCTAAATTCCTTAACACATTGAGAGTTTATCAATACTACGGTTTGATAACTAAATCTCTCTTAATTTATTATTCTACATATGATATTACAGGTGAACTACAACTGGGGATAAACATGTAAACTGAGAATGGATATCTATAGTTGTATTGCAAGTAATGTGGAATCCTATTAGTTATGTGGTGGGATATTTGCTAGGGCATGTTCCCTTACATATGCCCTATATATAAGCATAACTAGTAGGATGAGATATTATTTGCAAATATAACTATGGAGATGCCATTGGGTGATTGGGTGAATTCAAACAACATACAAGTACAAGAATAACATTGTGATTGTGCATGTGAATGAATCAAGGTTTTCAATTAACATACTTATGAACTCACCAACCTAGTGTTGACTTTGTTTAGATGCATGTTTTTCTCAGGTGACGAACATGTATAGATACTCATATGCAAGGATTAAGCTAGTGGACTTTTAGAAGACCTAGCTTCATTTTGTGTTGCATACTTTTGGGATAACAAAACCATGAATCATCTTTTGTATATCTTGTACAGATACAAGATATGAACTCATTGGTTCTTTTTGATTAGATTTACTTAGTTAAATTATGAGAAACAATGTAATTTAACTTTGTAATTCTATTTCATGTCATGTTAGCATTTCTCATTTATTTATCATGTGCTATGTAAACAATCTGATCATTTCGATTATCAAACGATATCGCGCCCCGGGAACCTTCCGCCGGACGGGAAAGCCGATCTGTTCCCGCTGGCTCGGGGTGTGACACTAAGTTTGAAAGACGGACATGTACTAACTAGAAGGGTGAAATACTGGTAGTCGAGACTCCTGTCTAGGAAAGTCATTCGTATAAATCCCTGAGGTATTGTGGGACCCGTTTAGCTTTCATGGGGACTCTCGATGAGAGTATCTTCACTTATAGGCCAAATCATGTTATACCAAACGTCTCATAAACTACAAGTTATAACAAGGAGTGGTGAGTTCATAAGTATATCTTGTTTTCAAACAATTCCAAACAAGTTCAAATGAACCACCATTCCTATGGTTTGAACAAGTTCAAATGAACCACCATTCTTTTGACCTTCTAGAACTAAGGTTCAAGAACTATGATGCCACATACTTAATGAACCTTATATTATTCAAATTCTTATTATCAAAATTCTAACTAAACTTATGATTTCAGCTTAATCAAAATGAATCGTAGATGTGGTGGATCTTCAAGCAGGAGGATGGCTACCGAAATTGCCCGTCAAATGGTGGCTGTGCTACCAAATATGGTGGTACGAATGCAACAATTGCAACAACAAATGATCCCTTTACCTATCAACCATAACCCAATAAATCCTCCTCGGTGTTTTTACAAGGACTTTAACTCATGTAACCCGCTAAAGTTCAATGGTACTAATGGAGCCACGTGAATGCTCCAATGGTTCGAGAGCATGGACGGTGTACTCTTGAACTGTGATTATCCAATAATAATTTATTTTATCTCTCCATTAAATATTAATTATATTAAAAATTATATTCTAAAAAATTAAATAATAACTTATTATTTTCATTGGAAATATATATTTTGAAAATATTTTCGTTGTATAATATATTTTTTCAACTATTTTTTTAATTTTTCACTTATAGTAACTGTTCAGTATTTTATTGTTTTGTTTCTAACCTACTGAATAAATATAAAAAAAAGGTTGATTAACTTGATTTGTGTAAATAGAAAAAAAAAAAAAAAACTTTTTTTTAATAAAAAGTTTGATCGGGCCAGAGACTTGGATACTCAAGTTTCTAATGAACACGTTAAAAATGATTCAGTAAAACTCCGTACTTTCGATTATTATTCTGTGCATCGTATGTAAGGTGTCAGATTCACCAAGATTTAATCCCAACCGTCGATGAAAATAAATCCGATACAAAAAGGACCCACGTATGGGGTCAACTTATTCAACCTTTTTGTTTCCGCATACATTCGGCAATTACGGTGGTCATCCCACCACCCAATCACCACCTTATTTTTATAAAAATATATTTATATTTACACTAATCTAACAGTTCATTTAATTATAACAACAATAATAGACAGATATGCATTTAAAGGTCCAGTTTCTTTTCTAGGGTTTCAGAAGCGCCGCTTTTCGGCCTGTTCTTGCTGATCGGAGGGTGTTTGATAACTTATTATCAGGTAATTTTCGTAATTAGGGTTTATAATCCGTTGATTTTACTTTGATTGATCAATTTGTTAGGGTTTGATACCCACAATACCTGGATTTCCGATCTGGTTTTACTGGGCGAAATATCGATTTGTAGCCCGGAATTTTATCATCTGATCTGCGCTTGTGTTGTAACCAATTACTGTTTGGATCGCAGTGTTTAGTTTAAGTTACTGTAGATCAGGATTCTGCGTAATTTGTTGAACTATTACTGGTTTTGGAAGATTGGATTTGAGATTTTGAGGAAAATTTCTGTTTGGTGGTGGATGATCAATTTATCTGGAGTCAAACTAGGTTCTTTTTTGTTGTTGTTGCTGACCTATTTGATGTTGTTTTGCTTTTGTATGGCTATGATTTTGGCGCTCATTTGCCGCTTACATAAGTAGTTGTGTGATTGTTTGTTAGGATGACGATATTATTATTGTTTTATATTGAGATCTAAGCTATAAACTGGTTTTGCCGTATGTGACGCTTGCCAGTTATTGAATTCTTCTCTTATATATGTTTCTTATGCGTGATGATAGATATTTATTAAAGTAGTCAATCTGTGCTAGTTTTCAGGAAATTTTTTAAATTTTGAAACCTGAACAAATCCGTTTTAAGCAGTAAAGTAGCTATTTTTTCTTGTTTATGTTTTTCTGTAGCCATAAACTTTCATACACGTCGATATCCGTTCTTTGTAGTTAGTTTGAATGTGAGAATTTTATTTTTATTAATATATTTTTCATGCTGTTTGTTTCAAAGTATCTTACTCTGATCTCATGGTGATAGTAACACAGTTCCCTCAAAGGAGCGCTTGCTAAAAGTAATGGCATTGGAAGTTACCCAGATTTTGTTGAGTGCACAATCAGTTGATGGATCTGTTCGTAAGCATGCTGAAGAAAGTTTAAAGCAATTTCAGGAGCAGAATCTAGCGGGGTTTTTGTTATCTCTTTCTGGAGAACTTGCTAATGATGAGAAGCCTGTTGATAGTCGTAAATTAGCTGGTTTGGTTCTAAAAAATGCATTGGATGCAAAAGAGCAACATAGAAGATACGAGCTAATCCAAAGATGGTTGTCACTAGATGTTGGTGTTAAGGCACAGATTAAGACATTCCTGTTGCAGACACTCACGTCGTCTGTTCATGAGGCACGATCCACTGCATCACAAGTAATTGCTAAGGTTGCTGGCATAGAATTACCACAAAAGCAATGGCCTGAGCTCATTGGTTCACTTTTATCAAATGTTCACCAAGTCCCTGTTCATGTCAAGCAAGCTACTTTAGAAACACTTGGTTATTTATGTGAAGAAGTTTCACCTGATGTTGTAGAACAAGATCATGTGAATAAAATACTCACGGCTGTAGTTCAAGGTATGAATGCTAGTGAGGCTAGCAATGATGTAAGGCTTGCTGCAACAAGAGCTTTGTATAATGCTCTTGGTTTTGCTCAAGCAAATTTTACTAATGATATGGAGCGTGATTATATTATGAGAGTTGTTTGTGAAGCTACCCTTTCACAAGAAGTTAAAATTAGACAAGCTGCTTTTGAGTGTTTGGTTTCCATTTCATCAAGCTACTATGAGAAGTTAGGTCCTTACATGCAAGATATCTTTAACATTACTGCTAAAGCTGTAAAAGAAGATGAAGAGCCAGTAGCTTTACAAGCCATTGAATTCTGGAGTTCAATATGTGACGAGGAAATAGATATTTTGGAAGAATATGGTGGTGATTTCAATACTGCTGTTTCTGATATCCCTTGTTTTTACTTTATAAAACAAGCTCTTCCTGCACTTGTACCCATGCTTTTAGAAACTTTACTGAAGCAAGAAGAAGACCAGGATCAAGATGAGGGTGCATGGAATCTAGCCATGGCTGGTGGCACATGTCTTGGTTTGGTTGCTCGAACTGTAGGTAATGATATCGTGCCACTTGTCATGCCTTTTATTGAAGAAAATATAACCAAACCTGACTGGAGGCAAAGAGAAGGGGCCACTTATGCATTTGGTTCCATTCTAGAAGGCCCATCACCCAACCAGTTAGTTCCACTTGTAAATGTTGCTTTGAATTTCATGTTGTCTGCTTTGGCCAAAGATCCCAACAACCATGTAAAAGACACCACTGCTTGGACACTAGGAAGAATATTTGAGTTTCTTCATGGCTCGACTATGGAGACACCTATAATTACTTCAGCAAATTGCCAACAAATTATCACAGTTCTTTTACAAAGCATGAAGGATGCACCAAATGTGGCTGAAAAAGCTTGTGGGGCACTCTATTTTCTCGCACAAGGCTTTGAGGACGTTGGCCCATCGTCTCCTTTGACTCCATTTTTCCAAGAAATCGTTCAATCTCTTTTAACAGTTACTCACAGAGAAGATGCTGGAGAATCTAGATTAAGGACTGCTGCTTATGAAACATTAAATGAAGTTGTGAGATGTTCTACTGATGAAACAGTTCCCATGGTGTTACAATTAGTACCCGTTATCATGATGGAACTCCACAAGACACTTGAGGACCAAAAACTTTCTTCAGATGAAAGAGAAAAACAAAACGAGTTGCAAGGCTTACTCTGTGGGTGCTTGCAAGTGATCATTCAGAAGCTTGCAGCCTCAGAAGCAACAAAATATGCTTTCATGCAATATGCGGATCAGATAATGAATCTTTTTCTTAGAGTTTTTGCTTGTCGAAGTGCCACAGTTCATGAAGAAGCCATGCTTGCTATTGGAGGTCTTGCTTATGCAACTGGGCCAGATTTTGCAAAATACATGCCAGATTTCTACAAGTATCTGGAAATGGGCCTCCAAAACTTTGAAGAATATCAAGTATGTGCAGTTACAGTAGGTGTGGTGAGTGACATTTGTAGGGCACTGGAAGAGAAGGTGTTGCCATGGTGTGATGGGATCATGACTCAGCTTCTTAAAGATTTATCAAGCAATCAATTGCATCGATCTGTCAAGCCACCAATATTTTCATGTTTTGGTGACATTTCACTTGCAATTGGAGAGAATTTTGAGAAATATTTGATGTATGCTATGCCTATGCTTCAAAGTGCTGCTGAGCTGTCTTCACACACGTCTGGTGCTGATGATGAAATGATCGAGTACACCAATCTTTTGAGAAATGGTATTTTGGAGGCTTATTCTGGAATATTTCAGGGCTTCAAGAACTCCCCTAAAACACAGTTGCTGATTCCGTATGCTCCACATATTCTCCAGTTCCTTGATCTGATATACATGGAGAAAGACATGTGAGTTTCTTCTTCTTAGTTCTTACACTGTGTATATGAATGTGGCAAGATTCACGGGTTTGATGGGTTGGATAATGGGGCGAAAACAGTTTCAGGATGGAATGTGTCATTCATGGACGATTTGAAACAGGCTGGGGCTTTTTTTTTCATCTTTTGAATTTTTTTGGAAGTAGTTAATGCGCTATATATAGTCACAAAGATCATATAATCTGAATGTTAGAATAAAATGTAGGTTAAAAATAGACTTTGGGTGACCTTCAACTTCTTGAACTGGTGTTGGCCCGCTTAACTTGCTATTCTTTTTAGCTATCTTTTTGTCTTGATATTTTTGAGATGAAAAAACAACCCAAATCGATGAAAACCGCAATTGATATTTTCAGGGATGAAGTTGTGATGAAAACCGCAATTGGTGTTCTTGGAGATCTAGCTGATACTCTTGGAAGTAATGCCGGGTCCTTAATTCAACAATCTCTTTCAAGCAAAGATTTTCTGAACGAATGCTTGTCTTCAGATGATCATTTGATCAAGGAATCTGCTGAGTGGGCCAAGTTGGCTATCAGTAGGGCTATATCTGTTTAAGGCTCTGCCTGTTGGTACATATATTTTTTTTGTCTTTTGCATTTAGAAGTCCCTGCATGCATATGGTCGAGTCGGTTTTTTGGGGTGGGGTGGGGGTAACTGGGTAAGTCCAGGATTGCATTCAATGGGTCGGGTCGGGTCAAGAAGGCATGCACTTGCTCCATGGGAGTTTTGAGTGCTCTGCTTGTCACCAGGGTGAATTGGTAATATCATTTTTCTGGAAAGTTGGGTTGGGAATCAAGGCTAACTCATCATCAGGTTCACATGATCCTGGTAGTGCCATGTCATCATCCATATTGACTTCAGTTGTCGTGCATAGGAGGTAGAAAAGTTGGTCAAGTTCTCATTATTTCTGATGTTGCCATCACCTGTTTTCTTTCAAGTATACCTTCTCCTTCACTTGGGTCGGGTCAAGGGGTGAGTGAGAGCACACATATCTACGCATTGCATTTTGCATCATACCTTTTCTTTTCTTTCTTTCCATTCATACCATCCTTTTTAAATCTTATGTTTTTAGCATGTCGGTTTTGAGTCTTGCATCAGTCGTATCATGCATCACATACATTTAGCCAGTTAAAACGAGTTTTTGCGTCGTTTATCTTCATCATTAGCTTTGTTTTTCTATTTCAAGTTATTGAAATACACAATGGATTCTTGAAAAAAGGTTGACGCATATATGTTTTGAAATGTGTAAATCCTATTTTGATTCCCAAAATTGTAGTAAAAATGGCATTTTTTGGGGAAAATGTCACAGCTTGTGATGAAAATTGTGGGAATAGAGGATTTTGAAGGTTGGTTTGTTGCTTGGTAGGAGATGCATTCCTTTTTTGTAATTTTGGGGTCTGTCATTTCTATTTATTGTGCTCCTATCAACTGAAACATTACAACCACATGGATTTGTGTGAATGCCAAAGTTTATTTGTGCTGTTTTCTTTCTTTATTTTTCAGTGCATATATATATATATATATATATATATATATATATATATTTATCTTCTTGAAATAAGGTTGGTTGGTTCAAAACACATTTATCTGCGTTTTTCTTGAACGACCAAAAAGCTAGCAAAATGCTTGAAACACCACAAAATACACCAAGAAACTGAACCAAATTGCGATGCTGAAACACCAAAAATACACGAGGAAACACCATGAACATCACCACTTTAGACATCCCAAGCGGATCATTGAGGAAAACATGAACTTTGGCAGTGGAGAAACTGGATCCAGCACCATGCCTTCCTTCAAGCTCGTGGGTTTTGAATCTGTTTTATTTTTACGGTTGTGATCGCTTCCTTGACCCTTCTGACTCGCTTTCTCATACTTGGTGCTAGGATCTCCAACTACGATCCTGGACATGTAGCCTTGGAATGGTTATTTGTAACAGTGGTATTGTACTCGGAAGTTTGGGAGCTCGAGTCAATAAAAAAACTCCTCAACAAGCTTTGTAGAATTTAGATCTTCGTTAGTTGACTCAGTGATCAAGCTTCTAAAAAGTAAAATCTCATGATCCATTCTTAAATCTGGGCCGCTCACCTTTAAATGATTGAATCTTCTTAGGGAGGAGATTAGCCCTAAAACCTCATCCATTCTTAAATCAGAACGGTTCAAGTGCTCGCCTAGTTGCCTGCTCAAGCCGGACTTTATCCGTAATCGTTTAGAATAAAAAATTAAGGATTTAGGATAAAGGTTTTAGGTTTTAAGAATTTAAGGCTGAAAATCTAAAAATAGTATATCGGCTTAGGCCTTAGACTATCCACAGCGGTCACCCCACTAAAAATCCCTCCCCACCGAAATTTCCTGTCACGTCATCACCCCACTGAAAACCTTAAACCCCACAATGGTCACCCCACTGAAAAACTTTCCCCACCGTGCCACATCAACCACTATAACACCCCACAGTGGGTCCCATTTTTAAAAAAAAAGAGCCAATGGGAGTAGAGAGGCTCCACGGGGAGCGGGAGCCGTGGAGGGGCTCTTGTGGGTTGCCGCTGGGGAAGGGGAGCGGTGTTCCCGCTGACCCCCGCCCAAAAAAGCCTCCCCGCCGAACCAGCGGCTCCTCTGCTGCACTTAGTCTTAGGATGGGTTTTAATTTTTTATTGGGTCCATTAGTAAAGACACTAGACAAGTATGAGCTTAGCTGTTTAGGATGACTTAATTCTTAATCCCTTGGCTTCATTTACACATAATTATTCTTTTTAATGATGGTTCTAATTTTTGGCTAATCCAAAGCCTTAGCTTTACCCCATAGAGCACAGAAACAGACCCTTTATGTTAACCCAAAACACTTGTATCAAGTATGGACTTGCATGAGATTAGTTTTAAAATGTTTTCATTGGTTTGGGACACATATGGGTATTAGATGATTCTTGTTACTAAAGAGTTTCTAACCTATTGGTACCCCTTGACTTTTCTACGAGAGGTCTTAGACTCTTGGGTTTGAATCTGGGTCAAAACATATGTGCTGAGTCAAGGTTAGAGAGTTTACCCAGTTGTGGGGTTTCTTCTAGGGTGGGCTCGAACGTATGCCCCAGAGCGTTAAATTCGAGGTGACGGTTGAAATCCCGTCTTGGGTGTCGTCGTACCAAGCCGTTCATAAAAAAAAAGGAGGATTCTTGTTCATTACATGAGGCTGAGGCTGTTTACCCACACCATGTTTGCCCAGGACGCATATGGATCAATATAGTGGAGAGATAATTGAGGAGGTCATGGATCAACTCCACGGGCTGAGTTTGACAGTATGTGGGGGAGATGGGAAAAAAGCAGAGCATTTTGACATGAAGAGTGGTCAACATTCAACAATGTGTGTCCTCTTCTAATGTTGGAGATGGTTAAAAAAAAATTATGCTAATAAATAAAAATAAAATAAAACACGTATCATTATTCTGAGCTATTATCATAATAAATTTCCCATAACTCTTTCATATTAAATGCATATGATATTAAATATATTTTTATATTTTTTAAATTAAAAAAATAATTTTTAACACATTAAAAATTATATTATTATTAAAATCTTTATAAAAAAATATATTATAATAAAATATGAAAATTAATAACTTTTTAAAACAAAATATTAAAAAAACAAAACTTTGAAAAAATTAGTGTTCAAAGAAAAATATTTAGTGATATTCATGTTATTAGTTCTTTCGAAAGAGTTCAGTGAACGATTTTAATATATTCTTTTTTGTTAAATTTGTAAAAGTATTTATTATTACAATTTTTTTATTTGATTTTGCTGCAGAGAATGTTATTTTTCCTTAATTTAGTTGAGTAATTTTTTTGATTGCTAATACTAAGTTTATTGTTAGTGGTAGGTAAAGTATGTCATTTCCTCTAAATTTAGTGAGGTTTGTCATGCTTTTTGATCCATTTAATAAAAGTTAACAATAGCGACTTTCAATTCAAATCGAACGCCTCATGAGAGAGTGTGTTGTAAATATATATAGTTTAAACGTACTTTTGGACTTTGACATATTCCAAACATGTCCTATACTCTTATTACAAATTCTGAGGATGAATGCAAAAAAGAAAAATATATAATAATAATAATAATAATAATAATAATAATAATAATAAATAAATAAATAAATAAAATAAATATCATAGAATTAATTCCAAACTAAACACCAAATTTTTCATCGAAATTCGTCTAACTTTTTTGGTAATGCTTAGAATTTTTAGATAACAACATTTTTATTAAAATTAATCATAATTATTTATTTTTCCTTTCTTAGCTTAAAAGGCAATAAAGATCATTTGGTCTTCCCTTAAGGAGTTTATAAGTTAATTATTTTACGTAGGGCTTGGTTATATACACACTCAACCTTTTTATTTAACAACCCACCAATCTTATACGTCTTGGCTTATACGAGGCTTATAGCCCTTTGACACATACTAATTTGACAATGAATGGTCTCGTATACACATCGTATATGACCTATACGTCTCATATATGCGTATACGAGGCGTATTGGAGTTCAATCATTCACACTAAGAAATTCTTACAAACAATAATTGCCTCCCAATACACCTTATATATATATCTATACGAGATGTATAAACAGTGTGAAGAATGTGAGTTGAGTGTGAGGATAGAAGGACCCTTTAATTAAGAATAGCATATCAATTTAAGTGAAGTTAGGGTTTAATTTTTATAATATTAAAATAAAAGTGCTTCTCTTGTGCTGTCATCCTTTTACTAGTGCTACTGCTACCACTTAGTTGCTATGTTTAATTTGCATCATTTATCATTTATCAAAATAAATAAAAAAAGCATGTTTTTTCAAAATTAATAAATTAAAATTTTGAGTCTCCATGAGAAAGCATCTCTTTAAGTAGCAAAGTATACGTCCCATTGATGAAGAAAATAATAAAAAAAATTAATTTTTCTTTTTAATTTGAATAATGCATGTTGTATTGTTGTATAATCTCCCCCTATTAGCATTGCAAACTTTTATTTTGTAGAGCTTTTTCGACAAAAAAAAAAACAACAATTACTCATTTTTCACAACTTAACCTAATTTTGATTTATTAAAGTCTCTCTCAAATTTTAAAAAGTATACCAACAAATTATCAAAGTAATTTTTTAATCTTACGATAACATATCAAAAGTCCGTGTTCCTATGTTTTATTTAAGATAATGATTTGTTAACTCTTAAATTGATTAGTATTTGATAAAAATACATTCTAACTTTTTTTTTTCTCAAGAAATTATATCATTTTATTTTGACTAAATTAGCAGTAAGAAGTCATTTAAAAAACTTCAAAGTATATAATTTTTAAACAACTTTAATTAAGGATTTTAATATATTAAAAAGTTTAATGACTTTCTCGTATTATTTTTAGAGGTTAACTGGTTAACTCATTTAGTGACTTTATGAGTGCTAGCTCCCCTATATAAATTTAGAGTCAATTGTGTGGGACCCTCAAATTTTTGGGGCCAACCATCCGGGTTATGCATGGTTTATCGTTTTGTTTATTTATTTTCTTGTTTTGAATATGAGAAATTGAAAGTTCACTCATATTTTTAAAAGACAATTTGTTTAAGGTTTCCTTTTTCTAAATAATTATATATTCTAAGTTTTTGTTTCACCTTTACTTAATGTTATAATAAATCTTTTATTAATGTTACAACTAAAAGATTTAAACATGCTTTCTAGTGGTAAATAGCAAGCTGATTAACAAATATGTTAGAGTTATAAAATATTATCACTAAGTATTGTAATTTCTAGTATTATTTGTTCATATCATTTATAATTACTATTTTTTAACTGTAATTATGAGTAAATTTATGTAAAGAGAGACATATTAATATTTTTTTTATATTTTTAAATTTGTGAACCATAATGTTTTATTGCAGGCCAAAAATTATTTACGAAAAGGAACTCATTTTTTGTATTTGTCTTGATCCTCGAAAAGCTTGAGCCGACCTTTACTTTGATAGATTAAAACTAGGTTGACGTGACTTTTTTGAAAAAAATATGATAAAAGTGTAGTGACTTTTTTTATCCGCTATTATTAATTATATTATATTTTACAGTGTAAGTGTATCATGGGTATAAAAATATAAATAAAATGTGTTCAAAACTAAATAGTTAAAATCTACCAAACAGTAAGCATCACTCGAAGAAACTAAAGGCCAACTTTCCCTCGTCACTAAAATACAAAATGAAAAAGTTCAAAAGTCAAAATTTAATATGATGCAAAAACTATAATTTTAGCATTTAAAAATCAAGTCTCGGACATGCATGTCATTGCTTAAGGTTTCTCTCCTCGTGAAAGGTTTAAATATTTGCTAGAGAGAAGTTAAAAATGTAGATGAAAAGAAGTACTCTAAATGAATCGAACGGAAGTAAACTGGGTATGTTTGTGTTCCTTTGTTTAATTTTAACCGAATAATGCTTGAACATGAATATTTAAGGGAACATAGGTTTCTTGTTTGTGTTATTTCGTTAAAAAACTTAGTGTGTTCATGTTTGTTTCTGATTGTTCGTTAATAGTATAAACGAACAATTCACGAACATAGACGGGCATAAGTAAACGAACCTAAAAGAACAAACATAACTAAAGAAACAAAAACGAATTAAAGAACATTGTTTAAAACTTAATAACATATTCAATCATCTTCAACATACAAATTCAACTTAATCATAAAGAGAAGTAGAGAACAACTATAAACAAATATAAATAATGAACATAAATGAACTTAAATGAAACGAACGTTCACAAATGTAACATCTGTGCCGGAACAGTAAGTTGCACAGTAAGTTGAATAGTAACCCAAGTACAAACTATGTGAACTAGGTATACGCTATGGACACTTGATTCTAGACATTAAACTATTATACTATTGTTCTGAAATCTGAATTTAAACCTCATGGTTTAATAGTCAGAAACACATCAGACAACGTTGAACAGGTACACACATGTTTGATTTGATGCTATTATGTATAAACGTATGTGATGTTAATCAGAACGAAACCATAACAGTTGTCGCTACAGAATGATAAACCGACGAATTATTCGTATAGGTGACGATCTGTACGAATAAATCTGAAAGTTTATAGTTTTGAAACGATGACTGGAAAGTAGAAAACAAGAATCAAAAAGCCAAACCATCGTCGTGTTCGTTCGAATGACGATTCGAAAGAATACGCGCGATGGTGACGCGTTCTGACGAAACGAAAACGAAAACAAAAACAACACGAACGATAATAAATTTAAGGAAATATAATATTTCCTGTTTTACAATTTTGAAACTCATCAGAAATAAATTAAAAGGAAACTATTTAAATCAAAACGCGTAAAATACGCGAACAAGTCAAACAAACACGTATTATAATAAATTACGATAAATAATTCAAGGAAAACTTAATTAAAATATTTACTAGAAATAACTACCTTCCAAACAATTAAAATAACATCATTTTATTTAATTTATAAAAACACGCGCGTTACGATCCGGAAGCACGACGAAAACGAGAACCGAGCAACCGAAACGAACCCGAACACCCCCGGGGTATTTAAACCCTAAATGAAACCATATTTTCATTTAATTCACTTTCTCTCTCTCTCTAACCTCTCACTTCCGTTTCTTTTTCCCTCTCTAAAACTCTCATCTTCAAGCTACAAGATCCAAGCTTCAATCCACCATAACTCACTTGTTTGTGGGTGAAATCACGTGTTCTTGGTGTCCACTTGAAGGTCTCGACCTCCTCTACAAGGAAGTATAGCAGATCTAGAGTGTTATCCAGCCATTTTTGAGGTATGAAGCCACAAAGTTCGTGAAAAATAGGGTTTCTAGTTTGTTTGACACACACTCACACATAGCCGGTTCTAGGCCCAACCATTCGAACCTAACATCTTTGCGAGCCATCTGTAGCATGACATTAACCTTGGAAACGAGTTGAGACTACCTGGTCCAGTGAAAATGATGATGGCCGAGCACAGATTCGTGAGCAACCGTCGAACAGGTGCTGGGCGAACCTGTCAAAGGGAACGAACCTTGGTTGGATGCCGAACCATTTAACCCTAGCCGAACCTTGCTGTTGAGAGCCCATTCCACACAAACCTTCGAGCCACGAACCATAGAGTTCACTAACCATGCGTGCTAGACGAACCTACCCGACTCAGCCGAACCCTACATGCTTCACGAACCTATACGAACCTGACGAACCCTAATGGGTGCCGAACCTAGTGATCACCGAACCTCAACCCATCTGGAGCCGAACCTTATTGCATAGGCGAACCTTTGGTCGTGGAGTCATCATCCACTGAACCTTTCGAGGCAAACGAACCTTCTACCCATGGCCGAACCCTCTTGATGACCACGTTCGGCGAACCTTGCATGCGGCCCTGCCTAGCCGAACCCTACTGGTTCGGAACTTATGGCCGAACCCTCCCATTGTTCACGAACCTGTGTGAGTTGAAACCTGGAGCGAACCTTAGCCAGCTTAGCCAATAGGTTGCTGGAAATATTTATTCGGCCAGCCGAGTACTTCGGCCCACATCATTTCACACAGCCCATGTTCGTTTTAGTGGCCCATACGGATGCTGTTGGACCACAATCACATAATCGGCTCAACCCACTGTTAGGCCCACGCTTTCTGTCCATGATTACAGACTCGGCCCATTTGAATTGCCCATGTGTTAGGCCCACGCAGCAACATGTAATTCATATGAGTTGGCCCAAAACCTTTTGACATCCGGCCCACGAGACCCTATAATACCATACACTTCTCTTTCGGCCCACACACACATAATTACATTGCCCGATTACTCATCAATTGGTCTATCAGATTATCCGGCCCAATGGATATAAGAAATTGATGAAACACACGAAATAATGACTAAAATTAAGGATAAAATCATTTATAGATTACTACATAATTTATTACAAAGGGAATGGCAAATTGCCAAGACAAATATGCAAAGCTTTAAAACATTATTTAAGGTTATAATTTGAAAAATTTAATGGTAAGTGTAAATTTGCAAATAATAAGGGAGATTCAACAATTCATTACATAATGTAATGAATTCCGGGCCGGATAAGGAACAAGACTTGGAAGTGTTAATCAAACTAAGGCTAACACCTACACGCACACTAATTACTACGACAAATACTTATAAGATACGACAACGGGAAAACAATACAGGATCAGGAACATAACAACAAATACTGCAACGAGCGCGAGCATACTTGATTTCACTTAGTCAACCATTTCAACCACAAGGTGAGTTTATTTGTCCCTTTTAAACATATTTGTTTTTACCTCGGGACTGAGAAGCATGTTATACATTTTAAACAAATGTTTAAATGATTTATAAATGTTTTTATACTGAGTCATATTGCTAACACTAATGCTTATTACATTTATTCTAAATGCTAAAAGTTAAGGCTTTATTTTAAATGTTAATGCTTGATACACTTAACCTAAATGCCATATGAAAATGCAAATGCTACATGCGGATGCCAAGTGAATATGCTACAATGCTAATGCTACATGCTAATACTAGATGCTAATGCTATATGTTAATACTAAATGCTAATGATATATGCTAATACTAAATGCTAATGCTATATGCTAAGACTAAATGCTAATGCTATATGCTAATACTAATACGCTAATACTATATGTTAATACTAAATGCTAATGCTATACGCTAATGCTATATGCTAATACTAAATGCTAATGCTACATGCTCATACTAAATGCTAAAGCTAACACTACATGCTAAAGCTACAAATTGATGTTAAAAGCTAATGATGATACTATATATTAATGCTAAGGGGAAATGCTAAAGTTAGTGCTAAAAGCTTATGATTCTATGATAATGCTACATACATACATGCGAATTGCTTACAACTACGAATGCTATAAACTTGTATGCTAGAACTATCGACTATGGTAGAACATACCAAATTGATCTCTCAGTGCTAGCCATGGGGTGTTCTTCATAGTTGGGACTTGAAGGAACAGACCGTTGGCCTCTCAGTGCTTGCCATAGAGTGACCTTCATAGTCAGGACTTGGAGGAACAGACTGTTGGTCTCTCAGTGCTTGCCACACAGTGATTCCTCAATGTCCACTAATGTTATAAACTTAAACATAATGCTAAAGCTATTGTTATTATAGAATAGACCAACTGGCCTCTCAGTGCTTGCCAGGTGGTGTTCTTTGTAGCTAGGACTATTGTAGATCAGACCCTTTGGCCTTTCAGTGCTTGCCAAAAAGGGTGTTCTCCATGGTTAGGATTATGAGGAGTAGACTGATGGCCTCTCAGTGCTTGCCATACAGTGATTTTTCATTTTCCACTAATGTTGTAAACTTAACCAAAATGCTAAAGCTATAAATAAAATGGATGGTAGGTAAGAATGCTTAATTATCATTAACAGCAATGTCCTATGTGGCTTAGTATGTGGTGGGACAGCGTCTGGGCGGGTTGTAGGCTCGACTCAGGGGTATGCCCTATATATAAGCATACCGAATTGGATGATACAGGTGGTGTTAATGAGGTTAAGGTTGTTACCGAAGGGATTTGGGAATGCTATTGGGTAGATAACTTAAACTTCTAAACATGATGCTTGAAACGATGATGGAATTGAAAGGTAGGTAAAATGCTTAATTATCATTAACAGCAATGTCCTATGTGGCTTAGTATGTGGTGGGACGGCGTCTGGGCAGGTTGTAGGCTCGACTCAGGGGTATGCTCTATATATAAGCATACCGAGTTGGATGATATAGGTGGTGTTAATGAGGTTAAGGTTTTACCGAAGAGGTTTGCAAGACTATTTTTCAAATACTAAAACTATATGAAATCAGCAACCATTGTGTTGACTTTGTTTTCTTACATGCTTTCTCAGGTGACGCACAGGAATATGCTTAAGCTTTTGGATTGCATTATTTGCATGCTAGGATGCCAGTTAGCAGATCTAGTAGACTTTTGGGGAAGCACATATTTTGTTATGGATGCGAATCACTTTTGATATCTTGTACAGATACAAGATAGGAAACATATGATTCTTTTGATAGGTTTACTTAGTTAAATTACCAAACATTTACATTTGTAATTTAACTTTGTAATCCTAGTTTAATGCCATATTGTGCTTTAGTTATTCTTAACATTGATGCTATGTAAACAATCTGATCATCACGATTATCACTCACAATATCGCGCCCCGGGAAACCTTCCGCCCGGCGGGGAAGTCGATCTGTCCCGCCGGCTCGGGGTGTGAAAACAAACGTCAACGAACGAATGAGACATGTTTTCATGTTTGTCTGTTTAGTTAAATGAACGAAAAAATTTGTTTGCGTTTGTTTATTTACTAAACAATAAAACATAAACAGACTTTTTACTGAAAATTCGGTTTATTTACAGGCTTCATTAAACATATGATTAGATACGTGAGTATTGGTCGTCTAAAAAAATTTAATGATAATCCCATGAAATTTTAATTCCATCCTCAAAATGATAAATTTTAGATTTTAGAAGTTTTTAAACATAAACCAGTTTCAAACTAGTTAACATGTTTAAAAAATTATTATAAGCACACCAACTATTTTAACAACTAATTAAGCTATTACTCTATAAATATTTATATGCCACTCATTCAAATATGCAATTATCTATTTAAAAAAAAAAACTAAATTCATTGCTTCATTAGCCTAACAGTAAAACATTTAATAAAATAATTATTAACAATTTAATTAATTCTACAAAATCACAATATTAGCGGTAATTAGGACGATTAGTAGTTCTTGTTTTAAATACTTTGATCGTCGGAGGCACCCCAAGCTCCCAACTGCCCAATCTTTGTCGGAACTGATGAATGATGATTATGTATTCAATATTTAAATTGGTTTTATCTTTTTTAGTGACACGACCTGACCTGACCCAAATCACTGACATCTAAAAAAATTTCTATCCTCATAAAAAAAATCTATTTCTGTCATTGTACCTAGTAGATTTAATTAAGAACAAAATTATTGGTATGGACGAAATGTGTGAGATGTAAAAAACATTATCTATTTATTTTTAGAAAAGATTAATTACTTCAAAGAAAACATTGTGATTCTCTTCCAATGCAACATTTGTGCGTTGCTTGTTTCATAGACGAATGATATCTTGGTAGTTTTTTTTTTCTAAAAAACAACATAAAATACTCCATGTTAGCATATTAGAAGAGCTCATTTTGCATCAAAAATAAATATATAAAATTAAACGAATTGTTTATTTTCATAATTTTTAGATATATTTCATATAATTTTCGGACACTCAAAATATATATTTTTAATTTTTTCTAAAATTATTATTAAGTTAATATTTTTTTTTTATAGATTCAGATATACATTTGAATATCCAAATCCACAATTACGAATATGGATATTAAAATTAACTATTTGGAATTCAGATATCCTAACTATCATATATCCGATTTAGAATACTCCTGATGATTTGTTTTTCTGTTTTATATAGTTTTTGGTTTTATGAACATCCTTATTTTTTCCTATTTCAAATTTAGCAAACTTATACTGAACTAAATATAAAATTATTTTATTTTTCATTTATTTTTTTATAAAAATAATGTAGTATAAAAAAGTATTTATGTTTAAAAAAATGAGAAAACTTGGGGTATTCTACTATTCCACCCCTTTAAGGTCTTTCAATTACCTCCATGTCACTATCTCATCATATCATCCATTGATATTGTGTCTTGTATTTTTTTTAAAGCAAATCTCAATTTTGATGCATTGTGAGATTTTTTATCAGGAAAAAAACTTTCAACTTATCAAACTTTTTTTTTGTATTTTTATTTAAATAATTAATTGGATAATTTTTACATCCTTTAAATTAGATAGAGTAAAATGTCATTTTAGTCCCTATGGTTTGACAACTTTTGTCATTTTAGTACAATAGTTTAAATTTTGCAATTTTGGTCATTATAGTTTAATTTTATTGTCATTTTGGTCATTATGGTTTGCATTTTATTTCCATTTTAGTCCAATTAAATTTAAACTTTTGGACTAAAACGACAAAAATTACCAAACTACAGGGACGAAAATGACAATAAAATGAAACCATAAATAACAAAAATGATAAAATTTAAACTATTGGACTAAAATAACAAAAGTTGTCAAACTATGTGGACTAAAATGACATTTTACTCACTTAGATAATTATCTTTCTTTTTTTTATAATTTATTTTTTTATAATTTATTTATTTTTATCTTCTTTGTTGACTAATTAATTATTTTCTTCTCCCTCTACAAAATCACTAATTTTCAATTAGCAATAAGCCATATCCACATAGAAAATTTCTTGATTCTTTAGTTCCATCTTGGGAAGAACAATATAAATCTAGAAATTATCAATTGCAAAGGAAGTACATATTGCAAATGAAGAGTACCACCAAGAAAACACTATCATTTATGGATGAAAAACACTAATGAAAAGAACATTAAAAAGTGGATAAAGAAGACCAATGTATAAGAAGAACATCATTTACATATAAAATCAATCAAAAATAACACAACCATGTCAAGAAGACCAATCCCTGAATAATACCACTCATCGTATTTCTTGTCCATCTATGGTTATGAAAAAAACTCCATATCTTCTTCATTCATCTTCTTAATTAATTATTTTAAAATTTTTATTTTTTGTTTTTTTAGCAGCATCATATTTATAGTGTTAATCATATATCTATCTACAAGGTTAGAAATCCATGTATTACATGGGTTAAACAAATCTAAAATGTTATGAACAATTGCTTTATAAAGATTTTTATGTTTGATAACAATAATTGTTGATAAAATAATACAGGATGAATACTTAAAATAATAAAAATTTAAGAAAAGTAAAATTATATATTTGATATTTAATTGTATAATTTAATTATTTAAAATCATTAATATTTAATTCAATATAAAAGTCAGTTGATATTTAGTAAGAGAGATATGAGGAGAAAATATTTCTAGAGTTTATGAGAAGTTGACATGTATCCACTCTTAATATTATTTTATTATAATAACTAGGTAAAATTATGTGTATTACACGGGTTGAAAACGGAAATGTTATATACTTTGTAAGAAAACTTGTTATTCAGGAAACTACTGACAAGATTGTCTAGATTCAACAAAGGTTGCAAGCAACAAGAAGAAAACAAAAGAGCTATATCAACAAACGGCGCAAGCCATTGAAGTTTCAAGTGGGAGACCGTGTCATGTTGAAGGTATCTCCATGGAAAGGTGTAGTACGTTTTGGAAAGAAAGGCAAGTTAGCACCACGATACGTGGGACCGTTCGAAATCATCGAGCGTATCGGTCCTGTAGCGTATAGACTGAGATTACCAGATGAACTCAGTGGTGTGCATGACGTGTTTCACGTCTCAAACTTAAAGAAATGCCTTGTTGACGAGTCACTCGTCATTCCAATCGAAGAAATTCAAGTGGATGAACAATTACACTTTATCGAGGAACCTTTGGATGTTATGGATCACAAAGTTAAGCAACTAAGGCGAAGCCGTATTCCAATCGTCAAGGTTCGTTGGAACTCAAAGAGCGGGCCTGAGTTTACTTGGGAACGCGAAGATCACATGAAGTCCAAGTATCCCTAACTGTTTACACAGGAAGACGTATCTGATAACGATTCTTAAATTTCGGGACGAAATTTCGGGACGAAATTTCTCTAACAATTCTAACAAGGAGAGACTGTAACATTAGTGCCGGAAACGTCACCGGAATAGTGATCTCAACAGTAACATGAACAGTAATCAGGTACAAACTATACGTATTTCATTGTATGTCATGAGAAAACTTATTTTTACAGAACTATTATTTTTCCTAAAACTACAAATTTAAAATAATTCTTATTTTTTTTAAAAAAATCATTTTTAGAAATTTTTCATATTTTGTAAACTTTGTTTAAGTGTGCTTTTTAATAAAAAAAAGATTTTATTTTTTATTTGTTAGAACTATTTTTTAATATGAAAAAAGGTATATAAAGTCATTAGTCATTAGATTTAAAATTCTTTAATAAATTAAAGAAAATAATTATAATTATGATTTAATATGAGAAATAATAATTGTAAAGATTAAAAAATGACACGTGGCAATAATTTTTTTAAAAAATGACATGTGGCAATAATAACCTAATAAATTGAAATGTGACAAAATATTTTCTCTTTTATTAGAGATTATAGATAGATATAGATATAGATAATAAAGATACTAATAAATAAATGTTTCTAAAGACACTTGTTATGTTCCTAGAGCATCTCAATTTTGTTTTCCCTCATCTTTCTCCTATTAAATACATGTTTTGAATTAAGAAAAAAAAGATTTTTAATACATTAAAAATATATTAATATTAAAAAACACACTTTAAAAATAAACAAATTATTATAAAATTATTGAATTTTCAAAAAGAAAATTAAAACAAAAAATTTAAAGAAACAAAATTTGAAAAAACTATAGTGTTTTAAAAAATCGTCTTATGTTGTTTAGATTTTTATTGATAATTATTTATTATATTTTTTTATTTTCTCATATAATATACAGAGTATTAACCTGGTATCACTATAAATATGATCTCATTGTTGCTGAATTAAAACAAAGAAAATAACTATTCTTATATATGTGTGTATGTATATATGTAATGCTATACATTGAGTTATATGTGTTGCATCAACACCATGTGCTGCATGTGTGTAATGATACCATAATCAAATTGTGTTACATGTATAAATATATTTAATATATTGCCAGTGGTTTATTTTTTAGATATATGTAATTAAGAGGTAGGGAAAAAAATATTGGATCGAAGCTGTGACATTCGGTATTTTTATGAACGATAATCTGTAATGGTTAGTGTACTAAACTAGATTTATTTAATGCGTAAATAATTTAATATGTATTATTAAATTAATAATGATTAAAAAGTCTAGCACAGAGTGTTATTTAAATGCATGGATTTGCATTTGGTGAAATTTCGAGTTTTCTGTACCGTTCGGCGGTGTTTTAACGAGCGTTGGTGACAACTCGATTAACGGATTTAGTAGATATGCTTGGTTTAGCATAAAATAATAAATTATGAATGTATAAATTAAGTTAACGATGAAAACCGAGAATTTCGGTGCAAACTTTTGATTTTACTGACAACCGACTTTATCTGGGTTTTAGCCGTACGAAATGGAATCAATTATACAAATAATATTTAAGGTCATTATTTTTGACAAAAATTTGATCGTTTTAGTACGATTAAATATTCTATTAATTTTAGAATAAAAATCGTATTTTTATTACATTTCCGGTAGAAGTTTATATACCGTAGGACTCAGATTATACCAGTTTGTATCTGATTTATATCATAATTAACCATAAAAAGACAAGTGTGTAGACACTTGTCAAGAAGAAGTGACCTCAAGATCTCTTTAAATCTCCCAAATCTCACCCATCACTTCCATTTGATTTACAAATTACACATTTCACATCTCTCTCTCTCCATCTCATACGTATCTCTCTCTCTCTCTCTACATACATCTTCATTTTTGATTTTTACAAGCTTCATATTCTTGAATCATTGGAGTTTTCTTTTGGTGTTGAAAGAAGTTTTGATCAAGAAATCATATTGTCAAGCATTTAAGATAAACTCTTAATCACACTACATGGGTTTTTATTAAAAGTTTGTTCACCCAAAGAAAGAGTTTGAATCAAATGGGTTTTTAGCATAAAAGATGACAATGTGTGTGTATGTGTGTGTCGTGAGTGTGTATGAATGTGTGTGTGGGTCATAAAAACATACATACATACATACATGTATGTATGTGTGTGACGTGATGTATATACACACACAAGGATGTGTGTGTTGCAACGTATGTATATATGGGTGGTTATGGGTCTTTCAAAATATACATACATACATGGATGATTTTTCTTGGATGATGATTTTAACCACATGCATGTACATATACATACATATATATGTATGTAGATGTGAAATAAGTTACATGCATGAACATATATATAGGTGTATGTGTTTGTATCTATATATACATACATATATATGTATGTATGGGTGAGATGGTTACATGCATGAACTCATATGTATGTATAAGTGGGTTTTGTTGACATGCATGTATATATATGTGTGAAATCGTGTGTATATATGTATGTATATGAAAGAATAATGATTTTACATACATGGATGGAAGTATACATGATTTGATTGTACATGCATACATGTGTATGTATACATACGAATGTATGTGTATGTGTGTATGTATGTATGATTATTTCAAGTATACATGTGCATGAGGATAATGTATATATACATAAGTATATATATGGTAGAAAACATGACATGCATGATGGTTGTATATGTATGCATGCATGGGTATGTATGTAACTTTTTATATAATTATTGTTTGTGAAAAATTATAATAATAATTTCTATTTTATGAAATATATTATATCTGATCTAAAAGTTATAATATACTTAAAAATGTAAATATTTTTGTGGTTAATGAATAAAGAATGGTTATATAACTTAGACATAATTTTTATTACTTTAAAATGGATGTTTTGATAAGATAAAAACTATAAAAATAGAGTTTTCTATAAAATTAATTTGGAACAGGTTATGTAACTATAAAAATAAATTTTATAACACATTTTAAAGTATGAACTCAAGTGGTTTTATAAATATAATGATATAACGGTTGTTGAGGACCGAAAATACGCGTTTTCGACTATTTTTAATATATAAAAAGAATCATTTTATGAATCTGATTTTGATCAGAAAAATTTATAAGTTTTTATGATAAAAATATGTAAATTTTAATGTATAAGTTTTGTAAGAAAAGTATAAAATGAAATACTTGAAAAGTATGTCTAAAAATGGCGTAAAAACGTCTTTTTAACGCAAAATTTCGACATGAATTTGTGACTGATTTTAAATAGCAAATTTTGAGTAAAAATAAGTATAAAATACTTATTTTGAAGTATTAGAAGTCACCTAGGTCATAATGCATGTGGATGTGCTTGTATGTTGCGTTGTTGGTTTTGTCGGTAAAATACGATAAAATTGTCATTTTTGACAAGTTGTTATAAATAATTAAGTTCGGAATTAAAATGGATTTTTAACCAAGATAAATTAATTATTTGGATATAACATGACTTAAAAACGTTAACTTATGATTTATAATAACTAAATTCGAGTCACCAACGAGTCGTTTGTGTGAAATCTGGTTCCTTTAGTGGAATGTGTTTAAGTCTAGTTGAGTTGGGTGAACAACTTGCATAGTAGACTTGTGTTTAGACTGTTAATGTGTCCCTTGGGTTTTAGGGCGCTAGTGAGAACAGTCTGGTTATTTGGAAATCTCTGTTGCTAGCAGGAACGCATTGAGGTGAGTTTCACGGCCCCTTTTAAACTGTTTTGTTTTTAAAATCGGGGGAGAAACTGCCTATGTTTTGGAAAAGGATATTTGTAATATTTATGCTCGTGTGGTATGTGATGGTTGATAGCTCTTGAGTAAGTGCAGTTGGGCCTGGTTCTCGTGGATTGTTCCCGAGTGTTTTTGCGCATGGATAATTTTGTGCCCGCAGTCGTAATCATTAGTCTCGGGGGAGAGACCGCAGGATATATCGGTAGATCTATCGGGTTTGACAACCCACTCCCCGACCATGTGTCATGGTCCGTGAGTAACGGGAGCAATATATGTTGAGGGGTGTTCGCACCTTGGTTTTGGTTTGATTATGAGCTCATGGTGTCTATCGGTTCATAGGACCTAGCTAGTCTACGAGATGTTCACTAGCACAACATTGAAATATTACATTCTTTTCCATGATAAACTGTTGAAATGATTTATTATGAAAACCTGTGAACTCACCAACCCGTTTGGTTGACACTTGTTTTTAAATTGGTATGTTTCTCAGGTAAGTAGCATTGCTGTTTGGGGAAAGGAAAAACCGGTTCTTGAAAGCGAGCGTACTTGGGATATTTATCTGGGACCGGTTATCGAGATGTTAAAACTGATGTTTTATAAACTGGATGTTGAACTTGTAATGTTTTAATAAATTTATCGATAACTTTTATAATTAAATATTCATTTTTATTTAAATCGTTCGCTTAATCTATGTTGAGGACATTTACTGTTGACACAAAGACTCTGCTAAGTCTTCCGTTGCGGGTCGGGGTATGACAGAAGCTGATAAGTATACACCTCTTAATAAATCTGCTTTGATTCGGAGGAAAAATAAGCAAGAAATTAAGGATCCTTCATCATGTTATGTTCTTCTCTATGTTCTTGAATATGTGCAATATACGTCAATAATTGATGTGAAGCAAAAACCAATAATAATTGATTCTTTTGTTTTTTATATATATAAAAAAATTTTGCATATACAACACGCAGCTTCAAGTAGTAATAGATCCAGGTAATTTTTTCAATAGCTTCATTATTTTTCAGACGTTTTAATTAGATGGAACCGAAGGTGTTGGTGGTAGATCCAAATGGCTAATTGGAGGTTTTGTGCATAAAATAAAACCCTAAATTCTTAAACCTGAACGACGGATTAAAAAAACTAAAAATGAAAAAAAAAACCCATTAAAAGGTTCAAACTGGATTTCTTACAAGTAGGCTGTTGGAAAAATTACGGATTCAATTTTAAAAATACTAATAGTTTCATCTTACCTTTTTAAGCTTTCGGAAAAAAATCCTACTAAATCTTTTAAACGCGATGGGTTATATTGGATGGGGTGCATTAATAATCTCAAAGCAATTTGTAGGTGAGAATTTAATTGCTTTTGCATGAATCGGCTTAACTTATCTTACTATTATAATAAATAAAAATCTTTTTTTGCCACATATCACATTTTTAAATTAAGCTCGCTAAATGTCATTTTTTTATCACCCAGCTCATTATCTCTCCTATTTAATAATTATATTATCTCTCTTATTTTTTTTGAACGGCATTTGATAATTATATTATCTCTCTTATTAATAATTATAATATTAATGATATTATTTAACTTTTTAATACTAAAAATAGTTTTTTAATTAATTAAAAATCAAATTTTTTTAATAAAAAACACTTTAAAAAAGTTTCTAAAATGTGAAAATTTTCTAAAAATTAAAATTTTAAAATAATAAATTATAAAAACAAATTTTAAAAAATTGAAATAAACTATAAGATATAGAATTTAAAGAACATGATTTTTAAAAATAAATGACATTTTTAACCGAAATGTTTAAAAATAATATCTTTAAAAACCAAAAGTCACAAAAATGATAAGAAATATTACAATTTAATCTATTATGTTTCACGATATTTTCAAATTAAATCATGTAACTTTAAAGATTAAAAAAATAGTACCTTATCTTCTTGTTATTACAACATACATATTTCTGACAAAATAAAAAACTGAAGTTTTTAAAATCAGTTAGTTTAAAACTTCAGTCAATACACATCAAGGAGTTCGAGTACTAATTATTTATTTATTAAAATTTTTAATTATTATTTTATTACTTAAGTAAATATCAATATGTATTTATTCATTTATCTCAAAATATCGTTTTATAATTTTTAATTTTTATTATTAATTACTTAATATTTTATATTAAATCCATATAACACACGGGGTCATAATCTAGTATTTTAATAATCGCCAAACTAATTGAGATATATAAGTCTTAAGACTAAAACTCATTTCATTATGATGCAAGTGTCACAAGAGGAGTATTAAACAATACACGTACACGAGATAGAATAATAGATTAACATAAAAACAAATACCGTGTTGCAAATTGTCGCTGCTGCAACATTGCGTGGTCAACTTACTAGTATATAACCAATTAGAAAATGTTGAATTTTGAACGCGAAATGATCGAGGAATTCAAGGGCCAGGTTTTGGGTTATTACGTAAGACATCCGACCCTCAAAACGTATTCGTCATTACTTACAAATTAAGTTTGTAAAATTAAAAGGGGAAATTAAGGTGATGGATAGCCATTAAAGATGACCAAATGCAAGCTGTAGCATGAGCTCACAATGAGACCAGAAAGCAGGTTTTGACTTTGTAAAAAGGCAAAATATGAGAGGCATGCAAAATATGGGATAATAGTACCTACCGCAAGATGTCCGTCCACATGAATGCATTATCTATAGTGTATTGTTGTTGCCTATACATTGATGTAACATAAATTAATGAAGTTGACTTCACAATTGTAGCCTCATATATATTTTGTCTTTATACATACATATGCATATGTATATGTATAATGTATATATATATATGTGTGTGTGTGTCTATATCTTTGCACTTATATATAGAGACACCCACATATATATTTTACATTTTACATATAATTTTCTTATTTTCTCTTTTTGTTAAGATGATTAAACTTTATGAGATTATATCTAAAATTTAAGCCTTTATACAAAAAAAACTGGAAATTCTTCTTGAATATCATTGTTATAACTTATAAACAGAGACATATCTAAAATTTGGCAAAGCAAAACAGAAAACAATTTCTTTAAATTAGGATTGTACTATGCAAATAAAAAAGATTTCATGTCTTTTTTTATTTTGAACACACACATATATATATAGGGATTATATCATGTGAAAACTAATCTTAGAAAGAAAACCCTGAAACCATATCTTGTGATAAACGTCAAACATGTGCACGCCCTTTAAAAGAGTTAAAATACAAAAAATAATAATAGTGAAAGCTAGATATCAAAGGGATGTAGGTCTTGCCATTGCATAATTAACCCTTTTAAGGTTAAAAGAAAGAAGTTGACTTCAAAATTGTGGCCTCATCTTTTGTATATTGCTACGTGCACTCATCAAATCATCCCTAATTGGGTTGGTATCATCTCATGAAAGCCACTATCTCTTCCTAATTGAGTTATGATCATGTATATAAGCATCTCCCCATCTCTCATTTTTCTTCCATCTCGCACCAAAACCAGTAGATTCATGGCTGTTTCTACCAAAACCACCCTTCTAATCTCATTCATACTCCTTGTTTACATATTCGCAGCCCGGCCCGTTTGCTCTCTCCACATGGTAATTCATATACGTGTTACATGTTAAGCTAGTATATCTGCGTGTGTGTATGTATACATATATCATAACGTATTAGTTTCATATGTACTAGTTTCATGTAGTGAAAGTCTAAGAACGACCTACCCTGACGGTGCTAACAACCCAACATGCTTTTTATAGACTTAACTCGTGATCTTGATCTTAAACATCGTCGGATCTCTCTTTTTAATTAGGGTATGCACGACTTTTTTAAAATGTAATGCACCCATGTATTATCATTAAAAATACATATTTTTACTTTTGGTTAGTTATATTGAATCACATGTTATGTAGGAAATCATCTTAGCAAATCATAATCAAGAAATCAAATAAGAACAATAAGAACAAAAGAAAATACGTATAAACTTTTTATAATAGATATGATCAATCAAAAATACAGACACCAACATTGGGTTTATATAACCCAACTGCAGTTACAAGGTTTCTAACTTGACACAATAAACCCTAATCTAACTGCATATCACAATATATATAGACACAAAAACACTTTAACCTATTGACCCATTAATTTTACTAACTTGGATTAACCAATTATGGTGCTAACAAGTTAGAGTATGGCTAGAAATAATATTAAAAAAGTTATTGTTTAAATCGTAATGCATCCCCTTCAAAATGGTAAAGGAGGTGGGTATGGGAATTATAAATGGAAAAGGGGTTCAAGGGTATGTTGCTAAATCGATCCAACGGGTCGGGTTGAGTCTTGTTGTCATGTTGGAACCGACCTGGATGGTATATCGATCTTAATTTGTATGCTCTAACCTTTTATATGAGGAGTGCCATACCTAAGTTTTCTTATTTTATAAGGTTAATTTGTGATTTTTTGGTTTTCGTATTTCTATATTTTTTATGTGTTTTCATTTACATGTTATAAGTTTTTTTTCCTCCACCATAGGATGGTTTCCGACTACATGCAAGGAAGCTTTCAGTGTTTGATCATCAACTGTTAGACTATGACGATGCAGGAGCCAACCAGAGGCACGATCCAAGGAAGGGGAGGGGTGGTGGCGGTGGCGGAAGGAGCCCTTGATCGTTGAAGTCTATAAGCTCGATAAGGGTGTCATGAATCAAGAACATTTTGGTTCTTGATCCGGATAAAATATATATTTTTTATAAGTTTATATCTTTATTAATATTAGATGCCTTTGTAGGCTCAACAATCTAAAGAAGTGAAGAGTGTATGTATCACTACGAGAGGTTTAATACTTTACTTTGGCTACAACTATAGAATAAATAAATGTAGCTTAATAAAACTTAACTATTATTACAACTTTAAACACAAGAAACATATATCAGTTACATATCATTTCATTATAACAGATTATGTGGTTCTAATGATTCAACAGTACTTACCTAATAACTTTCAAACATGTATCCAATATATATGTGTATTCAAACCCTAATTTTTTATTAAAATTTAATGTAGATCACAAATTTATTTTCAAGATTCGAAACAGCCTAAATATATACTCAAAGTATATAAGTGTTTGGGGCCTTTTGAAGCACCCTCTAGCTTGTTTCAATAGGCAATATTCCACAGGCACAATCCACGTGTCATCTAGAGCGAGGACACTCATATGGGTCACATATTTGGTAACTATAGGATCAATACAATAATTTTAAGCCCCAATAATTAAAGTAAAGACTATATGTTTCATTGGTAAATGATGAGATAAAAGTTCGGGGCAGACATAAATTCATAGAATCATATGACGAAGGGTTGTCAACAAAAACTTAAAAACAACATAATTATTAAAGGAAAGTTTGTCAATAAGCTATACAATAATCTTTGACTTGTGTAAAATGTTACATGTTTGAGGACCAATGTTAGTGGTGCATTTTAATTTCCATGCTCATAAAGTTCTTTCATAGATAGAGAAATAGAAGGATGTGAAATTACTTCTTTGCCCTTTTGACTTTTGTTGTGCATGTGATAGAGAAGTTTTGACTAGGGGGCTGAAGTTTCGTTTAGATCCCACTATGGCTAGCTAAAGAAAGTGACACTAATCGAGTTAGAAAGAAGGGTTAGGTAACAATATAAAATCCATTATACGAATGAGTTGTTTTATATGGTAATATTCTGAACTTATTATCTGAATTATAGTAAATTTTACTAGACACATATGTTTATCAAGGTCGATAGATGTTAGAAAAAAAATTAGTTTTTTTTTAAAATAATCAACATACCCTTGTTACTAAAAACAAAAAAATTAATCAGATTATATAAGAAAACTCAAAACAAGTGATAACCACCATTGCCACACTTCATCCTCTCTTGTTAATCTCTTCATTCCCTCCTATTTCCTCAAGATTGCAAATCACATTTCATCATTTCTGGTAAAAGGAAAAGTGCAAGCAACCACAAAGTATCAAGTGACACAACTCTCTCGTTATCACTTTGATCCAGGAACAAACTTCCTGCTGGAACTTTTGTTGACCAAAAAAACCCCAATCATCGTTGTAGCCTTGATTGAATTTGTTTCACTATCGACTTTTGCAACCGCAAACCATCACATGACCAACATTATATGCTAATATTGGATTAGCCTACTTGATAGAGGCATTGCCTCTTATAAAGAAGGTCCTGGGTTTAAAATCAGGCAATAGGAGAATATTTGAGAGTAGAGTAGGAGTATGTTAGTATTGTTGTTCAAAAAAATCAAATTTGTTTTGCTATTCATGGACTTCAACTGTTTGTGAGTTGTTACCTAATATGACACCTCTATAAACTTTATTTAACTTCACATGACATCAGACTAACCAGTAACCACACATCCTTGCCCTTGACTCTCTATCATGGGCGAAGCTATTTAGGGGCTAGGGGGTGACTGCCCCCTCTTTTTCCGTCCGTAGTGTTAATTTTTCGACCGAAATGTTATTTTCAGTTAAAAATACTGGTTTCGCCTCCCCTTCCCGCTTTAAAAAATTAACATGTATTTTAGGTTTCAAAAATTTTCGCACCACCTCTCACTTAGTTTAAGCTCCGTCACTACTCTCTATCACATAAGTCACACCATCGTATTCACTTGAAATTTATAGCTAAGCAGATTTGTTGTATATGTTACTAAAATCATATGAGTTTGTTCATACAGACTTACAGAGTTTATTTGTCTAAGAGGGTTTTTTTTTTTTTCTTCCAAAACATATTCTTTTAGCTTTGTCACACAAAATTGTCATACTAACATACTTACACCATCTAGATACACAAATTTATTTACTTCATCACAAGTCACAAGTAAACCTACAACATACAATTATGCAATTGAATCATACAAATTCACACACATCATGTAAATGATTTACTGATTTAGACACACATTCACACGCTAACTTCACCTTACTATACACACGCAAGCAAAAATTATGATTTAAAAATATGTTAGACATAATTGAGAAAAGTTAAGGGTTGTTAATGTAAATAGGTTGAAGTTATGTTTATGTTTAAATATGTAATATGTATATATTAGAAGGGTTAAGGTGTAATATGTAAAAATAAGATTAGAGCTATATATACCATATGTGTGTGTCTGTAAATACAATTGAAGAACAAGATTTCATACGTATGTTTACATTTCAAAATTCTCATTCTTCAATTGTGTGTTCATTGTGTTCTTGGGCATCAAAATATGCCTTTTAAATGTTCTACCATTTCACATACAAACATAATCCAAACAATAATTATTAAACATATACTAAGTTCCATTACACCTAACTTCACACGCAATTAGATATCCATCATATGATATGCTATGAATGTTATCTTCCTAATATTAACCGTCACATAGTTAATTAACCAATCATTTATCTGTATCCAAAGTATTCATTGCCTGGAAGGTGATTAGCTGCAAAATATGCTAAAATTTGACTTAACCCGCTTGATTGAAACATTATATTCTATTGTAGTCATGTAGAAAATGGTTCCTTCAATTAACAAAGCATCAACGGGCCATCTCGCAAGTTGGCAATCAAGAGTTCGGATTTCGATATCCGGAAGTTCGGATTCGTGGATAGCAATTTTGAAATTTTTTGTATAGTTCAGATTTTCGATATCCGATATAGTGTTTTTTTTTGCCGGATATTTCGGATATTCGAATATCTGAAATATATATTTTTAAAAGTTTTCTGATTGAATATCCGAATCCATATCCGAAATTTTCGGATATTTGAAAATGAACACCCCTACTCGGAAATTAGCAACAAATTAGCAACGAGACTTTGTTGGTGTAAGATATTGATCTTCTCTCGGTGATCCATCTATTAGTTTGTCACTAATCCCATGGTATTTACCGATGAATTGAAGTAGTTTATGGTTTTTATACATCTTTTAGTTGATGTCATCTTGGAGGTCATGATCGCGTAACAGGGGAAGGAAATAGACATAGAAGTATGTGTGGTTGGCAATGTTTGTAGAAGTGGTGGGTGATTAATGCTACAATTGTTGGATTTTGTGGTCTTGAAAACATATCAGCTCTATCTAATCAGTGACGTAACTTGAACGTTTTGAAAGTGGGGCGGGAGTTTTCGAAAACCATAATACATGTTAATTTTTTGAAACGAGGGGCACAACCAACACCTAAAACAAGAAATAACCATTCAGTCAAAAAAATTGTATAACGGACGGAAGGGGGGGTTCGGCCCCTTGCCCCTATTAAGCTTTTTCCATGTCTATCTCTAGCAAATGAACATGAAAATATATTCAAATCATTCTTTAGTAATTATATATATGGTAAAACAAAAAAGTTAGTAATTTTTTAAATCTAACACAGAAAATAAATAAAGATTATTATTTTTTATCAAATCCATTGTTAATGCTTCAGATAGCTTGTCGCTAATTTGTGTAAATATAAGATCTTGTGTTAGTTTCTTCATAATTGTTGATGATAAAAGTTGCTAATGAATATCGCTAATCTGTCACTAAATGTTAATATAAGATCCTGTGTTGAACTTTCCATCATTGTTGACGAAAATAGTTTCTAACATATGTTTCATCGGTAGTTGGTTAAAAAAACACTTACTAGAAAACTAGCACCAGTCTTCTAATACATTTCATTATTTTCAGACACAAGTATTGTGGGTTTTACATGTGTTATTCATTAATACTTACGCACTCCAAAACCATATTTTTAACAAATAATACACAAGTTGTAAATGTGTTGATTGTTTGATAGGTGATAAAAGATGGGTTAAAGTGGTCATAAATAGATTAGCATGTTATTGATTTGTTGTGATTCTATAAACAAATAAAACATTTTAATTTGAACACAACTTATTTAGTTAAACAAATAAACTTAAACATGACATGTTTATTAAACATGTTACATATTAAACATGTTACATATAACATAAAATGTGATTAGTATGATGTTTATGTTGTATTTTGATCCCAAGATTATCATTCTCTTAAGTGATGTTATATATTATGATCACTTGAAAGAGGCTTTAACCACACTGTTATATATGCGTTATTTAAACAAAGTGATTATGAGTATCAAGATTTTACTACCAAATGAATGAAGAAAGAGAGGATTAATTGCGACACCCCAACCCGGTTCAAGGCTGACGTGTCACATATACGGAATCAGAAGTAAATGCAACAATCACAAATGTATTTAAAACATAAATACATAAGCCTTAAGTTACTAATTAAACATAACAAAATAACTATTTAAGTTTTAAGTATTGATCACCACATTTATTACAGATCAAAAGTATTCAGATTTAGTTCCGATTTTACTCTCAGAAGTTCCCCACCTGGTTTCCTTGATTACCTACACAATACAGATAAACACCACAAAAACAAATATGGCTGAGCCAAAGAATGCTCAGTAACGGATAAACAACGGTAATAAATAAGTTCAGAATGTGGTGAGAAATATGTAAATTCATATGAAATATAACCAGAGTGGTCAGATACAGGATCAGAACAGTAATCAGTGGTCTGACTTTTATAAAATATAAGCTTTCAGAAACGTTGACACATATTATATTTTAAGCCATATTTTAAACATTACAGAATATACCACGAGCCGATTGTACATACAAAAGTGTAAGGTTCACGGGTAGCTACTCCCGCTTACCAGACACATGAGATAGTTAGTGTTGGCATACACGTCACTATCCCCCAGAATCAGAAAGTACAGTTTAAAATTATCCTAGGACCAGTCCATACGCCTCTCCAGAATTCAGTAGGTGCACAAATGTACTATCAGAGTACTAATGGAGACGTCGTGAACTCAACTAACCATCACGGATGGTTCCACATTATGGTTGCCGCCATAATGGGCCTGTAGTCATCCTTGCAGGTAGGGCATGCTCGGGTAGCAGAATACAGTTTCAGAAAGTTCAGTAGGTTCAGTAGGATAGATAAACTACCATATAATCTCATAATCGGATCATGCAATAATGAGTACAACATAATTTAGATTTATTGCATGATAAACGAAACAGGGAAACACGATATCATATCGTGTTAATCAGAAATCAGAACAATACAGAAACGAAATTTAATGATTACAGAAACGGTTTACAGAAACGGTTTACAGAAACAGATTACAGATCAGAAAATACTATGATTTAAATAAACGGAATCCGTACAATAACGGATAACATAATTTATACTCTGAGTTAAAAAAACGGAATCCGTACCTTAGCCTTAGCAATTAACTCAGCAAATAATCAGATAAATACGCACGTAGTCCAATTTCCTGACTATTCAGAAACCTGTGTTTTATTTGATTTCATGTTAGTTTAAATAGTTTAATATTCGTATACTTGATCGGTTACATTAATGATAACTTAGACCTTTTTAACATTCAACCGATCAAATTGGTTTCTTTTACTAACTCCTTGATTAATATTTGTAAATATTCTATTTTTTTTTATAAGTCAGAGATTTCTAACGTTTTTGATCGGAAAGGTTATGATTTACGTACTTTTATAATAAAATGATTAAAAAGTTGTTTCGGTTATGACTTGAACTTGTGGCCTCTTAAATTGGATTTTCAAGACTTAATCGGTTATACCCAATAGATAATTATCATTTAGTTATTGTAAAATAATAATAATAATAATAATCTCAAAACCTGGCATGTGATATCAAGTTTGCAAAAAAAAATAAAAAATCAAGTTCAAGTTGAGGATGATTAAAATTGATGCAATGAGCTAGAGTAGAACCCATGACTTCCATTCCCAAACTCTTAAACTTTAAACAATTGAACTAGTGTGCAAATTATTGATGTGTTTTCATTGTTTATTGTTTAGTACATAAAATTTATGGCTTCATTTCTTCTTCACAGTATGGCTCCATGACAGCCTAATACGCAGACATATATATATATATAAGCACATGTATATCAACCATTTACCATTAGATTAGGGTCTGGACCTGATTTTCCTTTTTCTTTGGTTAAGTTTTACGTTTGAAAACCACAAAAATTTACGAAGATTATCGAATACGGATCATTAACGAACTTGATTGTAAATGATTTAAAGCTTACCTAATGCATTAGAACAGATCTACTGCAACTGGAATATGATTGCAACTACGATTGGAGTTTGAATGATGGCAAAAACGACCGTAATTGAACCGAACGTTGTGCTGGGATGCCGGTTTTCGCTTCGGTCTTTCTTCCCTGTTGGAACCGATGATGATTCCGGCAAACAAAGCAGCAGATAAAAATATATATGTGCTGCTCTAGCTTTCGATTGTGTGGTGTAGAAGAATGACACGATGTTGAGATAGAAAGCATCAAAAAAAATATCTTCAATACGTATCTATACTATATAATAAATAAATGTTTTATATGACACATGTCAAGTTTTTAGACCACTTAAATATTGTTTTCCCACCTCTCTCTCATAATAAATGTTGTTTTGCCATTTTTTTATTAAATTTTTATTTTTTTTCTTTTCTCTCTCCTATTCAAATTTAAATATTTAACATGTCTAAGTGTGTAATACATCTGTGTTTAATATTATATGTGTGTATTAAGAAACATTTTTTTTATAAATTTTTATTTTTAAAGTTTTAGTTTATAAAAAAGGTATAACTAATGTTATTAGTTTTAATATAATCATTTAAATTCAAGAAGATGTAATAAAATTATTTTAATTATGTAAATTTATGATGAAATAATTATAAAATCACATATTTTTAATTCGCAACCCGTGTAATACACGGGTGTATAACCTAGTATATATATATATATACACACACACACATATATGTTATGTCGGTTTTATCTTAGCTTGCAAAGGAAGTTTGTTTGTTTTTTTGTTTTTTTTAACAATATACGTATCTAGTGTTGAGAATATTTTTGATCTAATCAGAATATGGTCCAGGTATGGTTCAGTTTCTAAGTCGGTTTTTACTTCCGTCGAGTACGGTTGTAAATATTAGTCGAGTGATATTTAATTAGATGTTACCAATTTAATCAACTAACATTCAAATAGAATTTTAGCTTATTATAAACGTTAGGTATTATTAGATTGTTCGTTTCGGTTTATTTATAATAACCGGTTCAAAGTATAATAAATTAAATAGTCCGGTTATTAGCGCGTTATTTCTTTCGAACTTGATATCAAATTTGTTGGAACATTCTTAGTCGTATTTATTATTCAATTTCATTTATTGAGTTAATTAGTAATATTTTTTTTAATATTTATTTATATATTTTCTTGTTACGTTTTTACGGGTATTATATTAATAGTGTGAGTTATTATTATTATTTGAGATGAAAACAAAAAGTTGTCACCATTTTATCATGGAGTGAGCATGATTAGTTGTTTTCTTCACTTATGGTCAAACCCTTATACGCAATAATAAAAAACTTGATGGTATTAATTACTTGATGCATAACCGAATTACATAAGGCTGTAAACGAAATAAATGTTCAGCAAATAGTTCGTGAACAATTGGCGGGAAGTTCATTTATATGCATTCGTTTTATAAATGAATGAATATGAACAAGAAATTTTGTTTGTTTTTCATTTATTTAGTTAAATAATCAAACATGAACATATGTTATGTTCGTGAACGTTCGGTAATGAGTTCGCGTATGCTCGTTTATATTCATTTATTATATTTATTCACTAAATGTGTTATATATATATATATATATTTTATTTTTAGTTTAATATCATAACAGTTAAACTAGAAATATAGTTATTTGAAATTAACATATTTGAAACATTAGTTTAAGATATTTTCAGTAACGATTATTATTTTATTTTAAGATAATCATATTTTATTTTTATATATAAAAAATCATTGTTCATTTAATGTTTGTGAGCAAGTAAAAGCCATCAAAGATATGTCAAATTAATGAATAGTCGTTGATCACAAAAAAAGTGAGAAAATATCACAATTTATCAATCATCTAAATCTAAATCCCCAATTAGATTTGCAGCATTTCTCAAACCCAAGCTCCACTGAACTCTTTCTAGGGTTTCTACTTCCAATTTCAATCTCAATCGACTCGTCTCACTTCGAACTTGCTACATTACCAGAAGCTTACACACCAATTTAATTCGAATGCCCTAAACTTGGATTCCTGTTCTTCGATCGAAAACTATGATGGATCGATCAAGATCCAAGAGGTACTACTACGATCAGGACTACGATCATATGGACACTAGAACAAAACAACGCTACAACAACAGCTACTCCGGCGGACATCATTACGGTCCCAACAACCACCACCAGCGACGGAGCATCGGTGGCGGTAGCGTCGGCGGTGGCCGGAAGCCGCAGGAGCCTTCGTCTCTTATGGTTACCACCAGTTACCGGATCTTATGTCACGATGCGAAAGCTGGAAGTGTGATCGGGAAGTCCGGGAGCATAATCAAAGCTATCAGACAGCATACTGGAGCTTGGATTAATGTGCACGAATTGTTGCCTGGTGATGAAGAGAGGATAATCGAGATCTCAGATACACGGCGGAGGGATCCCGATGGTAGAATGCCTAATTTTTCACCAGCTCAGGAAGCTTTGTTGTTGATTCATGAGAGGATTTTGGAGAGTGATGGTGGTGGGTACAATTTGGGGTATGGGGGTGGTGATGATGATGATGATATGTACGGGTCTAGAGGAAATGCTGGTGGCAGTAGGATGGTGTCTAGATTGGTTGTTTCCAGGATGCATGTTGGATGTTTGCTTGGAAAAGGGGGGAAGATTATTGAGCAAATGAGAATGGAAACCAAAACTCACATTAGAGTTCTACCTAGAGATCACACGATACCTCGGTGTGTCGATATGTCTGAGGAAATTGTTCAGGTGGCAAAGCCTTTAGCTTTTGCAACTTAGAATTTCATTATTAAGCTTTACTTTAGTTTCTTTTGCTTTGTATGAGGTTAGTCTCAACTGCGTCTTAGTAAGCACCTGGTTATAGAGTCAGGGTTGGCTCAACCTTCCCGGGGTCTTAAACAAATCCTAAAGCCAGGGCCTTTTTGTGATAAAAGTAGTTATTTTGCTTAGAGCCATAATATGACTTACCATGGTAGTTAATGTGAGCATAAACCACAAACAAACGCCTCAAATTGGAGTTATCATATATTCATATTCTATCACTTGGCAATATTTGTTTTGACATTATTGAAAACGATTAACACAGGTGAAATGAAGATCCTTATCCCTATAAAGCTTTTTTGGGGCCCCTAAAATTTTAGAGGGCTAAAGCGAGCGATTTTTCTCTTTACAGTAGAAATGCCCCTGAATAGAGTCATTTCAATGCTGCAAGCTTATTTTTATTCTATTTTTGGCATAAAGTTCTTGGTTTTGTTTGCTAATCACCAACTTATTTTTAATCTTATTTGTTGCATAAAGTTCTTGGTTTTGTTCGGTAATCTTACCCAATGATATTCTTGGCTACATTTTGCTTCTTGACCATGTTCTTATACTATTGTATTCTTGCTTGTGCAATTCTTTGCTTTCTGTTTTTTTTTTTGATACAGTGGTGATATCTAGTCAAATATTCCAGGCGATGAAATTTTCACTAGTTTAGAAATATGAATTTTGAATTTCATATTCATTTTTTTTTGTTTTAATGTATCTTCCAAGATGTGTGAGTTTGTGCTCTGTCTATATCCAAAATAAAATTACCTTTTGTATATATCTCCTTTTTTTGATTATCGGCTTGCAATGTTTATCTAGTGATTGGTCAAGTTTCCTTTTTTGGTTTCAAAAATTTTCTTCATGTTGCTTCTCTGATGCTTCAATGTCTTTTTGGATAAGTGATTCTTGTTATCTTATCATATTCTATTTTATTAATACTATTCAAACTTGTGATTTACCCTTTTATTAATTTTTGTGAAAATAACGTCAAAAGCATTGGGTTGGTCGGTTAATCAGGCGTCATGAGCTGGGGGTCTCATTGGAAGCAGTCTCTCTATTCTTACAGGATAGAGGTAAGGCTGTATACATCTTATCCTCATCAGATCCTACCTTTGCTTTGCTAATAGTGGGATATTCTTAGTATGATGATTATGATAATGATGATGTTCTGATTTATAGCCATTGTAATATCTTGAGGGTTTGTAAGAATGATTATGTCGTATTGTTACTGGGCAACAAGTTTTGAGTTAGCATGCTTTTGCTTTATAATTCTTTTCATGTATCCTTTCGTACTCATCCTATATAATATTTTAATTTCAATATGATAAATATATAGGTTGTTGGTGACATGATTTCAGTAAAGAATGCGATAGAAATTATTTCATCACGATTGAGGGAAAGTCAACATCGGGATCGTAGTCATTTTCATAATCGGCTACAATCACCTGAGCAGTTCTTTCCTCCTGAAGATGATTTCATGCATCACCCAAATAATATAACTCGTCGGCAATCAATGGATGGGCCTAACTACAGGCCCCGCTTACCTGGTGGTTTAAACAATGCTAGAAGCTTTAATCATGCTTCAAGGCCATCTGGTTTTGTTAATGATATTGGAACTAGTCCTGTGCCTGACAATGCCCAATCACTATATCCGGAAGATCTTGTGTTTAGAATACTTTGTCCAAATAACAAGGTTGATAGTGTTATTGGGCAATCAGATGGATTTATGGAGTTGCTTCAGAATGAAATTGGTGTAGAAGTTAGGGTGGCTGATCGTGTGGCTGGGTCAGATGAACAAACAATCATCATTTCTTCAGATGAGGTATTCTTTTTCTCTATTTCCATTATTCATAATGATAGGAAGTGCGGATTCATGTTTAGAGTTTTTTTTTTTTTTTTTTTTTTTTAATTATTTCTTTGAGTATTGCTGTACACATTAAATAATATAAATAATTATTACTTCATCTTGTACAACTTGTACAACTTGTTTGAACTTTGTAGTGTTTGGGAATCTCATGATTAACCTTTTATCTATAAATTGATTAATTTGTATTCTATCTTGTTTTAAATGGGTCAAATGGGTTATTAGGTTAAAGCTAAAAGATTTAATTAGAAAGAATATAGTTTAAAGAAGTTGACTGAGTTAAGCTGGTCGAAAATAATCCATATTGTATTCAAATGCATAAACGTCCAAAATTGTTTTTGTTTCAGGGGTTTGATTATTGTATTATTATTGGTTTATTGTCATATTTATCAAATTAGTTACTCTTACATTTTCAAAAATCGATTATTAAGTTTTTGTGGCCTGACGCTGCCTATTTTGGCCCACACCAAATAGTATGCATTTTTGCACAAAACCACCCATCCCCCCAACCCCACCCCACCCCCACACACAAACACAAAAGTCCATTTCCCACCCATGGTAGTTTTTGTTTCAGGGGTTAGATTATTGTATTATTATTATTATTATTATTATTGGTTTATTGTCATATTTATCAAATTAGTTACTCTTACATTTTCAAAAATCGATTATTAAGTTTTTGTGGCCTGACGCTGCCTATTTTGGCCCACACCAAATAGTATGCATTTTTGCACAAAACCACCCATCCCCCCAACCCCACCCCACCCCACCCCACCCACACACACAAACACAAAAGTCCATTTCCCACCCATGGTAGTTATACTAAAATGTGCTTATTTGCTATTGATTTTCTGTTTTTGTGTTTAAAGATGCTACTGTAATAGTGAGAAATGTAATGTTAGGGCCCTGATGATGAACTCTTTCCTGCTCAAGAAGCTCTTTTGCATATCCAGACTCGAATTCTTGATCTTGTTCCTGAAAAAGAAAATATTATCACTACTCGTCTTTTACTGTCTGCTGGTGAAATTGGGTGTTTGGATGGAAGAGATGGATTCTTAGCTGAAACCAAAAAAATGACTGGTGCAGATATTCAGATTCTGCCCAGAGAAAATCTTCCACAGTTTGTATCGGTTAATGATGAACTTGTACAGGTTTGTTGCTTATCTTTACATAAACCCTAATTCCAACAATGTCTTCACCACTAGATTCCTTTGGGTTTACTGTAATATACATTTTTGGGTGTGTTTGGATGTGTGATATTAAACTATTATAAATCAGAATCATTTTCTCCAAACACTAAAAGTAATAAAAAAGTCATTATACTAATATTCTTTTTGGTTCAGATTGTTGGAGAAATCAAGGCTGCTAGAGAAGCTCTTGTGGAGGTGACATTGAGATTAAGAAGTTATATATTTCAGGGGTTATCTCAAAAAGATGGCCAACCTAGTCCCTTTCTTGCACCAAGCCCTGTGGGAAGTGCTTCAAATTTGGAAGCAGCATCTAGCAATAACACAACTGGAAATGAAAATACGGTTGCATCCAACCAAACCACAGTAGCACCTGCTCCGGCAAAGGTGACCAGACTATCTTGCCCGTTCATCTGTTATAGATATTGCAATTTTTACACTGTTACTTATGAATGGTTCGGGGCATGCAAAAGTCCAAAACTGGATCTAACAAAAACTGAAAATTTGGAAATGTTGTAACCAATTGTACTGCATAGTACTGACTCAGTGATAGTTTAGAACTGCTTTGGTCCCAGACTTTATTCAAACTTTTGGGCTAGGTATTCAAGCTTTAATTCCTTGCCTGTATGGGTTTTATCAAAATAAAAGAAGAGAATGGTTTTGTGTCAGTTTCCAGTCCGACTGGTACCCAACGTACTAAAGCTGCTGGTTTTGCTACTTTAAAAAAATGGGCATATATATTCTAGCTTCTGTTATGTTTTCTAGCATGGCTTTAACTCATTATATAATTGATTTATTTATTTATGTGTGTTTTTGTGTGTAGAATAACGGGGGACTTAACAGTGAAGCTGTTAATCAAACTGAAAGTGGGAGTTGTGAAGATGCACCAAGTGCAGTGAATAGGTAATGGTCTTTTTCATTTTACTAATTTGTTAACTGTGTACTTCACACCTAATAAGGCCAAGATATATGTATATACCAATTTTTAATCTCTTCTTTTTAGGATTGCTGTACCACTGGTTACTAGGAGTATACTAGAAGTTGTTATACCAGAGTATGCGGTCCCCAAGCTGATAACAAAGTCAAGAAATAAACTTGCTCAAATTAGTGAAGTAAGCTTACCTCCAAACTTCAAATCTATTTAGTAATGTGTCAGTTTGGCTGTTTGGGCTATTTTTGTATACCCCTAATGGGTCGCTGGGTAAAAATAAAAGATATTGTTAAAAAAGAAAAAGGTCAAATAAGTTGAAATGTTGAATCTAATTCCAAATGTATTCAAGTGAATAGAACTAGAAATCTTGCAAACCAGAAAAGAAGGAATAAAGATGTGCTTGTGGGTCGGGTTAGGTCAATCCAATCTAAACCAAACCTGTTTTGGCTTGGTACCCAACTCCTAAATCCCACCTCCATTTTTTATGCATTAATTATCTTTTGGTACTTTAATGGTATCACTTTTGACTTGTATGTTATTATTTGAATTGCAACCAAACAAGCTTTCGGGAGCCAATGTTAAATTGGTTGATACAAGCCCAGAAGCAACCGAGCATATCATTCAAATATCTGGTACCCCAGAGCAAGCTGAGAGGGCCCAGAGTTTGCTTCAAGGATTTATTTTGAGCAGTATGTACTTTTTTTTCCTATCTTTCTATGCATATATTTGTGCACGTGCAAGTTCTATAAAAGCAAAAGAGGCAATTCAACATCTGGCCCTAAACATTTTTGTCCAGATTGTAAAAATTCTTATAAACGGTGTGTTAACTATGATTTCCAAATATATGCCATCTGTACAATAAAATAATTTCACCTAATAGCAACTAATTTTTTGAAGTGTTTCCCTTGAACTTTTTTCTAACCAAAAAAATCACTCAAAGGTTTCAATAATGTTCCCATTGTTATGAAATATTTTTTATAAATTTTATATTTTAGAAGAATTTAAATGACCTAAATGGAATGGAAATGAAATTTGTTTACTACTTAGTGTTCCTTTTTTACGTCCCGTTAGCGGTGCGCACATATAATGTATATATGTGTCGACAGCTCTTGAGGGGCAAAAGTAAAATTGCACTAATTTTAACGTTATTTTACTTATTCAGTGAAAATAACGTTAAAATCATTTTCGGACGGTTGATCAAGCATCATGAGCCGAGGGTCTCACTGGAAGCAGCCTCTCTACCCCTACGAGGTAGGGGTAGGGGTAAGGCTGTCTACATCTCACCCTCCTCAGACCCTGCCTTAGCATGCTAATGGCGGGATATACTGAGTACGTTGATTGATTGATTGATTAGTGTTCCTTTTTCACTTTCACCTGGAGTTCGAGGTAATTATGAAGGAAAAAAGTTACTAAACAGTATCCAAGTTTCATGATTGTTTCATTTAGGTCATCTAGTATAAAAATTGTAAAACTTTCACAACAATGGAATAATAGTGAAACTTATTGGAATATTATTAAAACTCGGTTTTTATCTCATAATGATTTAGAGTTTGTGTGCATTAAAGACATACTTTGAATCATATTCCACTTGTTCAACCCACATTTGACATGTTTCCTTTCAACCTTAGTTTTTTTTTACACATTTGACTCGTTAAGAGAGAAATCAAAACTCACATCATCCCGTACTTGTATCTCTGTTCCAACTTGTATATTGATCATTATTCAATTGTTTAATCATGCAGCCCAAGAAGATGGCCCTTGAAAAACATCAAAGAGGGGATATAAATAGTACTAAACTAGGCACCATTAAGGTACATGAATTAGTTTTATAGGGTTATGAAACAAAAATGAGGTGTAATTTTCAATTTCTTTTAATGTTTCTGCATGATTGTGTTTATACTTGTAAAAGATTGTGCTTGATGCGTATCATCATCGAATATTCGAGTTGTATGAGTTCTTGAACAGGAGTGTTCTTCAGGCAGCCAGTCAGCCCGTAAGCTATCACTCCCTTTTTCTTGAGTTATTATTTATAATTTTATTTTTTAATTTGTCTTCAAATAAATGTATATTTTCAAAATCCCCCCCCCCCCCAAAAAAAAAGCGTTTTATATCGTAGTTGTAAACTTTGAAAAATGCTTTTCTTTTTTGGGGTTCGGATTAGATCTGACAATCTTGACCTATATCAAGAAATTGGGTAGATTTGGGTAAGAATTATTGTGTTGTGAGTTAAAATGGGTAACATTATAACATAAAATGGGTAGAGATGAGTTACACTTTAACACAATGCAGTATGAGATGGATAACTTAAAAACTATGTGAATATAATGTATTCAAACAAATAAAAATGATTAATAATATATTTGATGATAAAATCATTAAAAATTATTTAAATAAACTATTAGTTCCATTACAATTTATTTTAACTTAAACTCAATTGATGTTTTTTAAAAGCGAACTATTATACTTATTCTGACTCTTTACGTAGCTCAACCTGCTTATTTTTGTAGGCATGGTTCGGATGGAATAACATACTGAAAAATGAACTAGACCGGGCTGCATTATATTCTTTATTATTCACTATACGAAGTCGTTTTAAAATCTCTGTTAGGCCTAGATTTGTAAAAAGTAAGAAAGGGAAATTAGAACTTTTATTACTTCATTTTATTAGATGCCTTTAGTACACACTTGCTTGTTTAGAATAGTAAACTGTATACTTTTTAACGAAATTGTTGTTTGATCAAGTCTCTAAGACTGGTGATTTTATCATGGATGTAAGAGAATCAAGTTGCCTTAGAAGAAACTTGAGATCTCTTATCGATAAAAATTTCAAATGAGGCGAGCTCAAACGAGCCTAAACTCGAGTTTTTAAATATGACACGTTTAGTTATTAAACTCAAGCTTGAACTTCACATGATGAAATAATGAGTTTTTATTTATTATACTTTTTGTTTAATTAAATAAGTGTATATTTATATAAATAATTGTTTTATATATAAGATTATGATTAGTATAATAAAATCATGTATATTATGTTATATATGAAAAATATAGATATAAATATATATATAAAAAATCGATAATAAAAAAGAAATAAATTAATAGTAAACGAGTTGAGTCGAACTCGAGCTTGAAATTTCTTTTACGAGTGAGCTCGAGTTTTAGAAATAAAACTCTAAATAAGTTGAGCTCGCGCTCAAGTGAATTAAGTCAAAATTAGCTGAACTTGAGCTTAGGGATTAGCTTGGCTCGTTTACACTTCAAATTTTATCTAATAAAATATACATGTTAAAAACAAAAACAAAAAAAGTATACACTTTCTTTATTACAATCAACCTAAAAGAGTGTGAAGTTTAAAGCGTTTTCTTTTTATGTTGGAAAAACATAGGCCAAAGGCCACTTTCTTGAAGAGTCATTTTAATATTACAAAGTTTTTTTTTTCTTCTAGCAGTTACTGTATTGTGCTTACAATAGTTGTAAGTTCTCTCTTTCATTTTAATATAATATCCTTCATTTAAAATAAAAAAAAAAGCACCCACAAGTGGATTGTGCTTGAAACCTCCATTTATGTTCATGTATCAGATAATAGTTTATTCAGATTTGAAAATTTTAACCCGACTCATATTCTTAAAATTAAGAATCTGACACTCCGATATGAATACATCTGAATCAACATGTTTTTTATATTCGAAAAACCTGAATAAGCATGTTTTATTCATGTTATTCGGGTTGAATTATCCAAATAAGCATTCAAGCTTTTGAATATATGATCTGAATAAAATATATATATTCGAGCCGAATAAAACTGAATATCTAATTTAATTAACTTTTTTCATGTTTCAGATACGATTTATATTTTTTGTTTTTTAAAAGCTCTAAAATCATTTTAGTCCAGGAGTTGGACTTTCGAGTTCCACATGATACGAGGCTCATAGCCATGAGGATGGTTTCGACGTGAAGGGACTTTTCTCTTAACCGGACAAATGACGAAATGTAATTTTTTTTCTTTTTTTCTTTTTTTTCCGCAAGTTATTCTTAATAGATTGATATGATAGCTGTCGTTCTTAAGCCTATATTAGTGGGTTGGGTAAGGTAATGTGTTGGAATTTTAATAGAAAATGAGATTATACTAATTTTGGTATTTGTTACATATTTAATTATTAAAAACTAAGTCTATGTTCTACGATGTGAGAGGTTCACAACGAACTAAACTAGGTTCAAAAGTAAGCTAAAATGAATGAGATATCGAAACTTAAAAATGTAGTTGAAGACATTAAAAATGGGAAATAAGTTTATTCCATATTGATGGAAGGATAAACCTTGTGTGTGTTTATAAGTGGGAGCTAATTGGTATAAAGCATTATCAAATGTAAAGAGTTGAGCTTGAAGAAGGCGCATGCATGCGCCTGGGCTGGGCCGGGCCGGTCTGGCTTTGGGCTCTTTTTGCTGCTCTGTTTCAGAATTTCATCAGTGGTTGTTAGCAGTTGTTGTAACCATTGAAAGGGATCAATTGTTGTTCCGTGGTTGCTATCCATGGTTGCTAGCAGTGGTTTTTTGGTAACTGTTAAATAAACAGCAGTTATTGTTTATCAATTTCAAATGTTGCATTTAATAATCAGTTTCAATTGACTAATTCAATTTTCTGATTGTTAGACAAAATTAATTGGCTGTTTAAAGTGCAGACTTAAATTCTTGCATGTTTCAGGTGCTGATCTACCAGTATAAATACAAGGTTATGTACCTTGGTAAAAAGACTGAAAAACACATGTAACTTCTGAAACACACTGCAATACACACTTTTTTCTAACAATTTTGCAATCGATTTTGTTTTCCATACTCTTGTTTCATGTATAATTTCATGTGCTAAGTTAATTCCGACGGTATATACTGCTCCGGCTGTTGTACCCTGTGAAACACGTGATTTACATTGGTGGCTCAAAATCTGTTTTAAGGGACCTATGTTGAACAAAAAACCTTAACCAACACATGTTTTTTCTTGTTATTGTTTTAATCTTATGTCTTTATTGTAATTCTATATTTATTGTAAGTGTTTGAGCATTCAGTTTTATTTAAATTGTATTGTAATCTGAAATATTAAAGTAATATAATATTTATATTATTCTGTGAACGACGCTCTTACATAATGTAACAAATTAGACAGGTTCTAATTAAGATAGATGCAGGCTAGGATGAGTTTTAAACAATATTAGTTTAAGTCTAAAATTGGCAGTTTTTAAGAAAAAAAAATTTCATTCAAGTTAAAATAAGTTGTTACAAAACAAATAATTTATTTGATAATCTTTGTGATTTTTCTCACTAAATATATTATTGATCCAATTTACACTTTTAAATTCATTTTATTCACATGATTTCTAAGTTAACTATATTGACTTGCATTGTATTAAAACGCTATTCATTTCAACCCGTTTTATGTTATAATGCTACTTATTTTAACCCAAAAACAATAATTATTAATCCAAAAACAATAACTCATTTTAACCCAACGACTTTGATCTTGTTACTTTTATTAAAAGTGAGACATTCACATACGTTTTTTCACCCAACATGTTAAAGAGAAATATATAGTTTATAAAATGAACTCTAAACAATATATAAAAACCTTTTGTATAGGTCCTTCAAAAATTATTTTCAAAGTTATATATATATTTTATATATATCTACAAACATAACAGTTTTTAACTATACATGTTACTGATAAATACTATATTACTATATTCATTTATATAAAAAGTGTATTATTAGTTTTAAAATGTACTAGTAGTTGAGAGAAAAATGTATTACTCGGTAATGTTTTCTTATCTTCTTTATTTTTCCGCTTCTGTCATCAAATAAGAAACGTCTATTTTTTGTTGATTTATTATAGAGGGCCGTTTCTGAGAAATTAGTTGCCACGTGCAAATATTAAAAACGGGCCATATACGCGCGCGCGCACACCAATTGACGATAATTAAAACACTAAAAATATAAACAATATTGTTTTATCAAAATGATGCATTTCAATGTTTTAAATAACTAAATAAAACGTGACATTCTTTTAGTATTTTTTTGATGCAAAATTGTTGATTAAATCTTCATAATCCACATTGTCTAGTATCTCATTCTCAATAGTAACATTGTCAATGCATTAAGTCTTTCTTGAGACATTATCAATCGTAAGTATAACTTCAACAACTTCAATTTTGAAAAATTTCTTTCTGCAGATGCTACAGTTACCAGAATAGTCAACAAGATTCTATATGCAATTGATGCATTTGAAAAATAATCAACTTACTTCAAATGTTTTAAATATAATTAAAAATTGAATTGTTATATGTGTTTGTTGTAAAATAAATTAAAATATATACAATTTTTTTAAAAATTTATAGCCGCCTAAAAAATTGGGCCATGTGCGGTTGCACCTGCCGCACTTGTTCTAAGACTCTGTGTTTATCAATCTAACATAAACTTGTATAATACAATTATTTTTAATCTATTATTATTATATATATATATATATATGTGTGTGTGTGTTAGGGGTGTCGTTCGGGTTGGTTCCTCGGGTTTCGGGTTGTTCGGGTCTGGTTATTCGGGTTTTTGTAATATGAAATTGGAACCGAGAACCGAACCATTTAACTTCGGTTTAATTGGTTCTCGGGTTTCGGTTCTCGGGTTTAATCGGGTTGGGTTAAACGGTTCTCGGGTAATACTTGAAAAACTAATATTCTATTTTTCAAACAAATAAATTTAAAACATGTTTAACCAAAACATATATTTCCTTAAAAATTTCAAATGTATAACTATAACATAACTAAAACTTGTTTAACCAAAACATACATTTTTCTTCAATAATGTCAAAACATATAGAGGATTTGAAAATAAAAAAATGTTACCGCCCCTTAGAACCGTAGTTCGGGTTATTCGGGTTTACCCGAACAAACCTCGTGGGTACCCAAGGACCGAACCATTCTAAGTTTTCGGGTTCGGGTAATAGGCTTTTTCGGGTTGGGTATTTTCGGGTTCGGGTTTTTCGGGTTCGGGTACGTGTTATTCGGGTTGGTTCTTCGGGTTCGGGTAAAAAACACACCCCTAGTGTGTGTGTGTGTGTGCCTCAATTTTGATGACGTGGCGAAAATTTACCGGTGGCAGCGGGAAGAGAGGTAGGGCGGTGAGGGCGGCGGTGATTGGTGGTGGAGCAGCGGAGATCCTGCCAACAAGCCACCAGGATTGGGAAAACCATAATTTATCATCATTGCTGTGAAAAACCACGTGTGACGGCTTCAAATACTCGATTACAAATCTTTTAATTGAAGTTTACGTATTTATTATTTTTGTTAATTACAATTAAATATAACCACCCGCAGAATTATATATTTAATTGAAAATTGCCTTCGGGGTTTCTATCATTTGTTAGGAACAACAAATGTATCATATTTCTATAATATCCTAATTAAATATATTTTTTTGTCTGGGTTTGAACTTAATGCCTTTCATTTATAAGACAAGGTCTCTATCAAGTATGTTACTCTCAAATTAACGATTTTTACCATCTAAATTGTATAATTATATAGGTTAGACTTAAACTCAAGACTACCTAATTGGGATTTAAGAAGGTTCAAACAACAAAATTCCCTCTTCTCCCCCTCTCTATCAATTCTCTCGACCTCATCACAACCGATCACCCTAGACTGATTGTTTAAAAGATTAATAACTATTGTGTATTTTTTTTTTTGTCAATTTATACTTCTCATCTTCCTTAATCAACGTAAAATTATTTCTATGAATCAATTGAAACATGAAATATTTATTTAGTATTGAGTATATTTTGATATTAGACGATTAAAGGAATTTGTATTGTCCAAATATAATGAGGAAAATAAAAAATAATAAGCTGAATAAAAAAATAAGTATATGGATAAACAGAAAATAGAGCTACTAAAGGATAAACTAAAAGAACACGAAAAAATAAAATATAATTTGATTTATTAAATTTAGTAAAAGTAAATACAATAATTGTAAACACATGATAAATTATATATATATCTCCTTCACATAACACCGATTTGAGAAAACTTATAAAAGTAATTACAAATGTTATCAATTACGAATGATGTCTTGCCCTATTCGTAAGATAAATGTATTACTGAAGTGATATGATACCCAGGTCTTGGGTTCGATTCTTGATCTCACTCAATTTTACCTGCCTTTCATCGCTTTGCCTTTGAGTGGATGCTTGGGTCAGGTTTTCCCGAGAATTGGCGGCTGGTGGGCTAAGGGCTCTGTCCGCTTGGACTAGTGGCCAGCTTAGACATCTTTTAGTCATTAGTGGCCGCGTAAGGAGTAACCGATAGTTGCTTAGTTGGCGTCCATAAAAAAACAAACCTTAACAATTAAATTTAATATTTTATTTTTGTTTTTTTCACTTCTTTTTGTTTTAAGTTTGAAATATAAAGAAAATGAAAAAACATATGTAGCTCAAATTATTACATATTGTAACTTGTACATTCATGCATGTAATTTCATGAGTTACATGCATACGAAACTTCATAAATTAGATATACATAATTTCGTTATATATATAACTTTATTTAATTTTTTTACAACCTTCTAACCTTGTAATAGGAGAACTTTTCTTAGTTTTATATTAACAGCTTAAAAATACATTGAATCAGTCATAAGCAGTACAAAACCACATGAAAGTACTAATGTATAACTTGAATGAGTTTATAGATTAGACATACCCTCACCCTAATTAAAGAATGATAAACAAAAAACTCCAATTTATTAAAAATATCTTCAATTTTCAGATAGCTTTACCTCTTAAATAATTACTCTTTAATTATTTCTTAATTTTCACTTATACGTTAATTATAGGTTTTAATTTTTGTTTTATCAAGACAAGTGTTTTTCTTTTGGATTTCCCACTTTTTACAAACATACAAATATCTATAAATTTCACATCAACATCCATCTTTTCATTTCTCCCAGAAAAATGGATCATCAACCTCCAAACCATCAAGACCCTCTGATCAACATTGATGAAGATCACTGGTTTCACTACTTTGAACAAGATCAAACCCATTTTTGCAGGTACAAATTATATGAATCTGTTTCGATCGTCACAAAATGGATTGCATCTGGGGATCAAACTAAGGGATGGTCAACTAATTTTTAACAATTTTATGGTTCTTGTTTGTGTTTTTGCAGAGATGATGACACACATGACCACCGGTTCGACTCTTCAAGCCAGCAATTCTTCAACTTGATCGATATGAACCAAGATTCACCACTTAACCAAGATCAAGATTACTTTTCTCAACTAGGGTTTCCATATTTCGACCCCATGGATGAATATTTAAGTTTATGGGACTGTTGGGACGATTACACGCCATTGCTTAGTTACAATGATGATCAAAGTCTTGAAGCCCATGGTTATAGTACTAGTGGCCATGAAGCTAAGACAGCTTCTACAGCCGGTGGTTCCGACAATCAAGGTGGCCAGAACGGGTGGCGACGGTCGAGAGCACTGGAGTTGGAGGAGATAGAGAAGCATTTTGAGATGCCCATAGCCATGGCAGCTGAGAAACTTGGTGTAGGGTTAACCGTGCTCAAGAAAAGGTGCAGGGAATATAACATAAAGAGATGGCCTCACAGAAAACTTAAGAGCATTAAATCCCTCATTCAAAATGCGAAAGTAAGTAAATTCCTAGATTATCCTTCTTTTTACATTGCTCATGCATGCAATTAGCATATAAAAGTATAAAACTTATAAGGGTGTGTTTGGATTGAAGGGTAAATTGGGTATTTTGCAGTTAACTAATGCCTATGTGTGTTAGCTTTCTTACATTGTTGACTCATGCGATTAGTAATTAAGCACGTGTGTATGGATTGAAGGGTAATATGGGTATTTACGGTTGAATAATCTTGTGTGTAATTAAACTTAAGATCACTAAATATCTCATTTAAAATGTAAAGCTAAATCCTATGTTACTTTTATTTTGACACTACTCATGCATGCAATTTATTTTGTATCGTAATTAGATAAGTGATCACGGGTTCAAACCCATGCGAGAAGTATATTAATTTAAGTGTGGTTTATGATTAAGATATATTTGTCATTAAAAAAAAGCAAAATAATAATAATAATAATTAGTAAACAAGTGACTATGGATTGAAGGGCAGATTTGATATTTTACATCGACATAATATGTGTATTATACATTGATTATTTATATGTTGCCTCTTAAAACTCAAGGAGGAATATTTAGGAGTGATATATATTTAGGAGTGATGTAAAGATAAAGGTTAATCCATTTATTACCCTTCATTTATCAATACCCATGAGTGACATTAAATAACAAGTTTGTATATTAAAGCGACAAATTAAAATTGTTTTTTTTATAGAAATAAATAATTAATATGTATGTATTTTGATAATTTAATTAGGACATGGGTTTAAATGAAGAGCTTGAGATACTTGAAGAGCAGAAGAAAATGATTAAAAAGCTGCCAGAAATGGATCTCACCCAAAGAACAAAGAGGCTGAGACAAGCATGCTTCAAGGCTAAATACAAGAAGAGAAGATTAGATTCCTTTTAACGGTCTTTAAATTATCTGTAATGAAGGGGCATTTTAGTCATTTACTATCACAGTACAATTAACTACCCATCCACTTGATCTAACTCTTAGTTAGTATTAACCATTAATTTTGTAATTAATCAAGAAGGGGTAGTGTAGCCATTATGAGGGCATTTTACCTTCTTTTGGTGCAACTGAATGTTCATTCTATATGTTAGATTTAATTTCTCTTTTGTTATTATTCTTCTATATCACAATATGTACGTGTCGCTATAAATTGCGAAATGATAACTAGGCTTTAATCTACTACATAGTGCATTGAAAAACTGCAACAAAAATGGGTCTTTAGCAACATAAAAAAAATTGTTGCTGATTATAGAACAGGCTGCATATTATGAGAGGTTTTTGGTTCGAGTTTTTTCATAAGTAATTGTTTTTGGATTATTATGATTTTTTTTTTCAGCACAGATTTATTTCTAAATGATAGGTTAGGTGGTTTGTTTATTTATTTATTTTTGAACACCTGAAATACATAGAATAAAATTAACAACACCTAGATTGCATGTTTATTAAAAACTCTCATGTGCCATTGTGTTTTTTTTGTCTGGCTTGCTTCATTTACAAGCATTTTTTTAATCTTCATTTTCTAATAATAGTGGCGCCTCGTGTGTGTGTGATGATCAAGGTCTTTAATATGTGTACTAGCTTTGGTTTTATGAGTGATGCTTATATTATACATCCCCATTTATGTAGGCAAGTTCCAAAAACACAAAACCACACCTTCTCTAATAGGTATAACCATACTGTCTAAAATACGTAATCAAACTCATTTTAAATCTGAACATATACAATGTTGGAGAAATTCGTTAATAATCGCTTGGAAATTTATCAAATCGTGTATGAAATCATCATTTGAAATCAATATTTCTACCTTTTCGAGTTCAAGAAACTTGATTTTTGGATAATTCAATAGAGAGAAAATTAATTAAAAATTGAATAAGTTTGTAATAAACGAAAGTGGTTGATTAATTAGTTATATATTTTAGTTGTTATAAGTTATAACTAGAAATTGAAATGTATAAAAAAAAATTGAGATGGACTCCTTTGATGTTTAGTTGGGCCTGGATGTTTGTTGGGCTTTGTGCAGACTAAATACGAGTTTCATGAAGTTAGACACTCTCAAGTCTCATCACTTCTCCTTTGTTTGATACATCCTATGTCCCTGTCACCTTTTAGGGTTTTCTGAGTTTTTCATCATTGTATGAGAGATTCATTTAAACGAGAACCAACAATTTACTGATAACAAAAATGCACTATTTATAAAAACACGGTTTAGTACTTACAAAAAATAATTCTTTATAAAGCATAGGAATTTACTTTTATGTCATTTAAATCACTGGTGTTCATTGGTTTGATTTAACTGGTTTTCATTCTATCTGAAAGCCGAACCAAAGCCGGTAAGTGGTTCGGTTCAGTTTTAGTTAATACCAAACAAACCGAATAAACTGATTAAAAACCAAATAAACCGGTTATAAACTGAATTCCATCAAATAAACCGGTTACAAACCGAATTCTACCAAATAAACATGTTAAAAACCGAATAAATCGAATTTTATCTTATATAGTGTTTATAAAATAATAATTTTAAATCTGAATTAGGTTTAATCGGTTAACTGAATAAACCGAACAAACCAAATTCAAACTAAAATGGAACCAATAACCGAAATTCAGAATTCAGAAACTCGGATATGGTTGGAAACCGAACTGATAACCAAATTCAGATTGTATCATCTAATACTAGTATAGTCTTTGAGTTGTTTCTTTGTTGCTTCTTTGTATTCATGCGTTAAGTATGTTAATAGTTTTTCTGTGTTCTTGTTGAGATTGAGTTCTTGGTTTACATTGTTTCGGTTCTGTGATTGGAAATTCTGAATTATTGAAATGTTAGTCTCAGTTTGTGACAATATAATATATGGTAAAACTGCACAACAATGTCACATGATGTATTACACATTTTTAAAATACTATAAATACGTCCGTCGTTTATATTAAAATGTTAAAAGGTTTTTTAATTTAATTATAGTTGGCTATTCACAATTATAAAAAATTAACTCTAACAAAATGTATATTACGAGGTTTGAACTCAAAATTTCAAGTCTACATCAAAAATACTAAATCAATTAATTTAAAGTATAATAATTATATATAAATTATAAGAAATATATAAAAAAAATATCGCTGTGTTTTTTATGAATTGAGACATCAGCTAGATCCTCTACGTCAATTTTACTATAAAAGAGCCGGCTGTGACATGAAGTATAACAAATTTTCCATATAGAAAAAAACCGTTACCCATAGTTTTTGTAACTACAAATACTTGGTTTTCTAATGGTGTGTTTTTATCCACCGTTATGTGTCTATATATAAATAATTAAAATAAAAATTATGCTTTTTAGAAGACGTACGTATTGTTTTAAAATTGATTAAACCATATATTTTATAAACAATTAATAACACTTAAAGAAATTCGATCGATCGGGCCATTTCTTCCCTAGCTAGCTACATATATAAGAAACACGTACAAATATATGTAGCAAATATATCAACACGCACATGACTAACCTAGCTAACCTCTCGCTCGTACATATACATATGCACCAACAAATTAATAACTAGTTTTTCATATCAATCGCGATCATAATATATATGAAGTAACGGGTAGCTAGCAGCACAATTTTTTAAGCTTTAATTATCTTCGTCTTCTCCATGGCATCGCTTGTTTAAGGTTACCGTACATCGTTGCCTGTCATTAAAATTATTAAGTAGACAATATATCTTTTTAACTAATTATAACGTACACAGATAACCAAATTAAATTTGGGGAGACAAATTAAATTAATATTCATAGAAAGGAAATACATATGTACCCTTTGTAGCCAATACGTAGCAAAATTGTTACAAATTTTTTTGATTTATTTATTGGTTTTGCTATATACGGATATTGCAATACTATTTTAGTAATTTTTCTAAATTATTATTTTTTTGGATTTTGCTATCGATATTGTCAAAATATATTTTGAGTATTTATTTTTTTGATTTTGCTATAGATTTTATTAAGTTATTTTTTTATAATTTTATCAATTTTTCTACGCTTTTTTGTTTGCTACGAAATATCAGTAGTTAAATCGTAGTGGAATATGACCGTAGCTAAATCCTAGCTAATCCGTAGCAAAATTGAGACAAAATTCTTCCGAAGCTAATGTTTGTTTGTTAGAAGTGTAGAGAGTTAGTTAAGCAGTTCAATTACGTTCTAATTAATTTTATGATTCATACTCGTCTCTATTTAAACCCGTTATGTAACTGAAGTGTCTATATATATATATATTTATATATATAGAAGGTTTGTTTAATGTAAACAGCCGATCTTAAAGAAAAACATTTCAACCCTATCCGGGTTTTTTATTTAAAAAGATATGGTACATATTAAATCAGATTAAAATTGATATGTTATTCAAAATACATGTAAATACGATTCAAGTTTTTAAACATCAATTTTCCACCTTTTTTTGTTCACTACGGGATTTGAACCCTTAACAAATCTTAGGGAGGAAAATCTTAAAACACTCCAATATTAATGGGAAAAATGTTCTTTGAAAAAAAAAGACGATTAAAGTTTTCTACTACAAAGTGTTACTAGACTGCCCATAATACGCACTTTGAAGAGGGCGCATATGATGACGGGGAGGGAGCATATGATAGGGGTGTGTTAGAAGGGAGGGAAAAGAGGGTGTATGAAGTGAAGATGCATGTGATGACGTGGAGGGAGCATATGATAGGGCCCTATTTGATATTTCCTCTCACATAAATTTATATTGTTTATATTTGTTGACTGCATTTGAAAGTATGAGTTGGAGTTAAAATATGCATGTGAAAATGATAAGTAAAAATCTGATATGTCATGCTGACTAGGCTTGCATGTAAAAAGAATGGCCTCCAACGTTGCGGATAGGCTTTAGCATATATGGGATCAGTTTTTAAGTGAAAGAAACTATTTAGGACCAACAAAAGTATAAATATTATTGTTTTAAATGTAATACATTGCTAAATGATTTAACTTTCTTTTTCTGGTGTGATTATCTTTTATTAGCCGCTTTTTAATTTTTATATTTAAATTTATAACATACTACATATATTTTAAATCTATCTATTATAATAAATAAAGGTAAATAGAGACACATGTCATTTTCATATAGCACCTCAATTTTGTTTTATCGTCTCTCACTCTCTTATTAAATATATCTTATATAAAATAATAATAATATATTAAATATATTTTTATACATTTTTTAAATTAAAAAAATAATTTTTAAATACGTTAAAAATATATTAATATCAAGAAACACTTAAAAAACCAAACTATTATAAAATATATAATTTTAAAAACAGCTTTTTAAAACGAAATATTTAAATAACCAAACTTTGGAAAAAAAATAGTGCTTAAAAATAAAATAAGTATTTTATTATTTAATATATTAAATTATATGAATTTTTAATTATATTTTATATTAAAAGATCGTTTTATATTGTTTAAATTTTCATTAATAGCTATTTATTATATTTTTTTTATTTATTCAGTGTAATACATAAGTTAGTTATAATTATATATACATGTGTGATTTTTATGTCATAAGATACTTAAAATTGATTAGCATAAATTAATTTAATTTGGTGATCCATAAGTTTTTTTTGACTTAGGTACGTACGTACCAAGAAGCGAGAAGTAGAACCATTGTCAAAGGTGAAGCTGTTTCTCCGGGCAACTTTTCCGATCTTACCACCGGAATTAAAAAATTCACCTCCACCTCTGCCACCGCCACCGGCACCCTTAACCATGAAACTATCCCACCTCCATGAGCAAAACCTAATCGGCGGTGATATATCCACTCTACCCTCGTCACTGTCCCTGAAACCGTCACGATCCCACCGCCATGAACGGACCGGTGATCTCTCCTTCATTAACTTCCTCAAAGGCATCGAAATCTTCTCTTTACTTTTGTTAACCTTCTCCGACGACTCTAACGCTAGGTTAGAAGCATACAAGCCTTCATATGGCCCGCCCAACACGGTGGTCGGAGATGGTATGATCTCCATTCCGGCGTTGTTCCCTACAACAGAGACATTTTGCAGTATGAACAATAGAATTAAACTCCACACACACATAAACATGTATACAGATTATTATGAATTTCTTGAGGCGATCGATGTGAAGTTCAAATTAAACAAAATTTATTAATTTTTTTACACCTTTCGTTAAAACGTAGAAGTATATTGGTTTGAAAATAAATAAGAATATGTCTGCCTCATAATAATCAAGTTTTTTAGTGTTTTAATTAAGTTATAATAAGGTTTTTTTCCTCTTTAAAGTCACTCAACTTTCATTAAGTATTGTAACAATGTGTAATTTTTTTATAAATATTTAAATTTTATAAAATTAATAGAAACAAATGGAACATAAATGAATATTTATTAACAATAAGTGAATTTTTTTTCTAATTAACTTAAAATAAGATGCAATCGTGAAAAAAACAAATTTACGAATTAATAACAAAGTTTCAAAATTATTAAATTTAAGTGAAATTGATACAAAATAATAATTAAATATTTTTTTTTATGACCGGGAAATCCACTTGCGTGGTAAACCCCGGGCCCCCCAATACCCGACTAACCGAGGGGAACGGGTAAACCGCAGGCGCAAGCACCCGGGTTGGTGGCCTTGTGGAGAATTTGTCACCCCCATGAGTAGAACCCATGACCTCAAGCTTCAAAGCTCAACACTTTACCACTATACTATCTTCACAAGGTTAATAATTAAATACTTATAAATATAAATATATGTTTCATTTGCTTCGATTAATTTTAAAAAATTTAAATACTTATAAAAAATTACACATTATTGAAACACTTATTGAAATTTGAGTAACTTTAAATATACAAATAAAAAACTTTCGAAAATTTAATTAAAACACTTAAGAAAAATTAATTACTATTTTACAAAGTTAATGAATTGGCAATAGTTTAAAATTAAAAAAAACGGTTAATAACTAATATATATATATATATATATATATGTGCAAATATAAAATTTTAAGAGTAAATTCCCAATTTGTCTAATTTGACCCAAAAAAGGACCAAAATGTCCAAATGGTTTGTATTGACTTAAACCATGGGCGTCCCGTCCGTAATCGGATCCAACTATGGGCGTCCCGTCCGTAATCGGATCCAACTATGGGTGTCCCGCCTATGGGATCCGATTACGGACGGGACGTCCATGGTTTAAGCCAATAGAAACCATTTGGACATTTTGGTCCTTTTTTGGGTCAAAATGAACAAATTAGGAATTGACTTAAATTTTAAAGTATGAATATTCAAAATTAAATAAGTAAAATTTTGGTTAAAGAACGTAACATGTTTAATTTGCTAGCTTGTTGACATTTACATTTAAAAAAAAATTTACCAAACTTATCACGGTGGTTGTTTCCGTTATTATAAGCCGGACTCAAGGAGGCGAGTCTGGGCGGGAGGTCTAAGGACCTGACCGTTTTAGACTTGGGTGGATCACCGGAGATGACGGGTCTTGGTTTTCCGGGAGCTTCTTCCCACAGGAATGGGATGGCTGCTGCCGCGGTGTTCAACGGCGGAGTGACGCCGGTGTCTGGTAGCGTTGGTTGTTTAAAAGGTAGTGAAAAGAGTGAGAGTTTAGGAGGCGTAGATGCCGGTTGCCTTAACTCCGGCGCCGGAATATCCATTTGTGATCGATGTATACGTTAATTGGTTGGTTGTTCAGGTGGCCGGCCGGTGATTAAATTAATGGATGGGTTGTATATTATATGGGAGGCCGGTGGTGGGGGTCATATAATATTGAATGATGAACGCTCCTACGCCTTCAAAATTCACGAGGAAAGAAAACCAACATTCATAGTTTTAATTTAGTCCTCATGAGAAATTTTTAAAGCTAAACATATTTTATATAATTTAGCGTTTTATATATATGAAAAAGAGTCGTTGTTAACCTATTTTAATTGTACTAACTTTGATAACCGTATCAAGAATATATCAATTAAAATCTTTGTTTTATTATTACCTTTTTATATATGTAGAAGATTTTCTTGTTTTATATATTTTTTTGAACGGCGAAGTTTTCAATAGTGTGAGTTCATTGTTTCCAGGTCATGTCACTAAGGTCTAGTTACATGGACCTCCCACTGAAACATTGCCTCGTTGGTTCTTGTTTTATATGTATGTGTAAATTTACAAGAGTTTGTGATTTTGCAATGACATATATAAGTTTTTAGCAATTTAGAGTTTTTCAATGTTCACTGAAAATTGTTAAAAACATATATTGTGCAAAATCACAAATGCTTGAAATTTATGCGTACATATAATAAAAGTATGTTACATTTATAATAATGATAATAAATAAACAAAAAGTTGAGTTAATCTTGTCAGAGTTATCATAGTCGTTACAATTAAGAAAGATTGTTATATGATCAAGATTGTATATATATTTATATATATCTTTATTATGTGATATATATTTATGGTATTTAATAAAACATTATATTTATATAAATAGCATACTTGTTTTGTTTAGGCTCATCAGTCAAGTCAAAATTGGTAAGAAAGATCGAGTTTATTTATTAAATAAGCTTAAATTTAGCATCTAGCTTAAGTTCAAGCTTATTTCAATCTTATTGGTTCACAATCTAATTCACAAGTTTACACCATACTTTTGACAAGCTTAAATGATCAAATGCTATTATTGTTATTTATTTATACAAGTATCAGATATGAATAATGTTATGTCTAACATATATATGATGCTTTTGGGAAAACTTTTAATGTTGATATGTTTCACTTGGTTGTGGAGGCTCAATGCCTTCTCTTGGCCTTTGTTTCTAAGTGTCTTGTCTTTCTTCTATCACCTCACCTGGCTATCAATCATTTATTTCCCTATCTTTGGCTTTGTTCTTTGAGTGTTTTAATGTCGTCGCCCCTATCTAACCCAACGACTTCAGGTGCAATCTCTATGCTTGGTTTTTATTTTGTTGGTAACTATGTTTGGGACTCAACAGTCAAATGACATCAGGACATTCTTTTTTTTAGTTATTTGCGCCAGTGACAATGTTCGGGTCTCAACAGCCCAAGGAGATGAAAACCATCTTAGTATTGGTAGTTTTTTCACATGGGTTTATGACTATGATGACCATTATGTAATTGACCGATTGATTTAGAGCAAAGGTGCGATAATTTAGGGGTTTATTCATAGTTGATTGTTTAAGTTTTGGTCTAAGGTTGTTTTTCCTTTATTAAAAGACTACGATTTAAAGATCACAGCCTTTAAAAACAAGACTCACACATAAATTTATAAATCGTATAAACTTATAGAAATTAACGGTATTTAACAAAGCTAAATTTATGTGTGTGTGTATGTATGTTGTTGGTAGTTAAATTTGATAACATTATGGTTAAATGGGATGTAAAATACGTGACCAAGTACAATTAGTGTGATTGGTACAACCATCACCAAACCGTGGCATGGGCCACATTCTTTCGATCTGTTGGATCAAACCTTTCCCCTTAATTGCAAAATGAATGGCATTAGCTCACTACCATGTGGTGGAAGGATGCTACTTGATTGATATAGAGTCAATGCCATCTTAACTCACGGTTTAATTACTTGTTTTTCTTTATTATCTACACTTTTTGTTTTTTTCTTTCTTTCTTAATATATTAAAAATACGTTATTAAATAATAATTTATATATGATAATAAACATTACAGACCCTGATATCTTTTTTTCTTCTTTTCACACTGTGGACGAAAAAAGAGGAGGCGACCCTCAATTGGAGGAAAATTTTGAATTAGATCATGCTACTCGTATCGAATAGAATACACTGAGCCAAATCTTCTTCATCTATAGAGGGACCAATAGAGCAAAGAAAGAGAGATTATAAAGTTAGATTAACCCGTATAATATATTAGTTTTTCTACTCATATATATATATAAATATATATATATATATATATGTAGGGAAGGGTTCTAATGCTAACCTTAGGATAGAGCAATAACCCATTAATCTCACCATATTTAATGATCAAATTAGAACATGCTAATCTAATGGTTGATATTAAAGTAAAATATAATAATGTAATTGATTTGAAAGAAAAGAGAATAAATGTATTAATGTAATTTGTTTTATTAAATATTTTACCCCATCTTTTTTTTATATCCATAACTTTTTTATACTATAATATTTTTTTATAAAAATTGCACCATTTTACTCGTCTTTTTTTCCCTTTAATTCCGTTATAGCCTTGACTATGTTTTTTTATTTTTTTTCGGATGTTTGTATTTACACCAATGTAACAAGTATAAAACTAACAAATTATTTGTAACGAGTTGTAACGAATTTGGGTTTTCATTGTTGTATAATAAATAGGGGTTAAGTTTAAGAGTGTAAACGAGGCAAGCCGATCCCGAGCTCGTTAATTACGTTATATTCTTGACTAGGTTTTTTATTTTTTCTGGATGCTCGTTGATTACGTTATATTCTTGATTTTGTAACAAATTTTGGTTTTTAAAGTAATAAAATGTATTTACAATCTTGTAAATATAATTTTTAAAGTATGAAAATGTATTTACAATCTTGTAGATATAACGAATTTTGGTTTTTATCAACAAAATGTTATAGTATTTTTTTAAAGTATTAAAACGTATTACAATCTAGTAGATATAACGAATTTTGGTTTTTATCAACAAAATGTTATAGTATTTTTTTAAAGTATTAAAATGTATTTACAATCTTATATATCCACAAAATGTTATAGTATTTTTTTAAAGTATTAAAATATATTTACAATCTTGTATATATAATTTTTTTAAAGTATTAAAATGTATTTACAATCTTGTATATATAACAAATTTTGGTTTTTATCAACAAAATGTTATATTATTTTTTTTAAAGTATTAAAATGTCTTTACAATCTTGTAGATATAATTTTTTTTAAATATTAAAACATATTTACAATCTAGTAGATATAACGAATTTTGGTTTTATCAACAAAATGTTATACTATTTTTTTAATGTATTAAAATATATTTACAATCTTGTAGATATAATTTTTTTATATTATTAAAATGTATTTACAATCTTGTAGATATAACGAATTTTGGAGCATCCGGAAAATATAAAAAAACCTAGTCAAGAATATAACGTAATTAACTAGCTCGGGATCGGCTTGGCTCGTTTACACTCTTAAACGTAAACCCAATTTATTTTACAACAATGTAAACCCAAATTCGTTACAACTCGTTCCAAATAATTTGTTATTTTTATACTTGTTACATTGGTGTAAATACAAACATCCGAAAAAAAATAAAAAAAACCTAGTCAAGACTATAACAGAATTAAAGAGAAAAATAAGACGAGTAAAATGGTGCAATTTTTATTAAAAAATATTATAGTATAAAAAAATTATGGATGTATAAAAAAACAGGGGGTAAGTTAGTACATAAAGTAAATTACTAATTTACCCTTATCAAAAAATAAAAGAAAAATCCATGTGTTCAATTCTGATTGGTTTATGAGAGTTAATGGGTTATTGCTATAAATGAGGGTTATCATTTGATCCCAATCCTATATATATATATATACAGGGAATACATAATTTGAAAACCACTTCTTAGTGTGAAAACCGTGAAAACCATGTAAAAATCATGTAAAAAAAACGTATTTTTTTTGAAATTTTTTTTACATGTTTGTAACACTATTGAGCACATTTTTATTAAAAAAAAAAGCGCCGACCATATATTTTTAAAAAAATATTTTATAAAACCATGTAAAACATACGTAACAAAACGTAAAAAAATTTCGTCAGATCTAATGAAGAGTAACGTATGTTTTACATGGTTTTATAAAATATTTTTTTAAAAAATATATGGTCGGTGTTTTTTTGATTTTTTTATAAAAATGTGCCCAATAGTGTTACAAACCTGTAAAAAAAATTTCAAAAAAAATACATTTTTTTTACATAAATTTTTACATGGTTTTCACGTTTTCGCACTAAAAAGTGGTTTTCAAATTATCTATTCCCTATATATATATATATTGTAAGTTTATTATACAAAGTGATAGTTTTGTAAAAAATATAAAAAGTAAAGTGCTATTATAATATTAACACATTGTTATTATAATATTTGACAATTCTCTGTTAATAATACCACATTGTTATTTATAATAACACTTTTCTTTTTACACTTTTTACAAAAATCTTATTTTGTATCTGAATCTACACACACACATATTCCCTGTATTTTGTAGGTTCATTTCCAGTCTACGGCTAGGTAGAGTTGGAACTGGTTCTTATAATTTTGGTTACAATTATTATTTCTTTATGAAATTGAAACCGCGTTATACCTGCGGGTTTGAATATGTTTAATTTTAGTTATGAGTAGGGTAATTGGGTTTGTTTCCAAACCCTTTTTTTTTGCTAACCCTATTCCAACCAACCCACTTGCCTCTAAAAAATAGGGATATGAGATGGAAACACCAAAAAGAATTACAATAAAACAGCAAGACACAAATTAAACTTTCTTTTAATCTTATCTTACTATACTAATAAAAAAAATAAATTTTGCCACTTATCATAATATTAGAACACTAATGCCAAATGTCAATTTTTTATTAAATTCATTTAATTCTCTCCTATTAAATAATTATATTCTCTTTCTAATTAAATAATTATAATACTACTAACTAATAATATTATTTATCTTTTTATTTCAAAAACATTTAAAAAAAGTTATAAGATATGAGATTTTTTAATATTAATTTATTTTGAAATAAGAAAAAATTTATTTTTAGAATATCAAAGTTATATAACAATTTTTCTATAAAAATGATTTTTTTTGTATAAAAAAATAAATAAACTATAACCCATAGTTTTAAACAATAAAATATTTATAATCCAATGTCATTTGTCAATTTACTTAAAAAACAAAGTAAAAAGTGATAGACAAAGTTACACTTTTTGTCCTTATGTTTAACGCTATTTTTTAATTTAGCCGTTTAAATTTTAATAATTATATAAATTATATTATACCTTATTTATTTATAAAAGTTAGCCTTTGATAAAACACATGATGAAGTTTATTATCAGTTAGTTTAAATGTATAACTGTTACAAATCAAAAGATTGCATACCGTTTGTATAGTTATTAAAGTTTTTAATTATTGTTTTATTACTTCAAGTATTCATTAATATGTGAACTAATCACTTTATCTTTAAATATCCTTTTACATTTTTAAAATTTTTATTACTAATTATTTAATAATTTATATGAAATCCGTGTAATACACGGGGTAATAATCTAATATATAATAAAATAGGTTATTAACCCATGTGTTACACGGGTTTAATATAATGTATTAAATAATTAGTAATGAAAATTTAGCAATTATAAAATGATATTTGACATATTAATAACTATTTTAAGTAATAAATAAATAATTAAAAATTTTAATCATTATACAAATGATATATGACCTTATGATGTGTACCAATTGATATTTTTGAAATAACTGACGTTAAAAACTTTAGTTTGTATTATATTAAACACTAACTTTTATAAATCAATAATATAAAATACATTTTTTGTAATTATTAGCGTTAAACAACCCAATTTAAAAATAACGTTAAACATAACGGAACAAAAGTGTAACTTTCTCTATTATTTTTATTACTTCAGTTTTTGAATAAATTAAATAATTTCATTTTTATAAAAAATTCATTGTTTAAAAACTTATTTTATGGTATATTTTAAAAAAATAATTTAATAAGATAACTTGTTTTTTTACATAAAATTTGTTTTTTTGAAAATAAAATATTTCTTTCTTTAAAAAATTTTGATTTAATAAAATTTTGATGTGTTTTATAAAATATTTTAAATGTGTTTTATTATAAAAAGATAAATAATATTAGTTATTAGTATTATAATTATTTAATAAAAAAAATAATTTATTTAATAAGAGAGAGAATATATAGTTATTTAATATGAGAGAAAATTAAGTATAATGATAAGGATTGACTAATGTCAATAGTGGTGTGAGAATGTGACATGTGACATATAGTGGTGTGAGAAAATGACATGTGACAAAAATTTAGTCTTTTATTATAGTGTATAGATTAGGCATATATTATAAAAAAATGTGATTCGTAAAAAAACTTATTTCAAATTTACAACCTATTTCCTCAACAAAATACACTCGAAACGTCTAGACCTAGAGGTGGGCAAACCGGCCTTTTTTTTTAACCGGTTCCGGTTTTTGACTGTTTTTAGCCGGTTCTGGTTTGGGTTTTACCGGGTAAAGGTGGAACCGGTTCCGTTTTTCAGGTTCCGATTTCTCTTAGAATTCGAAACTGTTTGTACCCACCGGTTCAGATACAACCGGTTCCCGTTCAAGTTGTCTGTTTCGGTTTCGGGTTTTTTCCCACCTCAGCCCCGCTCTATCAAGACCAGCTCCTAATGCCAGCCCAAATAGTTGGTTGCAACCAGATGTCTAAAACCTATGAAATAATGTAGTTGACCCAATTGCGAGTATAAACAGAGCGCCATTCATTCGACCCGTGGGACTGTCCCTTTCGCATATTTTAAGATCATTAGCTGACGTACAATTATAAACTTTTTCATACTGGACTGCAACATTATCCCATGAGTAATCTCTTTCCATTCCTCTCTTTATCAATTCACTGCTAGCAAAATATAATTTTATCGCGTCTATTTTTATCGAAAATGCGTAGCAAACGTGTATTTTTATTTTTTATACGTGTTTATATTAGGATTATTATAGTGATTATGATTAATAATTAAATAAAAATAACAATATTGTTATTTGTGACATATTTGCAACTCATTTTTTTGTTAATTGAATTCAAAATCGTTGTGTTACAAATGCGTCGCATAATCGCGACAAATGTATGACAAAAAACAGATTTTTTGCTTTTGTTGCTATTTCGTCTTAAATATGTCGCAAAGAAATCCTACCCTTTTAATTAAGATTGTTGATTACCGTGAATTGTATTGCAATTTACCAATATAAGAAAAAAATTGAGTTGTATAGCTGTATCTTATACCAATGGTCAATCGGGCGCATTTCCAGACCTGATTGACATTGAAGAGCAATCTTGAATGCAATTTGCATGTCACAAGCAGATGCTTGAAAGCCATGAACAATTGGTTATAATCGGGTTAATTCAGTTAAGTTAGTTCTCTATCGGGTCAAACGGGTATAATTAAAAGTTATTGGCTTAAAAGAAAGCAGTTCATATGAATTTATAAAACATCTTATTACAAAAAAAGAGTTTACTGAAGTTGAATCATATTTGAACATGATAATTATTCATTAAATGATTTTAGTTTTTGCCAAAGAAAAGTTTTGAGCCAACGTGACCGTACCCATTTCAACTGTAAATTACTGCTCGTTACCAGAGCCGGCCCCGACAATGAAAAAAAAATCCGGGGCCTGGGGCGAGAAAGAAAATGGGCCCTTTTAGAAGCGTTCCTGAGATTGAGGTGCCCATAATCGAACCGTATTTTTAACTGAAAAAACCCAAACCAAATTCGGTTTGGTTTCCAACTGTATCCAAATTCCAAATTCGGTTCCTAACCGTATCTGAATTTTGGTTTTTGGTTCATTTTTCGTTACAATTTTTTTTGAATTCGGTTTGTTTGATTAACCGATTAAACTGAATTCGGATTTAAATTTATTATCTTATTAATAATATATAACGTTGAATTCGGTTTATTCGTTTTTAACCAGTTTATTCGACTGAATTCAGTTTATTCAGATCGGTTTATTCAATTTTTAACCGGCTTATTTGATTTTTAATCGGTTTATTCGGTTTGTTCATTTTTAACTGAAACCGAACTAAACCATTTCTAAAATTCGGTTCGGTTTTGGATAGGGAAAGAAATTGAAAACCAATTAAACTTTACTAAATAAACCATTAATTGAACTGATGAACACATCTACTTTAAAGGGAATAAAAGTAACTTCTTACACTTAAAAGAAAATTACCTTTTGTACCCTTTAAATTATGTGTTTTTAGATAGTTATTTATATATTTTTTATATAATTTTTATATAATATATAAAAAAATTTAAAATTTCGGGCCCGGGGCAGTCGCCCACCTCGCCCCTCCCCAGGGCCGGCCTTGCTCGTTACCCGGATGTTCCCATGGGGACAATTAATTTAAGCCTCTCAAAATAAGCGTGTTGGGTCGGTTGGGTAGCGGGTCAAAACGAGTTCGAATCAGGATGAGTATGGGTCAGAAATAAGAATGAACGTTAAGCAAAATCAGTTTAGGTTTAAATCGGTCGTTTTTAAAAAGCTTTAAGTTGGTTAAGTTAAAATGAATTATAACTAATTAAATAATAGTTTGATTTAATAATCTTTAGTGATTTATTTCATTAAACATATTATTAATAATTTTTATACATTTGAAACTATTCTATTCACGTAGTTTTCAAGTTACTCATCTTGACTCACATTGTGTTAAAGAGTTACTCATCTTGACCAGTTCTATGTTATGGTGTTACTCATTTCAACCCAAAATACAATAATTGTTAACCAAACTAACTCATTTATCTTGTTTTGAGTCAAGATTGATATAAGACAACTAGATTATTACCCTATGTATTACACGGAATAAATATAAAATGTTAAAAAGTTAAAACTAATAATTCATATATTATAAAAATAATATTTGATATAAAATGATTATGCTACGTAATAATAAATAATTTAAGTAGTAAAACAACAATTAAAAAGTTAAAATTTTATTAGAGTAAACAACAAGTTTGTTATTTTTTTTTATTATATATTGTAGATATTTAAACCAGTAGTTTTATGAAAATTTTATACGTTGGATATCATATTAATCGTTATTGAAATTATTATGAATTAAAAATAATAAATATTTTAAAATTATAAATTTTATTTTAAAATAAGATATAATTGAAACTAATTATGATTATTAAGTTATAATAAATTACTAAAATAAAAAGATTTATATTTTTTGCATTTAATTATATAATTTAATTATTTAAAATCATTAAGTAACATTAAAAAGGAGAGAGAGTTAATAAAATATAATTGAATGAGAAATGAATATGAGAATGAAAAGTGTCAAAAATTAATAACAAATGAATATAGGAGTGACATGTGGCAAACTTGTTATTCTATTATTATACTAGGTGAGTAACCCGTGTAACACACGGGCTGACTTTAGGTTAAGATGAAAATAAAAAAAAAAGATGTTAAGATGATAATGATATAATTTCAATCGACGTATAACAATATGATTTCAACCATTAAACATACATATAAATAAAATATGAAAGCATGATTTCTGTCAGTTATGGAAAAAAACGGAATTTACAAAATGAATTTGTATTTAAGTTAGACATGATTTCAAAATGAAATAATCATAGATTCCATCAGATATGATTAAAAATAAAACGAAATTTATAAAATGAATTTTGCATTTAAGTTAGACATGATTTCAAAATGAATATTACTGTTTATTTTTCATAAAGGTAATTACTTTTCGCGAGATTCAAAATCAACAAACATTAGTGTTTATTTTGATTTTTTAGGAAGATTTTGTAACCGTTAACATTATATGCTGCATTGACTTCCATCTTCTTAATGTTAATGTGTAATCTGTATTAAATTAGTCAAAATCATTGTTTAAACGTATTTTAAATATTGCGGATCAATTGTTAATAAAAATTATGTAAATTAAATACTTAAATTCAATGGGATTAAAATCTCTTAATTTGGGGATTGGGAAACCAATTAATAAACCAAAGCAGTGAATCAATTTATATAATTAAATTAATAAAACCTTGTTAACGTAACATATGATATTTTTTTTAATTATATTTCAATGTTCAAAATAAAACTCATAAAAGAAAGATCTATTAACCTGAATGAATAATGCTGGCATGATGCTTGAACTGTGTTCATCATGAAAACTGTAGAACAAAGTAAAAAGCTCATATTAAAAGTTATATGGCTTTTCAACTGGATGGTAGTGATGTATAGCAAATTGATATTTGATAATAATAACTTAAAAACAAACAAACTACATACCTTAATATTGTGTTGCATTGCAAACGTTTTCTAGTCAATATATGTCTGCCTATTTTTTAGCCTTCCTCAAAGTGTTTGCATGTATATAGCTCGAAGACGAAGCAAAAAGCCTTCTAAATCTGTATTTCTCAACAAATTTAATCATATTCAGAAAACAAAACAAAACTTAATTTGTTTAGGATGATGTGTGCATCAACATACTACCAGATTCAATCTCAAATTTAATAGATGGATAATACCAAACACCAAGCGTAATATTGCATATACTAATTAGTTGACCATATTATGTATTGAGTGAGATATAATCATGTGAACTAAGAAAAGTAAACACATATTGTCATACATTATTTGCCACATTTCGTAAGTGTATATTCTGTATACTTAAGAAGATACATGTATCATTGTTTAGACAGCTTCGATTTACTGATACGGTGGCAACACAACATAAAGCAGGATTTTAAAAAAAGCAGGATCCATTTACTGATATGTAGACTTGACTTTAAAATGTTAGATCAACTTAGCATTTAATTGATGTGTATGCATCAGAATACGTTTATAAACTTCATTATATGTAGACTTTAAAATGTTAGATAAACTTAGCATTTAATTGATGTATTTTGTTTAGAGTAAACTTCGTTTTTGCTCCCTGTGGTTTGGTCAAAATAACGCTTTTGCTCCAAAAGTTTCAAAATGCTCGTTTTGCTTCCTGTGGTTTGACAGTTTAATCATTTTGCTCCCTGTGGTTTGACAATTATAACCCTTTTGCTCCCTGTGGTTTCGAAAAAAATGGAGTATAATGGAGATATATTCGAAAAGTTTGGAGCAAAATGATTAAAATGTCAAACCACAGGGAGCATAATGATCATTTTGAAAGTTTTGGAGCAAAATGGTTAATATTGTCAAACCACAGGGAGCAAAAGAGAAGTTTACTCTTTTGTTTAAGAAGATGTGTGCATCATAATACAACCAAATTCAACATAAATACTAATAGAAGGATAATACCAAAAACCACACATAATCTTGAATTACTACTTAGAAAATATCATATTATGTATTGAGATGAGAAATAAACATGTGCAATATAACAAAAGTAAACACATAATAAAATTTCAATTTGTAAATAATAGCATATAAATATCAGAATGTTTATATGTATTTAAAAATTTAAAGCGTGAAACACATATATTGTCATACATATCAGCACCACAATTTGCATACTTAAGAGCACAAATGGATTTTAGTTAATTGAAACATTGCAATACAAGAAACTTATAGTTAAACCAAAAGGCATCAAAGATGCATGCAAAGTTAAATATGGTGGCATTTTAGACTTACAGATATCTTCAATTTAAGAAATTCTACCTTAAGCCCAGAGTAGCAATACAAGGCGTAAAAAACCACCCTTTTTTGCAACTATAACTTGAGTAAATTATCTGCAACCAAAAGAAGTCCAACAAAATCTTAAACCCTCAAAAAGAATCAAACAAATGACCTTCTAACATATATGATTACTTATATTAAATCAGAAATAGATATTTAAACAAAAAAAAATCATAAAAAATCAATGAAATTATATGATAAGCAGAATAAGGACAGACCTTGTTTGAAATTGGACCTTGTGCAAGACAAGGTTTCTGGTTACTTAGATGATGAAAGCCATAAGCCACTTGGGCATCCATCCCTACATTAACAAGATAAGGAACAGAGAATAATGGATCAAAATAAGCCCATAATTACATGATCTCATGACACTGAAAAACTTGTAAAAGAACGTCTCCATGTATGCAATGAGAAGGTATATTTTTTCACTTTAAAGTAAAGTTCTTCATTATTTGTATCTACAATAAGGAACAGAGAATAATGGATCAAAATAAACCCATAATTAAAATAAATAATTATAAACTCATTATAGCAGACAATGAGAAGCCTACAATGTACTCCACTTCTTCCACCTTCAGAGTGTGCATCAAAACTTATTACATGATATCATGACACTGAAAAAATTGTAAAAGAACGTCTCCATGTATGCAATCCAAAACACCTTCACATGCATTAGTTAATGGTAGTATATCCGAAAAAGAGAAACCCCGTACACATGCATACCGACTTAGGGTTTAATGTTAATAGGAAAAAAATATAGAATTAATAACGGAATAAACATAGTGCAGACGAAGATGAGCAATATGGAAGTAAGGTCATTACCCTCACTATAGATCCGAGATCGGATATTGCATACGATCAATCGCAAAATCCCTTAAACATCGGGATCCAATCATAATGTTCACCTACAAGATTTAGAACGAATCAAAGTTGAATTAGTCGAAGTGTATAACCGAAATCAATGATGTATTAGAAATCAGGGTACCCGTGATGAGAGGGTTCCCTTTGTGTAATCGATGGCTGATCTGAGGAGTGAAATTGGAGATTAGGGTTTCTGAAGAAAAGGGGATCCGCGTGTTATTTTGTGGATCGGGTGTAGATCCGCGTAAAATTGTTAAACGGGTAGAATTGTAAAGGTGAAATGGTATGTCCCTTCTGGTAATGACACGTGGATTTTAGTACATGTGGCATATTTAAGAAGTTGACATATGGCAGATTAGTGAGGTGGATGGGCTAGTTAAATGCCATGTGGCATTAGAGTTACTCCTTTATTAGGAGTAGAATGTTAGGTTACGTAGGCCTTTGGGAGGTTTAGGGCAGCCGGCCCTAATCCTGGCCCATTAGGGTTTAGCCTAACTGTTTTTTCTATTTAAGCATTGTCATGTAATTGTAATCTTTAACACCTAATCAATAAAAGAATCCCTAGTTGCAACCCGTGGACGTAGGTCACATCGACCGAACCACGTTATATCTTGTGTCGTTTATTTTCTTTGCATTCGTGTGCGTGTATGAGTTAATCGGTTTCCGCTGCGCCTCTTTGATTCCTAACAAGTGGTATCAGAGCTGGTTCGTTGATGATTAATATACGGAACGCACCGAACAATTGCTGATAAAGAAAAAAGAAGAAAATCAGAGGAGAGGGGCTGTTCGTCTGCTGTGATACGAATTAGGGTTTCTGCACCCTTGAGAGTTCGTCGCTTGTTGTAGATCTGAGCCACCACGAATTAGGGTTTTCACCCTTGAGTTCGTCGCCTCCTCTGCCGTCCGTCACCACTACCGCCGCAGAAGCCGCCGCCGCTGCCGGAATCGACGCCGACCACCGCCGCCGCCGCCGGAATAGCCGCCGGAGAAGGGTTTTCTGGCCATTTTGGGGTTTGTTGGTCACGATTAAGGTTTTACACCCTTGGAATCGTTGATTTGAGACTGTTTTCTGGCCGATTTTGAGGTTCTGAGTCACGATTAGGGTTTTAAGCCCTTGGATTCGTCGATTGAACCTGTTTTTGACACAAGTTGGGGTCGAATTTCTGGATTAGAAGCTGATTAGGGTTCATTTGTGTCGCACCCCGAGAAATCCCGTCCCTTCTGGGGCGCGAGCAACAGATTGTCAGGATCGCAGTCTCCGGTCACACAACATGCGAGACCTATATGTCTGGTTATGTACGTACATCCAATAACTTGGATAAAACAGTTTTATAAAATCAGAGTTGCGGAAGTTTAATAATATCAATACAGATAAAGTTCACAAGTTGCGGAAGCGTTAATTAAATAGTTTTCAAAACAACATAGGTTTTAAAGTTTGCGGAAACAATTTAAGTAATCATTATTACAAGACAAGTCAAATTCTTAGATGTTCTCGAAATATCCTAAGATGCTAAAGCTGATGCATGGACTCCATCCTAGCATCCTATCCTCGAGTGCGTGTCTTAGTTACCTGAGAAAACATGCGAGTAAAAGGGTCAACACAATGGTTGGTGAGAGCACAGGTTTTTCATAAGCAGTAAACATCAAAATGTTTAAAGTAAGAGTTTAGCAGATTTACATATCATTACAATGCAGTATCGATTGATAGCTTGTCAATACAGTTATATTATATTGTGGATGGTACCGAAGTTGACAGATTGTGCCTCCCGCCATGTTATCACGAGACAATGGCAAAGTGTTGGTCAATATTGCACTGTTCCGACCTCCAGTCGGGTGTAGTGGGGCTTGTCAGGCCCAAATAGTACTATTCAAGATTACCACGCTAGGCGTTATGCTATTAACGGTCCGAGGAGTATCGCGAGGACTTTTAGTTGTGATAGGGGCCCACACATATACATATAATGATAAAGCATGTCCATACGTAAATAAAATGAGTTGTTGTTCAAAAACAGTTGTAATGCAATGTTTTCTCCCCCAAAGGTAGAAAAGATAAAAAGGGGCCGTGAACTCACCTGATAGAGCAGTTCCGGTTTATGTGGTGTTCGCGTCTGCGAAAGCTAGCACCTGCTAGCAAGCACCTATGATCATATAGGTGTAAGTATGTGTTTTGTGATGCGTTGTATTCCATACAACTCCAAGTGTCTGTGTGCTCAACCGAGTGTGTGTGTGTGTGTTGACTTGTGTTGACTCGACGAATCGTTGGTGACACGATTGTTGTGTTCATGTACCTTGATGCACATAGGACACCAAAATGCATCCTATGACTCTAAACACATAAGTTACCATTTTTAGAAAGTTTCCATTTCAGGAAAGTGTGGTTATGAAATTCCATTTCATAAAACTAATGACTTCCAATATGTTTGTAAAACACGTTTAAACTCTTAAAACATGTCGTTTGTGCATAAATCACCATTTATGCCGTTTTGCCCAAATAAAGTTTCCTTATTTGGAAAGTATCCGTTTACAACTCGTTTTCACAAATCAAGGTTTCCAATATGCTTATAAATCATTTTTAAACATATTTCAAGAATCAAAGTTCATCGAATCTTCCAAAAACATCAAAAGCCCTCTTTTGATTTCTAAAAGTTTCCATTTTTAGTAAGTTTCTATAAAACCAAGTTTTTGACAAAATCAAATATCCCAATGTGTTTCTAAACACTTCAATACACATTTAACAATATCTAGACATGTCTAACATGTCTAGATCATCACAAATCGAAGACTTGCAACATAAAAGTTTCCTTTTATGGCAAGTGCACCAAAACATTATCAAATCGAATCTAGCTTAACCAAAACTCAATCCTAACATTTCTAAGCACCAAAACCAGTAACTCTAGATCAAATACCCATCAAATCACCAACAAAATCGTGCACAATGGTCCCATGGAGTTGCATGAGGGTTTTAACCCATTGCATGTATGATCTAACTAAAGATAAACATATGAGACTACCTTAGGAGCTCTTTGGTGCTGAGATTCGGTGGTAACAGCTTCTGGTGATGGTGATTCGGTGCGCGGATCGTAGCCTCTATCTTCATAGCTTCCTCTCCAAGCTCTATGGTCTTCAAGCTTGCTAAGGATGAGGGAAATACTTCCAAAGGTGTTTCCAGAGGTTTGGGATAAGTTCTACAGGGGTTCTGGTCGAGAGTGAGGGAAGAAGTTCGTAGAATTCGCGAGCAAACCGAACAGAAGTGAATGAGTTGGTTTTTATAAAAAATTTGATCTGCATGGCCTTCGCGTACCGCGGAGGCCGATCAAAATTGTTTGCCGCGTACCGCGATGGAATTCGGGAGTTCGACTCCCGGTTTGCTTCGCGTACCGCGAAGACTTTCGCCGAGGGGCTTGTCGCGTACCGCGACGGGTCCATATCCTTGTTTTTCGATTTCGTTGATACGATTTAGCTCGTACTTGATTTCTAACGTTTATCCTAAACGTCTAACACATGTTTAGCACATAATCATGTAGTAACATACAAGTTTGATCACCAACGTTCGTGAGACTCGTGAGTGTGTTTCGATAATTCCTTGAATTATCTTTGATGGTTCGTGTTTGTGTGTTTACGAAGTGTTTGCACGCTTGATTAATCCTAATCAACGTGTAATGCACAATTCAATAATAATCCGAATTATTGTTTTGTGTTTGTGTTTAGCTCATCTAATTAAACTTAATTAAATGAAATGCAACAAGTATGAATGTGAAATACGTAGAGTTTAAGAGTTGCAATTTACCTGAAATTGCCGGGTGTCACAATTTGAGCCCTGGATCGTTGCTGCTGAGTTTGGGATCGCGATTGCTGGTATTATTGACTGTAATTGGACAATTAGGGTTGCAAAATTGAACCCTTGAGTTGTCTTTGTCGATTTTCAGCGGGTTTCGGGTCTGTTGCAGCTGATATTGATCGTGGGTTTCTAATTGGTTGGGATTTGTTTGGGATTGGTTGGAGTATTCGCCGGATTTATTGATTAGGAAGGTGTTCGGGCATTTTCTGTTGGTTTTATCTTGTTATCGGGTTCAAATGGCTGACGAGGGGAAGATTCAGATTGAGAAGTTCAATGGAACTGATTTCGTCTGGTGGAAAATGCAAATGGAAGCATTGCTCAGTCAGAAGGATTTGGATATGGTGCTGGAGGATAAACCAGAGAAGATGGATGCAGCTGCTGAGTCTGCATGGAACTCAAAGGACAAGAAAGCGAGAGGATCTATTACATTGGCTTTGACGAGGAGCGTTGCATTTAACATCATGCACGAGACTACTGCTCGGGGAATGATGTCAGCTCTGTCAAATATGTATGAGAAGCCTTCTGCTGCTAACAAGGTGTTCTTGATGAGGGAGTTGTTCATGACAAGGATGAACGAAGGAAGCTCGGTTACAGTTCACATCAATAATCTGAATTCGATTATGTCCAGATTGTCATCTGTGGGATGATGAGACTAAAGCTGTGTTGCTGTTGTCTTCACTACCTGATAGTTGGTCTGGGACAGTGACTGCTGTTACAAGTTCTGTTGGGACAACTGATATGACATTTGAGGGTATCCGTGATATTGTACTAGGTGAGGACGTTCGCCGGAAGAGTACTGGTGCAGGATCATCTTCTGAGATGTTACATGTTGGTAGGGGAAGAGGGAATAACAGAAGCAGTGGGAGTCGGGGAAGAAGTCCGTCTAAGACTCGAAAGACTGTGAAGTGTTGGAGCTGTAATGAAGTAGGGCATGTTAAGAGTCAATGCCCGGGTACTTCGAAGCAAGTAAACGCTACTGAGGGCGTTTATGATGATGATGCTTTGATATGCAGCACTGAAAGCTGCGTGGACTCTTGGGTCATGGATTCAGGGGCTTCGTTTCATGCTATGGACAGCGGGGAAACGATGCTGAATCTGAAGAAAGGAGATTTTGGGAAGGTTCGACTTGCTAATGACGAGTTGCTTGAAGTCACGGGCATGGGGGATGTTGATCTGGTTACTTCATTGGGAACTACATGGAACCTGAAGAATGTCAGGGTTATTCCGGGGCTGAATAGGAAATTGATTTCGGTGGGTCAGCTGGATAAACAGGGCATGGAAGTAAGGTTTGGTAGCAATGAATGGAAGGTGGTCAAGGGAAATCTCGTGATTGCTCGTGGAATGAAGCATGGGTCGTTGTATTTAGTTGATGAACCTGCTGAGGGATGTATGACCGTCCCGGTTAAGCGAAACAAAATCTGGTTCGCTAAATCTCGTGCTAAGAGAGTTCATTTTGCAAACGTGAAGTCTGGAGCCAAGGAGATGTTAGCTGAACGTGTTCAGAAGTCTAAACCATTCAGGGGATTCGGTGACAGTGGGAGCAAGGTTTGTGTTACGGGTACAGTTACGAAGAGCCGTTGGGTTTTGAAGACTAGAACTGATGAAATCTCTCCTGTTGGTAGTTTGCTGTGTTTGGAGAGTGTTGGTGGTCCTTGGTGTATCTCTGGATCTGGTGGAGTGTCCATACCAGTTGAGATTGAGGATGAGTCGTTGACGGGTGTTGTCACGACTGAGTTGGAGCTCGGGGGAGCATCAACTGGCCCTTCATGTACTTGATGATTGAGGGGCGGTTTGCAACTAGGGGGATATGTCTGGATATGATGAAGTCTTAGCTTATTCTTGGGAATTGAGGCTTGGAAGACTTGTTATTGAAGATTACTGGATTTACTGGATGACTGGATTGCTTATGTTTGGATGCCGGGCTTGATTCTATCGCAAGGCCTCCGAGTGGGAGATTGTTAGGTTACGTAGGCCTTTGGGAGGTTTAGGGCAGCCGGCCCTAATCTTGGCCCATTAGGGTTTAGCCTAACTGTTTTTTCTATTTAAGCATTGTCATGTAATTGTAATCTTTAACACCTAATCAATAAAAGAATCCCTAGTTGCAATCCGTGGACGTAGGTCACATCGACCGAACCACGTTATATCTTGTGTCGTTTATTTTCTTTGCATTCGTGTGCGTGTATGAGTTAATCGGTTTCCGCTGCGCCTCTTTGATTCCTAACATAGAAGATAGTATAGATATAGATTATTAAAAGTTAATGTGGTAACAACTTTTTTTTTACCACTGAGAGGCAAGTCTAGGCCATTTCCACCTTCTAGTGTTGCAATTTCCCAAGAATAGCTCTGATCATAACAATCGAACATATTAACAATCGTAAATCATTCATATGTCATGTATCGTTGGGTTGGGTAATAATATGATTTTAAAATTTTTTTCTTCTCTATTTTATTAAATAATAATGATTTTATTTAATCTTATAATAATATGTATACCCTCCCATAGGTGCTTCACATGACGCTTGAGAAAGAAAGATGAATCCTAAAAATATAATAATGTTACTTTTGATTAAATGACAACAAGCAACAAAACTATGACGTTTTAAATTAGTACATGGTTATCATGAGCGCTTCCATATGGATTTCTAGGACGGTAGAATGAAGGGTGATCGACAAACACTTGAAAACACCAATAGAAGTTGGCATATGATGATCATAAGTTTTTTTTAACTAAAACATTAGATGAAAAAATTATTTGTCTTGAGTAATTAACAAGTATTTTCTAGGTCGAGTTGGGTTAATATGATAAATTTTATTTTATTTTTCCTTTGAATTTTAAACAATAAAACAAACAAACATACCATGTAATATCACAAATGTAAAGTAGGTTGTGTGGAGGCAGTAACAACCATTGCATTAACTTTGATATGAAAATTCTTATTTATTAGTAAAAATAATTATTAGTAAAATCATAAGCCTATTAAAGAAAAGATATACGAGGTCAGTTGCCACTTGCTAGCATAGGAGTCAAGATTTGTTTGGAAGGTTTACATACAAGAAGTAACAAAGATCAAAGAATATAAACTGATGTGTATGATGGCTGAGTAGACTGTGGATTGTTGGGTGCGAGAGAGAAAGTGATCGAATAACGAAAGTGTAAACGAAGATCCGGATGATGGATCTATGTGTACGTTAAAATCGGAAGTGTGGTATGGTATGGTAAGTTATATTAAGATTTTGTATCAGGGGCGGCCCTGAGATTTGGTGTGTCCAGGACGAACCGGAAAAAAAAGGTCCCCTAAAGAATTCAAATATTAAAGTGGAGGTGCTCAAAAAACCAAAAAACCGTTTAATACCGAAAATCGAAACGTATTCGTAACTAAAAAAATCGAACCGAATTTTGAATTCGGTTTTCATTTTGGTTCTAGCTGTAGCAAAATTCCGAATTCGGTTTTCGGTTCGTTACCTAACCATATCCAAATTTCGGTTTTTGATTCCAATTTTTTTATAAATTTGGTTTGTTTGGTTAACCGATTAAACCGAATTCAAATTTAAATTTATTATCTTATTAATAATATATAAGATTGAATTCGGTTTACTCGGTTGAATTTGGTTTATTTAGATCGGTTTATTCGGTTTTTAATTGGTTTATTTGGTTTTAATCGGTTTATTCAATTGAATTCGGTTTATTTGGATCGGTTTATTTGACTTTTAAGCGGTTTATTTGGCTTTCAATCTGTTTATTTGGTTTTAACCGAAATTAGAACCAAATCACTTCTCGAATTCGGTTCGGTTTTTTAAATGGGAAAAAAATTGAAAACCAATTAAACCAGACCGAATAAACCGTTAACCGAATCAATTGACATATTTAGTTTAAAGGGCATGAAAGTAACTTAATATACTTTAAGAAAAATGATTTTTTGCATCATTAAATAATGTGTTTATGATGGTAAGTTATATTAAGATTTGGGATGGTATAGTATGTATAATATGATACAGTCTGATGACCATGAGACTTCAAAAAAAGAGATATGAAACGAATTTAAGTGTTTTATTATGAATGAAACAGATTTAAGTTGTAAAAGAGTGTTTGTTAGTAGTAAAAAGAAATAAAAAAAAAGTAATTTAAATTAAATTCTCATGTTTGTTAATTGTTACATTCTTCCTCTCCCATTTGTTGGTTATTTACCCCTCTCCCATTTGTCTATACCATCCTCATCACCTCTCATTTTTTTTTTATTTTTTTTTTCATTCTGCTCTCATTTTTTCCGGTGAAGATCGGCCGTCGGAAGGAAATTCCGCCACCGTTGGAATCAATCGACCTCGTTTAGCTGCAAATTCTCTATCATGAATCAAGAGTAGTAAGTCCTTGGTCTCTGTTTTTTAATGTCGGTTTCTAAGACATAGGATTAGCGATTTCGTGTTTTGTTTTTAGAATTTTTCACATGTTTGATCCGATTCTGGTTTCAATTGTTAATGATTACTGGCATCTCTATAGCGATTGGTGTTGATTTGATCTACCTTATTCGGAAATTTTTATTATTTAATTGTAATATGATTCAACGTGCGAATTATATGAATACGTGCAAATAAAAGACTAACTCGGAACATTGGAAGAATTATTTTTATATACAAGGTATGAATTCAATATAGCTGACATCATAACCCGAAGTCCCGAACCAATTATATAATTTTCTTAAAGAATTACAAAGTTATGTATGAAATTATCAACCAATAATCCTTAGCTCAAGTGGTTGAGGAAGGTACTCTGTGGCTTCAATATTAGGAAGGTCACGGGTTCAAGTCATAGTATGGACAAAGTAAGGGTTCCATGTTGAGTTAAAGAATTTACTCTAACCTATGGTAGGTTTCCTCCTATTGGGTGTGGATATAATCGGGTGGGTCTATGATCCATAATGTATGAAATTATCTACACCTAAATTGGGATACTCGTAAATAAATAAATAAAATCAAATAAGCTATGCATAAAACAATTAACGGGTCTTCACTATTAGGGCCTTAGAGGGGAAAAAAAAAGATTTTTATGTAATGGTTATTGTTAAAAACACTCACTTTTTATCCGGACTTTAAGTCGACCATAACAAACTAAAAGTTAAAGGAATCAAATCACTAATCCAATTAATAATCCAACTAAATCATCATATTTTGAAAGTTGCTACAAATTTCATCCTTTAATGTCTCCATGGAATCCAATTTGGCTTAGATTGTAGCCAACTGTGCTGCGATCAGGTCAAGAGAGTTGCTCCGAATTTGATCGCTTGAATTATCTTGGGTTTGCACCATTTTTAATTCCTGCTAATGGAACCAAATGATAAGAACAAGAATTTCTAAGGGAATTTTCTATGTAATTAAGCAAACTGGTTGGACCGATTCAAGATGGGCAAGTCTTTGATTACAAAGAAGATCTAGATAAACAAAAACATGAACAAAATAAACGAACAGGAAAGCTACTTCTAAAAGTCCCAAGACAGTTAAGTAAAAACTACCCATTAATCCCCAACATGTTGAGAATTAGTAGGCATGTGGTACAAATGGACTAAACCCGAATAACATCTCCAGTGACTTATCTGACACATCTGAAGTTACCGGTTTACTCCGTTTAGCCTTCCTTCGAGAATAAACCAACACAGGGTTGATATCACACCACCATGAAAATGTTTACTTTTGTAATGTTCCCTTAATGTCCTATGGCCAGAATACGCCACGAATTGTAGGCCGTTATATGCAATCATGAAGCTTTGGCTGTGGACTTTTTAGCTGTAACATGCATTGTTTTAAAATTAATAGCATACTAGATAGGCATTTTTAAGAAATATTACAGTTATTATGAATCTTTTTAACTTTGTTCAAGAGTATATGGTTCATTTGTCTCGAAAGTAACTCTTGTAATGTCTATTGCAGTGATTATTTGTTCAAGCTATTGCTGATTGGGGACTCAGGAGTTGGCAAATCCTGTCTCCTGCTTAGATTTGCTGTAAGACAATTAGCTTTCATATAATACCCAATTAAGAGGCCCCGTTTACGATGCACTCATATAATGTGTATATGCGCCGGCCCTTAAGGAGCAAAAGTAAAATTGCACTAAATTTAACGCTATTTTACTTTATTTTTGTGAAAATAACGTTAAAACCACTGAGTTGGTTGGTTAATCAGGCATCATGAGACGGGGTCTCATTGGAAGCAATCATTCTATTATTAAAGGGTAGATGTAAGATTGTTTACCTCTCACCCTCCTCAGACCCTACCTTAGCTTTGCTAATAATGGGTTATAATGAGTACGATGATGATGATACCCAATTAAGATGGTTCCTTATATGTTTGGGCATGTGTCAAAGTGGATATCCTGTTTTCTTATTTTACATTAATTTTCATTTAGTTTGATTTCATTGAAATTGGTTCACAAAAATAATTTATTTTAGCATACCTTTTTCCCATAAGATATCTTTATGTTTCTACTTCAAGCTCATCTTCTTATTGAACAATCTATAGAATGTAACCAATTATAAAGATAGATTGGTTGATCATTTACATTTTGGATGTTTCTATTTTATTATAATTGAATTAACTTATTGATCAAACTAGTCATAATGGAATTCGAACAAGTTGGGATGTTCTAGTACATGCTTGTTTATGATTTAAGTTATTCATTGCCTCTTATGGGATTCGTCCCTAAGAAGTGAGGGTTCCAAAAGGCAGCATTCCCTTAAATTTAAGTTTGAAACTTTAACCGTAAAAAAATGCAGTTTCTTTAGCAGCTTTGCATTTTCAAATACATTTATCACTTTTGATTTGACACACGAAAACACTAGTTCTCTCGAAAATACACAACAAATACATACTTGTTTTTGATCATTTGATCTTATTCGACTGGAGAGTTTGGATTGAACTACCAAATTGTTTGAATCTGATAATGAGACAATGCCTCTCAAATCATCCAAGTTTAACATCCAAACGAATTTCTAACACTCAAAATACCTAGAGCTGGAATTTTGACCCATTTACGTATGAATTTGTAAATCTGGCTACTGTTTTATGAACAGATGGATAAAATACTTGATTTCATTCATCAATTGAGAATTACATTTATAGAAAAGAAATCTAACTATAAGATCCTATTAAGCTGGAAATTCAAAATACAAAACAAATATAAAGAGATAAAGATATAGATAAATAAACAAAAGAAAAGGATTTACTTTTGTGGTTTAATAGTCCCCCGTAAGATGGACGATCGGGAGAGAAGACCAATCTTAGAAAAGAGAAGATGATGGCGTGGCTTTAAGAGAGGTTTTGTTAATGCATCAGCAAGTTGATCGTCTCCAGAAATGTGAGTAACTCGAATGGAGCCCTCTTGGACCTTTTCCCGAACAAAATGAAAATCCAAAGCCAAATGTTTCATACGTGAATGAAAAACAGGATTGGCCGAGTAATGGGTTGCGCTGAGATTGTCACAAAAGATTGTAGGTGTAACAGAAGAGGTGTATCCAAGTTCAGACATCAGGAAAATGAACCATTGGAGTTCAGTAGTGGTTGAGGCAACGGCACGAAATTCTGCTTCTGTTGATGAACGAGCTAATGTGGGCTGTCGCTTGGAGCTCCATGAAAGAACATTTGAGCCGAGGTAAATGATGTAACCGGTGGTGCTGCGGTAGGTAGATTTGTCTCCTGCCCAGTCTGCATCAGTAAAGGCGTGCAGTTGAAAGGGTGAATTCCGATTGATAAATAGCCCGTGGTGCATGGTGCCATGAAGATAACGAAGCAATCGTTTTAGAGCTAGCCAATGTGTCTCATTGGGTTGGTGCATGAATTAGGACAACCTGTTAACTGTAAAAGAAACATCCGGTCGGGTTAGAGCTAAATATTGTAGGGAACCAACCAAGGTTCTATAATCTGTAGGATTGGGAAGGGGGTTGAGGTTGTGTTGGTGAGGGTAACCGATGTTGACATGGGAGTGGGGGACGGTTTGCACTCATGCATGTTAGCTTTATGAAGGAGGTCATTGATATATTTAGTTTGGGAAAGAAAGAGACCGTGGGTGTGAGGAATGAGTTCCACACCTAGAAAGTAAGAAAGAGGACCAAGGTCCTTAAGAGAGAAACGGTTTGCAAGACTGGTGATGAAGGATTGGACAAGATTAGGATTAGGGCCTGTGACGATTATGTCGTCAACATAAACAAGGAGATAGATGGGAGATTGAGAAGAGTTGTGGATAAAAAGGGAAGAATCCGAGATGGCCGGATGGAATTTTGTGGATAGGAGATAGGATTTGAGTTCATTGTACCAAGCACAGGATGCTTGCCGAAGTCCGTATATGGCCTTGTTGAGTTTGCAGACGTGAGTAGGAAGAGAGGGGTTGACAAAGCCAGGAGGTTGCTGCATGTATACGGATTCAAAAAGATGTCCTTGTAGGAATGCGTTGTTGATATCTAACTGGCGAAGGGACCAGTTGGAAGTGGTGGCGAGGGTGAGAATGAGGCGTAGAGTACCGGGTTTAACTACGGGACTGAAGGTCTCAATGTAGTCGAGACCCGGTCTTTGGTGAAATCCTTTGGCGACTAAGCGAGCTTTTAAGCGTTCAACCGTGCCATCCGATTTGAACTTGGTGCGATATACCCATTTGCACCCAACAACATTGGGGGCTGATTCAGAGGGTACAAGGGACCAAGTTTGGTTGTGGGTAAGTGCATTGAATTCGGCCTGCATGGCAGCATGCCAAAGAGGCTGTTTTAAGGCTTAGGTGATGGTGGTGGGTTCGGGTAAGGAGTGAAGAGAGGTGTGATATTGAACAAAGTCTTGGTTATGGTATTTGGGGTTGGGCTTTTTGGTTTGGCGAGTGTGGTGAACTGGGGCCGGGGTTGAGCTGGAAGGCGGTGGGGAGGAAGAAGTAGTGGGGGTGGCAGTGGGTGAGGGAAGGGAGGTGGGGGATGTGGATGGGGTGGAAGGTGAGGAGGATGGGGTGGAGTAAACTGGTGGGTTTCGGTTGTGCGTGCCACGAGAGTAAGTGATTAAAGGTGGAGGACATGGGTGAGTAACAGTAGGTTTGGGTGTGGGAGGTGGTGAGGGTTGATTGGGAATGAAGGAAATGGAGATATGGGACCATAGAGTCGGATCAGAGGGAGGTGTAGGAGGTGTGTTAGTGAGGGAAGGGTAAGGGAATACATGTTCAACGAAATGAACATGTCTAGAGGTATAGATGCGGTTAGTGAGTGGATCGAGGAGGTGATACGCGCTTTGGGAAGAAGAGTAGCCGATGAAGATGCAAGGTTTTGATCTTTGCTGGAGTTTATGATTGGTGTATGGTCTTAACCATGGGTAAGCAAGGCATCCGAAGGACCTGAGTTTACGTAGTTGGGATGTTTTTGGAAGAGTTTGAGAAAAGGAGAATCATTTTGGAGGGTTGGTGTAGGTAAACGGTTTATGAGATATGCTGCAGTGGTTAGGGCACAAGGCCAGAAAGTTGTGGGCATTTTGGCATGAGATAAGAGGGTGAGGCCGGTTTCAACCAAGTGGCGATGTCGTCGTTCGGCGAAGCCATTGTGTTCCGGTGTGTGAGGGGGTGAGGGAGGTGTGATATACCACAGGAGGATAGGTGGGGGTGATAATTTGAGGTATTCACCTCCATTATCACTGTAAAGTTGAAGAATTTTATAGTTGAAGAAGGTTTCCACAAGCTTTTGAAACCTGATGAATGTGGTGAGAGAGTCTGACTTGCGTTTTAAAGGGTATAGCCAAATGTATTTTGTGAAGTGGTCCACAAAAATTATATAGTATTTGAAGCCATCGTAAGAAGTAATTGGTGAGGTCCAAACATCAGAAAACAATAATTGAAGGGGTTTATGTGATACAATGGAAGAAACATTAGAGGGAAGCTTGTGACTCTTATTAAGGCAACAAGAATTACAATGTTCAGTACTACGAGAATTAAAAGGAACAATAGAAGCAATTTGCTTAAAAACATGAAGATGAGAATGGCCTAATCTATGGTGCCAAGGAGCTGCTGTAGAAGATGCAATGTGGAAAGCATGAGGAGACTTGTGGGAGTGAAGTTCATAGAGTCCACGGTTAACCGTTGCTTGAATGAGTAGACGGTTGGTGCGTAGATCCTTAATGAAGAACAAAGAAGAATAAAAAGAGATTAGTGTAGGGTTATCAATGCATAATCTAGATATAGAAAGTATATTGCGTGAAATAGAAGGAACACAGAGGATATTAGAGAGAATAAGAGGAGTATGAGAGATGTAAATTGTCATAAAGCCGTGTGTGATGTTGAGTGACGAACCGTCTCCAATTATCAAGTCATCGGTGCCATCATATGGGGAATGAAGAGATAGTGCCTGGAGGTCATTAGTAACATGGTGTGAAGCTCCGCTGTCATAAAACCATGAAGAACAGGGGGTGTGGTGGTCGTGAGAGGCTGTGTGCAGCTGCGGTTTGAAAGAGACATTTGGGCGACTGTAGGTAGGGAGGGAGATGTTCGGGTGGGTCTTTTTGAAGATGGGGCATGAGGCAAGGGAATGGCCTTTGGTAAAACACCATTGGCATTTGCCAAGGTAAGGTCTTGGTGAGTTAAAGTGGGTGGATTGGGGTGTGGGTAAAAGGCCAGCACTGGAATTGGGTGGGTTGGGGCTTTGGGTGTTCCATGGTTTGTGGGGTTTTTGAGATTGGGCAGCAAAGGCAGTAAGGGGTTGATGAATGTTGGGGGATGGTGTGGTGTGTTGGGCAAGGGTGAGCTCCTGGTTGATTAGCTTTTCATGAAGCTCATGAAAGGAAATAGGTTGATCACGGGCATGAATTGAGTCTATTATGGGTTTGTAGGTTTTGTGATCTAAGCCGGAGAGGATGATGTCGGTGACATCTTCAGGGTCCATAGTTTTTCCAAGATTTGCGAGTTCATCAACAATAATCTTGATTTGTTGCATAAATTCAGAAACAGACTTGTCTGGGGTTTTGGTAGTAGTCTTGAGCCAGTGCTGCAGTTGTTTGATGCGTCCTCGGGTGGTGGATGCGTAAGTTTTAGCAAGAATTGTCCAGGCCTCAAAGGAGGAGGCTGCGTTGGAGACTAGCGGGACAATAGTTGGGGAGAGGCTACTGATGAGGGCGCCGAAGAGCAAGCGGTCTTGGTGGAACCATTGGTTGTAGGCGGCGTTGGTGGTGGATGTACCATCGGCGGCTACGGTAAGGGGTGGCGCCAAAGAAGAACCATCGATGAATTTGAAGAGATCGAGGCCTTGGAGGAAGGCTTCGATTTGGGTTTTCCAGCTTAGATAATTCGTAGGGGTGAGTTTTAGGGAGGAGGGGAAGGTGACCATGGTTAGGGTTGGTGATTGTTGTGTGTTTGAGGGGATGGAGTTGACGACGATGGGGATATCATCAGCCATCGGAAGGTAGAAGAGGGTTAATGGCGGCTTGTTGCCGGTGAAAGGGGTTTATATCAACGAGCCTGGCTAATACCATATGAACAGGTGGATAAAATACTTGATTTCATTCATCAATTGAGAATTACATTTATAGAAAAGAAATCTAACTATAAGATCCTATTAAGCTGGAAATTCAAAATACAAAACAAATTGGGAAGCATGCTTGTGTAGACCTTACTGGGGTGTCCCCCCTTGTTGGGCTTAGGGACACCGGGTTTGTTGCTAGGCAGACCGTGTTAAAGGCAGAATTGGGAAAAATTGCTAAGCACGAGAAGGCGTGTGCCGAGAATCAACATGCCTTCATTCCGTTTGCTTTCGATACTTTTGGGTCTCTTGCCCCTGATGCTGCTACATTTCTTAAAAGAGTTCAGCATGTCGTGCACAGTAATTCATCGACACCGAAGAACGCTAACTTTGTTTTTAGTAGGATCGGATTTGCCATTCAAAAGGGGGTGGCGGCGCAGCTTGTTGCTCGCTTACCTGCCTTTCTATTGTAATTGGATCCATATTGATCGTTTTAACAAAAATATGAAAAAAAAAATAAAAACAAATATAAAGAGATAAAGATATAGATGAATAAACAAAAGAAAAGGATTTATTTATGTGGTTTAATAGTTTTATCTTAAACGGGTCAATTCAAAAATTCAAATCATAATCTAAAATGGTGCCAATTTAAATTATCATTTATTAAGGGAATAGGTCAAAAGAGTCAAAACGATTTGAAAGTCACCGATTGTTTATTTTCTTATTTCTTGTTTTTACCTCTTTGATACAGGATGACTCGTATATTGACAGCTACATCAGCACAATTGGCGTGGACTTTGTAAGAACTTATTATTATAATTATTTTTTTTTGAAGCATGACGTTTCAATTAAACTATGCTTACAGTTTATCATGTTACATCCATATAATAAATGTTTTATATATATTCTCATCAATCTTGCAGAAAATCCGCACTGTCGAGCAGGATGGGAAAACCATTAAGCTTCAAATTGTGAGTTTCTTTAATATAAATTTATTAAATGATTCTTATCAACTAATCTCCCTCCATTTTTGGACCAATCAGTGGGACACAGCTGGACAAGAAAGGTTCAGGACAATAACCAGTAGCTACTACCGTGGGGCACATGGGATTATTGTATGCTTTCCGGTTCTTAGCTTTCTTTGAAAAACAAATTATTATATATAACTTGATAAATGATAATAGAAAAATATGAAATTATTTGGTCAACTAAAGTATCTTGTTTGATTTTGTTATGCAGATAGTTTATGATGTTACAGACTTAGAAAGTTTTAATAATGTTAAGCAATGGTTGAGTGAAATTGACCGTTATGCAAGTGAAAATGTGAATAAGCTTCTTGTTGGAAACAAATGTGACCTTACAGAAAGCAGAGCCGTGTCTTATGACACTGCCAAGGTACACATTTAACTTTTTTTTTTCATCCCTTTTGAGATGCCCGTGTCTATCTATTTACTTGGTGGGTGTTCTTTTTTAAAATTCTTTTGCCGTTCAAAAAAATCTATTTACTTGTAAATGAGTCAATTTGGATCGTCTAATCTTCAAAAGTGTCATGAATAACGTACCCAATGCTTGACTTAGCTCTCGTTTTACGCAAAAGTGTTATGAAGGATTAATTTTAAAAGGTTAGTTTCAAAGGAAATACATCAAATAGCTCATATTTGAAACACTAGTTGTTTACAAAATAAATATTTTTGGGGACAAAGTTACTTTGGGACAACAAAACATGAACAAAACTCAAAAGGCATATGCTTTGACCAGTTATCCAATTGTGATTTGTATTTTTTTTCTTTTTTATTTTTTTGTGTGTGTTTGTATTGGATAGATTGATGACTGCTGGAAAAAGAAGGGTAAAAATCTTGTGATATTGTTTTGTTTCAGGAATTTGCGGATAATATTGGCATCCCATTTATGGAAACAAGTGCCAAAGACGCTACTAATGTTGAGCACGCTTTCATGGCCATGTCTGCTGACATCAAAAAAAGGTACCTGCATTTCTTTTTAATTTTCATCTTTTTTGTGTGTGCTATAAGTTTATAACCTCTGCCAAGCATCTTTTTTTTTTTTAACGGCGAAGGTCTCAATCGTGTAAATACATTGTTTCCAGGCCATGTCACCAAGGTCTAGTTATCTGGACCTCCTATTAGCCACCACAACCACCCTAGGAGGAAACATCACTGGGAAAACCCCCTGACCCCCCTCAGACCCCTATTTCGCTGCGGGAGAGATTTGAACCCAAGACATCCCATTTAGAAGAATCTTGTGGTACCATTAAGGCAAGGCCTCATTAGGAGAGATTTAAACACTTTTGTCGCCCATCATTAGTAATCAGTAAAAATTAGGGTAGGGAGAGCAAGGGAAGAAGTGAAAACTTGAGCGTGAGTGTTCTCATCCCTACGAATGAGTCCCCGACTCAAAGTTATCGTTTGAAGTTATTCATCTCAACGTTTTTAACGTTATTTTCACAAAATAAGTAAAATAACGTTAAAATTAATGTAATTAGACTTTTACCTCTTTAGGGCCCACACATACATGCATTATGCGTGCACCGCAAATGGGATGTTAAGGTTTGAATTATTATCATTTAGTATTAAATTTGTATTGTAAAATTTCATTTCTGTAATCATAATCTGCCACCAACTATTTATAAGAAATTGAGAAATAGACAAAGAAGTGTTTGTTATTCAGCTCATCAATACAAAGAATGATTGTACTCAACCCAAACCCTTTTGTGACCAATTACCCACTTTATTGGCGTGAGATTTTTGGTAACAGGTTCTCATAGTTACAAAAAAATAATTAGTAAATTGCAACCAATTTATTATGTTTTAGCAAACCCTCTTGTTTAGAGTTACTTTATTGTATTTCATGTACGTAATGCCAATCATATTAATTTGTTTCAGGATGGCAAGTCAGCCTGGAGCCAACAACACGAGGCCTCCTGCTATGCAGCTTAAGGGTCAACCTGTTGGGCAGAAGGGTGGTTGCTGCTCAGCTTAACTAGAATATCATTCTTATACATATTTTATTATAAAGAATCACCATCACCATGAATCCAATTGTTATTGCAAATTTTATTTTTGCTTTTTTATTTAGTCTCCTACAAAACTCAATCTTTTAGATTTAATTATTTTAACAAAATATAATCCTTAAATTGGTTGTATAAGTTACAATAATTGCTTACTGTTAGTGTTGGTTGGTTTGCTATTCTTTGCTCATATATATATATAGAGTGAGGTTAATGTACAAATTGGTAGTTTTGTAAAAAGTGTAAAAAACAAAGTGCTATTATAAATAACATAGTGCTATTATAATATTAACAAAGTGTTATTATAATATTTAACAGTTCCTTGTTAATAATAGAACTTTGTTATTTATAATATTACTTTGATTTTTACACTTTTCACAAAACTACCAATTTGTATTTGATCCTAACACTAATATATATATATATATATTATATTTTAAAATAAGCTAACATTTGGTTACTCTTTTTATGTTACATTATTCTTGATTGGGTCTTATTTTTATTTTCAACCTGTCTTGACACATCACACACCTTCATTTTACAATCTATAGTTTCTGCCAAAAAGGATTCTTCTACATAAAATACTGAAGGTCTGCAAATGTTTTATTTTTTTATTTTTATTTTTTAATCAATATGGGTATTCAATATTGTTATTTTTCTTATAGTTTGCCTCTTAAATTATCTCAAGACAGAGTAGCTGAAAAAAATTTTATGAAATCTTTTTTTATTGTGATCATGTTGAAAATGTTTTCATTTCTAGCTTAAGAAGTGAGAACAGATTAATCTAAGTCAGAAAGTGTCAAATATCATGATTATTCAAGAAAATTATAATAGACAACACTTGAAATTTGAATACGTAATTTAGGCCAAAAATATAAAACTCACGATTATTTAGGAACCTTACATGTTAGTTAAATAGATAAGATTAAGAAATTTAGGCCTAAAATTATAACATTTACATTAATCTTATATAATACTCGAGTTGAGGACTATAATATGTATATTTTTAATCAGATAATATAAGAACATATATGATTAATATTTAATAAGTATAAGTCCTACTACATTACTCCTAAGCTTTGTTTACAACCTTATTCTCCTATTTAATTTTTGTGTTTATTGTAATCTTTTACACAAGTAACATTTCTTTTCCTTTATATCATTCAAATTAAAGCCTTTCTTTGTTTAGCAACTTAATAAAATATAATGCATTGATTACATGTTTTGGACCAACAAATTTCTCTTATAATAAAAAATGTAACCCAATTGCTTTTGCAATATTTCCTTCATTTTTTTTTTGCCATTTTTTAGGGTGTGCTTGGTTGTTGTGGACTGGATATTGTGTGATACTTGATAGAATAACTTGCTAGTAGAGTTAGCTTTTATGAGTTGCAATTTTTCCACTGAAAAAATCAAATGATAGAATTCAAGTTTGAGTTGAAGTTTGAAAATTTACAAACAAATTTAGCGTAGGTTTTTGAAATATAAGTTGTAATGATTCCACTTGGAGGTCTTTAAAATTAAACAAACTTTAAATTGAGTTTTGGTGTTCTGCCAAAACTGCTTATTAACTTATGACTTTTTGAAACAAAGTTTTTGAAAATATTTTTGCATTAGCTTTTGTATATGAAAAGTCAAAAATGACTTTTTAATCATAAAAAGTTAAAAACACTTCTAAAAGCCATAAAAAATAGCTTATCAAAAATGACTTTTTAATACTCATCAAAAAGTTAATACCAAAAGTGCTTTTTAAATTACCAAACATCTTTTTGACTTGTTAATTTTTCATCAAGTCAATAATTTAAAATTTTGATTTCAAAAGGAATCCCAAACATACACTAAATACGTAACCCTCGTAGTCATGAAAACTTGACTTATTCAAAGTCTCCATTCAATAATTGAATTTTGACTTTTTGGAGAGTTCCTTGTATCCAACTTGAAGTATGGCATTCACATATATATTATTTTTGGTTTTTTTTTTTTTAATTTTAAACCATACATTTTCTTATATTACATATTAACCATGTTTGAATCTGTTTTTTTTTTCCTTCAGAAAAGATTTATCTCGTACCAGTGTGCTAAGAATTTATTTTCCAAATATGATTATACTAATTAAGATGAAATTCTTTTAGCATGCTAAATTAGATGTCACAAGTTCTCGTCATATAATTTGGATTTAAAGTATAACTTGAAAACATCCTTTTTCATTTTTGTTCTATTATGATTATAAAGATTTGATGGAATACGTAAACAATTTTCAACTGTAATAAAAAATACCTTTGTTTAGTTGATCAATTCAATATTTCTGGCAAGAAAAATTTTCAATGACAACAATGTTTTAGACAACAACGGTTAGGTTTTGAAGGCCCTAAAGCTAAATAAAAAAATTGAGGTCATGTCTTTAGATTTTGAAGGAATTGTAGCAATTTTACACTTTCTCAGTCTCTCAGATTTGAAGAATTGAAGATTTGAAGTCTGAAGGTTGTATGTAAACACACAACAATTTCTCATAACTCAGATTTGAATTTTGTGTTCCTCCTTCGAGCCCTAGCCCTAGGTGACAATTGTCGACTAATGATTAACGATTTATCCTTTGAGAGTAAGAGAATTTGAGTAGAAACTCAGACAAACGGTATGTACCTTCGAGAGTTCAGGTCTTCGTCTCTTACTCTGTTCGAGTGATCGGGACCTCGTCTGATGCACTGTGCAATCGCCGACTGCATCGTGCAGCCAATTAGCGGCCATACGCTCTTCGGGTTTTTCGTTATGTTGAAGAAATGCATGTTTTGGTTAAACACGTTTTAGTTATGTTATGGTTAAACGTTTGAAATTTTTAAGGAAATATATGTTTTGGTTAAAAATGTTTTAATTTTATTTGTTTAAAAAATAGAATGTTAGTTTTTCAAGTATTACCCGAGAACCGTTTAACCCAACCCGATTAAGCCCGAGAACCGAAACACGAGAACCAATTAAACCGAAGTTAAATGGTTCGGTTCTCGGTTCCAATTTCATATTACAAAAACCCGAATAACCCGACCAGAGCAACCCGAAACCCGAGGAACCAACCCGAACGACACCTCTAGTTCTAGGTCCGGTTTTTTTGCCCACCTCTAATCTTAACTCATAGCTAGGCTCAAAAAAACGCATGGTCGGCCTTGGTTTTAGATTTAATCAAGAGTTACAAATATGTTGTACATGAACTAAACATTCATTGTATCATTCGCTGATCATTCAGTAAAAGTTTGTTTTTGTTGGTTTATTTACTAAATAAACGAACTAAACGAACGAACATGAACTTATGTCGCGTTCGTTCATTTATGTTTGTGAAAGTTCTTTTATATTTGTAAGTCTGTTTATGTTCGTTTGTTTATTTTTATTAATAAATCAATTAATTTATTTTAATAAATTAGTGATATATTCATCTTCTTTATAAATTAGCATACTAGTGGCATTGTTATTTTATCCAAATTTTAGTGAATTTATTAACTGAAATGAGCTCATATCAATTCAAGTATGGAACCCACGTGTTCATTCAAATTTGTTTAACTATATGTGTTCAATTATGTATGTTTTTGTTTATTTAGTTATGTTTGTTTATGTTTGTTCAGTTAGGTTCATTTATGTTTCTCTACTCATTTTCATCTATGTTCGTGAATTGTTCGTTTATACTATTAATGAACGAACAAGAATACACTAAGTTTCTTAACGAAAGAACATGAACAAGAAACCTCCGTTCATTAAAAGTTAAACAAATGAACATAAACATGCATTGTTTGTGTCCGTTCAATTCATTTACATGCCTAATCACACATAAAGAAAAGCAATTTATACAGTAAGCGAGTATACCCGTTCATCAACTATAATAGCTTGAATCAAGCAAATAGTATATTTAGTATTTGATTTTATTATTTAATAAAAGAGAGATGAAATTTATAAGATTAGATTAAACTAAATAAGTTCATTATCCAAAAAGTATAAGAAAGATCATGAGCAATTAAATCATTATTCAACGGCTATGATTAAATAAATTTGTTGGAAGATATTTTATTAACGATCAATTTTATTGACTTTTTATCAAGTTTGTAACGACCGGTTTTAATAGTCATGTGTATGTGTGTATTCGTATTACTCAGAAAAGGGGAAAAATTGTAACCACGGGTGGAAGCCGTGTGTGAAACGGAGTTCCGAATTATTCGAATCGTAAAACGGAGAAGAATACAAAATTATCAAAATTTGGGGACCCTCGCGGTATGCCTAGGAACACTTAGCCACTCTAGGCGGTACGCGAGGGCTCAAAATATCTTAGGACTCCGAGAACCTGCGCGGTACGCCTAGCCCCAATTGCCCACTTTAGGCGGTGCGCACGGAAGTAAAATTTTTGAGGCCTCCATAATCCTTCGCGGTACGCTTAGCCACAAACCGCCCCGCTAGGCGGTAAGCGAGGGGTATCGCGATTTGAAAAAATGAGTTTTCAAGATCGGATTGCATGTAGAAATATTTTATTATCTTTCTCTTAACTCCACACACACATAAACGTTCAGATCGAAAATTTATCATCAAAACTCAGTTCTGAAGTTACCAGAACGTCCGGATCGAGCCAGGATCGTTTTTACAAGTCCGGATCGTCGTATCGCAACCAGAAATCCGTTCAAAAGGGTAACGATTCGTTTTATCCTACTGGTTTGATAGTATGTGGATTAAATCGAGTTTTTAAACATAATATAATGATTATTGTGGTTGATTATTGTCTAGATGATGACTAGGAATAATTAAAAACAAAGAACTCAATATTTAACGATGAAATCTTTGTTTTGATCCGTTATAATGTCCGGTTATCATGAAATCCATATTATTGTGTTTGATAATTAGTAGGATGATTAAATCATGGTTATGATGGCTGTGGATCATTCTTTATGATAAATCCGATTCAAATGTTTGAGATCTGAAAGTTAATGATTTTGGCATAAATATGCTAATTATAAATGGTAACTTGACTCCTAAATGCCACATTGTAATGAATGAGATTCAAATGAGTTTGAATCAATACGTATGGGTGTTGGGTGTATTGAAACTAGTTGTATACATGTGAATTGCAACTAGGTGTTGGTGGTAGAAGTCAAGAGACAAGTCACAAAATATGGAATTTTGATAACTTGAATATGACTAAGAACATATGTAGATTAGTTTCTGCACATGAGCTGTTTGATAAAAAGCCTCAATAAGGTTTTGATTAAGTATGAAAAGTAAAATAGGTCAAATGAACTGGATTACATAAATAACACAAGTTGTGTGTTCATGTTATTAAATCTTGTTATATGTGGATATATAATAGGAAGATGAGGTGAATCTAGTTCTAGAAGGCTTGGAAAGGAACTGGAGATTGTTGATAGCTCTCCAAATCAAAGTAAGTTACCCATTTTGTTGAACTTTTAGTTGTAGGATTGGGTGAGTCCACACTACAAGTATTTGTGCATTCAGCATATATGTGATTTGTTGTTTTGATTGAATTTAATATAAATGGTTATGGTTAGTGTGGTTATTGTAGTTGAATGATTTACAAGGGTGTGAACATTCAACTAGTGATAATGATTGAGTTGATTTACAAAAGTGTAAACAATCATCATAATGTAGTGGTAATGATCTACAAAAGTGTAGACATTAAACTGGCTAGGTGCATGCTTTGATTCACAATAGTGTGAACATAAGACTTGCAAAACTAATGTAGTAGATTCACAAAAGTGTGAACAAAAGATGATCTACAAGAGTGTAGACATCCAATTTCAAGAGACAAATCGGTTAAGTTTGACTTTTGGGAAATATGATGCACAATTGGAGTTCTGTGTGCACATATACGTTGTGTTAAACTATAATGTTTAAGTATAAATGGGAGATTTACGGGGTTTTGGGTGAAAACAATCCTTTAGTAAATCGTTTTGTGCTTAGGTTGAATAATGCTACCAAATCATATTTGGTCATATTTGGGACATTATTAGTGTATCCATATGGTGTTATGGAATTCACTTGAGGAAATAGCGGGTTATTTTACTTAGTTCTAACGAACTAACGGTGATTTTACATGTAGTGTTTACAGGTACAAAAGAGTCGGGTGAGCGGTGAAGGTGATCGAAAATCGAACGTGGAGGCTCGAATGATGGTTTTAGACTTAATAACCAAACTTTTATGAAACTTGTGTAATGAATGTTTTGTAAAGTATGTAAACATACTTAAACTTTGTTTTTAACAAGTAGTATGTTTGTAGATATGTAAAACACGAAAGTTTTTGTTGTGACCAAAACGTAGTTTGTTAAATAATGTTTTAAAATGTCCGGAGGGGACGTAAAGTGACACGGGTGTTACAAAGTTTCACCACATTTTTCAAACGTTCATAACTTTTACATATGACATTGTTTTTTGAAAAAAAATTACCATAAAAACAATCATTTTTTTATCTTCAAAATAAGTATAGTGTTGTTATACAAAAATTTTGTTTTTTTAGTTCATTGTGTGTTTTGTTTTCCTGCTTAATATTTTGTTTTCCTAAACAATATAAGATACAATGATGTTGCAAAATACATAATGTCAAGCAATGATGACACAATAATGAGTATGAATAACATAATGACGTTAAAAAGACACAATTACATATAAGAAATGCACACTTACCTGTAAGAAAAATACAATAAAGATTATTATTCACAAACGTTTAAGAATGACACAATGACAATAAATAGACACAATGAACTGAAAAAATTTTATTTTTTTAACAATACTATACTCATTTTAAGGACAACAAATGTCAGTTTTTATGATATATCTAAAAAAATAATACTGTATGTAAAAGTTATAAACGTTTTAAAAAATGTGGGGAAAATGGTCATGACTAAATTGTCCTCCAACATTTTTTCTTCTAAACTTTTGAATTTTCTCTCTCAAATATGATCTTATAGATCTAATGATTAATAATTCTTTTTATGTTTTTTAGGATAAGAAGACTAATTAGTTAAGCATAACCCTTCAAATATAATCAAAATTTATTTTTATTCAAATATGTTTAGTAGAATCTAGATGTGCAGATTTTATTGCGAATTAAATTTAAATTAGTATTAAAATTTTTAAATTCGAATTAAACCTAAAAATCAAAAGTCAATTGAATTGAATTCAGGAATAGATTTAAACCAAATGTATACTATTATTATAATAATACTATTTTATCTTATAAAATTTGTATTAGTATTATAATAATAATATTATTATGTTTTAATATTATTATAATATTATAATATTATTATAAAATTATAATATTATTATAATATTATTATGTTTTAATATATTAATATATTATAATATCATAATATTAATATATTATAATATTATTATGTTTTAATATTATTATGTATTAGTAAAATTATTATTACCATGAATTATAAATGTATATAGCTATATATTTATTTTAATGTAAAATTATAATATATTATTTTATAATAATATTATTATAATATTATTATTATTATTATTATACTAATAATATATATTTTTAATATTATTATTCTATTATTATTATTAAAATAATTTTACTGTTTATTGAACTTTTAAATTTATATAGGTTAATTATTATTATACTAATAATATATATTTTTAATATTATTATTCTATTATTATTATTAAAATAATTTTACGGTTCATTGAACTTTTAAATGTATATCGCTTAATTTATGAAATGGGACCATGGAGAACAACTTGTTTTGCATATTGTGATTGGTTTTCTAATCCTGGTCCATAGCACTTTTTGTTTCCACAACAAATTTGTTTTTGCATCTCAAACCAAGTCATCAACATATATTAATTATATTTAGTATATTATTTGTATACATAAGCAAATTATCTAAAATAAATGTATATTAATGGTTGAGATAATTTATATATATTTTTAGATGTATAAAATCCGTTGAGATATATTAAACTTAACATAATAAGAATTGTATTATATGTGAATACGGCTTTGCAGACTATATAAAATACCATATTGTTCGTCCAAGGCATATACATGGAGTCTAGGTTAAAAGTTCATGTGACTCAACTCAAACTTTTATGATCGTAGAAACTCACTTATGAGGCGTCTTTCAAATAAAATCGTCATATGTGAGAATTAAACTTGAGACATATAAGTTGTCTTTTCTCAACCTTAATCATTATATCGCACCTCTGGTAAATTAAAGATGTTAGGAAAACAAGGTTTTTTGGTTTTGACTCATAATTTATATGTATTCGGACATATAACTGATGGATTTTATGTTATTTATTTTTAAATTTTTCATATATAAAATAGGGCGTTACATAGTAAGTTTTAGATATGTTAGACTTGAAGTACCAATGATGTATTATCCTAATGGTAAGATTGAGGTATGAGGAAGTGATATGAGACCCAGGTCCTTGGTTCAATACTTGATCCCACCCGGTTTTGCAGGCATTTCACCATCGTGTCTTTGGGCGGGTGCTTGGGTCGGGTTTTCCACGATAATTGGTGGCTGGTGGGCTAGGGGCTCTATCCGTCTGGACTAGTGGCCAGCTTGGGCATCCTTTAGCTATTGGAGGCCTCCGTCTGGACTAGTGGCCAGCTTGGGCATCCTTTATTGGAGGCCGCGTACAGAGTACCCGACAGTTGATTAGTTGGCCGTAAAAAAAGGCTTGAAGGGAAATAATTGTGTGGGTTTTGGAAAAGTCGACTTTAAGAGAAATAATTGCGTGGGTTTTGGAAAAGTACATTTGAAGAGAAAGAATTGTCTACATTAGAAATAGCTTACAGATCAATTTAGTTTTTAATAATTATTATTATTTTTACTATTATTATTTTATTTTATTTTTGAAACATTAGTAATTATTTAAATTAAAAATGACTTGCTAGCATAAAAAACTAGCCAGAACAATGATACGAGTAATAAACGATATTGTTTCTTATAATGTTTCTTATGATTCTTATTAACAAACCAAAGATACAAGTAGTAAACAATTATATCAAAAGTAGTATCATCTGTCTTTATGTTATTCTAATAAACTAGCCAGATACGACACGTTAAGACACAAAACAGAAATTGATTGACATGAAAACAAAACGATATTGTTTCTTATAATGTTTCTTATGATTCTTATTAACAAACCAAAGATACAAGTAGTAAACAATTATATCAAAAGTAGTATCATCTGTCTTTATGTTATTCTAATAAACTAGCCAGATACGACACGTTAAGACACAAAACATAAATTGATAGACATGAACACGACACGAAAAATTATCGTGTTTGTTTTTCCAAATAAGAACGTGATCCGTTTAAAACAGGTAAACATGAACTGACCATTAAAAAACTTGTTTACAGTTAACACTATATATAACCCATTAAAGAACCTGTTAAGAAACCTATTAAGGAACTACGGTTAGAGAATTGGAAATTTTATAAGGTAATCGGCTACCTACTTATTTTGTTATATTATCTATTTTAAATTTTAAATAATAAATGAGTTTTAACAGGTCTTAACATGTTAACAGGTCTTTAGTTGTTTAGATATGAAAATAAACAGGTCTCAGCATCTAGACTTGTTTTAAACATGAAACATGTTAAGGGTAAATCCGAAACATGTTAAAGTAATGACGTGTTAATGTATTCATGTCTGTAATTACCCGCCTTTAATCATATAAGAATAGTATGTTAGGACCGTTAGGTGGGAAATGGGAATGGTGGCCAAACATTGTGGATTGTTTTCGCCTTTTAGTAGAAAGTGTTTTGTTTTCATCTAGTTAAGCCACTAAAGTTAATAATAAGTAACATTTGTAGTTTACAAGAATACAATTTTTTTTCCTTTAGATAAACATGTTTTAAAACAAGACCTGAAATAATCAAATTAGTAGAAGTCTCTAGCTTGTCAAAATAGATTTTCATGTCACGTCGTGAGTGTGAGCCTTCATCAACCATATTACATGCCATTTGAATTGAATTTCATCAACTAGATATACATTTTATTGACGATCAGGGCACTCTTAAGTGTTTCTGGGGCCCTAGACAGAATTTAATTATGGAACCCTTCTCATATTTCTATTTGGCATAACGATATAAGTAAAAGATCAAATAAAATAATAAAAACAGACCAACACTAAGGTGGTGTTTGTTTTTTCAGAGGCAAAATGTCTGCGGTCTGCGGACCACATCTGCAGACATCTTTTGCAGAAGAGGTGGACCAAACATCTGCAGGTACATCTTTTTGAGGTGTTTGTTTTCTGAAAACTTATAAGCTCTTCCCAAACATCTGCTTTGGATCATCCTCATCGATCATCCTCTTCCCCACCGGCGGTGGAGGAGGCCACCTGTGGAGGAGACGACCGGAAAAGGAGCCGGCTGTGGAGGAACCAGGGGCGAAGGAACCAGGGGCGACGACCGGAAAGCCCCAACCCTCGATCGAAGACGACCGTCTTGAGCCACCACCGTCGAAGGAACCAGGGGCGACCAAACCCCTCCCGTCGATCGAGCCTTCGTGGACCAAACCCTCGATCGAAGACGACCGGAAAGCCCCAACCCTCGATCGAGCCTTCGTGGACCAAACCCCTCCCGTCGATTGAGCCCTAACCTCGATGGAGCCCTCGATCGGTGGTTGCTTGCGGTGGAGTAGGGAGGCGACGGCTACGGCGGTGGAGTATGGCGGCGACGGCGAGCAAGGGGTGGAGGAGTTCGGCCGATGGCGATGGTGGTGTAGGGAGGCGACGGCTGGAAGGGTTGAAAAAAGGGGGAGGAGGCTGGAAGAGGCTGGAAGAGGTTTGAAGATGTGGGAAGAGGTTGGTTCATGTCTGCGCCAAGAAGAGGACGCGCAGACGTTTTTTAATGAAACGTCTGCGAGAAAACAAACAGCCTAACCTCTTCCCGCGTCTGCGCGGCGCAGACATAAGAGGTTAGAAGAGGTTAGAAGAGGTTTTTTACAAAAAACAAACACCCCCTAAATCTCCAATAAATCAACTAAAACTGATCAATTCAAAAGGAACTCAGAAACATCTAATGTAATAAACTAATAAATCAAGTAATCAACACTAAAACAAATCAGCACGAGTCACTAGAACAGATTCAAGCAACTCAAGAACATCTAATATAATTGATGAATCACCAAATAATAAGAATTATGAGTATAAATTAAAATCTGATAATTTGAAATCAACTAAACCACAGCCTGTGAATGAGTATTCTAGTACCAGGTTTTTTGCCCACCTCTAGTCGTTAGATCGCTACGTCTTCCATTTCCCCAATCCAACAATCCCCAATTTCCTCGGCCTTGGGCTTTTTTTTCTTCAACAAAAACAAGCACCCCATTCCACTTTTTTTTAACAGGCCCTAGAAAATTTGAAGCCCTAGGCAAGGCCTAGAACGAATCCTATTAGGCCGGTCCTGTTTACGATGCACAAATTCTACAATGCACAAAAGAAGTTCTTCATACTATTTAAATTTTAAACGTGATTTTCATGAAAGGAAGTCGAACTCAAGTTAAACTCAATTTATGACAAATCTTGTCACGTATTACCCAAGTGAAGTGACTTTGCTATAATGTATATTAAAAAACAAATTAATTACTTTTTAATTTTGTTTAATAATACATATAATCTAATTTAACAGTTGTACATATTTTCAATAAAATAAGAGGCACAATGGGATAAGTGATATTTATAAGGACATGTTAGGGAGACGTCAGGCTGGTTCTACAAACACCATCCATACGACTCGTATGGGTCTATACGGGTCGTATGGATAAGACGTATAGGCGTATAGCCTTCACTGATATTCACTGATCCGATAATAATTAGCTCGTGCACACCTCGTATCTATATCTATACTATATAATAAATAAAGGTTTTGGTAGAACAATGTCACCATTTTATACAACCTAAAAATTAGTTTTTCAGCTTCTCTTTTATATTAATTGTTTGTAAATCATCTTTTTTTATATTTTGTTTTTTCTTATTTTTCTTTTATTAAATAATAACAATTTTATTCAATTTAATAAATAAAATTATTACATCATAAGCCATATTATTTTTTTTTCGTAGAAAGTATTTGAAAAATATGTAAGATGTTATTTAAAATAAATAATTTTAAAATTTATTTGTTTAACATGTGTATTCCACAGGTATTCAGTGGCGGATGTACATAGATAGAATGGGTTCACAGGAACCCACCGAGCTTCGGCTCGTTAGTAGGAAAAAAAATTTCGAAAGAGTTTAACAATAGGGTGAACCCACTAATATTTTAGGGGTGAATCCTAAAGTGAACCATTAAGATTTTAAAGAGTGAATTCTTAATGAAATTTTCACAGTAATTTGTCAACTTGATTGAGACAAGTGATATTTGTTAGAGAAAATCTTGATAACCGATGATTATATTTTATATGATCGTGTTAAAATCAATTTCCGGTCATATAAACTTAGCAAACAAAATGGTAGTTATTAGTAATTAAACCCTTGAATCAAGTTAATTTTGGTCATACAAACTTAGCAAATTTCGTTTAGGTTTCGGAGCGTTGCTCCGAACCCTACAATGGGCGTTGTCTCCTTGACCCATGCCTGCTGAATGGCCAGCAGGACCGCCACCTTGGACCCCGCAAAGGCGCGTGACCCCTTGACTCCCGCTTAGTCTGGAGCTCAGAAATATTAAACGAAAATGCACTATGTATTTTCAAACTTTTTAATGATGACGTTTTGTAATTTTAATCATTGACTTAATATATCGCACTGTTATTACGTAAAGAACATTACAAGACCCAAACCGTCAACCCGACCCGGAAATTTTTATGTCCGGTTCTATTTAATTAAAAAGTCGGAAAATGGTGAACCCACAGAAAAAAATTCCTGGATCCGCCACTGCAGGTATTTACCTAGTATTATAGATACGAGACTTATAGAGTTATAGGCCTATACGAGATGTATATGAGTCCAACCATTAACAATAAGAAATTCGGACAAAAAATGATTAACTCTTATTCGTCTCGTATATGAGAGTTGGTTGTGAGAAAACATGATTACACGATCTTCTAATAAAAAATAAATACTTTTATATTTATATTTATAATAACGATGATAATAATAAAAATATAGTGAAGTGTGATCGGATAACTTCGATTTGAATCAAGTATCAGATAAAAACAAAGTGTTGAATAAAACGACAAACATCAACTAATTTTGCCATCCCTGTCTTTCCTTTCTTCTTCCCCGAACCAACCTCCCTCCATCTTCAAAATCTGAATAATCGACTGTATATAAATCACTTATTTTCCACTTCAAATTCACCAAAACCTCAATCTTCCTCATCAACAATGGCTTCCGATCATGAATCTTCAACTCTAGACCTCATCCGTCAGCACCTTCTCATCGACGATTCATCTTTCTTTCAAACATACCCACTAATCCCCAACTGTTTCCCTCAAATTCCACACACCAAATCCTCTTCCGTCAGCACTTCTGTTTCCTGCGAGACTGTTGAGAGTAATTGCAACAGTTTCAGGGAACGAAAACCCTGTAAGAACATCTCGATTCCGTTTCCTCCGCCGGTGGAGGAGATTAAGCATTTCAGGGGAGTGAGACGACGGCCGTGGGGTAAGTTCGCGGCGGAGATACGTGACCCAAATAAGAAGGGGGCGAGGGTGTGGTTGGGGACGTTTGACGCCGCCGTGGAGGCGGCGAAGGCGTACGACCGGGCGGCGTTTAAGCTTCGAGGAAGTAAGGCGATTCTGAATTTCCCGCTGGAAATTAGTGTTCCGGAGTCGGAGTTGCCGACGGTGAAGATTAGTAGCCGGAAAAGATTTCTCCGGGAGACGGCGGAGGAGGGTGTTGAAAGCCGGAAAGAAATGAAAGTTGAGCCGGGGATGGAGGATTCCGGTGACGTTAAAACGGACGGTGGGATTGGGCCGTTAACACCGTCAAGTTGGACGGCTGTTTGGGACTCTGGTGACGGTAACGGAAAGGGAATATTCGAGGTGCCGCCGTTATCGCCTTATCCAAATATGAAGCTTTCGTCCGGGTGTATCGTCCGTTAACGAGGTTTTAACGGCGTTTATAAATTTGGAAACGCCACCTGTCTACGTGGAGCAATTGGTCACGTGGGGGACGTGCGATGGCTGTGTATATACAAAAAAAGGAAGTATTTAGTTGCTATTCATTTATTTGTTGATTATTTTTTATTTAAGGTTTCGAATTCCAACATATTCATTTCAGTGTGACAGCTTAAATATGTTAAAATTGTTCTTTTTCACCGTGGGTTTAAATTCGATGAAACAATTTGTATTAGTTAAAAAAAATTAATAATTATTATAAAAATATTATGTTTACACCTTTTATGGTTGGTATCTACACATGCCAACTTCATTTTCACACTTGAATTATAACTCCCAGTTATATAACCCTTCTAGTTGTCAACGCCTCAACGGACTAAGATCCATATATACTCTAGTGTACGCAATTTTAGCAAAAAAATCACACATTTAAGTAATTTATAAAAGATTGTTTAATAAATTTGAAAAGTCTTATAAAAATCTATAAGATTTGCAAATTAAAAATTATATTTAGTGAATTCTTCGTTTAATTCTTATTTTATTGCTTTCCCAAAAACTATTTGATTGTATGTTAAAAAAATCGCACATCATCAGTAGACAAATTATATAATTTATTTATACTACCCGTTTGTTATTTCAATAATAGTTACCTTTTGTTAATTATCAAAGCAAGGATTTAGAAATAGGTAGCTCAAATGCCGTTAAAAAAAAAAGAAAAGTAGCTTAAATTTGTAACATGCTAATCATTTAATTAATTGCTAAAAAACAATGTTTTCATAACCGGACCGGACGTCGAACCGGTCTCCTTACTGGTCAGAGGTCCGACCGGTCGAACCGGATGATTTTATAAACATTTTATAAATATATATATATATATATATATATATATATATAAAATCAAAACCCCTGACCGGACCGGTTCGACCACCGGTTCGACCGGCAGGTCCTGTCCGGTTTTCAAAACATTGCCAAAAAGCGAATCATATTCAGCCCGAGATTATCTGGATTGTATAAGTTTATACAAACTAAATGTGGCTTACTTATAAACTAATTTAATTATTAAGTTATTCCTAATTTTCTTTTTGTATAATGATAGTTGGATCAAGTAGTGAGCAACCCGTGATACCCGAACCCAAACCAAGAAAACAACAAAACTTAGACCCGATGACCGAACCAATCTCATTAATTCGGGTATCGGTCTTATCAGGTTTGGTTAGATGAAATTTACATTTTTTTCTTATAATATAATCTTTCTTTTATTAAAAAGAAATACTTTTAGTTTCTTTATAGTATATTCTTGAAGGTTTTTCATTTTTGAGTTAAGTTTATCAAAAAAATATATTTTTTTTCATGACCCCAACCAAATAAAAAATTTTAAAAACAAAATCAACCGTTTCATTTTTAACGATCTCAAAGTCTGTTTTAGTCTGGTCTGGTCCCGTCCGGTTTTGAATCAGTGGGCACATCAAGTTTATACTCCTCCAAGTTGATATTGTGATGTAGACAAAGACAATATGCGTGTGTTATGGCATTGAAAACGAACATGGTTAGAGTTGACTTTTCAAAGAAGGAAATAATGGAGGAAATAGACGGGGGGAAGCACTTCTTGTTCCTTTAGTTTGTAATTGCCTCTAAAAAGCTAAACATCCAAATGATTACCAAAAAAAAAAAAAAAATCTTTCGTGTTCTATCTTGTTGGATTGAATGATTATAAGATTACATGTTAAATGCATTAACCGAAAAACGTGTAATACGCTTGTTAGTGTCAAATACATCAATCACAACACAACAATGCTTAAAATTGTGTCTTGTTTATTCGCTTGCAATGGTGTTTGCTAACAACTCAACCAATAAGTTATTTCAAATCAAATAAACATTTTTGTTACTTTTATCGATCAAAACTTTCTACAAAACTCTTAAGCTAAGGCGATTGATGGCAACAAGGCTTAATTACCAGTTCACTAAAAGGACTCTGATTAGACTAAAAAACATGATAACGTCATAAATAATTTGATAATATCTTTAAATGCTTCAAATTCGTAGTTTTGTTTTGTTTTGTTTCAGATTCGTAGTTTTAGCTAAATAAAACTATTAAAATAATACATAATTATTTCTTTATTTTTCTCCATTTAATTTCTTATTGCCTCAATTTTTTGAAAGACCTTAGATCCATGGGAGGCCCTGAGGAGGGGCAAACCCGACCTCCGTCCAGGGCCCATTTATCGTAAGGGCACAAAAATTTTAAAAATCGTTTTTAAATTATATATATTTACTTATATCTTCAAATATAAAACCGAAAAAACATAAGTTCATAATTTTACCAGGGGCATTTTTTTTCGCTATACGTCCGGAGCATTTGAATTCTCAGGCCGCCTTGCTTAGATCGATCAATAATATCTCTCTCTCCAAATTGCCATCTTATCATAATTAATGCTACAAAAAAAAAAACAAGTTGGGAGTTTGATTTTAAAGTGACGTCCCTACATTTATCCACTTGATGTCTAACGAATACATGAGTTGTTCAAAAGTCATCAACTTGGAAATTTTAACAAAACCATGTACTAGTTTTTGACAAGTCTAACCATGTTAACGGTTTTGTTATGGTTCACCGTTTGTACGTTACCCCATCATGTATTTCGTCTAAAGGGTGAGAGTATAAAAAAAACAAGATCCAAAATTGGCCCTAGTTTTGATTTGATTACATCGAGCATAGATTAGAGCTGACGAATAAACAAACTCAACTAGAGTTTCATATGTCAAGTATGACCGGGTTTAAATCAATTGGGTTCGGGTTTAATTAATTGAGCTGAAACATGTTTCAAATCAATGGTTTATATCGGATTCATCCCAAACTGGTTTGGTGACGGTCACTTTTGATTCTAGAACCAGTTCCCCCCCTCTAGTCTAGGTGTGGGCCATGGCTTCAATACCATTCTTTAATAGCCTGGTTCCCTCACCGAATTTTGAAAACAAATTCTAGAAGTTTTTAAAATACCATAAGTCAAACAAGAATGGAAGTCTGCAACCAGCCCCTTCAAATTCGTTGATGGGAACTGGAGGCAAAGAGTGAAATCAAATTCGTGTATGGAAATCGAACGTCAAGTAGTTAGTGGGAAATCTGAATTCCAAAATTGTCTCTTCGCATTGACGGAGTTTGGAAAAACAAGTCGGAAGGGGCCGAAGGATTTTTATGAAGAAAACCGAAGGATTTTCCGACGAAATACTATTATATCGACCTTCTAAGCGAAAAAACAGGGGGGCCAGGCCACTTTCGGACCCCTTAAAAGCTTCGTCCCTGCCTCTTCGTATCATTACCAAGTTCGTCTCTTCATATTTGCTATTGAACGCGATTTTGTCAATCCGCATTGCGAAATTCTTCAATAAGGTAAGAGAATCATCACCAGTCTTAACGAAATTAACCTAATTAGGGAACGCCCAATTTACACGAACCGGATAGCATACCACTGGCATTTGGTGCGACTTTGTACCGCGATTAGGTATGAATGTTTTGCATCACGAATCGTGGGCAATAGAGTTTTTCCAGTGACTATGCCTCAAACGGCCAAAACATGATACAAAAAATAGGTTTTGGGTTAGCTGTCATGATCTATTTTATTAAATAGATTAATTAACCCAAACATAGGGTTAAGTTCAACTAAATAAGCCTCTTAACCTAAAAAGCCTAAGAAGGATCTTGAGCCATTAGATCATTAATCAATGACTATGATTAAATCAAGTTGTTGGAGTGTATTTTAGTCATGCCTACTTTTGTTGACTTTTTATCAAATTCCCCCATATTCTTTAAATGTTCATAACTTTTACATGCGGAATTATTTTTTGCAAAAAAAAATACCATAAAAACAAGCATTTTTTTATCTTCAAATTAATATAATTTTTTCTATAGAAAAATTTTGTTTTTTTTAGTTCATTGTGTCTTTTGTACAGGTCATTGTGTCTTTTGTACATGTAATTGTGTCTTTTGTAGGTAATTGTGTCTTTTATGTTTCTGTTTAGGGGTGAGCAAAAAACCGAAAAAACCGAACCGGAACCGAATTAACCGAAAAAACCGAACCTAAAAAACCGAACCGAATGAATAACCGAGAAAAACCGAACCGAAAAAAACCAAAACCGAATTTTTCGGTTCGGTTGCGGTTTTTCATTTTATAAAAACCGAAAAAAACCGAACCGAACCGATTTTTAATATTTCTTAAAAATTAATATATATATATATATATTTATATACATATATTGCTATTTCCATACTTATTTAATGGGAAAAAACATACAAAAAGTCTACCGTTGGAGATAATAAAAATTTAGATTATATAAAATCTATCATTTTAAAAGGTAAATATCGGAATTATTGCATATTTACTTATTTACTTTTGTTTTTTTTAAATGTAAGAACATGATGGTAATTATTTTGTTTTTTAATTAGTTGGTGCTCGATCAATTAATTTATTAATTGTTAAACATGTTTGTATTTTCAATGTTGGGTGTAAGAGCGAAAAAAAAACAAAAACAAAAAAAAAAAAAAATAAAAAAACCGAAAAAACCGAAAACCGAACCGAAACCGACAAAAAAACCGAAAACCGAAAACCGAACGGTTTGTAATAACTAAAAACCGACTATGTCGGTTTCGGTTTCGGTTTTAGCCAAAAACCGAACCGAACCGTGCACACCCCTATTTCTGTTCAATGCTGTGTTTTTATGAACAATTTAAGACATAATGATGTTCCATAATACATAATGTCAAGCAAAGATGATACAATGACAAGTATAAATAACACAATAATATTGAAAAAAGACACAATTACCTGTAAAAAAGACACAATGACGAGTTATTGTGTCTTTTGAATAGACATTATGTCTTTTTTGTTTCTCCTCAATATTGTCTTTTATATATACATTGTGTGTTTTATACAGGTAATTGTGTCTTTTGTTTAATCACTGTGTCTTTTGTACAGAATATTGTCTTTTGTATATACATTGTGTGTTTTGTACAGGTAATTGTGTCTTTTGTTTAGAAATTGTGTATTTTGTACATAATTGTGTCTTTTGTGTTTCTGCTCAATCTTGGGTTTTCCTAAACAATTTAAGACACAATGATGTTGCATAATACATAATGTTAAGCAAGGATGACACAATGGCGAGTATAAATAACGCATTGATATTTATAAAAGACACAATTACCTGGTAAAAAAGACACAATTATCTTTAAGAAAAACACAAAAAGATAATTATACACAAATGTTTAAAAAGACACAATGATAATAATTAGACACAATGAGCTGAAAAAATTTAATTTTTTGTAGAAATATTATACTCATTTTAAAGATAAAAAAATGCTTGTTTTTATGATATATTTTTTTTGAAAAAATAATATCGTATGTAAAAGTTATGAATGTTTAAAAAATGTGAGAGGAAAGTGGTTATGACTAAATTACCCTCTAACAACTTTTCCCTCTAAAATTTTAAATTTTTCTTTTTAAATTTGATCTCATAATCTAATGATCAATAATCCTTTTTAGGCTTTTTAGGATAAAGAGACTATTTAGTTGATCATAATCCCCCAAACATAACAAGTAAAAAAAATGACTCAACTTGAACACAACCTCTTTAATATATAAGTGTGGGGTTGGATCCACTAAGAAGAGATTTTTGCCTAATAAGAGTAAAAACCAATAGAAATTTGACACGTGCCATCATAAAACAGTTATACAGTACAAAAAACGAAATACAGTAAAAAAATAAACAAAATCCAGTATAAAAAATCAAAAATCTAGTACAAAAAAAATCTAGTACAAAAAAATAAAATATAGTACAAAAAACAAAAATCTAACACAAAAAACGACAAAAATCCAGTATAAAAAAATATAGAACAAATCTAGTACAAAAAAAAATAAAAATCTAGTATAAAAAATAAGATTTTATACCTAAATTATGTGACACGTGTTAAATTTTTATTAGTTCTCACTCTTCTTAGGCAAAAAACTCTTCTTATTTGATCTTTCCCCTGTAAGTGTGTTAGACCTATTAATCGGATTAAATGTTTTTAAAAAAGTTGGTGTTTATATTTTAATGATGAAAAATATTAGTATGCTAAGTTAAATATTCGAATTTTTATTTTTTTCATAAATTATGAACTTTTAATTCCCCTTTTTGAAGTGTTTCGTTAATTATTTTTCATTTCATACAACTTTATATGAATAGTTCTAACTATTGAATCTCTAATGCCTTTTAATCTCAAGCTTAGGGCTCTAATGGAATCGAGCCGAGCCAGGCCTGGCTCCAACTCAGCTTGTGATTTTCGAGCCGAACAGAAATTTCTTTTGAGCCAAAAATTCTGGCTCGAGCTCGGCTCGTAAAAAACCTTGAGCCACGAGCCAGCTCACAAGCCAGCTCTTTTTTTTTTTGTTTTTATTTCCTCCACTTCACATATGTGTATATATATATATATGTATGTATGTATGTATGTATGTATAATCTAATATATATAATCTAATGTATAATATATATGTATGTGTGTGTAATATAATATATATGTGTGTGTATAACTTAATATACATATATATATATATATATTAAAAATCGAGCCAAGCCACGAGTCGAGCCAACGAGTCGAGCCATGAGCCGAGCTTGATCCGAGCCAACCCTGGCTCCGGCTTGGCTTGTTTTTGACGAGCTTTTTTCGAGCTGAGCCTTTTTCAAGCGAGCCACGAGCTTTTTGAACAGCCCTACTCAAGCTAAATACATAGAACCGACTTTGTTAATTGTGAATAAGAGATAGGAAAAAAGAAGTACAAAAATAAATTATTATTGTTGTTACAATTTTTTTTAATGAGAGTAATTGCTTAAATTGAATATAAAACAGGTGAACTGAACACAACCTGAATACGACACTACACAAATAAATATATAGGTTGGGTTAGTGTTGAAGAATTCGATTTACCTACCCGTTATCCAACATGATTGACGCCACTATGTATAAGTTAGATGTTATCGTCTTGACTTCTTTCATTAATAATTTATGGTTTACAGCGACGTTTACAGCAAGAAGGGTATACGGGTAATTTTACATGATATTTAAATATTGGAGGGAATCTACCTAGGGACAATAATGTAATTTTAAGTAAACCATATAAACGACATTATATATATATATATATATATATATATATATATATATATATATATAGGGAATGGATCTAATACTAACTCTAAGATTCATTAATAACTCATTAACCCAACCATATTGAATGATCAAATTACAAGATGCTAATCTAAGGGTTGATATTAAACTATAATATAATAATGTAATTGATTTGAAAGAAAAGAGAATAAGGGTATTAATGTAATTTGATATATTAAATACTTTACCTCATCTTTTTTTATACATCCATAACTTTTTTATACTATAATATTTTTTTATAAAAATTGCACCATTTTACTCGTCTTTTTTTTCTCTTTAATTCCGTTATAGTCTTGACTAGGTTTTTTTATTTTTTTTCGGATGTTCGTATTTACACCAATGTAACAAGTATAAAACTAACAAATTATTTGTAACAAGTTGTAACGAATTTGGGTTTACATTGTTGTATAATAAATAGGGGTTAAGTTTAAGAGTGTAAACGAGCCAAGCCGATCCTGAGCTCGTTAATTACGTTATATTCTTGACTAGGTTTTTTATTTTTTCTGGATGCTCGTTAATTACGTTATATTCTTGATTTTGTAACGAATTTTGGTTTTTAAAGTACTAAAATGTATTTACAATCTTGTAAATATAATTTTTAAATTATGAAAATGTATTTACAATGTTGTAGATATAACGAATTTTGGTTTTTATCAACAAAATGTTATATTATTTTTTTAAAGTATTAAACATATTACAATCTAGTAGATATAACGAATTTTAGTTTTTATCAACAAAATGTTATAGTATTTTTTTAAAGTATTAAAATGTATTTACAATCTTGTATATATAAAGAATTTTGGTTTTTATCAACAAAATGTTATAGTATTTTTTTAAGTATTAAAATATATTTACAATCTTGTAGATATAGTTTTTTTAAAGTATTAAAACGTATTTACAATCTTGTATATATAACGAATTTTGGTTTTTATCAACAAAATGTTATATTATTTTTTTTTAAAGTATTAAAATGTCTTTACAATCTTGTATAATATATTAAAATACATTTTAGTACTTTAAAAACCAAAATTCGTTACAAAATCAAAAATATAACGTAATTAACAATCATCCGGAAAAAATAAAAAAACCTAGTCAAGAATATAACGTAATTAACTAGCTCGGGATCGGCTTGGCTCGTTTACACTCTTAAACATAAACCCTATTTATTCTACAACAATGTAAACCCAAATTCGTTACAACTCGTTACATAATTAACGAGCATCCGGAAAAAATAAAAAAACATACTCAAGAATATAACGTAATTAACCAGCTCGGGATCGGCTTGACTCGTTTACACTCTTAAACATAAACCCTATTTATTCTACAACAGTGTAAACCCAAATTTGTTACAACTCGTTACATTGATGTAAATACGAACATCCGAAAAAAAATAAAAAAACTTAGTTAAGACTATAACGGAATTAAAGAGAAAAATAAGACGAGTAAAATGGTGCAATTTTTATAAAAAAAAATTATAGTATAAAAAAGTTATGGATGTATAAAAAAAGAGGGGGTAAAGTATTTAATATAGCAAATTATTAATTTACCCTTATTAAATAATAAAAGAAAAAGTCATGTGTTCAATTCTGATTGGTTTATGAGGGTTAATGGGTTAATGTCATAAATGAGGGTTAGCATTTGAACCCAATCCTATATATATATATTTTACTATTCATTTTCATGAACTTTAATATATATATATATATATATATATATTGAGTTCAAATGCTAACCCTCATTTATGGCACTAACCCATTAACCCTCATAAACCAATCAGAATTGAACACATGGCGTTTTCTTTTATTATTTAATAAGGGTAAAGTAGTAATTTGCTATATTAAATACTTTACCCTCTCTTTTTTTATACATCCATAACTTTTTTATGCTATAATATTTTTTTATAAAAATTGCACCATTTTACTCGTCTTATTTTTCTCTTTAATTCCGTTATAGACTTATAGTCTTGACTACGTTTTTTTATTTTTTTTCGTATGTTCGTATTTACACCAATGTAACAAGTATAAAAATAACAAATTATTTGTAACGAGTTGTAATGAATTTCGGTTTACATTGTTGTAAAATAAATACGGTTTACGTTTAAGAGTGTAAACGACCCAAGCCGATCCCGAGCTAGTTAATTACGATATATTCTTGACTAGGTTTTTTTATTTTTTCCGGATGCTCAAAAATTCGTTATATCTACTATATTGTAAATACGTTTTAATACTTAAAAAAAATTATATCTACAAGATTGTAAAGACATTTTAATACTTTAAAAAAAATAATACAACATTTTGTTGATAAAAACCAAAATTCGTTATATATACAAGATTGTAAATACGTTTTAATACTTTAAAAAAATTATATCTACAAGATTGTAAAGACATTTTAATACTTTAAAAAAAAATAATATAACATTTTGTTGATAAAAACCAAAATTCGTTATATATACAAGATTGTAAATACGTTTTAATACTTTAAAAAAACTATATCTACAAGATTGTAAATATATTTTAATACTTAAAAAAATACTATAACATTTTGTTGATAAAAACCAAAATTCTTTATATATACAAGATTGTAAATACATTTTAATACTTTAAAAAAATACTATAACATTTTGTTGATAAAAACTAAAATTCGTTATAACATTAACGGTGACGTAACGTATTGTTTTATTTTTCTCTAACAATGATAATTACAATGATAAATTACAGTGATGTAATAGAACACATTATTTTGATTTTTTTCTCTCACAATGATAATTATAGTGATGTAATTTTTCCTTATTCGAAAAAAATTTAAACTAATTTGTTGTCAATGTAAATTACATCACTGTAATTTAAACCAAATTCACCGAAAAAAACCGAAACCGAATTTTACGTCAATGTAAATTACATCACGATAAATTACGTCAATGTAACTTACATCACTGTAATTTATCATTTTTAAAAAAAATTCAAATAAATTTGTTATATTTAAGCTCGTTACAATGATGTAATACAGGGCATTTAAAAAAAGAAAAAAAATTAGTCGAGACTATAACGGAATTAAAGAGAAAAATGAGACGAATATAATGGTGCAATTTTTTTTTAAAATAATATATTATAAAAAAATTATTAATGTTTAAAAAAGAGGGGGGAAAACTTATGAGTGGTAAAATGACTATGATGTCCTTTTTAATATTTTAATGAAATGCTTATGTGTAAGCTTATGATTGGTTGAAATGGGTTATGTAGTTGTAGCAAAAAAAGAGAGTTATTTTTTATACCTTGCCCTATATATATATATATATATATATATATATATATATAGTAATAGTGATGCATAGTAAAATAAATATTAAAACATAGGTGTCTGATTAATGTAGTAAAAATTTTTATACTTCAGACTTAGATCATTAAAAAAAATTTTAAGTTTTGAAAAGTAGTAAAAAGTTAACTTTGAAAAGTAATAAAGAGTGATGAATGTAGTAAATTTAAGATATTTGATTGGAGATTTGAGTTTTTATTAAATTTAAGAGACTTGTTTAGAGATTTGGGTTATTGTTTTAATTCAAACGATTGGTTGCTGGTAAGAATGATTTTGCAAGTAATTTTTTTATTATTTTTGTAACATATATGTGAGGATTTTGTAGGATTTTATGTTTTTAAAAAAATTGTATAGTGTTCATGATGAGAGATTTGATTTTGTTATATAACTATGCTTTTGCAAATCATATATAATACCCATTTTTGGAAGTGTAATGTGATAACCCGCCGCAACGCGCGGAGAGAATAAACCTAGTTGTATACAATTTTTAAGGTAAAACTGTCTTTTTAATTACTTTGTCAAGTATAACTCGTGAAATTACTAAATTGGAGTTCTTTTACAAACACAGAAACGTAAACAATAGTAACCTTTTATTTTGGATCGAATAACTTGAGGAGGGAAAACTGAAATACAGGATGTACTTGAGCATCATATGATATATCCAACCTATAGGCAACCGGATCCATACACCTAGTGATAAAAAATGCTTAGAAAATTTTTTGTCCCAATTTGTTCAAATGAGAAGAACGCAAAGTATCTTGACCATAAAGAGGCAATTTGACATATACTCGATCACCTATTTGAAATTCTCATTCGCTTCTGTGTTAATCACCTTCTTGTTTCAGACGATTCTAAGCGCTCAACTAAGAAAAATGCAGCAACCCAATAGTTGCTTCCTTATTTCACCACAATTAATCCATAGCAGCCACTCTTACATCATTTGGAATATATGGAACAAATAAAGGTGAAGGATACTCATATACTGCCTGGAATGAAGTAATTCTCAAAGAGGTATTATGTAAATTCATATTAATTATACCAAAATTATGCTAATGATAGCCACTTCACCCAACTTTTTTTTGAACGACTTGGTACAACGACACCCAAGACGAGATTTCAACCGTCCCCTCGGATTTGACGCTCTAGGCCTATGCCCAAGCTCACCCCAGAAGGAACCCCACAACTAGGTAAACCCCCTGACTTTGCTTCAACAAATATGCCTCAGTCCGGATTCAAACCCAAGACCTCCCATAGTAAAGTCAATGGGGTAATCATTAGGCTAGAAGCCCTTGATTACTTCACCCAACTAGTAAGCTTGTTCATTACCATGCATAGCAAACCGATTAGAAACCAGTTTCCCCAAACCGATCGTAGAATCGGTTCACGTTATTGATTTAGGCTCGAAAACCATTTTTTTCCACCTCTACCAGTGACTAATAATCTAAAAGTACGGGTTTAGGTTAAACATTTAAAAGGTGGGGAAAATGGTAAATTTGAATTGTATCATGATAAACGAAATGAAATAGAATCATTATTAGAGTGTCATAATTAGTTACTCTTTATGGAATCATGTCATGTGACTCGTTAAAAGTTTATCCACTTTATCTCTGAAAAAGAACTTAATTTACCCATATTTTAAAGTATGCTTCATGATTTACATATACATATTATGATTTAACACATTATACCGACTCAGCATATTAATGCATCTAATATAGATATATAATGACTTTATACATACATACATACACACACATATATATATATAGGGCAATAATCAAATAAAAATTCTATTTTGCCTAATAAGGCTAAAAATGATTTTTAAAATCTTTAAAACCGACCCAAACGAGCTTCGATTGAACCCATTTCAATGACATTAGAACCGTCTTATCGAGCCCTACAATATATATATTTTTTTGTTTTAGCTTTAACAACTAGTTTTAAATTTTGGATTTTAGGACATGTTTTTTTAGCTTTTAAGTTTTATCTTTAGGTTTAGGTTTTGTTTTAAAATTTTTGTTTTATTATTAGGGTTTATTGTTTATGATTTAAGGTTTAGGTTTTAGGGAATTACAAGCCGGTTCCAACGATGTAAAAATTAATTCAATCGGAGTTTATTTGGGTCGGTTTTCTAGTTTTTAAAAACCATTCTTAGGCAAAAAGGACTTTTTAGAAAAATATTCCCCTACATATATATACACCCACATATATATCCTATTATTCTGTATATTTAATTTTAATTTTTGAGCACTTTAGTAATAAAAAATAAACCATAGTTGCAATATACGACATGTATTGATTGAATCACGTTAAATATCCGTGTCCTTTTTTTTTTATTTTTGTCATGTTCTAGGTGTTTAATTCGTTTGTGCATGTATAAGTGCCTGTTTATCTAGACTAATTCAAACTGAAGTACCTCTTTAAATGCATTCATGCAAGTATCACGTGTAAAGATGGCAATTTTTACCCAAATCAAAGAAAATGGGTTGGTTTGGGTAAACAATTGTAGTATAATGGGTTGAAATGAGTAATATTATAATATTGAATGGGTTGAGATGAGTAGCACTTAAACACAATGCGGGTCAAGATGGATAACCAAAAAACTATGTAAATGCAATGGATTCAAACATTTTAAGAATGATTAATAACATATTTGATGAGAAAATAACTAAAAATTATCCAAATGGACTATTTGTTAGTTATAACACATCTTAAGTTAAACTAAATTGATATTTTTTAAGAACAATCCATTTAGACCCGAATTGATTTTGGTTAAAACTCGTTCTAACCCGCACTCATCCTGACCCGAACCAGTTCTGACCCGTTACCCAACCTGTCCATTTTGCCAGACATACTCACGTGTAAACCCTATGCAGCTTTTTTGTAGCAACAAGTTTCTTTGTTTAATTTTTTGTTCAGAGGCGAAGCTTCTATAAGGCCAGGGGACTACCCCTTTTCTTTTAGTCTCTAATGTTTTTTTACCGAAAGGTTATTTTTTGTTTAAAATATTGTTTTCGTCTCTCTCGCTTAAAAAGATAATATGTATTGTCAGGGGCGGAGCTTGAGTGTTTGGGGGTGAAATTTAAGAAACCCAGAATACATGTTAATCTTTTGAAACGAGTGGGGCAAAACCACTATTTTTAACTAAAAATAACCTTTCGGCCAAAAAATTAACACTACGGGCGAAAAAGAGAGGGGCAGTCCCCCCCCGGCCCTATATAAGCTTCGCCAATGTGTATAATGGGTTACGTAAATTTCCGCACATTTTTTCAAAATGTTTAGGCTTCGTCATTTGTTTTTTTGTTGTTTACTACAATCTCTAGTTTCTTGCTATTATTCTCCTAATATCAATTTTTCCTACTAAAAAACAATGCAAGTTTATAATTTTAAATCTTAATAAACAACCCCTAAATGTTCATCTCAAAGAACACACACCCAAGAATTAAAGAATAAGAGCTTCTAAAACAGATCATCTTAACAGTAAACACAACCTTGATCAAGATTTTGGTTTTCATGATCCAATTTCTTGCAACTTCTCGCAAATGTGCTTCGTGTCAGGTCTGAAAGAAGGCAATGGCGAACAGCAAGCTATTGCAAGATGATACAACTTCAAAACATCATCTTCATCAGCTGAACCCAATATACAGTGGTTCAAGATTGTGTTATGATTAGCATTTTGTTTCTCGTTCGGTTCTTTACCCATAAGTAATTCGAGTAAGATCACTCCAAAATTGAAGATATCGGTTTCAACGCTTGTATCAGTTGCTTTGATCAACTCGGGTGGTTTGTAGCCTTCAACCGCGGCATCTTGGATCATTTCTTGAGTTGTGGATGGATTTAAGAGCAGAAATAGAGCGAAATCAGACACAAATGGCGTCTGATTTCGGCCTAAGAGTATGTTTTTCGACTTTAGATTTCCGTGGATGATTGGTTTTTGAAGGCTTGTGTGGAGATGGTTTAAGCCTCTTGCAATGCCAGTTGATATCCTGTAAATCACATTCCAGTTTCGAGATTCAACGTTTCCATCTGCACAACTGAAAGTAAAATAAGGAAAGCATACTGCATAAAGATTGAACATTTGTATATATAAAAACAAAACATAAAAATTAAAATTAAAAAGAAAAATTGAAAGATTTTACAGATTTGGCGGAATATATCATGCGATGTGAATAGGACTACAAAACGAGCAACTTAACCCACTATTCAGAAGGAAGCTCACACTTAGAAAACCTTTTGCTCATCCAGAAGCAATTGTTTTCAGATAGACTCAAACCATGATCTCTTATAAGAGAATATAAGCCTTTGTTATTCATACTTTATTGTAATATTTAATTATTTATAAAGCTATGTTGTTTTTGATAAACAAGTGTAATAGATATGTAAGGTGGACTTATTTAACACATTAAGTCAAATGTGTTTATGCTTATCATAAACGGGTTAAGTAGGTTGAACTTACTTAGACATGTCAATCTATTTACCCCAAACACTAATCCTTTTTAACTTTGTGTCGAGCTATGTCATGTTAATGGGTCGTGTCTTAGAATGTAAATGAGTTGAGACACTCATGAACAACTTGACATCTACTTACTAAAATCTTAAAACAAACTCTAACCCTAACTTAAAATTATAATATAAGTCATTTAATAAAAAGCTTGAGCTTGAATTTCATATATCAAACTTAATTACAACTAGGAGCCTAAATAAGCTTAGGGTTTATTAATTTGACTTATTAGATCAAAGATGTATATACATAGTAATTATAATTAAAAATAAAAGAATAATTATAATTAAAAAGAACATATATCATATTGTATATAAAAATTACTGTTAAAATAAAAATACATATATAAATAAGTTTTCATGCATATAAACAAAACAATTAATAAATAAATTTAATAATAAAATTAGACGACGCCTTTGCCTCAAAAACTAACCCATTTGACTTTGTGACAGATTATATTGTGTTGATGGGTCATTGATAAAAATTATATCTTTTTGAGTTTATTGTTATATAAAAACATTTTTTAAAAAATAAAAAAATATTTAAAGAAAAGTGAAAGAAAATAGGGATTCACCTCTAATGAATTCTGCAAGATTTCCTCTCCTGTAAAATGGATGAACCAGAAGCTTTTCACCTCTAGAACCAACATAAAACCCACAAAGAGGAACCAAATTAGGATGTCTCACAGCCCCTAGAAGTTGTACCACATGCATAACATCTTGTACCTTCCTAGTGCAAGCTGGTCTCAAGAATCTCAAAACCACAACTGTGTTACTTCTCACCAAATTAGCCCTATACAAAGTTCCAAAACTGGATTTACCAATCACTTCACCAGGAGCATCCAACACATCAAAACAAGTGAGATCTTCACCACCTTCAAACCTAATCATCTCCTCCTTCATCTCCATTTCTGCAACTTCAAAGCTTGAATCTTCATCCCAAGACTCATTTCTTGAATGCCTTGTTCTTCTGCAGATGCAAATCATAATTACAGCGATGAATAATGCAACAGAAGATGATAATGATAGAATTAGCATGATCTTGTATCTGTCCTCCATGTGGGTTCAGTTGAATCTTGATTAAATGATTAAAGAAATGCAGAATCTTGCAGGTTTGATTAAAGAAATTCAGACTCATATGGATTTGGGTGTGTTTGGGTGGGTTGATGTTTCAATGTAACGGGCTGAAGGGTATCATGCTAAAGATTGATGGTTTGATCCGATATAGGCAAACAACCAACTACCAGTATCAAGTATAAGATGTACGGAAAATATTGGATTTTTTTATCAAATTAATATACAAATTTTGTATTTATAGTTTATATTTTAATAGATATTTTTAAGAAAAAGAAAAATTAAATAGTATTTTGTGTTAAAAAGGTTGTTTTGAGAATTTCGGCTTTAAATGTTATCTTGTCTGTGGATTGGTGGTTGCAAGGCTACAATTAATAGATAAATTTATTATGAGGTTGTTGGATGATAATGAGAACTCACAACCAACGCAATTGGACCATATAATATCATCATTATTTTGTTTCCATGGGATTGAAAAAATATATATAATTCATAAATCTAGAAAATATTTTGTGTTGTGAAATATAAAATATATAAGTTAATAATTTTTTTTCATTTAAGAATTAGGAACCATAACGTCTCCAATGTTGTCATCAAAAGAGCTCAAAGTTGAAAAAATCTCATAATCCTAACAAAAGAGTAAATTCAATGTCACATGTCATTTTACTAGCATATACACATCACTAAATGCCACATGTCACTCTAAAAGTATTGCCATATAAGACTAATGTACAAATATCATCATCACAATAAGGCTATGTGTTATGCAAAAGCCCCCATCACGCCACGTAGGCGCCACATAATCAACCAACACCATCACCCCCTTATCACTTGACATCATCTTTTCCTATGTTATCCATCACTTCCCCATCACTGCACGTCATCACCACCTTTTTCAATATTTTATTATTTGAATTTTATTTTTTTAATTAAAATTGAAATTTAAAAAAGACATAATATAATTAAAAGCATTTCAGTACGGGATGCCATTTGGTTGATTTTCTCATAACGTGTCACGCCGCGATATGAGAAAATGGCTCGTTTTCTCGTGCATAGGTAATCAACACCTCGTTCATGACCGATTCATCATTCTCACCACTTTTACGGTTGTTGTGGTGTTGAACCCATACACCGTTAAGTTTCGCGACTTTACGTTACAAGTCGCGCCATTTTCCGGAAATCATGTCGTTCGTCCGGTAGGATCCACGACCCATTGCCGAAAAAAACTGGTCTCTCACGCGTCTCCAAGATTCCGAGCTCGTTTGGTTGTTACCAACGAACGGGTCTTCAGAAACATCAATGTAGGCACGAGCTAGTGCCACCTCCTCAGATTCCGACCATCGAGTAATGGTCGGTTTTGTTGTTTTTCTGGCACTTACCTTTCGTCGGTGCTTGCGACGCGATGTAGCCGGTTGGGCGTCGGGTTGTGTTTCCGGAACCACGTCAACATCAGGTTCCGGTTGATTCCCAGAAACGTTGTCACAGGCGGGTGAGTTTTGGTTGAAAAAAGGTGGTTGTGGGTACCAATTTGAGAAGGTTAGAAATTGGTTCGGGTTTGGATTGTTTGGATCGAGTTGAGGTCGGTAACAATTCATAAACATGTTAAAGTATGGGTTGTTTGGGTTGTTTGAGTTGTTTGGATCCATGGTAGTGTAGAAGTTTTTGAAGATTTGAAAGATTTTTGAATATTTTTTGAGAGATTTAAAAGATTTTGGGAAAATTTTTGAGTAGGTTGAATGAGTTTATATAGGGTTTAATTTATTTATTTATTCATTTATTTTGGTTTTCAACGGTAACATTACCGTTGTTAATTTTTTTTTATTTTTTCCCCCAAACGGTCATCACCCCATGAGGAGGGTCACGCTTTTGCCCATCATGCCACCCTCACGCCCCTGTGTTATGGGGGTGGGACGCGACCCAGGAGCATCACGCCTGGGTCACGTACCATAACACATAGCCTAAAAGTTGAAAGTTCTCATTATCATAAAACACAAATTTATTAGCATTAATTGTATCATAAGCTACTATTATTTTAAATTTAAAAATTAAACAATAATAGATTATTAATTTATTAAAGATAATAAGTATAACAACTAAATTATTTTTACATGTAATTATTTTTAAGGTTTTCTATTATTTAAATTACGTATAACACATTATAGCAATTTAAAAAACTAACATGCACAATAAATTAAAAAACTTTTAAAATTCTAAAATTCAAATATAAAATAATATAATAAGCAACTTATTTTTTTCATTTCTTAAATTTATCCTTATTGATTATTATTTCTCTTTTAGTATATCATGAGCTATGGAGATATGATATCAATAAAGGAAAAAAAAATAGTTAACAATTGATTTTATAATATTTTACGTCAATTGTAATTATATAATTTTATTAAACTTTTTTGTGAATTGCATCTTAACTATATGTCAACCCGTGTGTTACACGAGTTACTAACCTAGTATATATAATAGAAACAAACAAGTTATCGAAACATTGGATGTAAGTGACATATGAATTTAAGCCTACCAAATTGAGTGGGTTGGGTTGGGTTGGGTGGGGTCAGGTAACGGGTCAAAACATGTTCATGTTAGGATTGGTATGTGTCAGAATGAGTTTTAAGAAAACTTATAGGTCAGGCTAAATATACCCCTCATTCTGACTTGTTATACCCCTCCCCTCAAATATTAAATATAAATTTGTCAAAATCAACCCTTCAACATTATAACACAACCAAAATGCACCAAACTTTATTTACACATTAAATTCTACTAAACATATCATCTTCTTACTTGTCATACCCCCATTCTCTCTACAAAATATAAAATATAAATTCATCAAAAATCAGATTTAATCGTATGAACCCTAATTCATCTTGTTCAAATTCGATTGAACTGAGGCCTGATCGTTGTTACAAACATAGGACATTAATTCCTCGAACAAAAACGAGTGTAATGGTGTATGAAACACCTATCTTAACTAACTAATTCGTGTTCGTTGCTTGATGAACTGCAATTGAATCGCTGAGCTCTTACAGGCCTTTTTCTTGATTTGTTTAAGATTGTGAATAGCTTTGGTTTACACAGAGAGTTTCGCAGAGGTTAAAGGAATGCTTGGGTTCAATTAATTTTGAGTTTTATACTCGTTTTAATAGTGTTTGAGTTTTCGTTCGTCTATAGTTATTTAGGCATATATTTCGTATTAATTTGATTTTTAAACGATGATTTGATGATGATGATAATGATTCCGTGATGTTTGTAGTTGTTTTAATTTTAAATGCTTATAAATCTTTTTAGTTAACAATTAAAAACATAAGGTTTACTTGTATATATTTAAGAAGGGGATATGACAAGTAAAAAAATTACAAAAGGGGTATATTTAGCATAACCTAAAACTTATTTGGGTCTAAATAAGTCGTTTTTAAAAAAACATCAATTTAGTTTAAGTTTAAATAAGTTGTAAGTAACAAATAGTTTATTGCATAATCTTTAGTAATTTTATAATCAAATATAACCTGTTTGAATTTTGTCAATTTTTATAGTTTTTATGTTACCCATATTGACCCGTAATATGTTAACATGTTGCTAGTCTCAATCCATTATATGTTATGATGCTATCCATTTCAACCCAAAATACAAAAATTGTTCACTCAACCCAACTCATTTATCTTAATTTGAGTCAAGATTGTTAGGTTTACATATGATAGAACAAAATCTCATAGTATACTAAAATTGAACATACATACAAACTACGAACAATCACAAAATATGTTTCAAGGATGATGTATGTCCATGGCCACTCGTATCCAGATCACCTTCTGTGTGTATATGAAAGACTACCAAACGTTGAATGAAACCGAAAATCGGTGGGCAATGTTGTATGATTAAAAAATATTTACATTTGAAAGGCGAGAAGGAAATCACATGCCAAAATTTTAGTTTTTGACATGAGGGGTACATATGTAATGATGTATCAAAGCGCCTTTGTCCTAACGGTATCCTTTGGCTTTTCAAATGAAAGGTCGTGGGTTCAAATCCCTCCTAATACGAAATATGGGTCCTTGAGAGGTCAGAGGGTTTTCTGGTGTGGTTTCCTCCTGGGGTGGTGGTGGGGTGTCAACGAAGGTTATAGTAACTAGACCTTGGTAACATGACCTGAAAATCAATGGTTCACACGTTGGGATCAAATAACGTTAAAACAAAAAACATATGTAATGATGTTACTGATCATTACTATCCATCTAATCATGCCTGCCATGTGCGCTAATCACATTTTCATATATAGGTAATAAATGGCATTAAATTGCGGAACAAGATATATAAAAGTGTATACAAGTTACAAATTCTTTATAGATTTATTTTTGATAATATCTGTTGGTAAATTAGCCCTCTAATAGATAAGAAATTACAAAATAAACCAAAACATTTGTCAATTGATTAAAGAAAATTGCTTACTAAGCAAAGATCCAATACCCCTAAAGCACATAATTTCCTACTAGAAAGCAAAACATAACATGATTCTAAAACATTGACACATGATAGTATGATACATTTGATTTATTTGACAAACCCGACTAAATCAAACAATCACCACATAATCGTTGTTTGTTCTCGATCACGAATCTTCACACAGAAGTCCCATTGAAACCGATCATCAGTTTGACCACTCTCGAACACCCCGAGCTCCCCTAAATCTCCCTTGGTCATGTCCTAAATCTTCTCGGTTTGAAATCTTATGATCCTTTACTTGATGTGAAATGTGATGAAAGTTTTCCCGAACATATCTTCATCAGTAATTATTTTCTTTCTAATTGAAAGTGTTGAGCATATCTTGAATATGCGTATTCATTCACTACTTTTTTAAATCTTGAAACCTAAGATTGAGTCATTTATCATGATGCTAAATGTGGTGAAAGTTTTATTGAAATATAAAGTAATTATTTGCCTACTAATTCAAAGTGTTTGAGAATTCGAGATAGAAAATATGTGTATTGCTTCACTATTTTAAAAAAATCTTGAAACATGAGATTGAGTCATTTATATATAGTAGTAGGGTGTAAAACTTCCTTTTTGATGATCAAATCTACTCTGTAAATCTTTTCACAACTTCAATGAATCATCATAATTTGTTTATTCAACATCTTATCAATGTGTTTTTGAGAAAGACATTCGTCTTAGATTTTCTTGTTCTGAACAATTGTTTTATGTATGTCTTTTTATATGCGATGTTCCTGATGATTAGTGATAATTGTACCAAAGGATCGTAGTGTTGGTCATGATCGATGAAGTGAGAAAGCAGTGACGCATTGATTGATAGTCAGGTTTAGGTTTCAGTGTTTCACATATAAATAAATAAAAACCTCTTAGGGTTTTTAATTGAAGTGTGTTTTATGGGTTTCTAGTGATATTGGAAGGGTAATACCCATATTCGACCCCTAATCGTTTAGCCTTGTTTCATGAAACCGATAACCAAGCAAGATATGTCTCGCAGGCATGTTACATGGGTTTGATGAGTTGGTGCCTACGGATTTTGCGAGCATACTCGTGGCAAGCTCACCCTTATATGTGATGTTCACGCTATGTAATTTTGTTCATTAATAAGGACTCGATTGAAATCATTTAAAATTAACTTATTAACTTTTTGAATAAGTTAATAATTTAAATTAGTGTTTACTATTGTCAAAAAGATTTTTTATGTTAACGTTGTGATAAAAAGTGGCTTCCAAGAAACTAAAATTTATAGATTTTGGATATAGCTTTATAATTTTTGATGTGAGTTAAAATAATGATAACTTTTTTAACTTATTTACTTTTTATATATCAAAAATTAATACAAACATAGTTTTAAAAACTTTATTTTAAAAAGTAATATATTAATAATAGCCTAAAACCCCGTGTATTACACGAGCTGGATAATAGAAAATATAATTCATTAGCATTAAATAATAATAAATATTTAACAATTATAAAATTATATTTAGGATAAGATATAATTGAATTATTCTTATTGTTTATTAAATTTTAATATATTAGTAAATTATTTGAAGAAGAAAAATTATATTTTTTTAATATTTAATCATATAAGTTAATTACTAAAATTAATAGTATTTATTAGGAGAGAGACATGAAAAACTTGTTCAGATTTAACCAGAACATAATACGTGTCCCCTAAAAATGCCCCTTTATTAGAGTAGGTAGATTCCTTTAATAAAAAAATTATTTCAAAGTTAAATTTGGGACGATTTCAAAGTTAAATAAACAATCATAAACCAAGGGGCTTATAGCCTAATGGTACCCTTGACTTTTCGAATATGATGTCTTGGGTTCGAGTCTCGACTGTAGTAAAAAAATGCTCTAGGTTGAGCTAGGGGTTTTCCTAGTGTGAGTTTCTTTCTGAAAATGATGTCAATGTACTCATTTAAACAGTGTATTTGACGTTAGCGGTTCAAAAATAAATAAATAAACAATCATAAAACAATTCCCAAAAATCAATGTTTTGGGACGATTTCAAGTTTTCAACCTCTGAAAGAAGATAAAATTTGGGAATAGCGATGAACATTTGTGTAACAGATTCTTCGATAACAGAGAAGGCCAGGCAGATCGATCATCTTCTCGAAACTCTTGTTAACAACATCGTACCTCATGATCTTCTCGGGAATCCTCACCACCACGAACGTTGATTCTTCTTCTTCATCACCTCTAAGAACATCAAACACTTCAAACAAATAATTTGATGGATCTCGGTTGCTATACACCATATCAGGGTAAGCAGTCGGAAGATCATCAAGCTCCACTCGGTATTTGATAAACCACCCAGAATAATCGCTCATCAATTCATACACGTTGACCTGCAATGGGTTTTCATGGCGGGCAGCCTCCACCAAATGCAGATGGCCTCGTGATTCCCCGAAGTAAAGTGGCCTCGAGCCCCAAGACGAAGATGCTCTCTCCGGCAACAACATCTTTTGCACCTGTTCAACATCGATCTTAAAGCATACCAGATCAAAAAAGTTGGGAATCCAGTGCATTGTTCCCTTCGAGTAAACCCCAGGACCAAATGACAAAGAATCAGACACGGAGAAAGATTCTTGTGAAATTCTCCATTTTTCTGTTTCAGACGAGTAGATTTGGATCTGAAACCGTTTCTTGTTATGTTTTTCATTACGAAAACAAACGACTTTGTAATGAACACAACCTGTTCGACGAAATGCCAGACCCATGAAACGAATTGTTTTACTAGCATCCGGACCTCCGATGACCGATGGGATGACCGCATATTGCTTGGTGGTGGGATTAAACACGTAGTATTTGCGTGTATGTTCCTTCCCTCGATGGCTGCAACAGAGCAGTAACCCGTTACAAGATTGAACAATTTTGATCCCACAACGATCAGGATAGAAATTAAGACTACGAAAAGGAGGTGGGGTTTTGTTTTCAACATCAAACGGAACATACAAATCGCGAACAAAAAAACCAGGAGAGACCGGAACATTGTCAAACAAGAGGGTGAAATGTTGGTGACTCAAAAGCGATTTCCAGTGTTTGGATACAGATTTGAACCGGAGGACGGATGCCACGGGGAGCCGGAGAAGGATTTCGGTTAGAAGGTCATCGTTGGAACCGACCAAAGCTCCGGACCCGGTGGGCTCTGAGATGCAATTGGTTTCATGGGTGGTTTGGTTTTTCTTGATTTTGGGTCTTTTGTTCACCATATTTGGGTTCATTTGTGAGTCTTGAAGCAAAGGTGTATATATCATGGTGAAAGATTGTCATGCAGCTGATGAAATAAAACTTGCCATGAAAGCTTGAAGACTTTCATGATTTTGACCTGAATTAGTCAGCGTTATAATAGACAAATTGACTGTATGTTTAGTCACAACCATCTAACCACTACCCTTAACGGTTATACAATTAAAAATAAAAACCGAAATGATATATATATATATATATATTTTTATACAAGTGTTAATTCAAAAGGCTTGTAACAAAAATGATAGTATATATTTCATACAGAAAGTTTAAAATGCAAAAGGTTTGGTTTTCTGTGCACGAATTTTGCGTACTTTTATAACATAAGTGTTAACTTTTTTGCGCAATAACGTCACGCAAACAATTGTGTGATAATTCTATGTGTTCGTTAAATCTTCGTGTCCCCATGATGGCTATATAAACAAACAAACAAAGTTACATGGTATATTCTCACTCTTTAGTAGAGTCTGGAAAAAAAAAGATGAAAACAAACGTTACCCTATCCCTGTTGGGATAGAGAGCATGCTCCGAATGAGTCTCCGACTTAAAGTTATCGTTTGAAATTAATAATTTCAACGCTTTTAACGTTATTTTTCAAAAAAATAAGTAAAATAACGTTAAAATTAGTGCAATTTTCTTTGTCCCTTGAGGGTCACACACAAACAAACAAACAAACAAACAAACCCAGTATATTCCCACTGTGTGGGGTCTGGGGAGGGTGAGATGAAAACAAACCTTGAGGGTCACACACATATACATTATATGTGTGCATCACAAATATAGCGTATCCCATAAATCAAAACCAGGATATGATGTTCTATTGTTCATGTTCTTGTCAAAAAAAAAAGTGAAAAGTCAAAGATAGTTTGTTGGAAACCTTTAAAAATAAGGTGTCGTTTAAATTCACCACACAAGATGCTTGGTGTATGCCATATATAGCTTTATTTAGTTTGCATACATGTTTGGGACGAGCACTAACAATGAAACATGAATAAAACTATAAAAGTACCTTGAAGAAATTCGTTGTTTATGTCAAGTTATTCAGCCCATGTGTTTGATACGATGAAGGAGAGAATAAGGTGAAGGGTGGTTACGTGTTTGATATCAGGACTAAAGGTTAATTTCCACATAACCTAGTCTCGAGCTTTGGCTACTAGACATGCTTTAAGTAACTCCATCGACTTTATATTTGGTACAAAAGTTCCATCTGCAACCAATGACATTTGGGGAAGAAGTTGATTGGACAAGTGACCAAGTTTGATTATTAGGTGTAAATGAGCCGAGTTGAACGCGAGCTTCGCTTGTTTCAAATTAATATAGCTCTAGCTTACCTCTACCCTGTAGGAAAGAGAGGTTACTTCCAATGATAAATTACTTTATATCGTTGGTGAGAAAACTATATTCATGTATTATGAGAATATACACAAACACTATTTATTTTAACAATAAAGTAAAGAAGTATATGTATCCACAATTATCATGGGCGAAGGATTATAGGGGTTTGGGGTGACCGGCACCCCCCTTTCCCTCTTTTTTTCATTTGTAATGTTAATTTTGCTGTCAAAAGTCTATTTTTTGTATAAATTATTAGTTTCGTCCTCTGTTTTTGTTTCAAAAAACTAACATGTATTGTGGATCTCGTAAATTCCTTTTTCTCCTTTCAAATTGTGCTAGCTCCGCCACCGACTATTATGCAACAAGTATAATTTAAGTAAATATATACTTTTACAAATTAACAGAGAATATATCTTTAAAAAAAGTGAATAAATGAGTCGTTTTAACTGTTCAAAATTTTGGTTTTATGAAGGACGAATCTTTGAAATTTGATAGGTTGTTTTCATGTGTTTTTTAGGTACTAACTATTACATTAAAAGAATCATAACATACATTGTCGTATATATATAACGTTTTGCCCAATTATTTTATATATACAATAATGCATATCCAAATAAAAATAACAAGGCCGGCATACTAATAATGCAAGGTTATGGTGATGATTAGTGAATGTCTTATAACCTTTCTTTTTAAAAAAATTAGCAAACTATATCTAATTGTAATTTCCATTGTTTGTTAATTTTGATTAAATGTATGCAAAGCATAAATATGTAGAGTAATCTCATATGGATTCTAGAGATTTTTCGTTAAGTTTTTTTGTTCATAAGTGAAAGAATTAGACACGTGTTTTCTTGATGATTTTGACCAAATTTGACCTATAGGATAGTAGATCAAATTACTAGTTGTCGGGAACTAACAATAATATTTGAAGCAAAAGTAAAAGACGATTAAACTACAAAATAGCTAATAAAATTAAGCAGAATTTGGCAATTTTGTTTAACTTGGTTATAAATGATACAACTAAATTGATACAAGCATTTGCTTACCCTAATATTTCTATGTAATTTTATCACGTGGAAACAAAATGAGTCAAGACTGAGCTTGGCTCGTTTAACTTACGTAAGCTCAGGCTGTGAGAAAGTTTTCAATCTTATACTTAACTCTGGCTCAACTTGTATGTTATTTATTGATTATTTTTTTAATTGATTTAGACATACAGACATATATATAATAAAATATATGACATAATAACAATTATTATGTACAACAATATTTTATATATTGAATAAAACTATGTAAATACAAAGCTTTTATAAACTCTCAAGTTTACGAAGCTTAATAAGTGAATTTTGGGTTCAAACTCATTACTAAACAATTTGGGTTTGAGTTTAGGCTCAAACTCTTTTAAGTTCGGCTTAATTGAACATTACAATGAGGTCATTTTCAGTATCTTACGAACGGTTTGATTTTGATTTTTCAAACTATACAAATAAATAAAGATTAGGAAAAAATAAATAATTACTCAGTGACGTTGACATTGCAAAATGCCAAAAAGATACTCTAAGAATCAAGAGTTCAAGACCATGAAGTTGTATAAAACATCTTCATCATCACAAAAGATTTCCCATTGAAGAATATTGAGGTTCAGAAATACTCAATTGAAGCAGCATTAATCAACATGGTTAAAGCAATCAGGCTTCATGAACATGGAGGCCCAGAGGTGATTCTTCTTCTTCTTCATTATCATTCAGTAAAATAAACATGAAATTCAAGCATTTGCGAATGAGATTCTACGAAGATTTTCAATGTCAGTAACTATTTTAATGTTTTCTGAACCGGACCGGACGTTGAACCGGTCTCCTTACCAAACAACCCAGAACCCCCAAACCGGACCGGTTCACCCACCGGTTGCTGGTCTGACCGGTACGTTCGGTTCGGTTATCAAAACATTGATCTATTTATGTGATTGATTTGATTTGATGGTACAGATGATGAAATTAGAGGATGTGGAATTAGGGGAACCGAAAACTGGTGAAATCAAAATGAAGAACATTGCGATTGGAATAAACTATTTAGATGTTTATATGCGTAAAGGTTTATTGATTGGTTACTCTCCACCGTTACCCTACACACCAGGTGTTTGTTTTCATTATTTTTTCTTTCATTTAACGGCCAACAAATAAAATTTTAAACCCCATCATCTGGGTAAACCAAATGACAAAAGACCACCTACGCCACCAATATGTAGACAACTGATGACATGGCTCGCCCACCATTACAAATGTAACCCACCGTCCGAAGACCTGCTGTGGTAAAACCAATGTTTTCAGAATCGGATTGAACGTCGAACCGGATGTCTTACTAGTTGCCGGTCGGATCGGTTAGACAAGATTTAAGAATAAGATGACATAATAAATATATAAAAATTATTTAATATAAATACATTTCAACAAACATAATTAATGTTCAAACAAACATAATCATGTTAAAAAAACAATGTTTGGTTTTAATGTTTTATTTTCTTTGGATTTTAGTTATTAAAAAAGAAATGATCCGGTCCGACCAGTAAATCGGATGGTTCTTGAGAGGGCGGTTCACTTGGTATATTTGGGTGGCCACCATCAGTACCAGTCCGACCGGCCGGTCCGGTTTTCAAAACGTTGGGTAAAACATTTGGCCTACCTAACATATTACATGAACATATAACCAATGGCTTCTAACCTAATGGTTACCTCCTTGACTTCCCTATGGGAGGTCTTGGGTTCGAATCCGGGCTGAGGCATATTTGCTGAAGCAAGGTCAAGGGGTTTACCCAGTTATGGGGTTCCTCCTGGGGTGGGCTCGGGCATACGCCCCAGAGCGTCAAATCCGAGGGGACGGTTGAAATCCCGTCTTGGGTGTCGTTGTACCAAGCCGTTCAAAAAAAAATTACATGGAACATATGGTTTCAAGTGATACTCAAACCTATAACCATTGTATTAAAAAGTCATGGGTTGTCTTTTCCCAAACCAATTGATATGAGGCTCATTGATGCTTGTTTTAATTCCTTCAGCCTCCAAAGTCCGGAAGGAAAAATCCAAAGCTTCAACTAACTATTAAGTCTCCCAATTTGACCAAATTGTTCGACGGTTCGACAATCTTATCAATAAGGCAACAATCAATCGGTGTTTAAAGAAGAATGTAATAGAATATTTGGAGAGAAATTTATGCAAAAATGTAAATTCTTACCTGTTAGGCGTTAACCATTTAACCCTTCGAGCATGACCGCCTGAGTTCCTGACCCTTCGATTTCATCACCTGCAGCCTTCGATTTCATTACCCGATTCCCTACTCTTCGATTTCACCTGCTGCATGCGTTCCATTAAAGCATGCTGGTTCGTTCCCGCTTCCTATTTACTGCCCTAGAATGCTAGATTGCCCTTAGTGTTTGTGAGGCCCTAGGCCAAGGCCTACTGGCCTAGTAAGATAGATACATGGGCCGGCCCTGCATGGGTTGACTTATTCATGGGTTGACTTATTCATAAACCAATTGATCTAAGGCTTATTGACGTTTGTTTTAATTCCTCTCTTACTCTTACAATATATATTCCAATATGCAAACTGCTTTACCTATGATCCAAATCATACCCCAACTAATCAGCATGGTGATATATAATAACTTTAAAATCCAACATTTTATATCCTCATCACCTATGATCCAAATCATGATTATTGGTTCAAAATTTACAAGTAAATTGAGCATCAAAATGAAGGTATGGAGGCAGCTGGAGTTGTAACGGCAGTAGGTCCAGAAGTCAACAGCTGCAAGGTTGGAGACATTGTGGCATACGCAGGCTTCCCGGCGTGCGCTTACGCCGAAGAACAGGTACTTCCTGCAGAAAGAGTTGTACGGGTTCCTCCTTCTGTTGATCCTACCGTAGCTGCTGCTGCAATCTTTAAGGGGTTGACTGCTCAGGTTTTGGTCCGTCAATGCTTCAAGGTGATTCATATTTACGTGTTACATTGGCGCTTAAAATGATTGGGCCTGAAAAAATTGGCAATCAATTGAGTTTGGGCCTAAAACTTTAGCCAGAGACAATAAATTCGGGCCCATATTTATTATTTTTTTTGAACGGCAGGCCTATATCTATTTAAGCAGATATATGCAATTATGCATTATGGAAAAATAAATCATAAAAACCACACTTCGGTTTATAAAACTCGGGACGGTTTCAGGTTCGTGTGGTTCGGTTGTCAAGTTAAGTTGGTTAATAGATGGAAGTATATCTAATTGAACATAATTTCTAGTTTCTAAAGATTAAAAATAATGATAAACAGGATTGTGTAGTTTATTATTATAAATAAATAATAATAAATTCCAAAATGGTTTAAGGACTGGGTCTAGGTTTAAGATTTCAAACCGGTTTTTTTATACACCACTAATTAATAGTTTGGGTCGATTAATTTTTTTTTTTTTTTTTGAACGGCCAACTAATTAACTGCCGGGTACTCCGTACACGGCCCCCAATGGCTAAAGGATGCCTAAGCTGGTCACTAGTCCAAACGGACGGAGCCCCTAGCACTCCAGCCACCAATTCCCGGGGAAAACCCGACCCAAGCACCCGCCCAAAGGCACGACGGTGAAAGGCCGGTAAAACCGGGTGGGATCAAGAATCGAACCCATAACCTGGGTCTTCTATCACTTCCTCCATACCTCTATCTTACCACTAGGACAAGACATCATTGGTTTTTGGGTCGATTAGTTAATTGTCTCTTTCACCCCAACCAGTGGCGGAGCTTGGGGATTTAGAAAGGGGGAGGGGGCGAAATTTTACGGGACCAATTTTTTTTTTCAATCGATTAGTATGTTCCGGGTCAGTGGTTCGGGTCAAACAATAATAAACTATAAGTATCTAATTATTATCATGATGCATTAAAAAAGTGTACCTGAAAGGAGAATTAAAATTCAGCTCGACAACTTTTGAAAATTTTGAATTCATCATTTATGTATTTCAATCAAACTTTTCAGCAATTTCTTTTTTGAATTCATCGATTATAACTTAAATTCTGCATAAAATCAAATTAAACACTTAGTTATTCACAATCACATTGCAAACTTTCATAACCTTTCAGTCTTTCACAAAATCAAAAAATATTGATCATCCAAACTAAATGTCTAAATAACCTAAATAAACACATCAATGACCTTTCAATAATGTCATTATTGGACAACCCATGAAATAAGAGGTATTGCAATCACAAAATTTCAATTTACTTAAAAACACTTATCAATTCACAGTCACATTGCAAAACTAAACACACAAATCAACATATCAACAACCCATGGTTGATCGCTACCTGCTTCTGCACCAAATCACCAACATATACACTAAAACACATAGAAATTCATCAAAAATTCACCTAAACTAAGTTTAAACACTAAGGTTAAATAGGAATTCATCAAACTCCAAAAGCCTATAACAAAAATACTGTAAAAATGAGGGATTAAAATGAATTTGGTATTTTAATTTTTAATTTGGGGGTATTTTTAGATGTATTCTTTGGTAATTTTTAAAAGTAATTTTTTACACAAACCAAATACAATTTTTTTTATTTAAAAAGAGATGGTGATTTTTTTAAAGTGAGGGGGGGCGAAATAAAATTTTTTTGGTAAAAATAACCTTAGGGTCCGAAAATTAACACTACTCACGAAAAAAAGAGGGGGGCGGTTATTTAAATTATATTTTGCATTAAACAGGTAAAATGAATAAAATTAGGAGGAATATGTCAAAGCTACATGATTTATTTTAAGATATACGCACAGTTTTATAATGTTTTATGTTGAAACCTAGACAATTATATTGTATATCATATAAATTTGTAATCATATCTAACGCATGCAATAATTATTCATTATTTTCCGAAAAATAAATAGTTTTTTATACCTTCTAGCATATTCACATTTTGCGATATTAAATGACAACTATGGCATTGTATATCAACAAGTAGTTATATTTGGATACAGGTCGGACCAGGGCATACAATCCTTTACCATGCCGCAGCAGGTGGTGTTGGATCTTTGGCGTGCCAATGGGCGAACGCGCTTGGAGCTACAGTTATCGGGACGGTTTCATCAAAGGCGAAAGCAGTTCAAGCAAAGGAGGATGGCTGCCACCATGTCATCATCTACACAGAAGAAAACTTTGTTGATCGCGTTATGGAGATCACATCAGGAAAGGGAGTTGATGTAGTCTATGACTCTGTCGGTAAAGAGACATTTGAGGTTATAATCTATAGCATACGACTTCCTAAATCATTTCAATTATTAAAAAAGTTATTCCGGTGTTATTAATTTGACTAAATATTTTTGAAGGGATCGTTGGCATGTGTAAAGACTTGTGGATACATGGTTTCATTCGGGATGGCGTCGGGAGAACCCGAGCTAACCTACAGAGACCTTACATACAAATCGGTAGTTTTCACTATCCCGCAGTTTATGCTTTACACAAAAGAGCGCAACGATCTTGTTGCAGCATCAGAAGAGGTGTTTTCTACCATTGAGAAGGGAGTTTTACGGGTTCGAGTCAATCGGTACCCTCTGTCACATGCGGTCCAAGCCCATTCGGACCTAGAGAACAGGAAAACGACTGGTTCAATTGTTTTAATACCAGATAACTAATATTTATCTGTTGGCATGTAAGTGATATTTTTGTAAAATTGTGTGGTTTTGTTCTAGTAGGTTGTTACATTATTGTTGCTATTAATTGTTGGTTGGATTTGAAATAAATGAATGTAATTGCGTGGATGACTTTTGTTGTTCATTTTTTTTATTGTCCACACATGGTCACATGTTTAGCTTTTTAGTGAACATCCCACATGTTAACTAGATAACCAAGTGAATTAGAAATTGTAGTTGAAATGTTAATTTTGATCAAATTAATTAATATTTAAATAAATAATATAAACCAATGATATGAAACAAATACTAAACTTATTTTACACCAAACTAATCTCTTTGTCTGAATTTGAACTCTGGACCATTCCTTATAATAGACAACGTCTCTACAAAATTACAATATACATCATTGCACATTACATAAAAAAATTCAAATTTCAAAACTACACCAATAATTCTAATCAATACTTTGAAACTTAGAACTATTCTTCATCCATATAAACTGATAAATGTTTGATATCCTCCACAGTTTTGAACTTTGAGAAGGAATCTTTTCATTTCTTAAATGAAACTCTTTTACCCAACTACTCAAGCCATCTTGTAATTGATATACGCCGTGAAAGAAATATGAACAACGCTACCATGAATCTATGGCTATAAGCAAACACCATATCTTGCATAAAAATAACTCATAAATCCTTATGTTCGTTGTAGGCATTCAACATGTAGTCATTCAAAAAAAAAAAAAAAAAAGAAACACCGTATGTGACATGTAAAACAACCAACAACAAAATATGTCAGGGTTTGATTTGCAATTGTTAAAAAGTTGATTGTGCTAATTTAAAGTATATGTATTTATAACATCAATATTAATATTAATTATTCACTCATTCAGCTAAACATTAATTACAAGTAATTCAAATTTCAAACATTAATAAAGGAAATACATAAAAGTGTTTATTCTAACTTTATCTTTTTTTTGAACGGCGAAGGTCTCAATCGTGTGAACCCACTGTTTCCAGGCCATGTCACCAAGGTCTAGTTACCTGGACCTCCCATGAGCCACCACAACCACCCCAGGAGGAAACCCCACTGGGAAAACCTCCAACCCCCACAGACCCTTTTTTTGCTGCGGGAGGGATTTGAACCCAAGACCTCCCATTTGGAAGAATCTTGGGGTACCATTGAAGCAACGCCTCTTTATCTAAGTCTACTAATCATAATCTGTCTTCAATTTCTTCACATAGACCATCCTTAATACCCATCCCACTGAAATCTCCTCTCACTCAAATAAACCGCCACGTCATCAGATCACTGAAAATGTTAAAATTTCATTAATGGTCACCTCACTGGAAAACCTTTTTTACTGTGCCACATCAACACCAATTTATAATTTTATCTATTATTTTTTTTATTAAGGTAAAAATTAAATAAAAAACATTGCATTAATTAAAAAGTTCAATATTTTACAAAAAAGTAACATTAAACAAAAAAACACAATACGATATAAAAAAAGATAACCACTCATCATGAATGCTACGAACAACAATGTCAGTGCGAACCCTATCGATATGCTCAACCAAATGCGCTTTTAACGCCTTGTTAATGCTTTTGTTTCGTAACATCCTAATTTTTTATTCTCTTCGCGGGTCATCAATATCAAAAGGAGTGGAGGAGCATCCTCGTTCGGAACAAATGTGTTAATCGACCAACCTTCGTATTCAAGTATCATATTGTGTAATATTATACACGCATATTTTACTGACCTATTTTTGGATGCCAAGCTCGAGATGGATTTTTTATAATGTGAAATCTGTTGGATATATGATGTCCGATCATTGATAATATCAACGTTACTATCGGGGTACGATCCAAAGAGTTACACTTTGGAATATAGTAATGTGATTGTGTCTAAAATTTGTTTTAGACATATTCAAATTCACAAATTATATAAAGTGGTGTGTTATTATTATTTGTGAAATAATAATAACATTGGGGAATTAATTATTGTGATAATTAATTATAATTAAATTGATAAAGTTTAAGTAGTTAAACTTTAGTCATTTAATTAAATATTGCTAACTAGTTGCTAGTTAGTAATAAGGAGAGTAGTAATTAAATGGTTTAATTACTAAAAGGAAGTTGATTAAATTAAAAGAGTTTAATTTAAATTAACATGTGAAATAAAAGGTGGGAAACCAATTTTGAATTGGTAGTCAAAAGATCCTATTTTTATGGATCTAATCTTTGACTTTAAAATGGTGGGAATTAATTTTGAATTGGTAAATTCAAAATCCTAGAAAAGTGGATCTTCATTTGACTATAAATGGAGATCCAACCTACCACTTTTTGATACACAATTTCTCTCACTCACTCTCCCACTCCTCCTCTTGGTGGCCGAAACCCATCCCCTCTCCTCTTGGATTTTCGGCCAAAGCACCACCACCCACCACCACCATAGCCGAACCATCAAGGGTGATTTTGGAGCGTGCGGTTGTTACGGTGATACGCGATAGAGATCGTGGTTCGTGATTCAAGTCATCTAGCGAGACTACTATCGAATCCAAGGTGTGTTTTTGGAGATTATTCATTGAGGTCAATTCTAAACACCCTATGATTGTTTTGTTTATTCGTATGTAACTGGATTCCTGGTTTTGAGAATTTTGTTTATGAAACAAAATGTGTAACCTAATCGCTTCCGCTATCGTAAAATCTGATTTTATAATTAATATGATCAATTAAAAAAAACTTTAAAAAGGTTACTACAATTTCCAACAAAATCTTTGTTTAAGGACACCGAAAGCCCGCTCGATATCCTTCCTGGCCCCCTCTTGAACAATTTGAAACCTCCTACGTTTAATACTAGTTGGACAAGTTATTGTTTGCATAAACACTGGTCATTCTGGGTAAATCCCATTAGCAAAATAGTAGCCATGCATATACTCATCGTTACAAAAAAAAGGTATTCTGGAAACACTCTGTTTTCCATACCATTAAGTAACGGCGACGAGTTTAAACATTTAAGTCATTATTTGCACTAGGCATGCCAAAATATGTGTGCCAAATCTATAAATCTTGTGACGCAATGGCTTCAAGAATAATTGTATGGCATGGGTGATCCCTTTTCATGAATTGCCCTCTCCATGCAACAGGGCAATTTTCCCAATCTAGGTCCGTCCAAAATGCTCGTCGCTTGCTCGATACTCGCTCGGAAAAAGCTTGAAAAAAACTTTTTTGAATTTCACACGGTTTTAAAGGAGCCGAGCACGCTCGGTTCGGTTTCAAAACGAGCCGAGCACGAACCACGGTAAGCTCGCTCGGATAGTCGCTCATTTGGCTCGTTTAAGTATAACTAAGTTATACATATATATATAAATTTTTATTAATACTAACATATTTCAAGTTTTTAAAGATGAATGATGTTGGTGTATTCAAACTAATGCATATGATATTTACGAACTATTCATACGTTTAACTTTTTTTTATTCTTTCGTATTAGGGGTATTCAAGGAATCAGTTTTTATAGTTTTTGGATAGAACCATAAACCTAACCATTATTAACGGTTTTTGAATAATAATAACCAAAACCGAACCATTAAGAATTAAAAGCAAAGCAAACCACTAAACGGTTTGGTTTAGAGTTTGGGCATTTTAGGTTTGGGATGTTTGACCCGTTAAAAATAAAAACAAATCTTTTTATTATTTGAGATTCACTACTTGCATTGTAAGCCCAAATATATGTGTGTCTGTGTCAATGATGTCTAAATCAATGAACTTATCTATGTATCTATTAAATATGTATGTATGTATGTATGTGTGTGTATCATAAAGTCCAGTTCGGTTTTTTAACGACCGGTTTTTAGTGAAAACCATAAACCAAACCATTCATTATGGCTTCAAACTTTTGAAACTGCCAACCAAATGTTTTGGAAAAAACCGGCTGTGAAACTATAATGATGACCGGTTCGCATTAAATTTTATTTTGAAACCGAGCCAAACCGAATCAAGCCGAGCTGCTCAGTTTGTAAACGAGACGAGCACGAGCATACCCTCGATCGGTTCGGCTCGTGAACAGTCCTATCCCAATCCTAGTGCATACAATCTATGCTACCAAGCATACCGGGAAACCCACGATAATTTGCATGGTATTAATACAAATTCAAAACATCGTTATAATTAGGATTGCGTAAATATTTTTGACCGTATGTTAGACGAATATCCTTACAGAAATTATAGAGGCATTGTCTAGCATTACTTTCTAACATCTGCAAATAATCATTCATTGAATCTCAAGTATTTCCGTATACTAATTTTCGCATAGCCGATGCACACTTTTTTAATGTGTAAATCCCCGCCTACTTTGAGCATCCCATTTCAATTGAAAATACGTATCCGTTCTTTCTAAGTCGTAGACAATACGTTCAAGTAACAGTCTGTGCATCCAGAAACGTCTCTTAAACGCTTTATCAATGGTATCTTAAACAAGTGTCAATACCTTGTTTTTAATTAAGAATAGTTAAGTCTTGAATTAGAACATGTATTTCAACATGTCTGCAATAGATATATCGTCTTTCAAACTAGTATCAATACTTAACTTTTAAAATCAAGACTATTAAGTCTTTGTTTAAAGCATGTATGTCAACAAGTTTGCAAATGTGTATATTTTCTCCTTTTTTACAAAATAACCTAAGTCAATGCGAAAAATGTATCTAACCATCCTCATGTTATTAATGTACTAGATTGAAAAAACGTGAATCTTAGTTTAACCATATATCACAAACAAGTAATAACAGGTATCAATCAAATCAATCTAACTATACTTAATAGTTTGCATCTATTGTTTTGAGAAGCTTTAGAATTCAAGAGTTTTGATATACTCATGTGTCAAACCCTAAATTTACAAAAGTAAAAGAGAAGTAGGATAAAAAATCATAGTATTCATTTGTTATTCAATAATATCACAATGGAAATTGTGCGTGATGATATGAGCTCAAGATTTTTTTTTTGTGTATAATTATCTTTTTGTGTTTTTATTACATGGAATTGTGTCTTTTTATATGTAACTGTGTCTTTTTTAAAGATAATTGTGTTATCCATACTCGCCATTGTGTCATCCTTGCATAACGTTATAAATTCTACAACATTATTGTGTTTTAAATTGTTTAGAAAAGTACAACATTAAGTAGAAATACAAAAGACACTATGACCAATACAGAAGACATAATGACCAATACAAAAGACACAATGACGTGTACGAAAGACACAAATGCCTATACAAAAGAAACAATGACATGTACAAATTTGTTCATACTCGTCATTGCGCCTTTTTACAGCTAATTGTGTCTTTTTTAAAGCTTTATTGTGTTATTTATACTCGTCATTGTGTCATATTTGCTTGACATTATGTATTTTACAATATTATCGTGTCTTAAATTATTCACGAAAACAAAACATTGAGCAGAAACACAAAAGACACAATGACTTGTACAATAATAAAAAATTTCAAGAAGACGAGCAAATTAAGCATTTATTTATTTATTTTATCGCATAAAACAAGGCAATTTTTTATTTTAGTTAGCATATGGAAATGCAGTAATATATATATATATATATATATATATAGGATTAGGATCAAAACATAACCCTCTCTTATCGCGTTAACCGTTTAACCCTTTGCAACCAATGATGTAATGACATGTGGACTATAATGTTTGAGTCTCTTAAGGGTATAAACGTAAATTGGCCTTTTATTTTAAAAGAGTAAAACAAAAACTCTTTTTTACGGTACACATCACATCTCTCAAATATATAACCATGCTTTACTGATCAACTTTTTCAAAAAGGTATCCTCTCAAATCTATCACCATGCTTTTACTCATCTTCAATCTTCCATACTCATCTTCCCCATATTAACTTTCAGACTTTCATCCCCTGTTCTTTTCAGAATGCTATTTTTTTTAAATTACTCTTGCTTGAAAATCAAAAAATGGTTGGAGGTGATTAGCCGTTGTTACTAGCTGGCTGTTCTTTGGAGGAGACGGAAAATTTATCAGTTCCTGTTTGTACGTGAAGCTCAACCAGACCCTCTAGATGTTGATATATTTGGCATGGTGACAGATAAGGTATGTAGCGTTGTTGATATTGGTATTTTGTTGGTTTTAAGTTCGTCTCCCCTGGTCAAATACTAATTTATTTCACTATAACAACACTTCGACTCATTTTAGTCTTATATCGTAACCAGTTAGTTACCATGTGCATGAAGTATTTATATTTACATTGAGAGAACGTAATCTTGAGTTACAGGAACGTACATTAATGTTTTTTTGTTCATACATGCAATGTAAGTTACATTAACTTACATTAATGTTTTTTTGTTCATACATGCAATGCAAGTTGTCATTAATATTATTACCATAAAAACCATGTGTTTGAATGAGCAGGTTTCATACGTTCTTTTTCCATTTACTTTCACCTTCAATCGAATTTTTTTTGAATGAGCAGGTTTCAGCACTTATATATTAATATTGTTTGAACATCAAAAATGGGTGGATGTGATCAGCCATTTATATTAACTGACTGTTCTTTGGAGGAGACGGCCAATTTATTATCTCCTGTTGTACGCGAAGAACAACCAGAGCCTCTAGATGTTGATATGTTTGGCATACTATCAGATGATTCTCCTCTGCGTTACATTGGTTTCGATCAGCAAGGTATGTAAAGTGTTTGATATTGGTATTTGGTTGTTTTTAAATTGGTCTCCCCTGGTCCATGAGTATACTGTTTTGTTGTTTAATTTTAGCTTGTCATAGTAGCTTGGTATACCAAACCCCTAATGGTAGTCGATACTGGTGCCCTGATGTTAGCTCTCATTTTAAGCCTATAGTTGGAAAGATTTATTTAACTTGGGATGAAGTTTACAAGATGTATGAAACATATGGAGAGATGTCTGGTTTTCAAATTCGTGTTGCTGGGTATAAAAAGTGGAAAGGAGAAATAACTCATAGGGTTTTGGTATGTAACAAAGCAGGTAAACCTAGGGGCAAAATGATTGATTCAGTCCATCCTGCTTCAATGTCTGGTGCTCGATCTAGTTGCTTTAAAGTTACTGGTTGCAAGGCCCTTATTAGATTGAGAGCCATAAAAGGAACTACTAATTATGTGTTATACGAATTTTCTGAAAATCACAATCATGAGTTAGTTTCTTCTGAAAACATGGATCTAACCCGTAAAGGGAAGCATCTTAATTTTGATGACCTGCACTTTGTTCATGCCATGAGTCTAAACAGGGTGGGTGCAACTGTAGCACATCGGTTACAAACTTCCTTGAAAGGTGGTCACCACAACATGCGTGGCACTCGGAATTCCTACAAGAATGTCAGTCGTGATATTAGAATGTTCATTGGAGATCGTGATGTGCAGCTGGTATTGAAGAAGCTAGAGGACCGTGCCAAAAACCTTCACAATTTTTCATTTGAGATACATCATTTTGAAGGTGTTTTGCAGGCTATTTTTTGGGCTGATGATGTTTCGAAACTTAGTTACCAGTTGTTTGGTGATGTTATAGCCTTTGATGCCACCTATTCGACAAACAAGTAAGCTTCTATAGTATGTTATTGTATATTTTTTGTATAGTCAGTTGAATGTATGTTAATTGTAAAATTATAAAATTTAACAGGTACAACATGATTTTTGTCCCCTTTACGGGTGTTGATAACCACAAAAGATGTGTCACCTTTGGGGCTGGTCTTATTCACAACGAGACAGTGGAATCTTATTGTTGGCTTCTTGAGGCTTTTATGAAGATTCATGTTAAACATCCTAGATTAGTTTTGTCAGATCAAGACCCCGCAATGAGGATTGCCGTGCCAAATGTTTTTACTAAATCTATGCATCGTCTTTGCATGTGGCATATCATGAAAAAATTGCCATCTAAGGTATTTTTTTGAAGTATATTTTATGATACTTAGGATTATGTAGACATGGTAGACCTAAGTTTATGTTAATTACATCAACTTACATCAACTTATAGTTATATCATAAGTAATATTTTAGTTAATTACATCAACTTACATCAACTTAGTATTGTATGAATGGTATAAGTAATATTTTAGTTAATTACATCAACTTAGATCAACGTAGTATTGTATGAATTCTATAAGTAATATTTTTGTTATTTACATCAACTTACATTTATATCATTATATTGTATATTTTTAATTTACAAAACAAATAGTTCATACAAATAGTATTCACTTACTTCATTTACAGTTTATCTTTTTTGATGCTAAAATTTGTTGATTTGTATTTTTAGGTATCTGGCGATTTGATTCATAATTCAAATATACGGTCTAGATTACATAAGTTAGTTTGGAATGTTTACATTTCTACTGCTACTTTTGAAGAAAAATGGCAAAATCTGATGGCTGAGTATGCACTGGAAAACCACATTTGGTTAAATGAAATGTTTTCTATTCGTGAACTTTGGGTGCCTTGTTATTTTCGTGACATTCCCATGTGTTGTCTTATGAAGACTACATCTCGTTGCGAGAGTTCTAACTCTATGTTTAAGGTTACATCTGGTAGCACCAACACACTTGTTCAATTTCTGATGTGTTTTGACACCGCTATAGACAATCAGAGGTACAATCAAAGGGTGGTAGATTTCAAATCAAGGAGTACCACATGTGTTTTCAAAACAGAATTAGAATTGGAAGTTCATGCTTCTAAGATTTACACACAAACAATTTTCAAAGATGTTCAAAAAGAGATTTATAAGTGCATGATAAATTGTTTTATCACTAATGTTGATGTTGTTGACAATTTCAAAGTGTTCACAGTTTCACACATGGACAACAAAAGTGACTTTGTCAACCATTTTAAGGTATTATATGTTACCTCATTAACTGCTCTACATATTGAATAAACTTGTAGTCAACATTATATGTTAATGATTTTATTTTTATAATTGTAGGTTTCTGTTCATATGCTAGAGCATTCATATGAATGCTCCTGTATGGGATTCACTCGTGTTGGTTATCTATGTCGTCATATATTCTGTGTCTTTAGACTGCACCAAATAAAAAACATCCCTGATCGTTACATTTCAAACCGTTGGAGGAAAGGGAGTCTACCAAGCCGTGTTTATAGCATTTCCCAAAGGCTTAGTGTTGATAATTCAGAAGTTTCGGTTCTGAGGAATGAAGTGGCTGACTGTCTTAATGAATGTGTGGATCATTTGGCATTTAATGTGGACGGACTTTCCTCTTTTAACCAAAAGATGAAGGATTTGAAGAGGGAATTAGTTGACAATTTTCCAGCTTCATCAAGTTCACAAAAAAAACAATGTGTTATTGAACATTTGGTTGGCCAACATGATGAAGACACTATAGACCTGTTACCTCCTCATGGCATTCGTAACAAGGGATGTGGTACGAATAGGCGTTTAGTTGGACCTGGAGAGAAGGCTATTGAGAATTCCAAAAAGAATCCGAGAATGTGTCGTTCATGCAACCAGTTAACCTTCCATGATTCTCGCAATTGCAAAAAGAAAGCAAGTGTTGGGGAATCAACATCTGGAAAGTAGGTTTTGTACCCACAACCTATGTTTTTTTGGTTTGCCATGAAACGATTTTTGTGAACCTAAAATATTACATAATATTTTAAAAAAAATATTACATAATATTTTAAACTAAAATATTACATAATATTTACATAATATTTTATGGTTTGTTGGTTATTGGAAATACAACTTTTTGTTAATGTTTCTGTAAGACGATGTCACATGTGTGTAATTTTTTGATGTGATTGTAGAATTTTAGTCTTGCGTATATTAGAATGTATCGCTATAAGCGTTTTACGTTTCATGTGGCAAATACTAATGTAATTTACTGTACGAACAACTTACAAACGATGTATGTATTTTTGGTTATATCATTAATGTAATATAGTATTTGACGCATTTTAGTCTTATATCGTAACCATTAATTACCATGTGCATTAACTTACTCCCAGTTACAGTGAGAAAATGTAATCTTCACTTACAGGGACTTACACTAATGTTTTGTTATAATACATGCAAGGTAACTTATAGTAACTTACATTAGTGTGTTAAATACAATAATGAAGAAAATGTAGTATTTAATTACATCTACTTACACTTATGTGTAAGCATGTTTTAAACACAAAGTTCTACATACAAAAAAAATTTGCAGCTATCTTTCGCCGTCAATAAGTTAATTTTTCCAAAAATAATGTTTGAACATTCATAGCATATCAATTTTCAATAGATTTATACTTACAATTTTATACAGTCAATGAAACACTGAACTATTTTTTTTGTAACCATATAAGACACTTTTATGAGTTTGATATGATTGTAGGATTTTTAGTCATTGCGTTTTTTAGAATGTATCGCTTTAACCGTTTTACGTTTCATGGTTCAAATACTAATGTAATTTACTGTAACAACACTTACAAATGATGTTTTTATTTATGGTGATATCATTAATGTAAACTAGTATTAGACGCATTTTAGTATTATATCGTAACCATTAATTACCATATGCATGAACTTACTTATAGTTACGGTTAGAAAATGTAATATTGACTTACGGGAACTTACACTGGTGTTTTGTTAATACATGCAAGGTAACTTACAGTAACTTACATTTAATGTATTATATACATTAATGTAAAAAAACTTAATATGAAATTACATCTACTTACACTTATGTGTTAAGCATGTTTTAAACACAAAGTTATACATAGAAAAAAAGTTGCAGCTATCTTTTTTAGTTAATAAGTTTATTTTCACAATTTTTTATTTAATTAATATTTTTTTAATAAATCAATAAATTTAAAACCGTATTATTTTTTAAACAATTAAGTAGCATGTCTGTTTTTTAAATAACTATTTTTACGGACTTTCATTATTGATTTACCTACATTAACTAACAACAAATTTATAAAAATATTTTTCAAAAAATAATGTCTGAACATTCATAGCATATAAATTTTCAATAGATTTATACTTACAATTTTATACAGTCAAACAAACACCGAACTATTTACACTTTAAAATGATGTTTTTATTTATGGTGATATCGTTAATGTACTCTAGTATTAGACGCATTTTAGTCATATATCGTAACCATTAATTACAATGTGCATGAACCTACATATAGTTATAGTTAGAAAATGTAATATTGACTTACAGGAACTTACACTCAGGTTTTGTTAATACATGCAAGTTAACTTACGGTAACTTACATAAAGTTACATTATTTCACAAATAATGGTTTTCTATTTAAACCTTTTGATTTGATGATATTTAAAGATATTTAAACTTTTTGATTTGATGATATTTAAACCCATAATGGTTTATGGGTTTACTTTGACCTTTTTTGTGATGTTGTATCCAATGAAAAGATACACTTTCTAACAAGGACTACCAGATGCTGTACTTTTAATATTATTTTTTAGCTATACCAATTGTTAAGTTTATTGAAATGGCATGTCCATTATTTAACACACCATACTTTATATCACATGATTATGGAAGAAGCTTATTAAAATATTACTTTAATTCACTTTTTTTTCTATGTAAATGTCAGACACCTTATCCTAACCTAACATCACCTTTATGGTTCTAGTTAACATCTTTTATCTTATTGACTACTCCTTACAACATGGTTGTCAATTTTAATCCTGACACAATAAACAATTGGGAACTTAAAAAAATGTTTCTCAAAAATTAAAGAGTACAAGCTGTCATTAATATTTTACCATAAAAACCATGTTTTAAATAACTTACCACAAGTTTTCATTAATATCCTACTACAAAAACCAATACTAACATGTTTTTAACTCTTTTACAAACCAACTTTCGATAACAATTCTTGCTTTTTCAAATTTATATCTGACAGTAAGATTCTGCATAAGTATTTCTTACGCAGTGTCTGGATTTGGGTTTTTACCTGCTTTTCTGAAGGCTTAAATCCACAATCAAAGGTTTTACGGTTGCTCCCCATGAACATCTCCATATGTCTCATGGCAAACACACCACAATCCACAATATTCCCAATCGTCGCCCATTCTAAGTCAACTCTGTTAACTTTCTGCATAGACAGTTTATCAGCTTTCACGTGTTGAAATTTCTCCAAATACCTCACAAACATATGCTTCTGCAAAACATGATAAACATGAGATTACTTGTGATTTTTTAATTTTACTCGTTTAACTTAAAAATTATTACCACTTTGTACGGTGTATCTTTCTTGTAGTATTCTTCATGATCTTTAATCGAAATCACGGTTTCATCTTTATCCATATTATCTACCAAATAGATACCTGGATTTTTCAAATCAAAAGACATAACATAGAAGTGATCGTTTTCAAGAATGGGAATGATAACTATATCATAGCTTTTTAAATCCCTCATGTTTTCACTCCTCCCGATTGTTTCAAACATCATCTTCGTCAACGCCGCCAACCGAATCGATTCATCTGTTTTTGGAGTTGTAAACATCCATTTCAGCTGTTGAATGCATATTATACAAACGTTAAGTATATTTGCAATCTGTTATTAAAATATACCACTTTAGTCTTTATATTTATTGTATTGTTGTTTTAAGAAACTTACAAAAACACGATGCCCACAAAACAAGCGATACGGGGAGTCGGGACTACGGAGTTTTTCCTCTTCATTCAACACAGACGCCCAACAATCTATTATCTCCCCGTAAATTCTGTTTCCTGGTAATAAAGTCTTGAAGAATCGGGCTTCCGTAATGGCTCCATTAATAGTCTCAAAAATTACTTCCCTATGACATGTATATGTAAAAGAAAATCAAGTTTAAATCAAATTAATAATTACATTAAGTTTATTGTAAGTAAATTACATTTCATTACAGCCAGACTTTTCTTTTGTTGATCCACCTTGAACCTTTGTTGACCCCTCTCCAGTCTCTTTTCTGGTTTCAATAAAAATGTTAAAATGCCAAGCATGTTTAAACTTCAAATAACATGTTAAAACAAATTTTAAACGTACTCATTTGTAAGGTTTACGATGTACCCCCATAATGCATTTTCTTCCTTGGTGTACCTATTAGTTATTTCAACTTCACGGACCAGGTACGGTGACTTGCAATCCTTTGAAAGACCTTTTATACGTTTACTCTTACCGATATTTGTATCATCAGAGGCTATAGATGCTTCTACTATACACAAAAACAACAAAAAATGTAATACTTTATATTTTGGGACCAGGTTACCAATGTTCCTCAAATACATATTTTGTAATTTATAAATTAATGTGCATAACAATGGCTAATGTACATACCATTTTTTTGTTCAACTATTTCTTCAACTATCTCAATCTTTTTTTGAATGATTTTTTCCCCATCTTCACTTCCACAACCACTGTCTACCAACTTGTCAGAATTCTTGTTTAATGACTCATCTTTCGTATTTGTTTGTTTCAGGACTTTCATTGCTTCACTTTCTGCAGTTTTCCAGTTTATTTTAATTAATGCAACGGCCACTAAAATCATAGTTGATGTACGAGTAGACCAAACACAAAGTTAGTTACATTAAACCTATTACTACACTATCTTTAATTAACATTAAATCGACTTACATCAAATAATAATAATAATAATAATAATAATAATAATAATACCTTGTTCCCCCGCATTCGGCTCAATAATTCCTTCCTGTATCTGATTCTGTTTTGAAGTATTTTTTGACACAACCTTCTTTCCCTCCATTTCTGCAATTACTTTGTTTTTTTCAGCCAAGATATCTGCAACAATTTAAATACTACCAACATGAGTCTATACTTACCCTAACATATAGAATAAATTAATCTAAGCTACAGCCTGGTTAAAAAGACTTACAATACCCAACTTGTCTGTATTTAATAATGAAAATAAATAAACTAAAGATCTGATGTTTTGTGGGGTTAGAAGTTGTCTGTATTTATGATAATGTGGCTAACCAACTTGAATCCATCTGTCAAAACTCGAGAAACATAATCACCAATCTGAATGACTCCTCTCTTTATTGATAACAACATTTTTTAGAATCTATGACTGGTTAAAATAACTTACAATACACCAGCATTTGAACATATTTATCAAAAACAACATCACGCTTCTTACCTGCTTTTGTCCTCCCCAACACCCTAGATCGCGGTGCCTCCAAACCTTGTTTTAGAGTTCCAGTCTTACCATATTTTTCGGCCAGAATATCTGCATTAATTTATGACAAACAAATATCAACTTGTATCTATTAGGAAAAAATTTAGATTAACTTACAGTAAGTTACATTACAACAACAGTATATTACAATAACACTACATTAAAATTAAACACACAATTTTAACGTTCTATACCAGCTTTTGTCCTTCTCACCAACTTACTACCTGCATCATTAACAAAACAAAAAAACAAAAGCAAAAATACAAAGTCAAATATACATCTATGCAGGCTTTTCGTTTAATTGTAGAGTTTAGGTATTTTGCAAACTTGTGTTAACCCCAGACTAAATGATGGAAATTCATTATTCAACAAACCTTGTTTCAAATTATCGTTATCCTTTTCCATCCAGATGTTTTCTCCTGAAGTATTTATTTCTTGCGAAACTGCATGTCTTTTGTCCACCAAATATCGTGTCGTTAAACCATGCACAAAATCACATCATACCCGTTACATGAGGTGTGCATATTTGGTGTACATAAAATCATATAATTTCATGTACATTTAAATTACTCTATTTTTTAATTTTATGTGACATGGATTGAAAACTTCAATTTAATACATCTACGGACCTGACTGTTGGGCCCTTTTCCTATCACATTCTGCTTGTTTTTCAGCCAATATTTCTGCATTAAGTTATAGGACATTTTAGATGTACTTACATTATCTTACAGTAACCAAAACAAGCAATTGAGTATATTTAAAAGTCAATTACATCTACTTACAATAAAAAGTTTTTTAAACCTATACAAAATTAACCATCAACAACTTACCTACTTTTGTCCTCCCAACCAACTTACATCATTCCTTGCTATTTGTTCTTTAATTAAACATAAACCAAAAGCAAAATACACTCATATTTCAGTGATATTCCTACATTAATTTAAACAAAGGAACATAAATTTATGTGTACAAAATGACATTTATATATGTACTTACATTATATTACAGTTTTGAAATTAATGTAGTGTTATTTTTAAAAACAATTCAATCTGGTTACAATAACACTTTTTTAAACATATACACAATTAATCATCAGAATTTACTTGATTTTGTCATCCCTAACTTTCTTACAACCACCTACAGTCAAGTTTGAGTATAATCATGCAAATTCATCTTTTCCCTTAATTCATCACCTACCATGTGTGCATTAAAAAAACAATAACCAGTAACAAATCCAAATAATAAACATTACATACGTATACCTTTAATTTGATTGGACCCTTCTTCATTACTCTCTTGTGTTAACCCAAGACTAAAGCTTGGTAACTCTTCATTCAACAATTCCCTATTCAAATTAATCCTTTCTTTGTCTACGGAAACTTTGGTTCCTGCATTACCATGATTGTTAGTACAATCCTAAATTCACAATCAACTTGGCATAATCTGTCCAACATAAAATCATACCTGAAAATCGTGCCCTATCTTTACATTCAGCATCCGTTACACCAACATTGAAACCTGGAAATATGTCCAGGTTTTTATCTACATTTTACATATTCATAGTTTTAGCAAATATAAAAACAGTTGGTATGTATCAACACATTACATGATCTTACATTTGGTCTTTTACAACAAATGAAGGAATCAAATTTAGAAAAAGTGTCATAAAAAAATACAATATCAATTTTAAAACCACATTTACCTGATTGTTCGACTTCTTTTTCTTTTTCAGCCTGTGTTTGTGTGAAACCAAGGCTGAAACTTGGGCAACCTAAGTCTGGTTCATCAGATTTGTTGACAATTTGATCTGTCCTAATTGTCGTATCAACTTTCCCCAGATCAACAGGATCCTCCTCATCCTCGCTTTCGATCCACCTTTGTCTACGTTTATTAATCTCCAAACACAAACCCATTATTGTCTCATCTATATCATCAGCTAAAGAGGTATCAAAAACCTCATTACTCGTCTGACAAGTCTCATCATTGTTCTTCTGAACCTCCTTTTCTTTTAAACCTTCAACAACACACGGTTTTTCGTTGAAAATTCTCTCATATTTTATCGCCATAACTCTAACCATATCGTTGTTGGGCTCATCTTGAAACTTTTTCACAATTGCTAGCTCCATCTTTTTCTTGTTTGACATAGTTTGTTCTAGCATACGATCCAAATCCATCAAGGTCCCCTACGGTGTTAACTTTCAAAATTAATTTTCATTTATATATAATTTAAAGTATCAAAATTTTAAATATTCCTTTATTTTAGTACCAGTTTGCCGCTTTCAGAAACTACTTTTATCTCCAACACCTCTCTTTGTTTGAGTTTATCCATACTCCAAAACTCTATTGGTGGTATTGTGTGATCGACATTCATTCCTTGGCATTGTACGTTGTCCACATACAACAACTTCCAAGAAAAACACAAAAAATTAGTTATTTGTCAAATTTTAAAATTACAATGTGCTAAATAAACATGAAACGTACCGTAAGTATTGTCAAAGCCCCTTTAAATGGAGATTTAGTGTTTGGCAACCACCCTAACTTGCATCTCTCAATGCAATCGACCACGTAAGAACACCAATTTATCTTACTTATGTCAGTCTCATCACCCATGTAGTTAAGAACATCTATTTTGCATTTACCATGCGCATGACATTCGACCATTGTACTTACAAACAACATCAAGAAATCTACTTTGAAAGTGAAAGAATCGTCATCTCCAGCCTCTCCAATTCTCTTAACCAATTCAGAAGGAGATATATATTCATTGGGGTATAATTTTCTCCACTCTTGCAATTTGGTAGATAGATTTCTAGTAGGATTAACATTTTTTAAGTCAATCCCTCTATTTGGGATTCCTAACAATCTAAAAACAGCATCTTGGTTCACCTCAACTGGGCCTTGTCTACCAAGTATTTGCATAGTTGACACATCTAGTTTGTCTACAACATAATGCCCTATCTTTAGGGGTATTCCATTAACCTTGAAATGGAGGAGTTTTCCAAAACCCATATCTTCAACCGCTTTTCTTTGTTTGGGTTTTAAAATTCCCAATCCTTTAACAAACTGTTTAGGTGAACATCTGTTAACAATTGAAAACCACTCAACATCCAAATCTGAAACATCTTCTTCATCTATCTTCTGTTTCTTTTTTGTCCCTCTTCTTCTAGTTAGATGATCTTCCCTTTGCCTTTTTAGGACCTTTTTCCCTATACCTACCACATTACGTTTGCTCTCTACACCTTTTCCTTTAAAACCACTGCTACTTGAGATACAAATTACTGTATTCATAAAATAAAGCCACGTTGGTGATTTTTCAAATAATTTTTTTCCAACAACATGATGTAAGTAAATACCTTTTTTCTTCTTTCTTCGTTGTTTTTCACGCTCGTAATATTCATCTTGTTCACTACTAACCCCTTCATCTGACACAAGACATGTTTGTTAAACATAACATATCATTATATAACATCTACTTAGTATAATTAGAACAATACCATTGTTGGATTTCTTTGAAGATTCATCTGAATAAACCTCAACAGGTGAGGTACACGTGTTTTTAAACCTGCTAAAACACTTCTTCGCTATCATGTCACTCTTCCTTCCTGCAATTGTATTATATTTTACCACATAATTAAAAATAATGTTTTTAAAAATAAAATAAGTTGTTCTAATTTACTTTGTGTCAATCGCCCGCTTGAATCAATCTGAATGGTCTTCATTTTTTTATCTAGCAATAAAGAGTTTTCTATCAGGTTATCATATATAAAAAAACAGAAATATAAATACATTTGACCAACTTACGTACTGCTTACAGTTCATGTTGTAACATATAACAAAAATTAACATATAAACTAGAAAACTCACCGGAATTTAAAAAAAAAAACGACCGGAACTTGAAAGGCTAAAGTGACCGAATAACTCTTAAAACGTCCCAGAAAATTTAAAATATCGATTAACATTCAAATTTCATAACTAGACATGGGTTATCTCCTGTTCATAGCGATTATCGTGCATGTCCAGATTTTGGGGTAAAGAACGGTGTTTCGGATTGGGTATTTTACAGTGAATAAGAACCCTAAATAACAACTCGAAATAAGAACGAAGATGAACAATGAAGACATGCATATGACAAAATAAACTTACGGTTGATGACGACGACGAGGAAGCTCTAAATCGGAAGGCTTAGACCGACGAACGCCCAAAATCGGAATGCTTTTGAAGGCACCGTACTTCTTTGAAATTTTTCACTTCTTCAGAAAATGTGTTTTTGCACCCAACTTTGATTAATGAAGAGTGACAGGAAGTGGTATGGAAGGAAGGAAAGAGAATGTACCATTCTTACTGTTGAATGAACTCTTGCAGGCTTTTTGTTAAATTTAAATACCTATAATACCCTTCTGATATACTTACCATATTAAAATAATACCATTAAATAATATCCTTTCCAATCAACCGTTGGATCAGATTTTACTTTTTCTGAAAACCACTAGGATTGAGTTATACGGTTATCGCGATAACTAAGGGTTAACAAACGAACTATCCCCTATATATATATATATATATATATATATATATATGGGATGTTCAATGGAGAAACAATGTAAGTTTAGAACTAAAAGAAACATTTCTAGCCACAAGTTTGAAGGGTATAAAGGTAACTTCCCCTATTTTCAAGGGAAATTACTTTTATACCCTTTTAAACTTGTGGTTATAAATGTGGTTCCTTTAGTTGTTTACAATTTGTTGGTTCTTATTAGAATGAATCGATATATATATATATATATATATATAGGGTATAAATAATTTGAAAACCTCTACTTCATGTGTAAAATATGAAAACCATGTAAAAAAACGTTTTTTTTTTGAATTATTTTTTACAGATTTGTTACATTATTTGACACATTTTTATAAAAAAATTAAAAAAGGCATGTAGTTAATATAAAAAAAATATTTTGTAAAACATGTAAAACATACGTAATATCTAGGTGTAGTGTTAAGTATGTTTTACGTGAGTTTATAAAATATTTTTTTAAAAAATATTTACTTGAAGCTTTTTTTATTATTTTTATAAAAATGTACTGTCAAACAATGTTACAAGCCTGTAAAAAAATTTCAAAAAAAATACATTTTTTTACATGATGTTTACATGGTTTTCACACTAAAGAGGGGTTTTCATTTTATTTTTTTCGCTATATATATAGGAGAGGGCTCCATAGAAAATCTCTTTTTGAAGAAAATAAGAAACCATTAGTCAGTCTACCATTGATTATTGTAATGGATGGTTGAGATCGTTTAGGCAAGATTGCAAATAATATTAATTAAGGGATTTAGTATTTATAGTAAACAGGTATAATAGACAACACAATTAAATTTTCTCTCTTTTAAATTAGTTAAATTCCTAAAATATCTTATTACATATCTTCTTACTTAACTTATGTAAAAAATAATTAAAAAATGGATATTTCAATCAAAAAAAAATTTAACAATCTAATTTTTTTTGTTCGGAAAAACCAAATTACGAAATCGAAAATTTTCAACTAATCGACCAGGTTACGTATATGTAACCAAGGAATCAAGTTTACAATTATACATGAACCAAAGTTACATATATGTAACTAAATTATATATTTTTGAGTTTACATGATTACACATATGTAATAGGCATACAATTAGTTGTGTGTTTTCATACTTGTTATTTGATTACATATATGTAATCAAACAAATAACAACAAAATAATAAAAAAACAACACATAACATTTGATTACATCTATATAACAACAAAACAAATATATACATAAATTAAACCAAACATATGTTTATCACCATGTGTGTACATACGATCTTATTACATATATGTAATCAACAAAAATAGAATAATGTAATCATATATGTAACTTGATTACTTATATGTATTCATTCATGGTGTAAAGACAAATGTTAAAAACACCAAGTGTAATCTAACTTGATTACGTATACGTAAGCACATACGCATATATTAAAAAGGCATGACAAAAAACAAACATTTATATTTTTTTGGCAACAAATCGTAAAAGATTCTGAACTTCTGATTCAAAACTTGCGGCTGTTTACCCGCTTGCCCTTTTCCTGTGTTTGCGTGGCATCTGTTCTCTTAGTAAGAGGCTGCACTCCGGACCATTACACTAAGCTCTTCACCTGCTCGTTCCCCATTCCAAAACTTGCGTTTGAACTTTCGTTCACATTCACAGTGCTGGAGGGATCGTTTTGAATTATAGTTTCTGGTGGTCGGAGTCGGTCGGAACAAACGCGAAAGTAGAGGATGGAGGCGGTCGGAACTGATGCTCGAAACATTAAAACCCCAACCCATTTCAAAATAAGTTCTTCAGCAACATCTTTTTGAGGAAACGAAAATCACCAAACAGTTGCTAACAAGGAAAAGGACATGCAAGGGACAACCATCGAATTGTTGCAGACGGTAGTGATGTATTTGGTGGTGCAAAGATATGTTACTGGCGGATGGGTGTGCCACTGGATCTGGAAAGAAAAAAGGGTAGAAGAAGGAAATGGCAAGAAAGAAAGGGACAAGTTACTAGTGACGATTTGTGGTGGCCGACGACGACTTGTGGTGGATGTTGTCTATCTCTGATCTTTCTCCTCTTTCAAACACCATTTTTGATTTTCATTCTCCTTCCATGTTATCTTGTTTCAATCGATAGTAAGAGAGACAGAGATATTTAAGAGAGAAAGAGGGATTTAAGGGATTTGAATTAAAACTAATTTAATTACCTACATTAATGTGTAAAATTACTCAAATGCACTAGTTTTCTTGGTTTTCTTAGAAATGAGTTCTTTTCTTATGATCCTTCCCATATATATATATATATATATAGTGGAGGGTTCAAAAGAAAACTCATTACTTTGGAGAAAACTAAGAAAACTCGTACTAAACAATCAATTTTAAAAAAAATCATGATTTTTTATATTTAGCTTAGAAATGTATAAAAAAAAATTAATAAAAATATGTAGATTACAAAGTTACGTATATGTAACCAATAAAGTTATATATATGTAACTCTATATGTAACTCATATATCTAGTTACCAGTTACATATACGTAATCAATGAGTTACACATATGTAATAACATAAGTTACATTTATTTTTTTTATTTTTTTTCTTTTTGTTAATAGATCTAACCTTATAATAAAATTTAAAACAAAAAACGAAAAACGAAATTGATTGATAACAATTGTGATTAGTTTTCCAAGTTTTCTCCAAAATAGAGGTTTTCTATGGAACCCTCCCCTATATATATATATATATATATATATATATCTCGTTTAGTTAGTATGAAGGTTTAATGTTAAATACTTGGGAAAAAATAAAAATAAAAATGCAACGTAATTGTGTTTTACTATGATCTCATGTTCCAGTAACATATATATGGTATTATCCTCATAATTAAAATACTGAATTAGGTGGATTTTAAGTGTATAGGATGTAGAGGTGAAAGAAATGGGTGATTAGGTGTAAGATTTATTAAGAGATAGTAAGGTGACAGAGAGATGGTAATGACAAATGAATATGATGATGGTGCTTAATGCCTATGAGGGATGAAACAAAGAAAGAAATATGGGTGACGAGAGGGAGGTTTGTAGGGGTGTTTATCAGGTTGGATAATGGTTTGTTCGGTTTATTTGGATCGGGTTATTTTAATTTGAAAATTTTTAGGCATTATCCGAAACGCGACCCGACCCAAAAAGCATATATATTCTTATCCGATTCGAATCTACCCGAACAACCCGAATAAGTTTAATTTTTACATCCGAATAACCCAAACAAACCGAATAAACAATGTTTTTTCGGGTTATTCGATTGAATTCAAATATCCAATCCGAACAAACAAGGTTTTGATATCTGATATCCAACCCGATCCGAACTAGAAAAATGAATATCCGATCCGAATTTATCCAAACAACCCGAATAATAATTCGGATCAGTTTTTTGTGTCACACCCCCAAATTCCCACTAACGGCGTCAGGCCGTTGAGTGTGACGTGGACAGGATCAAAGCTATTAGTCATATAGAACGACTCTATATGAGTTCGAAAACAAGTGGATATGACTTAAAAATTTCCCAATTAAATAAAACATGTTTGACAACGGAAACAATTATTGCAATGTGGAAGCTAGTACAAAAGTAATATCAAAGGAATATTCACACTATCTAAAATGCATGCATCCTTCTTTGTGAGTTTCCTTAGGTGCATCCTAAGCTCTTAGTTGTGCTGATTACCTGAGAAATACATGATAAAGTGTGTTAACATAAAGTTGGTGAGTTCACAAGTTTAGTTCAAAAGTAAGTAAGTAGTTAAATCATACATGACATGTTTTATCAAACGTTTTCCAGGCACAAGGCCTCATGTGTATGATCCATATGTAAAAAAAAAACGTTTTACCAATATTTGTCGGGCCCATTCCCGAAATGTCTGATTCGGATGTATACTGAAATGCTAAAGTTTGTCTGGTCCGAACCTTGAGTCTAAGTGTTGCGCCACTACTAAAACTAGACTGTTTGCTCTTGCCTTCGCCATGTCTATCGTAAAAACAATGCAATAGGTTGATATCACACTCGTCGTGACCTCCCATCACAGTTTTCTTCAAGCGGGGCTTGTCAGACCCAATAGTACTATCCGATAACACCTCGCTTACAAGTAACTAACGGTATGACTTTGTGAGGACTTTGTTTACGATATTGTCACACTTAAAATGTTTGTACAGCATAATAGTAATACATATTGTCATAATGTTTGCCCAGTTGTGTTGACCCAGATGTTGGTCAAGAATGTTTGCCCAGCTTGTTGACCCAGTCGTTTGGTCAAAAATGTTTGTCGAGTTCATTGACCCAGATGTTGGTCAAAAATTTTGTCAAGTGTTTGAACGATTTTTGTCAAATGTGTTTGTCAAATAGTTTGTACAAAATGTTTGTTAAAAGCGTTTATCCAAAAATGGTTGTCATATGCGTTTGTCCCAGTTGTTTGTCAAAAGTATTTGCATGTATTTCTCCCCCCGGTTTGAGTTTGTAAATAGTTAAGAGAAAAGGGGGCCGTGAACTCACATGTGCCACGTTTGTTTGCGTTTCGTGAACTGTTTGTCTCTAACTGTCACCTATATCACATAGGTAGCTTAAGTTTGTGTTCGTGTTTTGTGTTAGTGTTCGTGCTCGTGTTTGTGCTCAACAAATTGAAGTTGTTATGTCCATTCATTGTTTGACCATGTTTGATCATGTTTGACCGTGTGTGATCGTGTTTGACTGTGTCAAATCAACGACCCGTTGGTGAACCGTGTGTTTGTTATAGTTCGTGTAATATTTATTATTATTCACGTATTGCGTGTAAACACGTAAATCACGTTAATGGACAACTTACTATTTATAATAGGTTTCCATTTTTAGCAAGTTTGAAACAAATTACATTTTAATAGTTCTAGCATGTTTGTTTAACCTAAGTGAGCATGTTAACACTTAGCACATTGTCACAAGTCATCAAATAAGCACAAAAGTCCATTTCGAGCGACTAAAGTTACTTAATATAGAAAGTTTCTATATTTATCATGTTTTGAACCAAATCAAGCATGCCAACACTTTTATAACATCATAATGTGACACTTACAATCATATTTCACCTTCTAACGTGCCCCTATGACGTTTCGTACAAAAATCCCCAAATAAAGTTACTATTTATAGTAAGTTACCATGCTTATCATGTTTAATCATCATGTATCATGCGAATACACACACAGTTTCATAATAAATCATTTAACCTCACAAAACATGCTCAATAGCTCCAATTTACAGAAACCTCCAATTTAAAGTTTCCTTAAATAGAAATATATGAACATATCATCAATTTCATCAAGTTTAGCTAAACTAATGCATCAATAAGCTCAACTTTAGTCATAAATCAACATCTAAACATACTTATTACATCCAATTCATCATCTAGCACCATCTCTTAGCATAAAAGTTACTATTTATATAAATAATCATCTAACTTCACAATGTGACACCAATACCCATTTTCATGGCAATCAATCATTATAAATCAATCATCAAGACACTCAATTGCAGATTTATAGGTGTATTATTTCGTGCATGTGTCAAATCTAGTGTTGCATGTGAGCGAATGTGGTTGCATGTGTATTTTAATGGTGTTTTAGTGCAAATAGACATGTAAGACTACCTCCAAGAGCTCTAGATGGTTGATTTAGTGCAAGGACAGGGGTCTCAAGGCTCTGAGAGTCTCTAATGGTGGTCCTCCGGCTGCTACAAGGAGATGATGGTGATGGATGGTCCTTCCTAACTTCCTTCAAGCTTGTATATTTCAATAGGGTTCAAGGCTAGCTCACAATAACTTCTAAGGGTGTATGGTGGAGTTATCAGATGGTTTTGGCTGGGGAGTGTGAGTTTGGGTTCGAGAGTAATGGGTGGAAGGAGATCAAATGGGCTTGGTTGAGTTTTTATCAAGTTTTAGTCTACTGGAAGGCTTCGCGTACCGCCAAGACCGATCCTGCATGGCCCCGGCGTACCGTGAAGGAATCCGGTTTCAAAAATCCCGCCCACTCGTCGCGTACCGCGAAGGGTCAATTTTCTTTATTTTTTCGTTTTTGTTATCCGATTTCGTTCGCGTTCGATTCGTAACGTTAATCATAAACGTTTAGTTCGTGTTTTAGCACATAAGCACATAATAACACATATGTTTGCTTGTTTATCATTTGTTCACCAACGTTCGTGATTTTACGACATGTGTGTGCGTTTCTTGGAAATTCATAGAATTTTGGTGCGATGTGTCCATGTTTGCACAATCTTGCCACGTGTCACTCTAAATTTAACCAATTCTAGTGCCACGTATGAAATAATAATATAAAATATTATTAATTTAAAGAAATTGTTGACCTGAAATTTATGGGTTGTCACATTTTGAGTTTCGGATACGATTCGTATTTAAGATTTTTTAGATATCGGTTTTTTAATTAACACCCCTACAGGTTTGGGAGGACTATGCAGGAGGATCATGAACTCAACACCATTCCACCTTCTTGCGTATGGTGTGGTAGCTAGTGATCATGGTGTTGTGTCATCGTGAAGCTTAACGATCTTAAAAATGTGTCTAATATAAATAAACGTAAAAAGAAAATAGACTTGGGTTGAATTGAAAATAAGTCCAGAAGACTTGAACATATAGTCAATTTTGAAAGACGAGGGATGTGTGTCTATAATATAGGGTGATGTTATAATAAGAAAGCTTAAATTGGTGAAAAATGTGAGAATGATTGTGAGTCATTAGATTTATAATTTAATGGTTGAGATCAAATTTGTATTAAAAAAGTTAATAAAAGTTTATTTTAGTCATAAGCACTTTTGTTGATTTTTTATTATGTCCCTCCACTTTTTTAAACGGTCATAATTTTTGTATACGATATTATTATTATTTTTTTAAAAAATTAGACCAAAAAATCAAGATTTTTTTTATCTTTAAAACGAGTATTGTATTGTTAAATAAAAAATAAAAAAAAATTATGTTTTCCTTCACCTTTTATATTTGTAATGCATCATTGTGTCTTTTTGTCTGTCATTATGTCTTTTTGTTTGTCATTGTTTTTTTTTGTTTTTCATTATGTCTTAATTTTTTTTTTCTAAAATGATGGGCTTTAAAAATAATAACGGCAAAACAACACAATCACATATTTTATATCTCATCTTTTTAAATTAAATGTTTTGAATCTGGGTTTTTAGTTTTTGTGTAAATAAATTATAAGTTTTTTTTTGTCTCTTGTTTGAATCTTGGTTTTTAGTTTTAGTGAAGAAATTATGGTTTTTTTTTTTTTTTTTTTTTTTTTTTTTTTTTTTTTTTTTTTTTTTTGCGTTTGTTTAAGTCTGGATTGTGTGCTGATATTGATAGGCATAAGTATACAAGAATGAGGTTTTTGGACAACCGGAAGAAAACACCGATATCCTAGCTCTCGGTCAAAGAAACATGGTCAACGTAACAAAGTTACTTACATTAAGTTATATCGACTTGCATCAATATAATAGAGTCACTTACATCAACTTGCATCGATGTAATGGGAGTCACTTACAATAATTTACATCACCTTAGAACAACTTACATTGACTTGCATCAATGTAACAAAGTCTCTTACACCAACTTACAGCAACTTACATCGATGTAATGATAGTCACTTATATCAATTTACATCAACCGACAACAACTTACATCGATGTAATGAGAATCACTTTTATTAATTTACATCAACTTACAACAACTTACATCGACGTATCACTAGTTATTTTGGACTTGTAATCTATTATTTCATTTTATGAAATATTATGTTTAAAGATAAACAAGTGTGTTGAAGCAAGGGTTGAGGTAATCATATCTAGAACAAATTTGAAGATGATTGTTTGTATGTGTTGTCACACCTCGACCGACGGCGGAATACTTCGGGGCGCGATTGCGAATGCTCAAAAGCTTATGGTACTATGTTATAAGTTTCAATAGTAATTGCAACAATATTAGAGATTTAACAAGCAAACATTAATTCATATTAAATTAACCAAAAAAAAACATTCATTACATTGTTTTCAAAACCAAAATACATAACTTGAATAAGTCTAACATCTATTAAATTTAAACTAGGTCGACTAAAATAAATCCTATCTTATGTCTTCGCTATTGCATCCATTAACATGTTACATATGCAAAATAAATATTTTGTCAACTCTTTGCAAATTTTGTGAGCAACACATACCGTTTATACAGTATACGTAAGAAAATTGATGCAATTCAATTAGACTACAAAGTTTAAACTTTAGCATGCATATCCTACTAGTTTGTAATTAAGTTTATAGAATATCTTGTCTCCAAACTCGTATCAATACTTAGCTAAAAAGCTTAGTATATCTACAAGTCTTCAATATTTTATATCGTCTCCAAACTCGATCCAATACAAAGCACAAAACTAAGTATTTTTACAAGTCTGTCCATAGTTGTACTTTTCGCCCTTTTAACACATTTGACCTAAGTAAAAGCGAAGGTGGTATTTAACACGCCTTAGGCTACTTGGTATCGAATAACATAGAATAACATAGTATCACAAAGAAAGTAGTATCACATAGCACGAATTCAAACCAAATAGACTAATTAAAAGCATTGCATCTATAGAATTTGATTCTAGAATAACTTAGTTTTTGAATACTAGCATATGTAACATCCCTAAAGTACAAAATGTAAAAGAGTGAGTATAGAATTATTCACTTCAATAGTGATAGAGAAAACTAGTATAATGAAGAAGAATAAATATCAACAATTTTATCAAACTGGATGCCGTGACAATACGTGTGCAGCCAGACACAGCTCAAAGGAACAAGTATGCGATCCGAATGCAAATGTGGTTCAACCTAGTCAAACGAATGCAACGAGAAAGAGTACACATTATGCTAGGCATAGCTAAATGAAAGGACGTCATAGGCCGGACTTGTTGGCCTAACGAGCCTCTACAAAACTACACCAACTCTAAAGGAGGCCTAAACAAGGCAACCTAAACGAGCATAATGCCGACAACTAATAACCTAAGCTCAACTACTTAGATTAAAAAAAAATAAATAAATGAATAATGAAAATAAGAAAAAGAAAAATACTTTAAAGAAACTTTATAGACGAGACAATCTCGAAGCGCAACACCTCCTCGCCAATAGCATAAAATAAAACTATTACGTTCAACATCCCAATGGGTGTTGCACTTTTAGAACCACCAAAATTTGGTTATTCTACTTGTTTATACTCAATTAGGAGTTGCAAGCTATAAGGGACAAAGCAAGGAAATTTATTGGTGTTTAAAGGGGAAAAATATTGGTTTCATGAGCGATGTGAGGTATTTTTAAAGAGAATTCACGTCTTGCAATTGTCAACAAACGTCAAACTTGTTTTTGCGATTCTTGCTTCGTTATAACTCCATTTTGCACACGGTTTTCGCCCACGTTCATCGTTTTCAGAGTACTATCATATGGACGAGAGTAATCCTACATTCATGGTGTCGAGAATTGGGTTTAAACTTTGGTTCTTGTCGTGAGTCAATGGTTATGTTCTCAAACTTTTGTTTGTGATTCTTGCTTTGTTTGGGCTCGATTTTATGCACCGTTTTTATGCACCTGTTGAACGTAGTTTCTCATTAGTATACTAATATATCTAGAAGATTTGGGTGGATTGATGTTTCAATGTAACGTGTTGAAGGGTATCATGCTAAAGATTGATGGTTTGATCAGATATACGCAAACAACAAACAACCAACTACCAAGTATAAGATGTACCGAAAATATTGGATCTTTTTATCAAATTAATATAAAAATTTTGTACTAATAGTTTATATTTTAATAGATATTTTTAAGAAAAAGAAAAATTAAATAGTATTTTGTGTTAAAAAGGTTGTTTTTAGAATTTCGGCTTTAAATGTTATCTTGTCTGTGGATTGGAGGCTACAATTAATAGATTATTTATTATGAGGTTGTTGGATGAAAATGAGAACGCACAATCAACACAATTATCATCATTATTTTGTTTCCATGGGATGGAAAATATATAATATCATCATTATTTTGACACATTTGATTTATTTGACAAACTCGACTAAATCAAACACTCATTGTTTGTTCTCGATCACCAATCTTCACACAAAACTCCCATTGAAACCGATCATCAGTTCCACCGATCCCAAACACCCCTAAATCTCCCTTGCTCATTGTCCTAAATCTTCTCGGTTTGAAATCTTAGCAAACTATATATTATTATAACTATATTAGTATCATGTGTATTACACGAGATAAATAAAAAAAATATTATTAATTAATAGTTACTAATAAAAATTTAACTATATAAGATGATTTTTTAATATAAAATACGATTAAATATAATTTTATAGATTAAATAATAAAATAATTATATTATTTTTTAAACAATAATTTTTTAAAGTTTGTTTTTTTTAATACTTCATTTTCCAAAACTATTTTTAAAAATTCTATATATCAAAATAATTTTTTTTATTGAAAAAATATGTTTTTTAATATTAAAATATTTTTAATGTTTTCAAAAGGTCTTATTTTAATTTTAAAATGTGTTAAAAGTTTATTTGATATTTAATATATAATATATTTATAGGTGAGAAATGCAGGAAAACGAAAATCAAGGTTCTAAATGAATGTGCCAAATGTCCTTAAAAAACTTTTATTTATTAGATAAGTAAGATAAGATAAGATAAAATAAGATGTGTTAGGCGGGAAAAGAAGAGCAAGGTGCTCTAAGGATGCGCCATGTGTTCCTAGAAAACCTTGATTTATTAGAGAAGTAATATTTCTATAAATCATCTTCACCATCACATCAGGTTTCCCATTGAAGAATAAAATAGTCAATTCAAGGAGCATTAATCACCATGGTTAAAGCAATCAGAATTCATGAACATGGAGGCCCAGAGGTGATTTTTTTTTTTCAGTATGAAATTCAAGCATTTGCGATTGAGATTAATCTATGAAGATCTTCAATTCTATTTATGTGATTTGATTTGATCTGATTTTACAGGTGATGAAACTAGAAGATGTGGAATTAGGCGAACTGAAAACAGGAGAAATCAAAGTGAAGAACATTGCGATTGGAGTAAACTTTTTAGATATTTACATGCGTTCATCGGAGAATTATGCTACACCGTTACCATACACACCAGGTTTTCTTTTAATTCATCGTCTCCAGCTTTCTCAGTTCAAACTCAATCTTTAAAGATTTAGCTCTTAAATTCAGTTTTATCTATTCATTTTAAATCATTAAAATACGATATGTTGTCCATGTTAATTAAAGAGATGTTTGAGATTGCTAATTTAACTCCAAAAGTTTTTTTTTTTTTATTTTGTTAAAAGTGCTTATTGAGTTATGATTTTTTTATTGACAATCATTTTAAGAATACGGGTAGCGGTGATGTGTTGTGAAAATGGCGGTGAATGGTGCGATGGTGGGTGGCGGCGATGGTGGTGGTAGTAACGGGTGGTGGCGGTGGGTGGTAGCGTTGGTGGTGGCTGTCAATGTCGGTGGGGGAGGTTGGCGGTATCGGTGGGTGATAGATTGGGTAAAGGGTAAAAGTGTAAGAGACTAAGAATAGATTTGTAACTTTATGTCAATAAGCCATAAGTAATTTTGAAAAACCATAATTTGTGGCTTTTTTTAAAAAAAAACTTTTTTTCCATTTACAAAAAGTCAATTTTAAAAGTTTTTTTTAGGTTTGTCAAACATTTTTTTGCCTTATTGATTTTTTTTTTGAAAAAAAACAATAAATTAATAAGTTATTTTAAAATGAAATCTCAAACATACGTTACATTATACTACACTTGATTTTTTATTTTTAACTTATTTTTTATTTAACTTAAACTATTCACTAGCCAATGGTTTTTTAATATACGGTGAATTACGTATTTTCCAATCTTAACTTGAAAATTAAATATTTCCTAAAGGTATAAATTTTCAATGCATAATATACAATGCTTTTAAAGAATGATTTGAGGAAATATGTAATTTAACAAGTTAGAAGGGTAAAATATGTAATTTAACAAGTTAAGAGGAAAAATATGTAAAAACCCTTATATATATATATATATATATATATAGGGTGTGATTCATTTGTTAATCTATGTTTATTGCGTTAACTGAATAGATACATCTTATTACTTTGAGCCCACATTAAAGTAAATTTAAAGGAGGTATGTTTTTTCTTATTTTTTATTAATGTAAGCAGGGCCTACATTAATTAAAAAAGAAGAAAAAATCTACACCTTTAGATTTAGTTTAATGTGGGCCAAAAGTAATAAGATTTAGTTATTCGGTTAACGTAATAAGGAAGAGTTTACAATTGATCATTCTCCTATATATATGTAAGCATACAAATAGGTTAATTCGATCTAGTTACATACATGTAAGTATTCAAGAAAAAAGATACATGTAAGCATTCTTTTTTTTAACAAAAAAAGAAAAACAATGAATAAAATTGTGATAATGTAAACATGATTACACATATCTAATCAAACAAATAAACTTGAGAGTTTACTTGAAACATACATACATTTAAACATGCTTACATATATGTAATCATATTTGTGGTTACATATATTTAACTAATATCATTTAAGGAAAGGGATCATATAATAACCCTCATTAATTGAGGTAACCCATTAACCCTGGCAAAAAACGCTCAAATCGCAAATTTTTTTTCATGGTTTTTTTTATGCAAAAATAGGGGGGCTCCTTTTTTAAGCGTTCGCTAATTCACAAGCGTTAAATAGTTAAACGAAATGTAAGTTTGCGTTACACTGCGACACTTAAATAAATGTTCGCAGTGTAACGCAAACTTACATTTCGTTTAACTTATTAACGCTTGTGAATTAGCGAACGCTTAAAAAAGGAGCCCCCCTATTTTTGCATAAAAAAAACCATGAAAATTTTTTTTTGCGATTTGAGCGTTTTTTGCCAGGGTTAATGGGTTACCTCAATTAAGGTGGGTTATTATTCACTCCTTACCCTATCATTTAATTATATATATGCAATGTTTTCATAACCGGACCGGACGTCGAACCGGTCTCCTTACTGGTATGAGGTCCGACCGGTCGAACCGGATTTAAGAACCTGATGATTTTATAAACATTTTAGAAATATATATATATATATATAGGGAGAGGTTCAAATGTTAACCCTCCCTTATATCGTTAACCCGTGTTAACCCGGCATTTTTTGTCCGAATCTTTGTTTTTTTTCATGGTTTTTGTTATACTTAAATAGGGGGTTTCTTTTTTTGTGTTTTTGCTAATTCTTTTTTTGTGTTTTTGGGTTCATGGAACCATCCCCTATATATATATATATATATATATATATTCAAAAAAAAATTAAAAAAAATAAAAATATATAAAAAACCGGTCCAACCACCGGTTCGCCGGTTCGACCGGCCGGTTCACCCAAAACGGCCCAGAACCCCTGACCAGTCAGTCCGACCGGCCGGTCCGGTCCGGTTTTCAAAACATTGCGTATATGTAATACTCAAAATTAATAAGCATCAACACATTCAATATAACCCTAAAAATTCAAACAAACAAAAATTTGATTACATATATGTATTTAAATTAAAAAATAAGACATGTTTATGACCTATTTGATTTAAATTAAAAACCGATACATGTTTATCACCTATACATTATCTCTAAGATAAAAGACGTAGATTAATCTACTAAAGTTATGTGTTATATGTTTTTTGCATTGTAGTTCAATTTAAAATAAAAATCTTGGAGTTTGTGATAACCTTCTAACCAGGACCAATTAAACACTTGTTAACATCACATCCTTTGTTCCTTATTCCATGTGGTATTATAACATCATTGTTCCCATGTGATGGCTCATTGGGCAATTCATTAAATATCAGGTCTTTAAATCTAATCAGAAATGTCAATCACGTTTATAATCATACATGAACCCAGGTTACATATATGAAACCACATTAGGTATATTTGATTTTATATATTCACATGCAAATTTGGTTACATTGTTTGAGAACGTAATTTTGGTGTGTATAATCACATGCAATCATACATGTATATCATCTAATTAGAAAATAAAAAAAAATCATATCAACAGATACATATATTTTTCTTACAAATAAACTTGCTTGCATTTAAAAGTATGCAAAACACACTTCGTATCAAGACATACATATATTTAATCATACGGTGTTACCCGTGTTTCGTCATCACACTTGATTTACACTTGGCTCGTAAAGAAATTTGTTTTTCATGTTTTTCGTAGCCAAAATTTGGAATCCACCTTGAATTACTACAGAGCAAACATAAAAACCTTTAACAGTGTGGCAAATTATTAATAAATAATTAAAATATTAAAAAATTATGATGGTGTTAAAATAACAAAAATTCTTCAGGTAAAACTTAACAACAACTTGGGAATGATTTCTTGAAATCAGTTTAACCAAAAGGAAAATCATAATGAAATAAAATTAATGAAACAATATCTGAAGCTATAGTTAAAACAAAGAAATCAAAATTATAACTTTTAAAATTAATGAAAAAACTTATTTATAATACAGTAAATCAAAAGATTTATTAAAAAAATAGATTCCTAAAATAGTGGGTAAACATTTACTAAAATATCCTTTAAATAAAATAAATAGAAAATCTTCTAAAATTGTATGATTTGTTGGATTAAGTTTTCTTAGAAAATAGTGGTTTTCTCATGAACTTTCCTCTATATAGAATCACATGTTTACACTTCTGAATTTTAAATGTGTGGCCATTGTTGAGTTTAAAGGATAATTTTCTAGGATTGAGTTTGTGTTGCAAACTACTTTGATCTTTACCGCTTATTTAACTGAAAGTTTTTTCTATAAATCAGGTTGACTATTTTATATCATTCTATGGTAAATCTACGGTGTTTTTACCATCATATATTTTACTAATATAAGTGACAGATTTGTGACAACCTACTTTTGATAGGTTTGCCACTTGCAAGACAACCAAAGTTTACAATAGATGTTGCAACAATCAACATTTACGACAAACCCAATGATTTAAAAGTTGGTTCAACCCAGCCGTTAAAATAGGAGTGTGTATGAAACCAAAAAAAACTGATTCAAAACCAAAAACATAAAAATCCAAACTAAAATAATCAAACTCAAATTAACATAAATCGACAGGTTTGGTATAAATATTCTAAAAATCCAAAAGTTTGGGTTGATTTTCTTTTACTTACAATAAAAACCGAAAAAACGATTATATGTGTGTATGTGTGCGTATTACCTTTTAAAATTCGATAATTTATAATTCGTATATTTTTGTTTTTTTTTCTTGACAACAAAAACCTTATACATAGATCAGAGTTTCAAATTGATTAAAAGCATAATACCAAAATAAAAAAAAAAAATCATATTTTATTGTTTTTTAGACTTATGATACCAAAAGCACAAATGATTTTTATTGAATTTAAAGATTTTTTATATAATTTTAAATGTTAAGAAGTGTATATTTTTAATACAAATAAGATATTTTGGGTTATTTTTTTATAAGTTTAAAATTTTAGGCCTAAGTAGAAAAACAGAAAAAACCGAACTCAAACGGGTTTAAAAACCCAAAAACCGACCCAAACACACCCCTACGTTAAACCGGATGTCACTGTCCCTTACAGTAAGAATAAGGCCGGTAAATTAGGGTAGCAACGTAGAGACCATATCATCAGTTATAACGGTATTTCCAGTTAATATAATTATACCGGTTTGAGTATAATATAAAAAATCAAGGTTTAAATTTGCGACCCATCAATTATTATCTTTCATTAGTTCTAATTCAATCATAGTTAAACATGTTGATTATTTTATGCCAAAATAACGTTAAAAATGTTGAGATGATCAACTTCAAACGATGACTTTAAGCTGGAGACTCATTCGGATAGGGGTAAGGTTTGTGTCCATCCTCCCCCGAGACCCTACTGAAAAGTGGGAATATACTTGGTAAGTTTGTTTGTTTGAAAGGTAAATGTTGTCGTATTGACAGATTTGTGACAGCCTCCTTTTGGTAGTGACGATATGATGTCATTGCCTGAATTTTCAGCCAGAGGCATTGTTGTAAAATTCCCGAGCATTTCTTGTCTAGGTCGAGTACTCGCCTAGTGATTTCCGAGTGCTCTTATACGTCGAGTACTTACTATTTTCTAGTCAGCGTCTAACGACTTTTGAACGTACAAAAGACAAATCACCGTAGTTTTGGCCGGTCTATTTCCCTAACTACTCAGCATGTGTGATATAAAAACATCAAAATCCAACATTGAATTTTATATCTTGTTTACCTTTGATCCAAATCAATAATTTTACAAATAAATTGCGTATCAAAATGAAGGTATGGAAGCATCTGGAGTTGTAATCGAAGTAGGTCCAGAAGTCAGCAGCTGCAAGGTTGGAGATGTTGTGGCATATGCAGGCCACCCAGTGGGTGCTTACACTGAAGAACAGGTACTTCCTGCAGAAAGAGTTGTACAGGTTCCGCCTTCTGTTGATCCTAAGATAGCTGCTGCTATACTCTTTAAGGGGTTGACTGCTCATATTTTGCTCCGTCAAGTCTTTAAGGTGATTCAAATTTTACGCGTACGTTTTGATTATCGTTTAACATTTGTTATTAGTGGTGTCTTTCATCCCTAATACTATAGAGTTATTTGAGTTATATTTAAACATTAAATAAGTAAAAAATAATTCTATTAGGAGGAATATGTCAAAGCTACATGGTTTATTTTAACATATATGTAAAGACTTATTATTATGTTTCATGTTGAAACCTAGACAATCATTGTATATCGTATAAATTTGTAATTATATCTAATGCAATGACTATTCATTATTTTCTTAATAATAAATAGTTTTTGTCAACAAACCCGACGTTATCCTGTTACCAGTATACTTTGTGACATACCCATTTTGATAAATAAGTATTTTAGTACACTAATTTGATAAATATGAAAAAAACTTGTTTTCTAAATTATAAGTGGTTAATTTTGGAAACAGGTTGGACCGGGGCATACAATCCTTTGCCATGCCGCAGTTGGTGGTGTTGGAACTTTGGCATGTCAATGGGCAAACGCGCTTGGAGCTACAGTTATCGGGACGGTTTCAACGAAGGAGAAAGCGATTCTAGCAAAGGAAAATGGATGCCACCATGTCATCATCTACACAGAAGAAAACTTTGTTGATCGTGTTATGGAGATCACATCAGGAAAGGGAGTCGACGCAGTCTATGACTCTGTGGGGAAAGACACATTTAAGGTAATAATAATTTAATGCATACCGCTTTCTAAATCATGTAAAAAATTATTAAAAAAGTTATTTCGGAGTTATTTGACCAAATGTTTTTTAAGGGATCTTTGGCGTGTATAAAGAATTGTGGATACCTGGTTTTATTCGGAATGGCATCAGGAGAACCCGAGATAACCTTCAAGGACCTTAATAAGAAATCAGTTATTTTCACTGTCCCCGGGATTTTTTTTTACACAGAAAATCGCCACAATCTTGCTGCAGCATCTGAAGAGGTGTTTTCTTATGTTGAGAAGGGAGTCTTTCGGGTTCAAGTCAATCAGTACCCTCTGTCACAAGCGATCCAAGCCCATTTGGACCTCCAGAACCGGAAAACGACTGGTTCGATTGTCTTAGTACCAGATAACTAATATTTACCCATCAGTACTGTCAGTGTTTTTAAAAATATTGTGGTTTTGTTGTAGTTGGTTGTTACATGTTTGTTGTTATTGTTGGTTGGATTTGAAACAATAAAGGAGTTTATTATGGGTCAATGACTTTTTTATTTATTTGTTTCTAGTCAACAAATATTTCTAAATATATTCTAATAAATAAAGGTTTATAAGGGCATATGTCATGTTATTAAAGTACCTAAAGTTTGATTTTCCGTCTTTCTTTCATATTAAATGCATCTCATATTAAATAATAATATTCATAATTAAGTATATTCTTTATACATTTTTAAAATAAAAAAGATTTTTTAATACATTAAAATATATTAATATTAAAAAAAAACATACTTAAAAAAACAAATTATATGAAATATCAAATTTTAAAAACAATTATTTAAAAAACAATAAAAGTTTAGCATTTAAAAAATAATATTATTGTTTTAGTACTTAAAGTATTAAATTATATGGAATCTTAATCATATCTTATCTTGAAATTTTATTTTATATTTTCTAAATTTTTATTGATGACTATTTATTATATTTTTTATTTAACCCGTGTAATGCACGGGTTATTAACCTAGTTGAATACACACACACATATAACCTATGCATGACAAAAAAATTATAATAATAAAATTAAAACTCCTCATAACATTTGTCATTATAATTATGGGGGTTGGATCCAGTAAGAAGAGATTTTTGCTTAAGAAGAGTAAGAGTCAATAAAAATTTGACGCGTGGCACAAAAATAAGAATGCAGTACAAAAAAATAAAAATGTATTACAAAAAACATAAAAATCTAGTATAAGTAAAACGAAGAACAAAAAAATAATAATATAGTATAAAAAATAAAAATCTAGTACAAAAAATATGAAGTTACACGTAAATTATCATGTCAAATTTTAAATTATTATTAGTTCTTACTCTTCTTAAGCAAAATTTTTTTCTTATTTGATCTTTCCCCTATAATTATGTCTAAAATGAGTTAGAATTTTAATAAAGCCCATGTCATAGTTGAAACAGGTATCAAAGAAACTTGATCTCAAAAGATTGTAAGAGTATTTTTATCAATGATGGTATCCTTTCAAAACAACCATTCAACTCTTATACTCTACAGAAACTAAAACAGAATTAACAAAACGAATTAACAAAGTTACAAAACTACCCCTCAACTATCATGGAATTACATTTATATCTAACATTACTCCCCTCTAATTCCAAGATAGATCTTCTAAATTCTTCATTCCAATCAGACTTCTCATTTCATCAAATTTAAGTCTAGGTAATGCTTTAGTCAAAACATCAGCTCTTTGCAACTCTCCCTTCACAAAATCAACTTTGATTTTACCTTGCTCAACACACTCTCTTATAAAATGCTACCTAGTATTTATATGCTTACTTCTCCCATAAAATACTAGATTTTTCATAAGAGCCAAGGCTGATTTATTATCAACAAACACTACTACAGCCTCCTCTAACTTTCCTGTGATTTCTTGAAGTAAACTATGCAACCATATTCCTTGACATGCAGCTGAGGTAGAAGACAAAGCAACAGTTTGCTGCTTCTGTGATACCCAAGAAATCAACCCTTCATTGAAATAAAACACATTCCGAGATGTACTCTTTCCATCATCATTATCAGCCAAATGATTACTATCACTATATCCAACAAGACCATTTCCTTCAAATCTTTCATAATGAATAGCATAATACAGAGTACCTTTAACATATCTAATTAAGTGCTTAACTGCCTTAAAATGCGACTCCTTCGGCTGCTGCATAAATCTGCTCACATATCCCACTGCAAAACAAATACCAGCTCTTGTCTGAGTCAAATACCTCAAAGAACCCACTAATTTTCTATATAGAGTTGGCTCTACATCTTTTTCTCCTTCCTCTTTATAAACTTTAAACCAGGCTCCATAGGCACTTTTACTTCATTGCAATCTTCCAACCCTGCCAGAACAACCAACTTCTTCGCATATGCAGACTGCTTCTCAAAAATACCTTCCTCTTTCTGACATACCTCTATTCCCAAGTAATAACACAATAAACCCAAATCTGTCATTTCGAACTTGGTTTTCATGTTCTGCTTAAACCTCTCTACTTCAGCTTCATCACTTCCCACAACAAGTAGATCATCCACATATACACATACCAACACAATTGAGCAGCCTTTTGTCAACCTATACACAACCTTTTCATTTTGACACCTTATAAAACCCAAACCTTTTAATACACCATCAAGTTTTAAATTCCACGCCCTAGGTGCTTGTCTAAGCCCATATAGAACCTTTAACAATTTATACACCTTATTCTCTTCTCCTTTTTTCTCATATCCTTCTGGTTGCTTAACAAAAACACACTCCTTCAAATCACCATGAAGGAATGCAGCCTTTACATCCATATGATAAACCTTCCATCTCATCTTGGCTGCCAAAGCTAATATTGAAGAAATCGATGGTAGCAAGGCAGACAAAGATAATATCATTAGGTGTTCAAAAAACTCCTATAGAGATGTGATCTCTATTTATACAAAAAACGTGAGAATCCGTAAAAATAGAAACCTAATCAAACTCCCTCAAAGTTAACTAAAACATAGGAGATAAATATGGAGAGGATATATGCTTGGAAATAAATAAAATTCCAATATTCCCCCTCAAGTTGGAGTGTGTAAGTTTACAACACCCAACTTGCCTAAAAGATAATTTAACTGTGGAGCTCCTAAGCTTTTAGTAAAGAGATCAGCAACTTGCATCTTAGAATCAATGTAGAAAGGACTAACTTCTTGACTGGCAACCCTTTCGCGAACAAAAAAACAATACATTTCTACGTGTTTTGTTCTTTCGTGGAAAACCGGATTGTTAGCAATGTGTCGAGTTGCCTGGTTGTCACAAAATAAAGGTGTGGGACCATCCAAAGAAATATCCAACTCGCTTAGAAGCCATCGCATCCATAACACCTCGCTGACTGTAGCAGCCATGGAACGGTATTCAGCTTTCGCTGAAGAGCTAGAAACAACTGACTGATTCTTTGTTTTCCATGAAATATGGCTCTGATACCAACTTGAGAGGCCCCGTTCCCCGGGAGTCTCTCGGTTGGTTAAACATCAAAAGCATAGCTCTTAAACCGTAGAATAATATTATATTATAGCAGCAGAAATCGTTACATAATATTTAATCTTAACAGGAATGCCAACTCTTGAATAGGTAGTCCTCATGCCATGCCACGAGTCATCATATCTTTATCATAATTTGCTCAACCTGACATGCATGCTAAAACAAGTCAGCTTTCGTTGGTGAGTTCCAAGTTAACTTATTATAAAAATCTTTACTCATTCATATCTTTATATAACATACATATCATCAAAACCTCAATCATACTTTACATAAAACATTAGCCTTGGCTGTTGACCGGAGTCAACAGTCTCAATCATACTTTACATAAAACATTAGCCTTGGCTGCCGACCGAAGTCAACAGGCTTGTGACCATAGCTGATAACTCATACATGTATAAGATTTCTTTAACACTATCAACGCGCAGCTGATAACTCAAGCATGCCTAAGATTTCTTTAACTGAACTGGCGACACACAGTCGACATGCCTGTTCTTTCACTGGACTTCTGCCTGTTCTTTCACAGGACTTCTTGTCACACCCCAAGCCGGCGGGATAGGATCGGTTGTCCTGGCAGGCGGAAGGTTCCCGGGGCGCGATATCATGAGTGATAATCGTGATGATCAGATTGTTTACATTTGCACATGATATAAATGAGAAATGCTAAATATAATAGAATTACAAAGTTAAATTACATCAGTATTGTTTATAATTTAACAATGTAAATCTACCATCAACATCATAAATTTTTATCTTGTATTTACACAAGATATACAAAATAAATTTGTATAATGATGTCTTCAAAAGTATACAGGTCCAAAATGCTAAGCCTTCTATCTGAAGTCCTAGTCCAAAAAGGAATAACTCCTTAGTTGACCTGTTCGTCACCTGAGAAGTCATGCAAAAATCAAGTCAACACATGGTTGGTGAGTTCATATAGTTTTGTGAATGAAAATGATTTGAAAACCTCTTCCGGTAAAGACCCTAACCTCATTAACATCACCTGTATCATCCAGATCGGTATGCTTATATATAGGGCATACCCCTGGGTCAAGTCTACAACCCCGCCCAGACGCCATCCCACCACATACTAATCCGCATAGGACATTGATGTTAATGATAATTAAGCATTTTTACCTAACACACCTCTGATTTAGATTATGATTTCCCAAAACTTGATTTACCTTTGACTCTCTTGATTTTGAACATAGATACATGATTCCCCAAAATCAGTGATATTAGTAAATTGTCAACTATTTAATCAAATAATTAAATAAAACATTTAAATATAACTAAGACATGATGATTGGGTATGGTTTTTACTCAATCAATTAGACTTAGTTATTGGTGGTTGTCCAAGTTGTAACCTCTCACACGTGACCCCTACCAGGCATAACTCACAAGGAGTATACCTGGGCGTGACGGGATTTTAATAATGCCCATACAGCCGGGGACTTTAAGGATATCCTTTGATTCTTGATCTCTTGATTCTCTTAGACTTTGATATTGATTTCAATGATTGTTCACGTTGTTGCCCGTATAGCCTGACTACAAGAGTCTTCTATACCTGAAGGGACTTTATATGTGTGTTACACGTGGTCTTGATTCCATATACAACTGACATCCACCTTGACTTGAGTATTAATGATTTCATTAGATTATAATGATTTCATTATTACAATGAATCACACACATTTATGATTTCTGATTCCTTGAGTCTCTTGATCTTGATCTTTGGAATTTCCATGATTTACAATGGTAATTGATTTGATTTATGATTCTTGGATCTCAGATCTCACACTGAGATATGATTCCTTTGAATGTGATCTATTGATTCTTGTTCATTTGATTTCACTTTGAATTTAGATTCTTGAACTTGAGCTTGATGGACTAAGGGTTGATTTAGATTTTAAATTTAAGGTATTACTCATGAGAGTACTTAAATTTATTTGATAACTTGATCTGTTCAATAATTTCCTAGACAGGAGTCTAGGAGTATCAACAATATATATATGTAAAGACATATAACAATAAAATCATTTAAATAAACAGTTTAAATAAAAACAGTTTACGCATGCTTCTCAGCCCCGCGTTTAAAACAAAAATGTTTAGAAAAGGGGCAATGAACTCACCTGTGTTGCTTTGTACTGAATTACCACAAAATGTGCGCTCGTTGTTGTAGCCTAAGTATCTTCGGTTCCTGAGTCGTTTTTAAAAGAATTTGCATACGATAAGTATTTATAATAGGCGTCTTAACTAGGGTTTGGTCTCGGTGTGCAACTAAGTGTCCTATGATTACTAATGATTTTCTATGACTTTATCTAATTAAGTTAAACTTATTACCCGTAAGTAATAACCCTAATCCCACATTTATCAGTTAAAGACTTTAAGTAGACCCTTTACAATTTCATTCATTTTAAGTTATTTATTTAGAAAAGATCATTTTATATAATTTAACAAAGTTTTACAAATCATTTACTTCTATTAAGCATGACTAATTTAAAGAAAGTTAACGTGTGATGAGCTTAAGTTAAGCCCATTGGGCCAACCTTGGGCCCATTCACTATTCTTAGATTCCCAAGTGATCTCTTATCAACGCAATGATTTACTAAGGCTAGATGATTTGCATAAAACATCTAGGTTAGTTACATGTGTTTAATTCCGGCTAGTTACACTCCCTCATGGATTGTTTTCTAGGATTAGGTGTCAATTATTTCATCAACACCCAAACCTTATATTAGGTTTTGATCTTTCATAATTTCTCCCATGTTTGATCCCATGTTGGCCGGATGAGTTAATGGCTACCGAATGAGCATAGTCGAATGTTTGCTGATCGGCGAATGAAGCTTGAGCGACTGAGTATGGTCCGGGCAAATGAGATGGGACGAATGTAGACTGTCGAATGAAGTTAGGTCGAATGAGTGCCGTATGGAACTTGGCCAAAAGAAACCTGGTTTGGCCGACTGACCCAAACCATTCGCCGAATGAGATAGCCATGGCCATTCGGCCGAAGATCAAGTGTCATTCGCCGAAAAAAGTTCTTGGCTCATTCGTGGATCTGGGTTAGGCCCATTCGGCCGTTCGAACACCACCACCTGCAGTCGCGATTTCGAATTCAGTGGCTATCCCATGGTGTAGAACAAGTTCCTAACTCATCATAAAGTGTTGTGATGTGTTTCCTATGGCTCAAGAGGGGTGATAATCGGCTGTTAAGGACCGACCCACAGAGGGTTTCAAAACCCTAGAAAAACGAACAAAGATTTCATCTTTACCTCAAATCTGATGGATAAATGTTTAGATCGGTTGTACTTCTGAGATCTACAAGTGATGGTGGTCGTTTAGATACCAAAATCACACGATTTGATGGAGAAATGGATGAGTTCAAGCTAGGGTTTCTTAGAGAGAGAAAGTGTAGAGAGAGAGTGAACGATGGAGATGATGATAGCTGGTGGTTGTGGGTTGTTGTGGCATTAAATGCCACAATTAATGGCTTGGGTTTACCCTGTTACGTTCGGGTTCGTTCGGTTTCGCGTGGTTTCGCTTAGAAATGCCGGTTTCTCGTTGTTTTCGTTACGAAACGACTCGGTTTTTTTAAAAAATAGAATTCCTAAAATTATTTTAGGTTGTGATTCCTAATAAATTAACTAAATATCTTTTAATTATTTAAATTACAAAATATTTATTTAACGTTTAAATCGAATCGCGCGGTCATCGCGCGTATTTGTTCGAATCGTCACCCGATCAAACACGACGATAACTACACTTTTCAATATTGTTTTCTAATTATTGAATATCATTCAGAACGTTAAACTTTCAGATTTATTGGTACAGATCGTCACCTATACAAATAATCTGTCGGTTTAGCATTCACGTAACGACATTCGTGCTGTTTTGTTCTGTAGAGCCTCACATACGTTTATACATAATAAAATCCTAACAAATAAATCACATGATGGTTCTATGTTGCCAGATAATTATCTGACTCAAGAACCATTGTTCTGAACTCGTTTCTCTGAAATGATTATGATTTCACTGTTTTGATAACATGAAATGATACTGAGACTAAATATGAATATGAAATACACTGAATTACATAAGATTTGTACCTGATTCCTGTTCACGTACTGTTTACGATCACTGTTCCGGTGACGGTTCCGGCACTGATGTTACAGTTTCCCCTTGTTAGAGAAATTTCGTCCCGAAATTTAAGAGTTGTTATCGGGCACAGCTTCTTCTTCAAACAGTTGGGGATACTTTAACTTCATGTGATCTTCACGTTCCCAAGTAAACTCGGGTCCGCGTCTTGAATTCCATCGAACCTTTACTATCGGAATACGGCTTCGCCTCAGTTGCTTGACTTTGCGATCCATAATCTCTAAAGGTTCTTCGATAAAGTGCAACTGATCATCGACTTGAATTTCTTCGAGTGGAATGACGAGTGATTCGTCAGCAAGGCATTTCTTTAAGTTCGAGACATGAAACACGTCATGCACACCACTGAGTTCATCTGGTAATCTCAGTCGATAAGCTACAGGACCGATACGTTCGATGATTTCAAACGGTCCCACATATCGTGGTGCTAACTTGCCTTTTGTTCCAAAGCGTACTACACCTTTCCAAGGAGAAACCTTCAACATGACACGGTCTCCCACTTGGAATTCCAACGGCTTACGCCGTTTGTCAGCGTAGCTTTTCTATCTGCTTCTTGTAGCTTGCAATCTTCTCTGAATCTGAGCAATCTTGTCAGTGGTCTCCTGAATAAGTTCTGGCCCAGTTATACGATTATCTCCCACTTCGGCCCAGCAGATCGGTGATCGACATTTCCGGCCATAGAGAGCCTCGAATGGTGCACATCCGATACTGCTGTGATAACTGTTGTTGTAGGAGAACTCAATCAGTGGCAAATGAGAATCCCAATTCCCACCGAAATCCAAGATACAGGTTCTTAACATATCTTCTAGGGTTTGAATAGTACGTTCGCTTTGACCATCCGTTTGAGGGTGGTAAGCTGTACTCAGGTTTAACTGTGTCCCTAGAGATTTCTGCAGTGATTGCCAGAACCTTGATGTGAATCTGCTGTCTCTATCAGAAATAATAGACAATGGCACACCATGGCGTACCACTATCTCATTGATGTACAATAACGCCAGTTTATCCATCGTGAAAGTCTCAGGCATCGGCAAGAAGTGAGCAGATTTCGTCAAACGATCATTGATAACCCAGATAGTATCATGACCACTGGAAGTGCGGGGTAGCTTGGTAATGAAATCCATAGCTATTTGTTCCCACTTCCAGAGCGGAATCTCAGGCTGTTCCAGCAAACCAGACGGTCTCTGGTGTTCCGCCTTTACCTTCGCACACGTTAGACATCGGCCGACGTACTCGGCTATGTCTTTCTTCATTCCCGGCCACCAATCAAATCCACGTAAGTCTTGGTACATTTTATCAGCGCCTGGATGAACAGAATATCTAGTCTTGTGTGCTTCATCTAATATAAGCTTTCTCAGTTCATCTACCGCAGGAATCCATATACGATCCTGGTAGTATATCATTCCATCAAGCTTAGTCTCTAAATGTTTCTCTGCTCCGCAGTCAAGTTCTTTCTTCAAGTTTCCCTTATCAACTGATTCCTGTTGGGCTTGAATGATTTTGTCTTGTAAGCTTGTCTGCACAGTCATCCCCATAGCCCTAACGCGTAGGGGTTTGACCCGTTCTTTCCGGATCAAGGCATCAGCTACAACATTTGCCTTTCCCGGATGGTACTTGATCACACAATCGTAATCATTCAGAAGTTCAACCCAACGGCGTTGTCGCATGTTGAGTTCCTTCTGATCTAAGATATGCTGCAGACTCTTGTGATCAGTAAATATGGTACACTGGGTGCCATATAAGTAATGTCTCCAAATCTTCAATGCAAAGATTACCGCTCCCAATTCAAGATCATGAGTAGTGTAGTTCTTCTCATGAACCTTTAACTGTCTTGATGCATAGGCTATGACTTTGTCCCATTGCATTAAAACACAACCAAGTCCCTGATGGGAAGCATCACAGTATACAACAAAATCATCACAACCTTCTGGGAGAGATAGGATTGGAGCATCACACAATTTCTGTTTCAATGTTTGGAAAGCATCTTCTTGTTTCTGTTCCCAGACGAACGGTTCACTCTTCTGGGTTAACTTAGTGAGAGGCAAGGCTATCTTAGAAAAGTTCGAGATGAACCTTCTATAATAACCCGCCAATCCCAGAAAAGACCGAATCTCCGTGGGTGTCTTCGGAGTGTCCCAGTTCTTTATTGCTTCAATCTTGGCAGGATCTACATGTATTCCCTCACTGTTGACTACGTGACCAAGAAACTGAACTTCCCTTAACCAAAATTCACATTTAGAGAACTTGGCATAGAGCTTTCGTTCTGTCAACAGTTCCAAGATCTTTCTGAGATGTTGCTCGTGTTCTGCTTTGCTCTTGGAATAAATCAGTATGTCATCAATAAAGACAATGACAAACTGATCCAGATACGGCTTGCACACTCGGTTCATGAGATCCATGAAAACCGCTGGTGCATTCGTCAATCCGAAAGGCATCACTAGGAATTCGTAATGCCCGTATCTGGTTCGGAAAGCCGTCTTCGGTATGTCTTCGTCTTGAACTCTAAGTTGATGATAACCGGACCGTAGATCGATCTTCGAGAAATACTGGGCTCCTTGCAGCTGATCAAACAAGTCATCAATTCTCGGCAATGGATACCGATTCTTGACAGTTAACTTGTTCAATTCTCGATAGTCGATACACATTCTGAACGATCCGTCTTTCTTCTTCACGAATAAAACCGGAGCTCCCCAAGGTGAGTAGCTCGGTTTGATGAATCCTTTATCCAGTAACTCCTGCAACTGGTTCGACAATTCCTTCATCTCCGAAGGTGCTAACCTATAAGGAGATTTAGCAACAGGAGTTGCTCCAGGAACTAAGTCAATTCGGAACTCTACCGGTCGTACAGGTGGCAAACCTGGTAGGTCTTCAGGAAATACTTCTGGATACTCTTTTACTACTGGTACATCTTGTATCTCCTTCTTGTTTTTCTCCTTTTCCACCACATGAGCAAGGAAAGCTACACATTGCTTCTGTAAACACTTACGTGCCTTTATGCATGAAATGATTTTAACACTTCGTTTTGCCTGATCCCCTCTAACTTCCAACACACGATCATCTGGTAATGGAACTCGAAGCAGCTTCTCAGAACAGATGACTTCCACTCGGTTAGAGGAAAGCCAATCCATTCCAACAATGATGTCGAAACTACCCAACTCCATCGGTATCAAGTCAATGGCAAACGTATGACCATTAAGTGTCAACGGGCAATTTCTGTATACTGTACTAACTGTAATCTGTTTTCCGATAGCTACTTCTATAATATAAGGGGAGTCTAACTGTTCTTCTATAGAATCTAGTTGGCATGCAAAGTCGGCAGAGATAAAACTCTGATCCGCTCCAGTGTCAAATAGAACAGATGCATAAAAGTCATGTAAGAGAAACGTACCAGTGACCACATTTGGGTCCTGGCGTGCAGCTGGTGCTCCAATAACAAAAGCTCTTCCACGAGGAGCTTGAACTGCTTGTTGTGCCTTCTTCGGGCAGTTCTTTGCAAAGTGGCCTTGTTCGCCACAGTTGAAGCATCCACCATTGTTCTGATTAGCTGGTGGAGGAAGTGCTAGAGCAGCGTTGTTAACTGCTGGATTTGGTGTCAGTCTGCACTGCTGAACCCAGTGCCCTTTTCTTCCACAACCCGTGCATTGACGGCACTGGTTGTTTGCAGCATGATGATACTGGCATTTAGTACACAAAGGATGTGGGCCAGTATACTGCCTCTTGGGCACATTTTGTTGTGCCGTTGCTACTTGATTCAAGGGAGTAGCCATTGTGTAGTTCTTGATTAATTTCTATTTCTTCTTTGAGTGTTGCTGGTGTTGTGGCTTCTTTGAAGACTCTTCCTTTCTCTTACCAGTATCAACGTCTTTCTTCAGTACTCCAGAGGCTACCATCAGATCAGTGAGTTTTCCAGACAGTCTCACTGCTGATTCGACAGTAGTAGGGTTGGCTGAAACAACCATTCCCTGAATGCAGGCGGGAAGTCCACCTACATAACGATCTATCCTCTTCTCTAAAGTTGGTACCATGTCTGGCACCAAAGCAATCAACTCGTGATAACGAGTAGTGTACCCCATGTGATCAGCCCCTTTCATCACATGGTTGGATAACTAAACTTCCAACTTCTGTAGCTCATTCTTGGGGCAGAATTCTGTTCTCAGTAACGCCTTGAAGTCCTCCCATGGCATTGCCATAGCTTCTTCTCTTCCTCGGGCGTTGATCTGACCATTCCACCAGGTCAGAGCCCGCTTGTTGAATGTTCCAGCAGAGTAGCGAACTTTATGGTGCTCTGGACAGCTGCAGAGGTCCAGAGTAGCCTCAATCTTTTCAATCCATTGGATTAATCCAACGGCTCCTTCAGATCCGCTAAAACTAGGCGGTTTACATCCTACGAATGACTTGTAGGAGTAGTGTGAGGTACCACCAGTATTCCCACTGGCTTCTCCTGATGAATTGCCAGTGTTGTTGATCTCATTACGGAGAAGGTTGAACATCTCCGGTATCGCCTCTTTAATCTGATTGGTCATTTGGCTGCTCAGTAGAGTCATCAAAGCGATGGTGGTAGGATCCAGTATGGGAGTCGTGCCTGAACCTGATGCCTGTGTGATCAGTGGGGGAGGAGGTGGAGGCGGTGGAGGAGGTGGTGGTGGTGAGTCATTTGGTGATGGCGTTGTGGAATGTGGAGCTTGGTCTTGTGATGATTGCAACAGGGGAGGTTGTCTTCGTGGCGGCATTCTGATCATAACCACATGAATATTGGTTAGTGCAATGATCGAATGCAGAAGACACAATGCAATAGATCTTTAAATCCTAAGTCCTCTACATGCAGGGTCCCTAGGTTATAGTCTAGGCCAAACTGTTTAGTTAAGTGACCTATATTTCTCTATAACCATGGCTCTGATACCAATCTGTCACACCCCGAGCCGGCGGGATAGGATCGGTTGTCCCGGCGGGCGGAAGGTTCCCGGGGCGCGATATCATGAGTGATAATCGTGATGATCAGATTGTTTACATTGCACATGATATAAATGAGAAATGCTAAATATAATAGAACTACAAAGTTAAATTACATCAGTATTGTTTATAATTTAACAATGTAAATCTACCATCAACATCATAAATTTCTATCTTGTATTTACACAAGATATACAAAATAAATTTGTATAATGATGTCTTCAAAAGTATACAGGTCCAAAATGCTAAGCCTTCTATCTGAAGTCCTAGTCCAAAAAGGAATAACTCCTTAGTTGACCTGTTCGTCACCTGAGAAGTCATGCAAAAATCAAGTCAACACATGGTTGGTGAGTTCATATAGTTTTGTGAATGAAAATGATTTGAAAACCTCTTCCGGTAAAGACCCTAACCTCATTAACATCACCTGTATCATCCAGATCGGTATGCTTATATATAGGGCATACCCCTGGGTCAAGGCTACAACCCCGCCCAGACGCCATCCCACCACATACTAATCCGCATAGGACATTGATGTTAATGATAATTAAGCATTTTTACCTAACACACCTCTGATTTAGATTATGATTTCCCAAAACTTGATTTACCTTTGATTCTCTTGATTTTGAACATAGATACATGATTCCCCAAAATCAGTGATATTAGTAAATTGTCAACTATTTAATCAAATAATTAAATAAAACATTTAAATATAACTAAGACATGATGATTGGGTATGGTTTTTACTCAATCAATTAGACTTAGTTATTGGTGGTTGTCCAAGTTCTAACCTCTCACACGTGACCCATACCAGGCATAACTCACAAGGAGTATACCTAGGCGTGACGGGATTTTAATAATGCCCATACAGCCTGACCCAAAGGTCTTCTGTACATGCGGGGACTTTAATGTTTTGCCCTTACAGCTTGACCCAAAGGTCTTCTGTACATGCGGGGACTTTAAGGATATCCTTTGATTCTTGATCTCTTGATTCTCTTAGACTTTGATATTGATTTCAATGATTGTTCACGTTGTTGCCCGTATAGCCTTACTACAAGAGTCTTCTATACCTGAAGGGACTTTATATGTGTGTTACACGTGGTCTTGATTCCATATACAACTGACATCCACCTTGACTTGAGTATTAATGATTTCATTAGATTATAATGATTTCATTATTACAATGAATCACACACATTTATGATTTCTGATTCCTTGAGTCTCTTGATCTTGATCTTTGGAATTTCCATGATTTACAATGGTAATTGATTTGATTTATGATTCTTGGATCTCAGATCTCACACTGAGATATGATTCCTTTGAATGTGATCTATTGATTCTTGTTCATTTGATTTCACTTTGAATTTAGATTATTGAACTTGAGCTTGATGGACTAAGGGTTGATTTAGATTTTAAATTTAAGGTATTACTCATGAGAGTACTTAAATTTATTTGATAACTTGATCTGTTCAATAATTTCCTAGACAGGAGTCTAGGAGTATCAACAATATATATATGTAAAGACATATAACAATAAAATCATTTAAATAAACAGTTTAAATAAAAACAGTTTACGCATGCTTCTCAGCCCCGCGTTTAAAACAAAAATGTTTAGAAAAGGGGCAATGAACTCACCTGTGTTGCTTTGTACTGAATTACCACAAAATGCGTGCTCGTTGTTGTAGCCTAAGTATCTTCGGTTCCTGAGTCGTTTTTAAAAGAATTTGCATACGATAAGTATTTATAATAGGCGTCTTAACTAGGGTTTGGTCTCGGTGTGCAACTAAGTGTCCTATGATTACTAATGATTTTCTATGACTTTATCTAATTAAGTTAAACTTATTGCCCGTAAGTAATAACCCTAATCCCACATTTATCAGTTAAAGACTTTAAGTAGACCCTTTACAATTTCATTCATTTTAAGTTATTTATTTAGAAAAGATCATTTAATATAATTTAACAAAGTTTACAAATCATTTACTTCTATTAAGCATGACTAATTTAAAGAAAGTTAACGTGTGATGGGCTTAAGTTAAGCCCATTGGGCCAACCTCGGGCCCATTCACTATTCTTAGATTCCCAAGTGATCTCTTATCAACGCAATGATTTACTAAGGCTAGATGATTTGCATAAAACATCTAGGTTAGTTACATGTGTTTAATTCCGGCTAGTTACACTCCCTCATGGATTGTTTTCTAGGATTAGGTGTCGATTATTTCATCAACACCCAAACCTTATATTAGGTTTTGATCTTTCATAATTTCTCCCATGTTTGATCCCATGTTGGCCGTATGAGTTAATGGCTACCGAATGAGCATAGTCGAATGTTTGCTGATCGGCGAATGAAGCTTGAGCGACTGAGTATGGTCCGGGAAAATGAGATGGGACGAATGTAGACTGTCGAATGAAGTTAGGTCGAATGAGTGCCGTATGGAACTTGGCCGAAAGAAACCTGGTTTGGCCGACTGACCCAAACCATTCGCCGAATGAGATAGCCATGGCCATTCGGCCGAAGATCAAGTGTCATTCGCCGAATAAAGTTCTTGGCTCATTCGTGGATCTGGGTTAGGCCCATTCGACCGTTCGAACACCACCACCTGCAGTCGCGATTTCGAATTCAGTGGCTATCCCATGGTGTAGAACAAGTTCCTAACTCATCATAAAGTGTTGTGATGTGTTTCCTATGGCTCAAGAGGGGTGATAATCGGCTGTTAAGGACCGACCCACAGAGGGTTTCAAAACCCTAGAAAAACGAACAAAGATTTCATCTTTACCTCAAATCTGATGGATAAATGTTTAGATCGGTTGTACTTCTGAGATCTACAAGTGATGGTGGTCGTTTAGATACCAAAATCACACGATTTGATGGAGAAATGGATGAGTTCAAGCTAGGGTTTCTTAGAGAGAGAAAGTGTAGAGAGAGAGTGAACGATGGAGATGATGATAGCTGGTGGTTGTGGGTTGTTGTGGCATTAAATGCCACAATTAATGGCTTGGGTTTACCCGGTTACGTTCGGGTTCGTTCGGTTTCGCCTGGTTTCGCTTAGAAATGCCGGTTTCTCGTTGTTTTCGTTACGAAACGACTCGGTTTTTTTAAAAAATAGAATTCCTAAAATTATTTTAGGTTGTGATTCCTAATAAATTAACTAAATATCTTTTAATTATTTAAATTACAAAATATTTATTTAACGTTTAAATCGAATCGCGCGGTCATCGCGCGTATTTGTTCGAATCGTCACCCGATCAAACACGACGATAACTACACTTTTCAATATTGTTTTCTAATTATTGAATATCATTCAGAACGTTAAACTTTCAGATTTATTGGTACAGATCGTCACCTATACAAATAATCTGTCGGTTTAGCATTCACGTAACGACATTCGTGCTGTTTTGTTCTGTAGAGCCTCACATACGTTTATACATAATAAAATCCTAACAAATAAATCACATGATGGTTCTATGTTGCCAGATAATTATCTGACTCAAGAACCATTGTTCTGAACTCGTTTCTCTGAAATGATTATGATTTCACTGTTTTGATAACATGAAATGATACTGAGACTAAATATGAATATGAAATACACTGAATTACATAAGATTTGTACCTGATTCCTGTTCACGTACTGTTTACGATCACTGTTCCGGTGACGGTTCCGGCACTGATGTTACATTCTTAAACTATCAACCGAAATTGACGGCTCATACCGGTACAAGACTTCTTAACATACATCATAACCTGGTTTAAATCATTTAAACCATCATACGCATAAGCGGCTCCTTTCACCGCAGTGCGCATGTTTTGCCCAACCGCAGCCGGGACTTTCATAACACATTTCCAGCTCGACCTCGGTCGATGTCTTTCAAAAATCATTTTCTTCTCAACCACAGTTGAGACTTCAAACACTCTTTACGTCTGATGAGAGACTCTAAAATCAGTTAATTCTCAACCGCAGTTGAGTCTTAAAACATTCTTTACATAAAAACATTCTTTACTTAAAAACATACTTTACCTGAAAACATACTTTACCTGAAAACATACTTTAGCTGATCATAATCAGGTTGCAATCACTTTCATACAATAATTTTATAACATGAAACATTCTTTACTTTATCATACTCTTTTAACCGACCGTAGTCAGATAAAACAATCATTTTCATAAAATAACTTCACAACATGCATATCAGCCCAAAATGGTAAAACCTTTAAAACAGGGTTATTATAAATCACAATCATTTCAAAGATATTTATCATGCATACACATCAGCCTTAAAACGTTAAAACAGTAAACGAGGGCTCATAGAACTCACCTGAGCTTAATAAAGCACACTTTGCTAGCTCTTCTTCCTTTCCTTACTTTCTTACTTCAGAATGATATCCTATTAATATGAATATATCATCATGATTATAACCTTACCATGAAGGTGCTCAAATTTACGATTACTGCTCGAAACTTCGGCATGACGTAACTTTCATTCGAAGCTTTATTTCAAAACTTCGCTTACACTCACTTTGATCATTTTTATCTCAACATTCTTGTTATGCTTAAAGATTACTTACTTGCTAGGTTTAGACAAGCGTATTCTCTTATTTAATTAATTCATCTTAGGCGTTGCTGAACTTACTGATTGATTCTTTCTGAACGTCTAATGTCAAAGACATTGCCTTGATAGTTATCAAATAGTTAATGTTGTTGATTATGATGTGGAAACATTTTCCTAGACAGATTAATGGCTTAGAAATGATCAATCCTTGTTATTGATTACCCATGTGTCAGGAAATACCACAACGTAGTATTAGAATAGGTTTAACAACCATATTTAACATACTAATCTGCATGTTATCATAAACATCAAATACTCGTTCCAGTGAGTATGTTAATGATTGTGATTAGTTTGAAACACTTGGATTTAACTTTACATGTCAAGGATTCATCAAACTAATCATCTACCTCGTCATAATCAAATGGTTTAAACCACTATAACCATTGTAATGATTCCATGCAAACCGGGCATTACAACGGCTCAAAACAAGGATTTACCCGTTAACAATTCGAGTTATTCGTTTATAATCAATCCTAGCCATCATCTAGGCAATAATCAACAACCCTAACTATATCATTACGTTCAAAAGCAAGATTTAATCAATCATAATCACTCTAGAAGGTTAAAACGAACCATTACCTAATCCGACGAAGTTCTGGGCGTAAAAAGATGATCCAGACTTACAGAAACCTTCCTTGATGCGATCCAGGGTTTTAGTATGCTTGAAGATGAAGTTTGAAGGGTGAAAATATGTGTGTATGCGTTTGAAGGTCGAGCAGAAGAAGAAAAATCGAATTTTGTGATGTTCTGCGTGAAAAACGAATTTTTAACCTTATCTGCAGCCGCCAGCCCTTCCAGGCGCATCGCCCCACGCCGAACGTCGATATGGGGCGTACCGCGCTGATTGGGTTCCAGATATTTTCGTCCACTTTTCGATTTTATCTTTGTTTCGCGATTCCGGACCATCTGTAACTCCGTTTCGAGCACGGTTTTCGCCCACGTTCACCATTTCTCGCATACTATCACCCTGGAATAATTTCGTTCGCCAAATCAACGTGGATTTTAAGCACGATCAAATGTGCTTATTTCTTTGATGACGTAATTCTTCGAACATCAACGTTTACTGAAATCTCGCACGTTTATTTTTAGATTACTAAATTTTCGGCTGTTACAAATCTACCCTCCTTACAATAGGTTTCGTCCTCAAAACCTATTACGTTTCAAACTATGTGGGTAGAGTCGCTTCATCTCGTTTCCAGTCTTCCATGTAGCCTCAGATCCTTTTCGGTGTTTCCATTGTACCTTAATTTGTCTAATAGTCCTGTTACGCAATTGTTTTCTTTTGTATCAACAATTGCCACAGGTTCTTCTATTTAGTTTAGCTTTTCATTGACTTCAGTGTCCTTTAAAGGAACATGTGCCTGCTCGTCTGCTAGACACTTCCTAATCATCATACAACCAGTGCTACCGAGCGTAACAATGGGCTTATGCCGGCACAAGGCTCCATAGCCGTTGATTTGACCCGCCGAAGCGTTCTGCAGATCCATACTTACCCAGTAACAAGTACTGGAGCAACCATACTTACCCCCTAACAAATACGGGAGCAACCATACCCAGTTATAGTCGTGGTTGACTCTGTGTTTATAGCCCGATCGGCTCCATATCCTAATATTATCAGGTCATCATTCATACTTACCCTATAACACTTATAGGGACATCATTCATTCATCATACATGATACACTAGCATCATATCACCATTCATCATAATCATCATACATTTCATGCTAGCATCATAACGGCATTCATCATAGTCACCATGACATCCTAAACTTGTCATGCTAGCACTACATCATCCTATCAATTTCCTAGTAACATAGGATTACTCATAACATGCTATGCTAGTATCATATCATCATAACATCCTAGCATCATACCATGTCATGCTAGCAACATATCATCATATCATTCATCATGGCATCGTGAACACGTTATGCTAGCATATAATCATCATAGCATCATACTGTCATCCTAGCAGCCTAGGATTTCATCATAACACCTATAATTGTCATCATACCATGTTATCATACAATTCATCATCATAACTTACTAACATGCATTCATCATGCTTAGCCGACTTTCATGCATAAATCGTGCTAAAGCTAAACGTACATACATAGTCATGGTATATCATCATTCATCATTCGTTCATCAGCATCATAAGCACAGAACAACGTAAACATAACAATAAGCATGCTTTAATCACACATTGAAGATCACATGGTAACAAATCGTCTTCCCCTTTATGTCATACTTTAGCTGTGACAGGTAGCTTATTATAACACTTAATCCTTACGTCCTTATCTTTTCCTAACTGTATGCTACCACATGTCATATTCTTTAGCTACAGCATGCGTTATTCTTTACTTTGTTGACGGTGCTAACATTTTCACATTTAGTCTCTACTAACACTTACCTTTCTTGGCATTAAACCATTTACAAAGCACTCGTTGGAAGTTGGTCATAAATAAACTTTCTTAACATAACTTACATACACCTCTTAACACATAAGGTTGTCAATGCATATGACCAACCAATTTTTTTTTCTTGCATAAAACCGAACAAAACCAACTCTTGGTGTTGTTACAAGATGTCATTGGTCACATTATAATAAAATTTCCTTGTTTCCCTCAATAAGAAGGCTTTATCATTTGCCTCATTAAGAGGACTTCATCATTTCCCTTTGTTAAAAAGACTTTATCGTTTGCCTCCACAAGGGCTACATCATTCAATCCACTTTATGCATGACAATCTTATCATAAAACTTTCCTTTGATAATATACATATGCACACTGTCACATAACAATACCATGAATTTTCTTACACATGATACAGTGGCAATTATCCTTTATCTTTAAGCTTGTACTAATACAAAGCTACTTAAGTAGTTTCTTGCAACAGATGCAAGACTCTCTTAACACCTGTAACCGTATTAAACCCACATTTTACAATCTATACTTTAAGCTATATACATATTCTATGCATGTTCAACATCTGTCATCTTGTGAAGACAAGATAGTTCATTAAACGATAACCATGTTGCAACACTTATGTATCCTCCTCTAGCATAAATAGCTTTCCGTTAGAGTTATTAAAATCATCTCTAACATCTTTAGCATACCAGTTCTTGGTTTAATCGGTCTTCATATCACTTCTTGTCAAAAGCAATTCGTATTATTTCAACCTTTCATAACCTTCGAACTTTCTTGATGGTTTAACATTTCTTTTCATTCACATTTGTCATAAGACCAACTCTATACTTTTCATTCACTTATACCTAATGCCAAGCATACATTCATTCACCATCATTTATCTTTGCTTAACAATCCCTAATCACACCTTTATCACCTATGTTCGTGTAGTCAGCTTTAATATCTCACTTTAACGTTTAGTAAACATCAGTGAAATTTCCAAATCCTAATGTCAACATGCATTTCTCAACCTAGTGGGACCTTGTCAGGATTTAGGGTACTAACAAAGCATTATTATTCATAACACAGAGAATAATCTCATCTAATCTCTAGGTCAAATTTTTAACTTACATTACCTCAATCGGATGTACTCATCCTTACTTTATAATATTATTCATTCATAATAAAGTCCCTTAGTTCCTTTGCAAGCCATTTCCTTCATTCGTACGTTGGTGCTCTCATTCGTAAGCCAATTAGATCACCTACACATAAACTCAGGCACCCGTACTAATTCTCTTCATACATGATTGGTTTCTGTCATCCATATTGATATACATACACTCCTATCATCATCCTGATATCTTTGCCCGAATGATTACACAATGCGTTGCATTCACCATTATTGTTCTCATTTATTTCCCTTTTATGCTTTACTTCTTGGACCGTCATCATCTTCAAACTACATTTCTATCGTTGATCGAACTCTGTTTTCATGTTCCAATGGTTTCTTTCATTATCGACCTTTTAGGGTTGGTTCTTCACCAATAGCTTCCCAATAACTTCAACGATGAAGTCAATATGACCATAATACAATTTAGGATATATAAGGTATTCATATGATAGACAATAATACAAACTCAGTTGTATAGTAAATCAGTAATAACAGTGTCTGGAATGTCATTAATCATTTACTTTTCCAACCTTGCTTCTATTATTCTCATTCATACTTTATACCCATTAACTCATGTATCTTTGTCAAACCAATAAAGTAAGGCCTTAATCAGTATCCACCTGACCAAACAAGCATTCCCAATTGTTTATATAACTCTTTCAACCTTTCTAATCACCTTTTGTTCTTTACCTTTATTGGCATCACATAGTTATAATTTGTTCGGTCATTGAATCCTTCGTCTTGTGTCCAAGTCATATGACAGATGAAACCCGAGCCTTAGTCATATAGATAAATCCGTAACCGCAGTGGCTAATTGCGGTCACTATTTATCTGTACTCGTGTGTCTAGGATTTCTTCCACCGCATGCTTAGTTCATTTCCTAATAAACATTATTATCAACAATAGTCTAAACATTCCAACATATTCATACATCTTAACACATATAGGCACATATACATGTATTTCACTTTAACTACTTCACATTAACTTTCAGACATATACATATTAAATCTATTTCTACTATTTCATAACACGTATTCCTTACTTTAGCGAGACGCTCGTGGCATTGAACTACCCTTTACTGGCATCCTTAGCTTTGATCCCATTCACAGTTTAAGTTCAGGCATCAGGTTATGCCCGAATCTCTCAAACTATGGCTCTGATACCAACTTGAGAGGCCCCGTTCCCCGGGAGTCTCTCGGTTGGTTAAACATCAAAAGCATAGCTCTTAAACCGTAGAATAATATTATATTATAGCAGCGGAAATCGTTACATAACATTTAATCTTAACAGGAATGCCAGCTCTTGAATAGGTAGTCCTCATGCCATGCCACGAGTCATCATATCTTTATCATAATTTGCTCAACCTGACATGCATGCTAAAACATGTCAGCTTTCGCAGGTGAGTTCTAAGTTAACTTATTATAAAAATCTTTACTCATTCATATCTTTATATAACATACATATCATCAAAACCTCAATCATACATTACAAAAAACATTAGCCTTGGCTGTTGACCGGAGTCAACAGTCTCAATCATACTTTACATAAAACATTAGCCTTGGCTGCCGACCTAAGTCAACAGGCTTGTGCAGCACAAGACGCTTTAACTATCAACCTGTTGTTGGACCGATTTGGAGCTCGGAAACAATCCGATTCCAATGTAAAACTACTCGACAGCCTCTGGAATAGTGCGGAATCCTATTCCAGGGTTTTCCAATCGAAATCAACAGGAACCGTGGTGATCCGAGGTTGTAGGAACAACGTGGAAGCAACGATCGAACACCACGGGTTGAGAATCGAACTTGGACGATCACTAGCCGCTCAAATCTCCTAGGGTTTTGACACTTGAGTCTCAGGGAAGAAGGAGGGCTCTGGAAAGTTAAGGTTGAAATGATTTGAACTTGTATATATAGGCAGTCGACATTCGGCCGAATGAGAGGCCGAAGCAACTCATTCGGCGAATGGCATCTGTCGAATGATAATTCAGTCGAATGAGTCATTCGGCGAATGACTCATTCGCTGACTAGACATACACTGGTTTCATTCGGCGAATGACTTCATTCGATAGAGTCATTCGGCCGAATGAACCATACTCAAATATATAATAAATCAAATCAACCAATAACACAATCATATAATCAATATTAAACATTAAGATCAATATAGAAAGACAACTTCCATTAATAATTTCAACATTACATGATTAGAGTTTACAAAACTGAACTAGGGACATTACATGTATCAACAAACTCCCCCTTGGACCTAGTTCAACTCTTGGAAGTGTCTTTCTTCAAATACTTAGCCGAGATCGCTTTCCAATCAGCTCCAGCATGAACCTTTAAACATATGCAGATTCGGATCTCTCTCATAAACTGAAGTGCTTGTTCCATATCCTGTACGTCGAAGAAAATCTGGTGACGATACAGTGCTATAACATCTTTGTGGGACAAGTTAGTCAACCACATAGGATCAAAAATCCTAACAGTCTCCCACTTTTTGTCTTTGCACAGAACTATCACAGCCTCACCAGTTCTCCCATCATAGTACCACCATCGGAAGCCATCCATAAAGTCTTGTCGCATCTTCCGCAAGGGAATCTTCTTCAAAACTCTAGGGGGAAGCCACTTCAGGATAACTTTGTGCTTGCGAGTATCACCATCAATCTCAGTTAAGTAATATCGTTCTGGCTGTTGTGGTTGAAAGTTCACCCATCTCTTCCGGTATTCATACTTGATCTGTCGAGAAAACCAAGCAGACATCCCAGAGTCGTCACTGTATAGCATGTTCAGACGTGCTAACTGATTTACTTCGAATCCAGGCAACGTCTTGAAATCATGTGGGTGTTTGAAGTAGTCGATCCCTTTCTCTCTCTTCACAGCGTAGCAACCAAGATCATGGAAGTATGCCCAGCTAAGAATCTGACCTCCAGCTTTGTAGCCTTTAGTCCTATAAACCTTCTTGTGTGTAGCTGGCATCTTCTCGGTGCTTTGCTTCTTCAAAACTTCCCAATACGCTGCCCATTCCTCTTTCCTTCTCTTTCTGTCATCTGCTTCAGCCTTGCTTGCCTCAACTTGTTCTTCCAGATATCTAACCAAAAGATCCTCTGTTTCTTGATCAAATGGTTCAGTGAATGTAGGCAGCTCGTCTTTAGCCGATGTGTACTTTGGGTACTCTTCGTCTGTAATATCTTCCAGAATCACCTCATCAACATCATCAAATGGTTCTGGTTCAGGCTCTTCAAAAATGGGAACTGAGGTGTCATCAGCAACCACGTCATCAAGATTCAACCTGAATAACTCAGCAATTTGTTCTTTGGAGAGGCAGTGAATGATCTCTCCCTCCTCCTTGTCATAGCTGACCGAGTGCTGTATAATGCCCTGAGCATCCAAGATCATAGTCAACGTCTCATCTAGCTGACGTCTCAAAGGCACAGCTTCTACTTCCTCGGTCTCTGTGGGTTCATCTGTCTTTGCAGGAGGAGGTTGAGAAGAGGCTTTCTTCTTATCATTGGCTCTCTTGGATTGAATCTCTGATGAGGGAGGGGCCTGGTCATCATCGTCATCATCATCAGCACTCGATGAACCAGAAGACCCACTCCCAGATCCGTCCTTGGCCTCATCATCATGATCATCATCATCATCAGACTCATCGTCTTTGTCTGAGTCTTCATAGTCAACTGTTCCTCATCAGACTCTTCTTCTTCGTCTTCATCTACTTCTTTTTCTGAATCATCGGAACGGTTTTCAGCACCTTCTATCCTGGGAGTGCCCTCCTTGGAACCCTCGACAAGTTCAGCAAGGCGAGCATTTTCAGCTTCCAACAGGAGAATCCTCTCACTGAAACCAGAGGCTGTCAGAGCCAACTGGTTATGTTCATCTATGTACTTGAGTAGTTGCTCCTCTTGCTGAGCAGAACGAGCTCTAAGATCAGCTCGTTGATCAGCTTCCTGCAGCAACAGGGCATCCTGATCGTTTATCCTTTGGGTGAGCTGAGCAATCTTAGACTCTTGCTCCATGTTCTTCTCCATCAACCTGAGAACCATACTAGTGTGCTAAGCTGATCCACAACTGAAACAGTAGGTATGTACATATCAGCTCTTGATGTAGACGGGCCAGAAGAAGCAGCAACATATACTGGCTCATGAGTGACAGGAGTGATCAGAGGGGCAATAGTGGTCTGTGTAAGAACAGCCCTTGACCGCGTCAGTGAAGAAACTGACACAGCTGCTACTGAAGTAACAGTAGTTGTAGCAGCTGAAGTCAGTTCTGAACTCCTTTGGAATGAAAACCTTGATCTCTTTCCCCTTCCAACCCTAGAGGATGTAGGCTGAGAGGCAGCAACAGTCACAGCCACCGAAGCAGAAGCAGAAGACAGTGGTGGAGGAGAGATATCAAACTCTGGTATAAACAGTGGATCAGTAATATCCTCCATCTCCTCTTCAGTTCTCTTCATCTTCCTGACAACCATCTTGCCACTTTCCATCACCTTCTCAAAGCCTTCCTCCATAACATCATCAGAGTCGGTGCTCTCTTCATCACCGTCTCCAACAGCCCCCCCATCACCAGAGTCCTCTGACTCAGCACTACCTTCAGAAATATGAGGAACAGAAGCATCAACAGAAGTAGTAACAGTAGTGGTAGTAGTGGCCAGGAAGTCTAAATCCATCAATGAATCAATATCTATGTCATCTTCCTGAGCTGTAGACAAAACAACATCACCACCAGTAACAGCTCCACTGACATCAACCATGCTCATAGTAGCAGCAGTGGTTATGTCACCAGAACTCACACCTATCTCAACAGAAACCATAGCAGCAGTGCTCACAATCACTGTGCTATCACCACCTCCTGCACCACTAGGACCTGCCTCATCACCACCATCACCTCCATCACTGTCATCTCCACCAGCTGGTACAACTATGTCTTCCACATCTGAATCGGAGTCATCATGCCTCCATCTGCGACCAGCAGGAGCTCGATAATCAGGTCGAGAGAGATGACCGAATAATGATCCGGTGGTTGGCTTCCTCTCCTTTCCTCTGTATGACAAGACTCTGTTAAGAGTGGTGTCATTCATGTGCTCTAAACGTATAACATCAGCATTGATCTTGGGAAGATCTGGAACTTGAGCGTCAATGATCTGCTGCAGAAACCGAGGGTACATGAGAAACTTCTTGTCCCCCTTTAAGACCACGTTCTCCTTCATATGAATAAAGATCATCAGAAGTTGAACGGCTTGTTAAGCACAAGAGCAGCAAAAGCACACTGGATAGTCTCACGCATATCGTCGAATCCTCCTCGCCTTGATCCGAGACAATGAACTAAGACATGAGCTAGATACTTGAATTGTGGAGACATGAATGCTTTGTTGAGAATGCCCGCTCCAATGTCACCCTCATACTTGCACCTAAGAAAGCATCCACGAACTAAAAAGCGATCAAGTAGTGATGGCTGATCTGGAAAATCTTGAAACCCACATATTCTCCTGATGTGTTCAGCAGAAACAACAATGTCATGCCCTTGAACTTTTCCCCTGATAACTGTAGGATCGGCCTCACAGTCTATGTCAGCAGATGACCAGAAATCCTGCTGATGCGAATGGTAAGGCACATGAACAGTCGATATAGCAGTGAAGATCCTCGAACGCCTCAGAAAAGTAATAATCTCTGAGTAGTGCTTGGCGTTCGGTGTGGTCAAATCCAGATGAGCACATATGTTGTGCTTAGGGACTGATTTGTAACCTGCCATACTGAACAACAAAAGAAATAGACATGTTAGTACAAGTCAGATATAACAACAAGATGAAATCAGATGAACTTCTGAAATTTAGATCTCAATAATCTGATATGCCGAATGACAGATAATTCTGGCGAATGAGCACATTCGCCGAATGTCATTCGTCGAATAAGTTGCAAATAGCATTCATTCGCCGAATGAGACATTCGAATGAGAGTCATTCGTCGAATGAGTGTCATTCGCCGAATGAGTGTCATTCGCCGAATGAGTGTCATTCGCCGAATGAGTGTCATCGAATGAGAAATTCGTCGAATGTGAGTCATTCGCCGAATGAGCTTCAACGAAAGAGAGTCATTCGTCGAATGAGAGTCATTCGCCGAATGAGACATTCGCCGAATGACGTCATTCGGCTGAAATTTGAATTTTAAACCCTTGTTCATCCAAAAATCAAATCAGTCAATAAAATTTGCATACACACATTCAGAATCGACCGACTAAGACATTTAAAACTGGACTTAGATAGTTTCAAGTTCATTTTGATGGTCTATTTACACGGCGAAACAGAAAACCCTAAATCCAAAACTTTCTATCTGTTTTTGATGATTTCACCGTTGAAAATGCTTGATAATCGATCTCCAAGTACCTGAGATGAAATAGAACTTGGTTGTCAGAAGCAGGGTTAACAAGAGTAACAGAAAATCGATAGAACTGATAATATGTGTGAATCGCCGAATGAGGTGCACTCTGATGTAGCGAAAGAGAAAATGGTCGAATGACCTTCATTCGGCCGAAGGACTATTATATAGTCAAGCTCATTCGCCGAATGAGCTAGGCGAAAGGTCGGTTCAGACTCAGTCTCATTCGCCGAATGAGAGTTGCGATTTAGACATTCGACGACACTCATTCGCCGAATGAAAAGGTCGAATGAGACATTCGACACACTTCATTCGCCGAATGATGAACACTTTGTATGATTGATTCGGTCGAATGACTCATACGCAGAATGAGTTCATTCGGCCGAATGTATGAACTTTACCTCTCATTCGGACGAATGAGAGATGAAAACCTCCAAAACTCAACTTTTTCAACATTTGACATTTTGAGCAACAAACTTTTAACAAATTATGAAGATATGTCTGGTTGGTTCAGGATTCAGATATGACAGACATCCAAATCTACAAATGATCATCTAAAATAAAATTGAAAATAGAAAATCTTTTTGTATTTTTCTGAAACAACCACTACAACTGTACAAACAATAACTAAAAATAAATAAACACATGTTTTTGTGAGAGGTCCATTAATAAAATAACACATATCTCTAATCACATCACATTATCTTCAGTGAATACTTTACTTCAATCACAATTTCATTATGATACGATTACTGATATATTTGTCCAGACATAAACCGAACAATACATAACTACTAAACAAACTATATGATCACTCATATTTTCTGATTGAGTTCCCCAATTCATTTCACCAATAAAGATCAAAATCAGTTCAAAACTCATTTCAGCAAATCTTAAAACCAGTCATCATGAATTCAATAAGATTCAAACATTTATTATCTTTTTGTATTTTTCTTGTTATATCCAAATGGATGGCTTCAGCTAGGTCCGTCCCAGCAATATGGCACATGTATGGAATCGAACTTTATTTGTTTAAGTATTTCTCAAGCTTAATACCAGCTTGCATTAGGTTTTCTTCAAGCTTAATACCAGCTTGTTTTTAGTTTTTCATCAAGCTTAATACCAGCTTGTTTTTGATTTTCCTCAAGCTTAATACCAGCTTGTTTTTAGTTTTTCTTTGAATGAAACCTCATTTGATTCCATGATGACAAGTGTATGCTTGATTTGAGTCAAAAACCGTTTCTCACTCAAATGATTTAATAAAATGGATCCCACAGATCAAACTTTCTAAGTTCTCACAAGTTGTTTATTCATTTTGTATAGTCAGCCTATCAGTACATCCCATCACAATTCTCTTGTGATTTTAGTTCATACATTCACTTTTGCTTCTATGACATGATAAGATTAATGCACTACTTTATTAAACAAGACCATCTCAATTTTTAATTTTTCTATTGTTTTTGGTTTTTCAAATTTTCTATTGTTTTTGGTTTTTCAAATTTTCTATTGTTTTTGATTTTTCAAATTTTCTATTTTTTTTGGTTTTTCAAATATCATAATATCTCCCCCTAAAAACCTAAAAATAGAAAATCTTTTTGAGTTTTTGATGATGAAAATAAACTATACAGGAAAAAGTAAAAGACTGAATTAAAATAAACAAAGCAAAGACTATCTAATGAAAAGTGATGATCATTTGTTTGACTCAGATGAGGATTGAACTTCATCCTTTTGGAAAACACCATTAGCCGATAACAGATATAAAAATCTGGGTTTGTCAAATGCTTTGGTAAAAAGATCAGCTTTTTGGTGATCGGTGTGAATTTTCACTACATCGATTAATTTCTTTTCAAAACAATCACGTATGAAGTGATATTTAATGTCGATGTGTTTGGTTTTGGAGTGCTGAACAGGATTTTTAGTGACAGCTATGGCAGCAGTATTATCAACATATATAGGAGTGTTAGAAAAGTGTAACCCATAGTCCCTGAGTTGCTGTTGAATCCAGATGATTTGAGAACAGCAACTAGCAGCAGCAATATATTCAGCTTCACAGGTTGAAGTAGACACCGACGTCTGCTTCTTGCACTGCCAGGTGACCAATCGGTTTCCAAAGAACTGACATCCTGCAGATGTTGACTTGAAATCTCTCTTGCATCCGCCATAATCTGAATCACTATATGCAGTAAGCTCAAAGTTATCATCATTAGGGTACCATAAGCCAAGTTCCGGTGTACCCTTCAGATAACGCATAATCCTTTTGACAGCAATGAGGTGAGATACTCTTGGCTTTGATTGATAGCGTGCACACAAGCAAGTAGCGAACATGATATCTGGCCGAGAAGCAGTAAGATACATGAGAGATCCGATCATTCCTCGGTACAGAGTGGCATCAATTAACTCCCCCTTTTCATCTGGAGTAATCCCGTGATTAACAGCCAGTGGGGTACCAGCAGGCTTGGCATCAGACATACTGAACCGGCTCAGAATGTCACCAACGTATTTGGTTTGATGAATAAAAATCCCTGCCTCAGACTGATCCACCTGCAAACCCAAGAAAAATTTCATCTCTCCCATCGAACTCATTTCAAATTTTTCTTTCATAACCTTCTCGAATTCCTTGCACAGACTATCATTTGTGGAACCAAAAATTATGTCGTCCACATACACTTGCACCAAGAGTAAATCACTGTCCTTCTCACGGATGAATAATGTGCAGTCAATGACACCTCTTCTGAACCCGTTGTTCAGAAGGTGAGTAGAAAGTGTCTCATACCACGCTCGCGGAGCTTGATGCAATCCATATAAGGCCTTGTCTAGCTTGTAGACTTGGTCACGATGCAATGGATCCTCAAACCCGGGAGGTTGACTGACATATACGGTTTCACTGATCACACCGTGAAGGAACGCACTCTTAACATCCATTTGATAAACCTTGAACTTTTTAAAGGATGCATAAGCCAAGAAGATACGAATGGCTTCGAGTCGAGCAACTGGAGCAAAAACCTCATTGTAGTCCAACCCCTCTATCTGTCTGAATCCTTGAACCACCAGACGTGCCTTGTTTCGCACTATGATCCCATGATCATCTTTCTTGCAACGAAGAACCCATCGAGTGCCAATGACTTTTGCACCTTTAGGTCTGTCAACCAATTTCCAGACACCTAACTTTTTGAATTGTAAAAGTTCTTCTTGCATTGCATCAACCCATGATTCTTCCTTGAGAGCTTCAGTGACAGTACGTGGTTCAACTTGAGAGATAAAGCAGGAATGAGCACAAAAGCTTACATCTGCAAAATCAAGAATGTCAGCAAGACCGCCTGAAGAAATCTGACTTCGAGTCTTCACTCCATCCAAAGGACTCCCAATAATGTTATCTTGAGGATGAATACGATTGATTCTTCCAACAGGATGAGCGGGAACCTCAACCTCAGGATCTAAGTTATTCAGATTCAAATCCTCAAGACCGGGTACAAGGTTATCAACAGCTGGTTCAGGAGCAGATGGAGGATTGTCATATGTGTCTGAGCTGTCATCATATATCTGCGTAGTAGGAACGGATGCAGATGAAGGTTGAAATGTTTCATCAGGTGCATTCTGTACATCATACAACATCTGAACAGCAACATCTTCATCTGAATACATGGGGGGCATATTGAATGAATCAAAAAGACTGGGATAATCAAACATCCAATCTGGCCCTTTTCCAGGTGGGGGCATAGAATATTTCTGAACATCAACATGGTACCACTCCTCCACATTATGAGTTGAAATATTGTAAACTCGTTTATTTGGAGTGCTATACCCAAGAAAGTACCCTTCTTCCACCTTTTCATTGAACTTGCCCTGCTCATGTTTCTTAAGCATAGTGCATGGAGCACCAAACGGTTCTAGATACTTAAGATTTGGCTTTCTGTTATGGAGCAGTTCAAAGCAAGTCTTCCCATGTCTCTTCACAATAAGTACCCGGTTCAATGTATAACAAGCATTAGCTACAGCTTCGTTCCAGAATTGAACCGGTAGAGAAGAATCAGCAAGCATGGTTCTAGCAGCCTCAATCAATGTCCTATTTTTGCGTTCAGCAACACCATTCATTTGAGGAACATATGGAGCACTAAATTGTTGCACAATGCCTCTTGCATTACAAAAATTCTCCATGTTGTGATTTTTGAACTCCGTTCCATTATCAGTTCGAAACTGACGAATCTTGAGCTTATAAAGTGATTCAAGTTTGGTAACCAAAACTTGAATGCAATCAAACGTCTCAGATTTCTCCTTCAAAAAGAAAACCCAAGAGTATCTGGAATACTCATCAGTGATGACAAGACAGTATTGATCTCCAGCTATACTCTTCCGATTCACAGGACCAAATAAGTCCATGTGGAGAAGCTCAAGAGGAACATTGATTGAATGAAACTTTTTCAGCTTATGAGACTGCTTGGCTTGCTTCCCTTTCTTGCAGGATACACAGATATCAGACAGCTTAAAATTCTTCAAGCTAACTCCCTCAACCAGACTATTATGAACCAAATGATTCATTTTGCGTAAACTCAAATGACCCATCCTCTTATGCCAAAGGATTGAATCTTTTTCAGTTGCCTTTGTCATAAAACATGAAGCTGTGGAGGATGTAGTTGAAGCTGTGGCCATATTGAGAACATACAAATCTTGCTTCCTTGGAGCAGACATCAAAATCCAATCTTCAGGGATCTTAACACCTTGCTTGAGAATGTAACATTTTGACTCATCAAATAAGACCTTGTACTCTTTGTCACAAATCTGAGAGACTGACAGGAGGTTGTTTTCCAGCTGTTTAACATATCTGACATTATCAAATGAAACTTGTCCATTTGTCAGAATTCCCTCTCCTGTAATAAAACCGCCTTTATCTCCAGCAAAAGCAACATATCCACCCCGAACTGCATTCACATTGGTGAGCAGAGAAATATCACCAGTCATGTGTCTGGAAGCCCCACTATCAACGATCCAATTGCTGTTAACTCCAGCTTTTGGGGCAACCTGCACAATAAAGAGACAATTAGTTTACCTTGGGAACCCAAGCCTTTACAGTCTTGGGTTGACCCATAGAGTCTCGGATCCAAACATCAATCCATTTCCCTTTAGGAAGAGAGTTATCTGAAATTGGTGGAACAGAATCCTCAGATGATTTAACTTTCCAAATTGCATTTTTATCAAAAGAGGTTTTCAGATAAATGGATGATGATTTTGTTTTGTTAACTTTAATCACATTTGGAACATTCAAAGTTTCCAGTTTTCCTTTACCCTTGTCTGAAGTCTTAAACTGAATTGGTGGTTTAGACTTTAGTTGAACAGGCTTAGGTACAGATTTTACCGGTTTTGGTAAAGCAGAATTTAATTTTCTGAAAGAAACAACTTTTGGCCTGATCAAATGAGGACAAAATCTCACAATGTGTCCAGACTCACCACATTCAAAACAGAATTTGTCACCTTTTTTATGAAAATGTTTTAAATCAGAAAATGGTTTTCTAGTTGATTTAAAGACATTTGCTTTCTGACAATCTTGTTCAAAACCCAAACCCTTTTTCCCGTTGTTACCAAACAGAGCTGAATTGGTAGCACAATTAGCTTCAGACTCTTGTGAAGCTTTAACAAAGCATAATTCTTTGTAAATCTTTGATTTGCAGATTGGGTCACCTTTCATGACAATAGGAGTTTGATTCTGAGGAGTACTGTGCTTAGATGAATAATCTGATTCATCCTCAGAATCAGAGACCCAATCTTCAACTACTCCATCCACCAGTGATCCCGTAGTCTGTGATGAACTCTGATTTGTACTCAGACTAACTGGATCTATTACTAACGGAGTATTAACTTGAAAATCCTTTACATCTTTGTCATTTGGAGTATTGACAAAGGCATTGAGGATAGGTGGAGGACAATTTTGATAATTAACCTTTTCCTTCCCCTTATCAGTACCCCTACTGATCATGTGCTCAAGGATATAAGATGAGCTTTCATAGCTCTTGAGCTTCTGGCCTAGAGTCTCATAGTCACATTCGACTATTGCTAACTTCTTCTTGATCTCATTGATGGTATTGAGATAAGAAGTTATAGCATCTTGCTTGTTCAGAACAGCGATCTCGGCCTCATGCAATTTTCGGTTTAAAAGATCAATTTTAATCTGAAAATATTTTTCATTAGATTTTAAAACTTTGTTTGCTTCAATGCACAGGTCGAGATCATTCAACAAGTCACTGTTATGCTTCTGATAAGCAAGAACTTTACTTCTAAGATCAACACAATTAAAACACTCTGAATGTGAAGATGAACAATCAGTGTATACCTGATCTGACTCTGATGAAGCAGAAGAGTTTACCATCAAAGCAAATTGATTAGAGGAGTCATCAGCTTCAGCATCAGAATCTTGAGTGTCTGAATCTGTCATGCTATCTGATTCTGAATTTGAGATTTTATCATCATTTACCATTGAGTCTTCCCGAATGCTTTCCTCACTTTGATCTTCAGATTGTTGAATCTCAGCAACACAAGCTTTATCTTGTTCTTCTTTATCAGCATTGAATATGAAATCCCAGTTCACCCCTTCATCCTGTTGAACCATTAAAGCTTTACTTGCAGAGGATGAAGATCCAGCTTGAGAAGGAGAATCAATGGGAACTAATCTCCTTTCTGGATTGGCAGTGGAGGATTTCTGATGCTGGAATGGATTCTTGTTGCCTGCTTTCTTCGGCTGTTTGCACTGCCTGGCAAAATGACCCTTCTCACCACAGTTGTAGCATGTAACAGATGCCATATCAAACCCAAACTTGGATTCCTTGTTTAGATTGATATCCTTCCCAGTTCTTTTAACAAACTCCTTAGCTCTCCTAACCGCACTAGCCAATGCCCACATAATGTCAATTCGCTCCATGTCATCAAGATCAATCTGAGAGTAGTCATCATTGGTCAAATATGGATTGCCGATCTGACCAGCAACTAATCCATCATATGAGCTCACAAGTGTTGACAAAAGACCCATATGCTCTTTTGCAACCTCTACTGTGACCTTGTCAAAGTTCTCTGTTTTCAGTGACGGTAGGCTGATGATGCTCTTGTTGTGAACTTGTTGAAGAAGATTGACTGAAATGCATCTGAGCTGTAGATGGAGCCTCAGATGTTTTAGAAACAAAAGCAGTCTTCAGAGGAGCATGAGTTGTGGATTTATCGACTGTGGGAGTGGAGTAGTATAGAGAAGGATCCTGAACTTGCACAACCCTCTTGGCTTTCCATTTGTTCTCTATCTCCTGCTCTTTCAGTTTCTGAATAAAATCATTGATGTCCATATGAGCCAACATCTGGTTTTGCTTGAGTACCATCAAGAAAGACTCCCACTTTGGAGGTAGAACATCTGCCAAACACTGAATCTTCTCCTGAGTTGTAGTTTTGACCTCATGGTTGAACAACTCACTCAACAAATGATAAAACCTAGCAATTAGTTCATCAAGTGACTCATTACCCACATACATAAAGCTATTGAATTCTTTTCTCAAAGCTTTAGACTTAATGCTCTTCAACGCATCATTCCCCTCATATCTTTGTTGTAAGGCATCCCAGAGGTATTTGGAAGATGTAAATTGTCTAAACTGATGGAAGATGTCTGTATCAATAGACTGTGACAAAATGGCGTATGCTTTCTTCTCATAGTCATACAACTTCCTTTGAGGCTCGGTCATTCTTGTAACAAGCATAGGAGTTCCATCCTCGTTCAAAGGCCTCAAATAACCTCCTTCTATCATCATCCACAGATTTGTATCCACCCCATTGATATGGATCTCAAATCTATACTTCCAATGAGGGTAATCATCTAAAGTCAACAACTTAGGAGCTTTATTTGAGTTCCCTGTCTCATTCTCTGTCAATAAGAGAGTTTGAATGCGATGGTTTTGGTTAGCCATGAGTGCTAGATCCTCCATTTGATCAGAAGTAATAAAATTCAACACTTAGAAAAATTTCAGGAAAACTGGCGAATGAAGAAGATTAGGGCGAATGTCGGGGACCGAATGTACTAAACCTGGCGAATGAGGGCTGAGTATGACACCAGGCGAATGAGAAGATCGAATGAACCTATTCGGCGAATGTCTGATCGAATGAACTCTTTCGCCGAATGAGAGTGGAGTATGAGACTTATTCGGCGAATGAAAAGGGCGAAGGAGCTATTCGCCGAATGAGACCTATTCGGCGAATGGAGAGCTATTCGGCTGAACTTATTCGGCCGCAATTGTCATTCGGCGATCTGGGGTTTTCAGCAACGAAAATCGAGATATCTTGTGATTTTGACCAAATCTAAGCACCAAATTTGGTACAGAAGTTCAAGACATGATAACAAAACAATTGGGAAAGAATTTTGACAAACAATCCACAAAAACCCTTGGTTTTTCAATGAAATAGTAACTTGGAATGCAAGAAAAGTAGGGTTTCTGGAAGTTACGAAAATCAGGGTTTTGGGAAACTCAGATCTGATGATTTAGAGTGGAAATCGAGTAGAATCAAGAGCCAAAGCTCTGATACCACTTTGTTGAACCGATTTGGAGCTCGGAAACAATCCGATTCCAATGTAAAACTACTCGACAGCCTCTGGAATAGTGCGGAATCCTATTCCAGGGTTTTCCAATCGAAATCAACAGGAACCGTGGTGATCCGAGGTTGTAGGAACAACGTGGAAGCAACGATCGAACACCACGGGTTGAGAATCGAACTTGGACGATCACTAGCCGCTCAAATCTCCTAGGGTTTTGACACTTGAGTCTCAGGGAAGAAGGAGGGCTCTGGAAAGTTAAGGTTGAAATGATTTGAACTTGTATATATAGGCAGTCGACATTCGGCCGAATGAGAGGCCGAAGCAACTCATTCGGCAAATGGCATCTGTCGAATGATAATTCAGTCGAATGAGTCATTCGGCGAATGACTCATTCGCTGACTAGACATACACTGGTTTCATTCGGCGAATGACTTCATTCGATAGAGTCATTCGGCCGAATGAACCATACTCATACTCAAATATATAATAAATCAAATCAACCAATAACACAATCATATAATCAATATTAAACATTAAGATCAATATAGAAAGACAACTTCCATTAATAATTTCAACATTACATTATTAGAGTTTACAAAACTGAACTAGGGACATTACATGTATCAACACCCGTAGCTGATAACTCATACATGTATAAGATTTCTTTAGCACTATCAACGCACAGCTGATAACTCAAGCATGTCTAAGATTTCTTTAACTGAACTGGCGACACACAGTCGACATGCCTGTTCTTTCACAGGACTTCTACCTGTTCTTTCACAGGACTTCTGCCTGTTCTTTCACAGGACTTCTTAAACCATCAACCGAAATTGACGGATCATACCGGTACAAGACTTCTTAACATACATCATAACCTGGTTTAAATCATTTAAACCATCATACGCATAAGCGGCTCCTTTCACCGCAGTGCGCATGTTTTGCCCAACCGCAGCCGGGACTTTCATAACACATTTCCTGCTCGACCTCGGTCGATGTCTTTCAAAAATCATTTTCTTCTCAACCACAGTTGAGACTTCAAACACTCTTTACGTCTCATGAGAGACTCTTAAAATCAGTTAATTCTCAACCGCAGTTGAGTCTTAAAACATTCTTTACATAAAAACATTCTTTATTTAAAAACATACTTTACCTGAAAACATACTTTACCTGATCATAATCAGGATGCAATCACTTTCATACAATAATTTTATAACATTAAACATTCTTTACTTTATCATACTCTTTTAACCGACCGTAGTCAGATAAAACAATCATTTTCATAAAATAACTTCACAATATGCATATCAGCCCAAAATGATAAAACATTTAAAACAGAGCTATTATAACTCACAATCATTTCAAAGATATTTATCATGCATACACATCAGCCCTAAAACGTTAAAACAGTAAACGAGGGCTCATAGAACTCACCTGAGCTTAATAAAGCACACTTTGCTAGCTCTTCTTCATTTCCTTACTTTCTTACTTCAGAATGATATCCTATTAATATGAAAATATCATCATGATTATAACCTTACCATGAAGGTGCTCAAATTTACGATTACCGCTCGAAACTTCGGCATGTCGTAACTTTCATTCGAAGCTTTATTTCAAAACTTCGCTTACACTCACTTTGATCATTTTTATCTCAACATTCTTGTTATGCTTAAAGATTACTTACTTGCTAGGTTTAGACAAGCGTATTCTCTTATTTAATTAATTCATCTTAGGCGTTGCTGAACTTACTGATTGATTCTTTCTGAACGTCTAATGTCAAAGACATTGCCTTGATAGTTATCAAATAGTTAATGTTGTTGATTATGATGTGGAAACATTTTCCTAGACAGATTAATGGCTTAGAAATGATCAATCCTTGTTATTGATTACCCATGTGTCAGGAAATACCACAACGTAGTATTAGAATAGGTTTAACAACCATATTTAACATACTAATCTGCATGTTATCATAAACATCAAATACTCGTTCCAGTGAGTATGTTAATGATTGTGATTAGTTTGAAACACTTGGATTTAACTTTACATGTCAAGGATTCATCAAACTAATCATCTACCTCGTCATAATCAAATGGTTTAAACCACTATAACCATTGTTATGATTCCATGCAAACCGGGCATTACAACGGCTCAAAACAAGGATTTACCCGTTAACAATTCGAGTTATTCGTTTATAATCAATCCTAGCCATCATCTAGGCAATAATCAACAACCCTAACTATATCATTACGTTCAAAAGCAAGATTTAATCAAGGAAATACTTAAGGTTCCCTAGATCCTTAATGTCGAATTGTCTGTCAAGCTCGTCTTTCATGTGTTGTATTTTGTCTTTGTCATTACCAACCACAATAACATCATCCACGTATATCAAAGCGGCTACAAAACTGTCACCTTGTTTGTGAATGAAAAGGGAGTAGTCGGCTTTACATTGTTTAAAACCGAGGGCAAGAAGGGACATTGTGAACTTTTGATGCCAATTGCGTGAAGCCTGTTTTAACCCATATAGAGACTTCCTTAGTCTGCATACTCTGGTTTAACCTTTCTTAGAAAAACCTTGTGGTATCCTCATGTAGACTTCTTCATCCAAGTCTCCATGTAAAAAGGCATTGTTCACGTCTAGTTGATTAATGATCCAATTCTTCTTTGTTGCTACAGCTAGAAGTGTTCTAACTGTAACAAGTTTTGCAACTGGTGAAAAGTTGTCATGGTAATCGATTCCTTCTTGTTGAGTGAAACCCTTTGCTACCAACCGAGCCTTATATCGCTCAACTTCCCCATTTGGTTTAAACTTAACTTTGTAGATCCATTTTGAATCTATGGCTCGCTTTCCCTCAGGGAGATTTTCGAGAATCCAAGGGCCATTTTATTCTAGTGCTCGGATTTCCTTTTGCATGGCAGCCCTCCATCGTTCATCCTGCATAGCTTCGATGAAGCTTTTCGGCTCATCGTTGGATTTGATGGCTGCTAGGAAAGCCTTGTGAGAATCAGAAAATTTATCGTAAGAAACAAAATTAGAAATAGGATGTACCGTAGAAAATTCTTGACCGGATGCGGAACGCGTGGGATCTAAAGATGGGGGAAGCTTTACATGAAAATCTTTCAGATGAGCTGGTTGAGTGCAAACTCTTTTAGTTCGTTCCTGTCCAATATTTGGTTCATGGATTCCAATTAATTCATTTTGATCTTGATGGCTACTCATTTCATGACCCAAATCTTGTTGCAAAGAGGGCCCACTTGGTGATCTAAGTTCTTCATTAATTGTTATGGCATTCATTTGATCAGCACAACTCGTTGTTTCTAAATTATGGTCTTGCAAAGGCCTATTAACTCCAACAGATACACCACCATCTTTTTTATTATTTTTGATACCAACAGATCCATCACCATTATTATTTTTAATATCATTTATCTCCATATTTTGACTTTTTTGTTCAACAGTTTCATCAATGAGTTTATCCTCCTTCTCGAAAATGTCTTCCTGTTTACAATCAGGTATGATCTTCTCAAAAGGAAAATGTTCTTCATGAAACTTAACATCTCTTGACACGATTATGTTTTTGCTTTCAATGTCATAAATTTTATACCCCTTTGTCCTTGGCGGGTATCCCAAGAAAACTCCGGGTCTCCCCCTCATTTCAAACTTATCTCCTCTGGTATTACTATTTCTATAATACGCCAAACAACCGAAGACCCTCATAGAATCATAATCAGGCTTTTGGTTGTGAGGTAACTCAAAAGGAGTTTTATTACCGATGACCTTGGAAGGCAATCGGTTAATAACATATGTTGCTGTTAAAACGCATTCTCCCCAAAACCTTTTTGGCAACTTGCCCTCAAATCTAAGGGCTCGAGCCGTTTCAAGAAGGTGTCGATGCTTTCGCTCAACAACACCGTTCTGTTGAGGCGTGTGCGGACAAGTGGTGTCAAGTAAGATTCCATTGTTTTTGTAAAAAAAATAGCATTTCATTAGATGTAAATTCACCTCCATTATCACATCTAATCCTTTTTATGTTCTTCCCAAAATGTGTTTGTACCATTTTATGAAAGTCCCTTAGGTACCCACTAGCTTCATGCTTGAATTTTAAAAGAAAAACCCAGACACCTCTACTGTAATCAACCACAATTGTTAAGAAGTATTTTGCCCCAGTAAAAGAAGGCGTTCGATATCCACCCCAAATATCACAATGCAATAAATCAAAACAATCAACTGTCTTGGTAATGCTATCCGGAAATGGAAGTTTTGTGTGTTTAGCCTTAGAACAAGAGTCACACACTTTATTTAATGTACTACCTTTGAGAAGACTAATCTCTTTGAGTTTCTTGGCGGAAGCATGTCCTAATCTCTTATGCCAAGTGTCAGTAGTCACCACCATCGCTTCTCTTTCATTCCTGATTAACCCCATCTGATAGAGTCCATTTTCACGTCTACCCGCACCAATCACGCTCCTCGTGTGGAGTTTTTGCATAACACAAAAATCAGGGAAAAATGAGACAACACATTGTAACTTGTTTGCTAATTGTCCCACTGACAATAGATTGCAGTTAATTTGAGGCACATAAAGAACCTTTTCTATTTTAGTACCCCCTTTAGGATGCAATCACCCCTACCCTTGACAGGTACTTTCGTTCCATTGGCAACTATCACAGGGGCTTCAAACTTGGATTCTGTTTTGTTAATTAGGAAGTCGGGGTTGTTAGTGATATGCTCGGTCGCTCCCGAGTCCACCACCCAGTCATCGTTTCTTTTCTTTGTTTTAGTAAGATTAACCATACGTGATATTGGACTTGAAATATATTCAACATAATCTGCGTTTGTATCGTGGCGCTCACCTCTATTGCTCGGCCACCACTCGGGATAGCCAATCACCTTGAAACAACTTTCTTTGTTGTGGCCATCTCTCCTGCAAATAGTACAATGTTCGCTTCCATCATTGCGTATAGCATATTTACCCACAGTCGTGTCCCATTTTGTTGTGTGTCTGTTGTTGATTCTTTCGCAGCGATTTGGATAGAAGGCCTTAAAGGCGATTTTGTTCCCAGCCATGGCGATGATCAGACGATCTTGATTAAGACAGATCTTTGAGCGTGATTAAGAACCGCTCTGATGCCATGAAGAAATCAATGGTAGCAAGGCAGACAAAGATAATATCATTAGGTGTTCAAAAAAATCCTATAGAGATGTGATCTCTATCTATACAAAAAACGTGAGAATCCGTAAAAATAGAAACCCAATCAAACTCCCTCAAAGTTAACAAAAACATAGGAGATAAATATGGAGAGGATATATGCTGGAAAATAAATAAAATTCCAATAAATATTAACCGAATAGTCTCAATCCTTGCAATAGGAGCAAACACCTCCTCAAAATCTATCCCCAACTGTTGAACATACCCTTTAGCAACCAATCGAGCCTTGTGTTTCACAATATTACCAGCTGCATCTTTCTTAATCTTGTAAACCCATTTCAATCCTATAGGATTATAATTTGCTGGTCTTTCAGTTAACACCCAAGTATGATTTTTCTCAATCGCCTTTACTTCCTCATCCATTGCCGTTCTCCAAACCTTCTCCTTTTCTGCTTTTCATCATCTTGAACTAACAACAATTCAACACTTTGAACTTCTTCTTGTCTACTATAATTAAATCCTCCATCTAACACATAATCAGATAATCTGGCAAGCAATACATGTGGACGACTCGACTTTCTTAACAAGGGCTCACTACCTCCTTGCACAGATTGACTCGAATTCCCAGCTGACTGATAATGATCATCTTGAAACTCTGAAGACCCGTCATCATAAGTTTCAATTCCCATTTGACCAAAATCATTTTCAATTTGAAATGCTACCACTTTTGTTTTGTCAACACAAGCTTCATCGTAGTTAGACCAATCACATCCTTTATCTTCTTGAAAATGCACATCTCTAGTAATTACTATCTTCTTCTTTCAGACATTATACATTATGTACCCTTTAGTGTTAGATATAAATCCTTATAAAAAAATAAAAAAACACAAACCCGAATATGTGTATTAGACGTGAAGGATGAAAAGAAATTATACTCTCATGTTTGCTTTGGGAATATAAGTATAGAGATAAAAACCAAAGTAAAGAATTTGTGAGGCCCCGAATCCCGGGAGTTCTCTTGGTTGGTAAACATCAAACCCATAGTCATTAACCCAAATTTACATTACTATGGCAGCGGAATTTCAGGTGATTACATAAAACATGGCACACATATTATACCAACGTTAAACATAGCCCACACTCTATGGTTTTATACATAGCCAGTTTATGCCAGATTATGCCAGGGTAGTCTTCTGGGTATGCCTCAAGCCTTTCTGCTATTCTTTCTCAATACCATTCAACCTGACATGCATGCTAAAACAAGTCAGCTTTCGCTGGTGATTTTTAAGTTAACTTTTAATAAAAATAAAATCTTTGCTGTACATAAAACATTAGCCTTCACTGCCGACCGAAGTCAACAGTCTCAATCATACTGAACATAAAACATTTCATATACATAACATACATGACATCATAACATCAATCATACGGTGCATAAATGCAGCCTGTCCTGTTGACCGAAGTCAACATGCTTGCACAAGACTTCTTAAACTACCAACCCGAAGTTGATAACTTATACATGCTTAAGATTTCCTTAACTGGCGACACACAGTCGGCAGGCCTGTTCTTGCACAGGACTTCTGCCTGTTGTTACACAGGACTTCTGCCTGTTCTTTCACAGGACTTCTTAAACCATCAATCGAAATTGACGGCTCATACCGGTACAAGACTTCTTGACATACATCTTTCATACATAACATGGTTTAAAGTGTTAAACCATCATAATCATAAACGGTCCTTCGCACCGCAGTGCTCAGGTTTTGCCCTATCGCAGCCGGGACTTCCTTATCACATTTCCTGCTCGACCTCGGTCGATGTCTTTCAAAATATCAATTACTTCTCAACTGCAGTTGAGACTTAAAATGTTATTTACTTTAAAACATTCTTTACTTGAAATCATTCTTTCACACCATAACCTTATAACAGGCATAAAACACTCTTTACAGTCACATATTCTTTTAACCGACCGCAGTCAAATAAAACAATCATTTTCATAAAATATTTATCATGCATGCACATCAGCCCTAAAACGTTAAAACAGTAGAAGAGGGCTCATAGAACTCACCTGAGCTTTAGCACACTCCGCTAACTTTTCTTCCTTTCCTTCCTTTCTCACTTGACAATGATATCCTATTAATCTGAACATATCATCATGATTATAACCTTATCATGAAGGTTCTCAATTTACGATTACCGCTCAAAACTTCGGCATATCGTAACTTTCATTCGGAACTTTATTTCAAAATTCCGCTTACACTCATTTTGATCATTCTTATCTCTACAATCTTGTTATGCCTAAAGATTTCTTATTTGCTCGGCTTAAATAAGCGTATTCTCTTATTTACTTAATTCGTCTTAGGCATTGCTAACTTACTGATTGAATCTTTTTGAACGTCCAATGTCAAAGACATTGCCTTGATAGTCATCAAATAGTTAATGTTGTTGATTATCTCACTAGACAGGTTCCTAGACAGATTAACGGCTTAGAAATGATCCATCCTTGTTATTGATTACCCAGATATCATGAAGTACCACAAGGTAGTATTAGAATAGGTTTAATAACCATGTCTAACATACTGATCTACATGTTATCATAAACATCAGATACTCGTTCCAGTGAGTATGTTAATGATTGTGATTAGTTTAAAACACTTAGAATTAACCTTGCATATCAAAACTAATCAAACTAATCACCTACCTTGTCATAATCAAATGGTTTAAACCACTATAACCATTGTTATGATTCCATGCAAACCGGGCATTACAACGGCTCAAAACAAGGATTTACCCATTAACAATTCGAGTTTGTCATTTATAATCAATCCTCGCCATCATCTAGGCAATAATCAACAACCCTAACTATATTATCACGTTCAAAAACAAGATTTAATCATTCATTATCAATCTAGAAGGTTAAAAGGAACCGTTACCAATTCAGATGGAGTTCTGCGTGTAAAGAGACGATCCGGACTTGTATTAACGATCCTTGGTGCGATCCACGTGATTAAGAGGCTTCAAAATTGAAGTGTTTATGGATTGGAAGGTGATTTTCGTGGGTGAGGTGCTGCTCGTTGAAGATAAGAACAAAAAAATGAGACATCTAGATGAAACTTGACTTTTTAAACCATTTTTGCGATCTGCTGTCACGGGGCGCATCGCCCCACGCCAGACGGCGAAGTGGGGCGTACCGCACGGACCCATGGCGGCCAGATTTGTCACTTTTCTATTTTATCTTCATTTCGCGATTTCGGACAATCCGTAACTCCATTTCGCGCACGGTTTTCGCCCACGTTCACCATTTCTCGCATACTTTCATCCTGGAATAGTTTCGTCTGTCAAATCAACGTGGATTTCATGCGCGATCAAATGTGCTAAATCTTCGGCTGTTACAAATCTACCCTCCTTACAATAGGTTTCGTCCTCGAAACCTGTCACGTTTCAAACAAATGTGGGTAGAGTCGTTTCTTCTCATCTTTAGTCTCCCATGTAGCCTCCGGTTCTTTTTGGTGTTTCCATTAAACCGTAATTTGTCTGATTGTCTTGTTATGCAATTGTTTTTCTTTCCTGTTAACAATTGCCACAGGTTCTTCTATGTAGCTTAACATTTCATCAACTTCAATATCGTTTAATGGTACATATCCTACATCATCCGCTAGACATTTTCTTAAGTGTGACACGTGGATTGACGGATGAATTTCACTCAACTTATCAAGAGGATATAATCGATAGGCTATCCTATCGACTCGTACCATTACTCAAAAGGGTCCAATAAACTCAAACTTTGTTTTCCTCTTTTTCTGAATCTAATAATTCCTCTTCATAGTGAAGCCTTAAACAATACCTGATCGCCTTTCTCGACTCTATTGGTCTTTGTTTTTTGTCAGCATAGGACTTTTATCAATCTTGTGCAACTTTCCTCCATACTTAACTAGTTGAAACTTTTCAATTAATCTTACTATTACCACTAATGGTAAATGATCCTTTAAAGAAACATGTGCCTGCTCGTTTGCCAGACACTTCCTAATCATCATACAACCACTACTACCAAGCGTAACCATGGGCTTATGCCGGCAAAAGGCTCCATAACCGTTGATCTGACCCGCCGAAGCGTTCTGCATATCCATAATTACCCAGTAACAAGTACTGGAGCAACCATACTTACCCAATACGAATATGGAAGCAACGTCATATTTACCCCATACGAATATTGAAGCAACATCATATTTACCCCATAACAAGCACGGGAGCAACCATCCTTGATCATAACATGATATACTAGCACTATAACATCATTCAACATAACATCGCACATTATCCTAATAACATAAGATTACTCATAACATGCTTTGCTAGTATCATATCATCATAACATCCTAGCATCATACCTTATCATGCTAGCAACATATCATCATGGCATCGTGAACACATTATGCTAGCATATAACCATCATAGCATCATACTTTCATCCTAGCAGCCTAGGATTTCATCCTAACACCTATAATTGTCATCATGCCATGTTATCATACAATTCATCATCATAACTTACTAACATGCATTCATCATACTTAACATACTTTCATGCATAATTCGTGCTACCACCTAAACGTGTATACATAGTCATGACATATCATCATTCGTTCATCAGCATCATAAACACAGAAAAACATAAACATAATTGTCACACCCCCAAATTCTCAACTAACGGAATTATACCGTTTGGGAACGTGACAAACCAGGATCTCAGATCATTAGACATAACGAAGACCTCTATATGAATTTCAAAACATATGTTGGTCTAAAACTGTAATATCAAAGTTTCAATGTTTGCGGAAGCGTTTTAAAACCAATAACAATACGTAACGGTTTGAAAATGTAAAGTACAATTTCAAAAACCTTCCATGTCTTAATTGAACAAAACTAAAACACTTGAATTGAAATGCATGCATGAGACCCAACATCCTAGTCCCTGTTTGTCCTTGCTTGTGTCTTAGTGTCCTGAGAAAACATGTAAATCAAGTCAACACAATGGTTGGTGCATACACAGGTTTAATCATTCACAATGTTCAAAACAGCAGTTTGAATATTAAGTTTGTAGATAACATAATCACACATGCACAGTCATGATAGCTAGTCATATAAACTATTTACACAAGTGGTCGACACCGAAGCTGACGAGTTGCCATGCTATAGCATGTTTTTGCCTTAACACTATTGTCTAGCACGAACAATAGCAATGTGTGTGTTTGGTCAGTCAAACACCTGCGTAGATCCCATCTACCAAGTGAGGTTTGTCAAACCCAATAGATCTATCTTCAACTACCACGCTTTGCACTCCGGCAAATTAAACGGTTCGAAATAGAAGGCTTTGTAATGCTATGTTTGCACTTATAGTAAACAGCTAACTCATGCAAGTGATATGTATCTAAAAATGTTTGTTGCACATGTTTTCTCCCCCAAAACAGTTAAAATAAGAAAGGGGCCGTGTACGCACCTGTGAATGTGAGTAGAATGATCAAATGCTCGCGAAATCACTTAGTTTAACTTCTACGAAGAATCTGCGTTATTTACGATAACGTTTCGTTATTTGAGATGTCCAATCGTGTTTGTGATCACATACGTGTCATCACACGTATGTTAGTATGTTTGAAACGTACATACTAAAGCACGCATGAATTTTTATTTCGTTTGTTTAGAACGTATAAATATATATACGATTAACTTAAACACACATAAATATACACGATCGCAGTTTTGATTAAAAATATAAATTTTATCATTTCATTTTGATCGGGATTTCGTTATGGTTCCAACGCAACTTGAACGGGTTAAATCGGAGTTCAAACGGAGAAGTTATGGTTAAAATATTAAAAGAATGGTTTAAATTCCAAAATTGTCAAGGGCAAGGGTTGAACCCTTGACCTCTCGAACCAAACACCCAAACCCTACCAACTGATCTGCTATTCCATTTGTAAATGGATTGGTTTTTAAATGCTTTTAAACACCAACCTTTAGGTTCCCCCTTTGTTAACCTTAACCGAACCAATTGTCTCTAATTGACCCATGATTCGAGTAAATTCGAGTCCACCACCATGGGGCTTTTGTTTCACATTTCCAGGGGATCCTAAGGTAGTTTTTAATTCACCCAATGGTTCAATTAATCACCCCAATTCAGTCCCGAACAAATTCGGATTCGAACATCCCAACCCCCGGTTCAAGTTAGTCGAATTCGAAACTTTTAATCCTCAAAATCATAGGTTTTTTCATCCTTGCATCAAACCGAACCCATGTATATAGTTTAATTTGATTTCTAATATGGCTTTCATCGAAAACCCCAAATCATATTAATCTAGAAACCCTAGAACATGAAATCATGAAATCTATAGTTCTTTGATGAAATTCACATAAGGTTATCATTAATCGGAACATTCTGAACCTACATGTACCATTTAATTAGATTTTTAAACACATCTAGACCGAAACCCCCAATTCGTATTCTCGTTAGAACCCTAGAACATAAACCCTTCAATTCGTTGATGATATATGAAATTGATATAGTTTTATCATCAATCGGGACCTTCTGAAGCTAAGGGTGTAATTCAATTTGATTTTTAAACTCATTTTAATAAAAACCCCCAAATTGTCTCAAACGATGAACCCTAGTAATCGGGTTCTATCAATTCGATACTAGAAGCGTGAATTATCATAGGGTTATTCTTAATCGGCATTTTTAGAGTGTGTAGGGGTGATTTCTTACCTGGTTTGATGTCCAATAGATGTAGTTCGACTAGAGGGTTGCTTTTCGATTGCCTCACGATCCAAATCTTATGTCCAAAGATTATGGGAACAAATTGATGTGATATTAAGACCCTAAGGAAGCCGACTAAATGTTCTGGATACCCAATTCGGGTGTTTAAAGTCGAATTACATACTCACCATGATTACAAGTGACGGTTACGACTTTAAAAGGTTTAATTGACTTCAATTCGATAATTAAAAGGTTTTATAACGTATAGAAGGTGTTAATTATCATCAAAGTGAGTTAAGTGAGTGTTGAATTTAGTTATTAACAATAATTTCATGCTAATTTCGAGTTTAACAGATCATATGGCTGAAATTTTGACTTTTACAAGTCAAAATTAATTAACTTTCATACTTGAAATTTTAATCCTATTTAATTGAATGTTTTAGGATAATTTTTATTCACTTACAGTCCCTCTAGTTTGTTTTTGTGCGATTAGTTATCATTTCGGTTAATTTCTGATTACCGAATTTAACCGCGAATTGCCGGATTTTCACCAATTAAGTCCATTAAAACATTTTTGGGCTAAATTAACCCAATTGAGCTTCTTAAATACAATTGGGCCTATTCCGGACTCATAGGGCCTACCTTGAGTCTATTGGGCCTTCCGTGGCCTTACTGGGCCTTCTTGGGCCTTACTGGGCCTTACGTATCTTGTTGGGCCTGTGATCTCACCATATTCAGTTAACGAATTTAACTCAGAAAGTCGAATTGTCACATCATCCCCTTGTTGAAGGAATTTTCGTCCCGAAAATTAGTAAATGTTAGGAGTAGTTAGGAAACTACTTACGAGTTTAAATCGTACGTGTTAGTGTGATTTGATCATTCTGTGTGCTTGTGTGTACTCACACACAAAGTCTAATGCTTGCAACATCACAATTCAACGTGATCGTTCAATGTAACTGTTTGCGTGTACACTAGTTAGTTCACCTAACTGTGACTGTTTGTGTTTGATCATACTGTGTTGTGTAACCTCACACATAGTGAGTGTCTATAACTGTTTGTACTATGCAACCCCGCACATAGCAAAATGTGTGTAACTAATCATGCATGTACTACCATAACATGTAACCTATGAAATGTAGCACATAAAATGTATAAAATGTCATGTAGCACAAATGTTTGTACTAAAACCAATTGAATAAAGTGTTTGTATACTGTACTATGTAATCTCACACATAGCAAATGTTTGAATGTAGTCGACAAAATAGAAACTTCCAAAATTCATGCGTACCTGTAAATTCACGATTACATGGGCCCCTGTACTCGTCAATTTACCTTACACAATTATTCTGGTTCCTTCTATTTGTAGTACTACTATTGTTTAATCGCTCATGATTGTACCACCATGAAATGTAGTACATTGTTTGAAATCAATCATGTATGTACTAATATGAAATGTTTGTGTTTGCATTCTGCAAAGCTGGTGTTCAGCACAATTGTTCCTACTAATTTCAATAGTATCATGTGTTTGTGCTTACAGTTTGAAATCTGAAATGTTAAAGTGTGAAATACCACATCATCCCCTTGTTGAAGGAAATTTCGTCCCGAAATTTAACGTGCATACTTAATGTTTGTTGTTGTTTTGAATGAGTGGGGATACTTTTTCACCATAATTTCTGTTGGTCCTTCAATAAATCGTAAACGTTCATCTACTTGTATTTCTTCCAACGGTACAATCAATGTCTCATTAGAAAGACATTTCTTTAAGTTCGATACGTTAAAAACATCATGAACTCCACTGAGTTCATTCGGTAGTTTGAGTTGATACGCAACCGATCTCAAAAGGTCCTACGTAACGTGGACTAAGCTTTCCGCGTTTGCCGACTCGTATCACACCTTTCCAAGGTGATACTTTTAGAAGAACTCGGTCACCTACTTGAAATTCCAACGGTTTACGACGTTTGTCAGCATAACTCTTCTGTCGATCCCGAGTCGCTGGCATACACGGTAAGTGGTTTCCCCAGCTATCATTAAAGTCAATTGCACATATATTCGAGTGTCTGAATCGTACGTTTACTCTGACCGTCTGTTTGTGGGTAATATGTTGTACTCATGCCTAAACGAGTTCCGAAGGCCTTATGGAGTGATTTCCAAAAGATGGAAATAAATCGAGCATCCCGATCTGATATGATGGAAATTGGCACGCCATGTCGTGCTACCACCTCCTTGATGTAAATACGAGTCAGTTTCTCCATCTTGTCGGTTTTCTTGATTGCTAAGAAGTGTGCAGATTTCGTTAATCGATCGACAATTACCCATATCGTATCACAACCGCTCGGTGTACGGGGTAACTTAGTAATGAAATCCATCGAAATTTGTTCCCATTTCCACATTGGTATCTCTGGTTGTTGCAGTAAACCAGATGGCTTCTGATATTCAACTTTGACTTTCGAACAAGTCAAACATTTGCTAACGTACTTAGCAATGTCAGCTTTCATGTGAGGCCATCAATACAGTGCCTTCAAGTCATGATACATCTTGTCTGATCCCGGATGGACTGAATATCTGGACTTGTGTGCTTCATCCATCATGAGTTCCCTTAAACCTTGTCAGGTAAATCTGTATGTATCGTCATCATAAGTGCGCGAACCCGTCTTGTTGAAGTATCTTTTCTGCTCAAAGCATCGGCTACCACATTAGCCTTTCCCGGGTGATAATTAATCGCGCATTCGTAATCGTTCAACAACTCAACCTATCGTCGATGTCTCATATTAAGCTCCTTCTGATCAAAAATATGTTGCAAACTCTTATGATCAGTGTAAATGGTACACTTAGTTCCATATAGGTAATGCCTCCAAATCTTCAAAGCAAAAACCATTGCTCCTAACTCCAAGTCATGAGTTGTATAATTCCTTTCGTGCGTTCGTAGTTGTCTTGAAGCAATCACTTTATCACATTGCATCAGTACACATCCCAAACTCTGTGCAGATGCATCACAACACACCACAAAGTCTTCCGTCCCTTTTGGTAAGGACAGAATCGGTGCACTGCAGAGTTTCTGTTTTAATAATTGGAATGCAGTTTTCTGTTTATCCGTCCAGTTATACTTCGTTCCCTTATGCGTAAGAGCTGTGAATGGTTGAGTGATCTTTGAGAAACCCTCAATGAATCGTCGGTATCAACCCACCAAACCAAAGAATTCTCGTACCTCGGTAGGGGTCTTTGGCGCTTCTCACTTCTTAATCGCTTCAACCTTTGTTGGATCAACATGTATGACCTTTTCGTTGACTATATGACCCAAGAATTGTACTTCTCGCATCCAGAAGTCACATTTCGAGAACTTTAGCGTACAATTGTTCTTGTTTCAGTAATTCTAATAGCAATCGGAGATGTTCAGCGTGTTCCTCCTCCTGGACTCTTAGTTGATGATAACCAGACCTGAGATCAATCTTCGAGTAGTAACTCGAACCTTGCAACTAATCGAACAGATCGTCAATTCTGGGTAACGGATACCGGTTCTTGATAGTAACCTCGTTCAATTCCCGGTAATCGATACACATACGGAAAGTCCCGTCCTTCTTCTTAACAAACAAAACGGAAGCTCCCCATAGTGAAAAAAAAAAAAAACTATATCGTATGAAGCCCTTATCCAACAACTCTTGCAGTTGTGTAGATAATTCTTGCATCTCAGACGGTGCGAGTCGATAAGGCGCCCTAGCTATCGGTGCTGCGTCTGGTGTAAGATCGATTCGATATTCCACCTGTCCTATAGGCGGTAATCCCGGTAGGTCTTCTGGAAATACTTCAGGAAATTTACAAACTACTGGGATGTCTTCTATCTTCTTCACAACTACCGGCTTCTCAGTTATAAGTGCTATTTTCGTATGACCTTTACGCAGACATTTGTATGCTTTCATACAAGATATGAGACGCAGTGGCGTACTGCTCTTCTCACCTTGTACGTACAGTGCCTCCTCATGTGAAAGCGGTATACGAACGATCTCCTGATGTCATACTATTTCAGCCTGGTGTTTGAACAACCAGTCCATGTCCATGACTACATCAAAACTGCCTAAAGCGGTAATCATAAAGTCAATGTCATGTGTTTGACCCATCAAGTCAAGAACACATCCTTTATGAATATAGTTTGCAACAACTAACTTATCATTAGCTAGTTCTATAATGTATGGGTTTTCTAAAGCAGTAGGACTAATACTTAGCAATGCACAAGATTTGCTAGATACCAAAACCCCGATCTGCATCAGTGTCAAATATCAATAAGGCAGAATGATAATTCAAGAGAAACGTACCCGTAACAGCGTTGGGATCTTCCCGTGCCTGACGTCCTCCAATCACAAAAGCCCTGTTCTAGCAATATTTGTGTTGTTGTTGCTGTTTCCTTTTGTAGTTAAGTCATTAGCCACTCTTTTCTTGAGTTGTGGGCACTCCTTCTTGAAATGTCCAGGTATGCCACACTCAAAACATCCTTTCTGTGTGTTGCTACGGTCGAGTGGGCTTGCCTGCAGTTCCCCTCGACAGTCTTTTGCTACGTGACCCATCTTTCTGCATCGCTGACATCGGTACTTGTCACATTGCTTCCCAAAGTGATGGAATCCACATTTGTTACACTTCGGGCATCTACCCTTATACCCTCCCGATGTCTGTTGGTTATTGTTTGGATTGTGATGAGTCTTGTTGAATTCCTGTTTGCGATTTTTCTGAAATGACTGCTGAGTGAAATTCTTGGAATCAATGCTATTCCATTTTCTTTTGTGGTCTCTCACTTTAGCTGTTACTGTTCGTTTGGGTAGTGTCCCTCGTTGCATCGCTTGATCAGTCAGTTGGTGTGCCAGTTGAACAGCTTGCTGTATGGTAGTAGGGTTTGCAGACATGATCAATTTTCGGACCTGAGATACCAGCCCTCCAATGTATCTCTTGATCCACTTGCTAGATGGGGTTGCCCTGTGCGGTAAGAGTCTTGCTAATTGCTGGAATCGAGTAGTGTATTCCTCAATATTAGAACCCTTCATCTTGAGTTGCCCGTATTCATCCTCAAGTTTTTGCATTTCATTACGGGAACAATACTCCTCCTGCAACAGGATTTTTAATCCGATCCAAGTAAGTGCATTGGCTGTATTCAAACCGAGTGTCTGTACGATAGAGTTCCACCATGCCAAGGCTGAACCCTCCAGAGTACCAATAGCGTATCTGACCTTGTTTTCTTCCGGACAATTGCACATCTCAAACACCGATTCTAACTGTTCAATCCATCGCAGAAGTCCAACGGCTCCTTCCGATCCTTTGAAATTACGTGGTTTGCAGTCCAAGAATGTCTTGAACGTGCACATTTGTGGGTTTACCAGTCCCCTCGTTGAATCATGTGGTCCTGTTTGGTATGTTTGCGTATAGTTTGTGATTGTCTCGGTAATTCGAGTTTTAATAAGTGCCTCAACTTCCGTTGCGGTCATGTTAATGTTTCCTCCAACCATGATCTTCCTATTTACAAATACACATAATGAGACTACACCCATCGCATAATCATCACTCATGCACAAAGTAAATATGTAACACACTACTATAGCCATTAAGGTAACAATTCTTAATCATTTATGATAAACTAGTGCTTACAATTGTTTGTCAAAGAGACGCAAAACAACTAAACACGGAATCTACTTTTATGAGTACAACCCACCCATATAAGTTTGTTAATTGAAAGGTAAATAACATAAAGTAGCTAAACTCCAGCATTTGGTGGTGCAACACTAGGAGATGAATCAGCCTGTTCTGGTGGACCACTCTCTGCACCATGATCATACTGTATATGTTCGGTAACAAGTATCAATGCTTGCTCGGCCAAATCCCCGACTACATTAGTTCCATCTATAGCCGCATTAGATAGTGCAATGGCCTCTTCGGCCCTTGCCTCGGCCATAGCCGCACGTAGTTCCGTCTCTTGTTGTCGTGCCTCGGCCATAGTTGCACGAAATTCAGCATCTTGAAGTCGGTTGGTGAGTTCAACAATAGTATTTCGCATCATTTCCACATCCTCCACCAGATTCTCATGTAACTCATCTGTACAAATCAGTTCCTCCTTAAGACTCCTCCATTTATCCATAATCCAGTTGTTGCTTTCCAACAATCCTGTGATTGCCTCTGCCGCCTCGCGCATATTACGGATCTCTCGATCCATACGTGCCACGAATGCAGCAAATGCTTGCTCTAGCGGATACCCTAGAGCCGGTAATGTCCAAATGCCAGTAGTAGATGAAGTAGCGGATGGAGGAGGCACTCTCTCCTCGCGTACCCAGCTACGGATGAGATCAGGGAACCATTGCCAATAATGGCTGCTCCCTCTGGGTCTAATGTGAATATCCTCGCCATAGTGAATAGTATCATCCACTGGCTCCAGTTTCCTCTTCTTAGCTGCTTCAATTTCCACATGTGACTCCTCATCAAGAATAGGCTTAGACGATGATGCCATATCTGTTACATAATGCCATATGTAAGTGCATACAAACTATCGTGTAAGCAAGTGTGTCTAATGTCTACAGTTATAGTCTAAGTCTACCAATGCAAACCTAGTTCGCTATAACCAATGTCTCTGATACCAATCTGTCACACCCCCAAATTCTCAACTAACGGAATTATACCGTTTGGGAACGTGACAAACCAGGATCTCAGATCATTAGACATAACAAAGACCTCTATATGAATTTCAAAACATATGTTGGTCTAAAACTGTAATATCAAAGTTTCGATGTTTGCGGAAGCGTTTTAAAACCAATAACAATACGTAACGGTTTGAAAATGTAAAGTACAATTTCAAAAACCTTCCATGTCTTAATTGAACAAAACTAAAACACTTGAATTGAAATGCATGCATGAGACCCAACATCCTAGTCCCTGCTTGTCCTTGCTTGTGTCTTAGTGTCCTGAGAAAACATGTAAATCAAGTCAACACAATGGTTGGTGCATACACAGGTTTAATCATTCACAATGTTCAAAACAGCAGTTTGAATATTAAGTTTGTAGATAACATAATCACACATGCACAGTCATGATAGCTAGTCATATAAACTATTTACACAAGTGGTCGACACCGAAGCTGACGAGTTGCCATGCTATAGCATGTTTTTGCCTTAACACTATTGTCTAGCACGAACAATAGCAATGTGTGTGTTTGGTCAGTCAAACACCTGCGTAGATCCCATCTACCAAGTGAGGTTTGTCAAACCCAATAGATCTATCTTCAACTACCACGCTTTGCACTCCGGCAAATTAAACGGTTCGAAATAGAAGGCTTTGTAATGCTATGTTTGCACTTATAGTAAACAGCTAACTCATGCAAGTGATATGTATCTAAAAATGTTTGTTGCACATGTTTTCTCCCCCAAAACAGTTAAAATAAGAAAGGGGCCGTGTACGCACCTGTGAATGTGAGTAGAATGATCAAATGCTCGCGAAATCACTTAGTTTAACTTCTACGAAGAATCTGCGTTATTTACGATAACGTTTCGTTATTTGAGATGTCCAATCGTGTTTGTGATCACATACGTGTCATCACACGTATGTTAGTATGTTTGAAACGTACATACTAAAGCACGCATGAATTTTTATTTCGTTTGTTTAGAACGTATAAATATATATACGATTAACTTAAACACACATAAATATACGCGATCGCAGTTTTGATTAAAAATATAAATTTTATCATTTCATTTTGATCGGGATTTCGTTAAGGTTCCAACGCAACTTGAACGGGTTAAATCGGAGTTCAAACGGAGAAGTTATGGTTAAAATATTAAAAGAATGGTTTAAATTCCAAAATTGTCAAGGGCAAGGGTTGAACCCTTGACCTCTCGAACCAAACACCCAAACCCTACCAACTGATCTGCTATTCCATTTGTAAATGGACTGGTTTTTAAATGGTTTTAAACACCAACCTTCAGGTTCCCCCTTTGTTAACCTTAACCGAACCAATTGTCTCTAATTGACCCATGATTCGAGTAAATTCGAGTCCACCACCATGGGGCTTTTGTTTCACATATCCAGGGGATCCTAAGGTAGTTTTTAATTCACCCAATGGTTCAATTAATCACCCCAATTCAGTCCCGAACAAATTCGGATTCGAACATCCCAACCCCCGGTTCAAGTTAGTCGAATTCGAAACTTTTAATCCTCAAAATCATAGGGTTTTTCATCCTTGCATCAAACCGAACCCATGTATATAGTTTAATTTGATTTCTAATATAGCTTTCATCGAAAACCCCAAATCATATTAATCTAGAAACCCTAGAACATGAAATCATGAAATCTATAGTTCTTTGATGAAATTCACATAAGGTTATCATTAATCGGAACATTCTGAACCTACATGTACCATTTAATTAGATTTTAAACACATCTAGACCGAAACCCCCAATTCGTATTCTCGTTAGAACCCTAGAACATAAACCCTTCAATTCGTTGATGATATATGAAATTGATATAGTTTTATCATCAATCGGGACCTTCTGAAGCTAAGGGTGTAATTCAATTTGATTTTTAAACTCATTTTAATAAAAACCCCCAAATTGTCTCAAACGATGAACCCTAGTAATCGGGTTCTATCAATTCGATACTAGAATCGTGAATTATCATAGGGTTATTCTTAATCGGCATTTTTAGAGTGTGTAGGGGTGATTTCTTACCTGGTTTGATGTCCAATAGATGTAGTTCGACTAGAGGGTTGCTTTTCGATTGCCTCACGATCCAAATCTTATGTCCAAAGATTATGGGAACAAATTGATGTGATATTAAGACCCTAAGGAAGCCGACTAAATGTTCTGGATACCCAATTCGGGTGTTTAAAGTCGAATTACATACTCACCATGATTACAAGTGACGGTTACGACTTTAAAAGGTTTAATTGACTTCAATTCGATAATTAAAAGGTTTTATAACGTATAGAAGGTGTTAATTATCATCAAAGTGAGTTAAGTGAGTGTTGAATTTAGTTATTAACAATAATTTCATGCTAATTTCGAGTTTAACAAATCATATGGCTGAAATTTTGACTTTTACAAGTCAAAATTAATTAACTTTCATACTTGAAATTTTAATCCTATTTAATTGAATGTTTTAGGATAATTTTTATTCACTTACAGTCCCTCTAGTTTGTTTTTGTGCGATTAGTTATCATTTCGGTTAATTTCTGATTACCGAATTTAACCGCGAATTGCCGGATTTTCACCAATTAAGTCCATTAAAACATTTTTGGGCTAAATTAACCCAATTGAGCTTCTTAAATACAATTGGGCCTATTCCGGACTCATAGGGCCTACCTTGAGTCTATTGGGCCTTCCGTGGCCTTACTGGGCCTTCTTGGGCCTTACTGGGCCTTACGTATCTTGTTGGGCCTGTGATCTCACCATATTCAGTTAACGAATTTAACTCAGAAAGTCGAATTGTCACATCATCCCCTTGTTGAAGGAATTTCCGTCCCGAAAATTAGTAAATGTTAGGAGTAGTTAGGAAACTACTTACGAGTTTAAATCGTACGTGTTAGTGTGATTTGATCATTCTGTGTGCTTGTGTGTACTCACACACAAAGTCTAATGCTTGCAACATCACAATTCAACGTGATCGTTCAATGTAACTGTTTGCGTGTACACTAGTTAGTTCACCTAACTGTGACTGTTTGTGTTTGATCATACTGTGTTGTGTAACCTCACACATAGTGAGTGTCTATAACTGTTTGTACTATGCAACCCCGCACATAGCAAAATGTGTGTAACTAATCATGCATGTACTACCATAGCATGTAACCTATGAAATGTAGCACATAAAATGTATAAAATGTCATGTAGCACAAATGTTTGTACTAAAACCAATTGAATAAAGTGTTTGTATACTGTACTATGTAATCTCACACATAGCAAATGTTTGAATGTAGTCGACAAAATAGAAACTTCCAAAATTCATGCGTACCTGTAAATTCACGATTACATGGGCCCCTGTACTCGTCAATTTACCTTACACAATTATTCTGGTTCCTTCTATTTGTAGTACTACTATTGTTTAATCGCTCATGATTGTACCACCATGAAATGTAGTACATTGTTTGAAATCAATCATGTATGTACTAATATGAAATGTTTGTGTTTGCATTCTGCAAAGCTGGTGTTCAGCACAATTGTTCCTACTAATTTCAATAGTATCATGTGTTTGTGCTTACAGTTTGAAATCTGAAATGTTAAAGTGTGAAATACCACATCATCCCCTTGTTGAAGGAAATTTCGTCCCGAAATTTAACGTGCATACTTAATGTTTGTTGTTGTTTTGAATGAGTGGGGATACTTTTTCACCATAATTTCTGTTGGTCCTTCAATAAATCGTAAACGTTCATCTACTTGTATTTCTTCCAACGGTACAATCAATGTCTCATTAGAAAGACATTTCTTTAAGTTCGATACGTTAAAAACATCATGAACTCCACTGAGTTCATTCGGTAGTTTGAGTTGATACGCAACCGATCTCAAAAGGTCCTACGTAACGTGGACTAAGCTTTCCGCGTTTGCCGACTCGTATCACACCTTTCCAAGGTGATACTTTTAGAAGAACTCGGTCACCTACTTGAAATTCCAACGGTTTACGACGTTTGTCAGCATAACTCTTCTGTCGATCCCGAGTCGCTGGCATACACGGTAAGTGGTTTCCCCAGCTATCATTAAAGTCAATTGCACATATATTCGAGTGTCTGAATCGTACGTTTACTCTGACCGTCTGTTTGTGGGTAATATGTTGTACTCATGCCTAAACGAGTTCCGAAGGCCTTATGGAGTGATTTCCAAAAGATGGAAATAAATCGAGCATCCCGATCTGATATGATGGAAATTGGCACGCCATGTCGTGCTACCACCTCCTTGATGTAAATACGAGTCAGTTTCTCCATCTTGTCGGTTTCCTTGATTGCTAAGAAGTGTGCAGATTTCGTTAATCGATCGACAATTACCCATATCGTATCACAACCGCTCGGTGTACGCGGTAACTTAGTAATGAAATCCATCGAAATTTGTTCCCATTTCCACATTGGTATCTCTGGTTGTTGCAGTAAACCAGATGGCTTCTGATATTCAACTTTGACTTTCGAACAAGTCAAACATTTGCTAACGTACTTAGCAATGTCAGCTTTCATGTGAGGCCATCAATACAGTGCCTTCAAGTCATGATACATCTTGTCTGATCCCGGATGGACTGAATATCTGGACTTGTGTGCTTCATCCATCACGAGTTCCCTTAAACCTTGTCAGGTAAATCTGTATGTATCGTCATCATAAGTGCGCGAACCCGTCTTGTTGAAGTATCTTTTCTGCTCAAAGCATCGGCTACCACATTAGCCTTTCCCGGGTGATAATTAATCGCGCATTCGTAATCGTTCAACAACTCAACCTATCGTCGCTGTCTCATATTAAGCTCCTTCTGATCAAAAATATGTTGCAAACTCTTATGATCAGTGTAAATGGTACACTTAGTTCCATATAGGTAATGCCTCCAAATCTTCAAAGCAAAAACCATTGCTCCTAACTCCAAGTCATGAGTTGTATAATTCCTTTCGTGCGTTCGTAGTTGTCTTGAAGCAATCACTTTATCACATTGCATCAGTACACATCCCAAACTCTGTGCAGATGCATCACAACACACCACAAAGTCTTCCGTCCCTTTTGGTAAGGACAGAATCGGTGCACTGCAGAGTTTCTGTTTTAATAATTGGAATGCAGTTTTCTGTTTATCCGTCCAGTTATACTTCGTTCCCTTATGCGTAAGAGCTGTGAATGGTTGAGTGATCTTTGAGAAACCCTCAATGAATCGTCGGTATCAACCCACCAAACCAAAGAATTCTCGTACCTCGGTAGGGGTCTTTGGCGCTTCTCACTTCTTAATCGCTTCAACCTTTGTTGGATCAACATGTATGACCTTTTCGTTGACTATATGACCCAAGAATTGTACTTCTCGCATCCAGAAGTCACATTTCGAGAACTTTAGCGTACAATTGTTCTTGTTTCAGTAATTCTAATAGCAATCAGAGATGTTCAGCGTGTTCCTCCTCCTGGACTCTTAGTTGATGATAACCAGACCTGAGATCAATCTTCGAGTAGTAACTCGAACCTTGCAACTGATCGAACAGATCGTCAATTCTGGGTAACGGATACCGGTTCTTGATAGTAACCTCGTTCAATTCCCGGTAATCGATAAACATACGGAAAGTCCCGTCCTTCTTCTTAACAAACAAAACGGAAGCTCCCCATAGTGAAAAAAAAAAAAAAAAACTAGATCGTATGAAGCCCTTATCCAACAACTCTTGCAGTTGTGTAGATAATTCTTGCATCTCAGACGGTGCGAGTCGATAAGGCGCCCTAGCTATCGGTGCTGCGTCTGGTGTAAGATCGATTCGATATTCCACCTGTCCTATAGGCGGTAATCCCGGTAGGTCTTCTGGAAATACTTCAGGAAATTCACAAACTACTGGGATGTCTTCTATCTTCTTCACAACTACCGGCTTCTCAGTTATAAGTGTTATTTTCGTATGACCTTTACGCAGACATTTGTATGCTTTCATACAAGATATGAGACGCAGTGGCGTACTGCTCTTCTCACCTTGTACGTACAGTGCCTCCTCATGTGAAAGCGGTATACGAACGATCTCCTGATGTCATACTATTTCAGCCTGGTGTTTGAACAACCAGTCCATGTCCATGACTACATCAAAACTGCCTAAAGCGGTAATCATAAAGTCAATGTCATGTGTTTGACCCATCAAGTCAAGAACACATCCTTTATGAATATAGTTTGCAACAACTAACTTATCATTAGCTAGTTCTATAATGTATGGGTTTTCTAAAGCAGTAGGACTAATACTTAGCAATGCACAAGATTTGCTAGATACCAAAACCCCGATCTGCATCAGTGTCAAATATCAATAAGGCAGAATGATAATTCAAGAGAAACGTACCCGTAACAGCGTTGGGATCTTCCCGTGCCTGACGTCCTCCAATCACAAAAGCCCTGTTCTAGCAATATTTGTGTTGTTGTTGCTGTTTCCTTTTGTAGTTAAGTCATTAGCCACTCTTTTCTTGAGTTGTGGGCACTCCTTCTTGAAATGTCCAGGTATGCCACACTCAAAACATCCTTTCTGTGTGTTGCTACGGTCGAGTGGGCTTGCCTGCAGTTCCCCTCGACAGTCTTTTGCTACGTGACCCATCTTTCTGCATCGCTGACATCGGTACTTGTCACATTGCTTCCCAAAGTGATGGAATCCACATTTGTTACACTTCGGGCATCTACCCTTATACCCTCCCGATGTCTGTTGGTTATTGTTTGGATTGTGATGAGTCTTGTTGAATTCCTGTTTGCGATTTTTCTGAAATGACTGCTGAGTGAAATTCTTGGAATCAATGCTATTCCATTTTCTTTTGTGGTCTCTCACTTTAGCTGTTACTGTTCGTTTGGGTAGTGTCCCTCGTTGCATCGCTTGATCAGTCAGTTGGTGTGCCAGTTGAACAGCTTGCTGTATGGTAGTAGGGTTTGCAGATATGATCAATTTTCGGACCTGAGATACCAGCCCTCCAATGTATCTCTTGATCCACTTGCTAGATGGGGTTGCCCTGTGCGGTAAGAGTCTTGCTAATTGCTGGAATCGAGTAGTGTATTCCTCAATATTAGAACCCTTCATCTTGAGTTGCCCGTATTCATCCTCAAGTTTTTGCATTTCATTACGGGAACAATACTCCTCCTGCAACAGGATTTTTAATCCGATCCAAGTAAGTGCATTGGCTGTATTCAAACCGAGTGTCTGTACGATAGAGTTCCACCATGCCAAGGCTGAACCCTCCAGAGTACCAATAGCGTATCTGACCTTGTTTTCTTCCGGACAATTGCACATCTCAAACACCGATTCTAACTGTTCAATCCATCGCAGAAGTCCAACGGCTCCTTCCGATCCTTTGAAATTACGTGGTTTGCAGTCCAAGAATGTCTTGAACGTGCACATTTGTGGGTTTACCAGTCCCCTCGTTGAATCATGTGGTCCTGTTTGGTATGTTTGCGTATAGTTTGTGATTGTCTCGGTAATTCGAGTTTTAATAAGTGCCTCAACTTCCGTTGCGGTCATGTTAATGTTTCCTCCAACCATGATCTTCCTATTTACAAATACACATAATGAGACTACACCCATCGCATAATCATCACTCATGCACAAAGTAAATATGTAACACACTACTATAGCCATTAAGGTAACAATTCTTAATCATTTATGATAAACTAGTGCTTACAATTGTTTGTCAAAGAGACGCAAAACAACTAAACACGGAATCTACTTTTATGAGTACAACCCACCCATATAAGTTTGTTAATTGAAAGGTAAATAACATAAAGTAGCTAAACTCCAGCATTTGGTGGTGCAACACTAGGAGATGAATCAGCCTGTTCTGGTGGACCACTCTCTGCACCATGATCATACTGTATATGTTCGGTAACAAGTATCAATGCTTGCTCGGCCAAATCCCCGACTACATTAGTTCCATCTATAGCCGCATTAGATAGTGCAATGGCCTCTTCGGCCCTTGCCTCGGCCATAGCCGCACGTAGTTCCGTCTCTTGTTGTCGTGCCTCGGCCATAGTTGCACGAAATTCAGCATCTTGAAGTCGGTTGGTGAGTTCAACAATAGTATTTCGCATCATTTCCACATCCTCCACCAGATTCTCATGTAACTCATCTGTACAAATCAGTTCCTCCTTAAGACTCCTCCATTTATCCATAATCCAGTTGTTGCTTTCCAACAATCCTGTGATTGCCCCTGCCGCCTCGCGCATATTACGGATCTCTCGATCCATACGTGCCACGAATGCAGCAAATGCTTGCTCTAGCGGATACCCTAGAGCCGGTAATGTCCATATGCCAGTAGTAGATGAAGTAGCGGATGGAGGAGGCACTCTCTCCTCGCGTACCCAGCTACGGATGAGATCAGGGAACCATTGCCAATAATGGCTGCTCCCTCTGGGTCTAATGTGAATATCCTCGCCATAGTGAATAGTATCATCCACTGGCTCCAGTTTCCTCTTCTTAGCTGCTTCAGTTTCCACATGTGACTCCTCATCAAGAATACGCTTAGACGATGATGCCATATCTGTTACATAATGCTATATGTAAGTGCATACAAACTATCGTGTAAGCAAGTGTGTCTAATGTCTACAGTTATAGTCTAAGTCTACCAATGCAAACCTAGTTCGCTATAACCAATGTCTCTGATACCAATCTGTCACACCCCCAAATTCTCAACTAACGGAATTATACCGTTTGGGAACGTGACAAACCAGGATCTCAGATCATTAGACATAACGAAGACCTCTATATGAATTTCAAAACATATGTTGGTCTAAAACTGTAATATCAAAGTTTCGATGTTTGCGGAAGCGTTTTAAAACCAATAACAATACGTAACGGTTTGAAAATGTAAAGTACAATTTCAAAAACCTTCCATGTCTTAATTGAACAAAACTAAAACACTTGAATTGAAATGCATGCATGAGACCCAACATCCTAGTCCCTGCTTGTCCTTGCTTGTGTCTTAGTGTCCTGAGAAAACATGTAAATCAAGTCAACACAATGGTTGGTGCATACACAGGTTTAATCATTCACAATGTTCAAAACAGCAGTTTGAATATTAAGTTTGTAGATAACATAATCACACATGCACAGTCATGATAGCTAGTCATATAAACTATTTACACAAGTGGTCGACACCGAAGCTGACGAGTTGCCATGCTATAGCATGTTTTTGCCTTAACACTATTGTCTAGCACGAACAATAGCAATGTGTGTGTTTGGTCAGTCAAACACCTGCGTAGATCCCATCTACCAAGTGAGGTTTGTCAAACCCAATAGATCTATCTTCAACTACCACGCTTTGCACTCCGGCAAATTAAACGGTTCGAAATAGAAGGCTTTGTAATGCTATGTTTGCACTTATAGTAAACAGCTAACTCATGCAAGTGATATGTATCTAAAAATGTTTGTTGCACATGTTTTCTCCCCCAAAACAGTTAAAATAAGAAAGGGGCCGTGTACGCACCTGTGAATGTGAGTAGAATGATCAAATGCTCGCGAAATCACTTAGTTTAACTTCTACGAAGAATCTGCGTTATTTACGATAACGTTTCGTTATTTGAGATGTCCAATCGTGTTTGTGATCACATACGTGTCATCACACGTATGTTAGTATGTTTGAAACGTACATACTAAAGCACGCATGAATTTTTATTTCGTTTGTTTAGAACGTATAAATATATATACGATTAACTTAAACACACATAAATATACGCGATCGCAGTTTTGATTAAAAATATAAATTTTATCATTTCATTTTGATCGGGATTTCGTTAAGGTTCCAACGCAACTTGAACGGGTTAAATCGGAGTTCAAACGGAGAAGTTATGGTTAAAATATTAAAAGAATGGTTTAAATTCCAAAATTGTCAAGGGCAAGGGTTGAACCCTTGACCTCTCGAACCAAACACCCAAACCCTACCAACTGATCTGCTATTCCATTTGTAAATGGACTGGTTTTTAAATGGTTTTAAACACCAACCTTCAAGTTCCCCCTTTGTTAACCTTTACCGAACCAATTGTCTCTAATTGACCCATGATTCGAGTAAATTCGAGTCCACCACCATGGGGCTTTTGTTTCACATTTCCAGGGGATCCTAAGGTAGTTTTTAATTCACCCAATGGTTCAATTAATCACCCCAATTCAGTCCCGAACAAATTCGGATTCGAACATCCCAACCCCCGGTTCAAGTTAGTCGAATTCGAAACTTTTAATCCTCAAAATCATAGGGTTTTTCATCCTTGCATCAAACCGAACCCATGTATATAGTTTAATTTGATTTCTAATATGGCTTTCATCGAAAACCCCAAATCATATTAATCTAGAAACCCTAGAACATGAAATCATGAAATCTATAGTTCTTTGATGAAATTCACATAAGGTTATCATTAATCGGAACATTCTGAACCTACATGTACCATTTAATTAGATTTTTAAACACATCTAGACCGAAACCCCCAATTCGTATTCTCGTTAGAACCCTAGAACATAAACCCTTCAATTCGTTGATGATATATGAAATTGATATAGTTTTATCATCAATCGGGACCTTCTGAAGCTAAGGGTGTAATTCAATTTGATTTTTAAACTCATTTTAATAAAAACCCCCAAATTGTCTCAAACGATGAACCCTAGTAATCGGGTTCTATCAATTCGATACTAGAATCGTGAATTATCATAGGGTTATTCTTAATCGGCATTTTTAGAGTGTGTAGGGGTGATTTCTTACCTGGTTTGATGTCCAATAGATGTAGTTCGACTAGAGGGTTGCTTTTCGATTGCCTCACGATCCAAATCTTATGTCCAAAGATTATGGGAACAAATTGATGTGATATTAAGACCCTAAGGAAGCCGACTAAATGTTCTGGATACCCAATTAAAGTCGAATTACATACTCACCATGATTACAAGTGACGGTTACGACTTTAAAAGGTTTAATTGACTTCAATTCGATAATTAAAAGGTTTTATAACGTATAGAAGGTGTTAATTATCATCAAAGTGAGTTAAGTGAGTGTTGAATTTAGTTATTAACAATAATTTCATGCTAATTTCGAGTTTAACAAATCATATGGCTGAAATTTTGACTTTTACAAGTCAAAATTAATTAACTTTCATACTTGAAATTTTAATCCTATTTAATTGAATGTTTTAGGATAATTTTTATTCACTTACAGTCCCTCTAGTTTGTTTTTGTGCGATTAGTTATCATTTCGGTTAATTTCTGATTACCGAATTTAACCGCGAATTGCCGGATTTTCACCAATTAAGTCCATTAAAACATTTTTGGGCTAAATTAACCCAATTGAGCTTCTTAAATACAATTGGGCCTATTCCGGACTCATAGGGCCTACCTTGAGTCTATTGGGCCTTCCGTGGCCTTACTGGGCCTTCTTGGGCCTTACTGGGCCTTACTGTGACAATCCGACTTTTCAAGTTAACCTTGTTAACCTCCGTAGGCCCAATAAGGCCAATGAAGGCCCAATAAGGCCAATCAAGGCTCAACAAAGCTAATGAAGGCCCAGTAAGGCCAAAGAAGATCCAGTGAGGTCAAGGAAGACCCAACAAGATCAATTAGGCCCAATGAAGCCTATGTAGGCCCAATAGAGTCAAAGTAGGCCCATTAAGCTCAATGATGGCCCCGTAAGGCTAAAGAAGGCCCGGTAAGATCAAAGGGAGGTCCAATTACAAATTCAAGACCCAAGGTAGACCCAATTATATTCTGTGAGGCCAAGTGGACAGGATGTAGGCCCAATTGGCCCAACTGGGTAAACTTAGGTTAATAACAGTTCAAATAGTATGATTTGTGATAATTCGGGATTTTTAGTGTAACTTTATTAATCGAAATGTGTTGCTATTGCATGAAATTAAGGGAAATCAAATTGTAAGGGTTTAAATAAGTAAAATGAGGTTATAAGGCATTTGGATTATAGGAAGTAATATGTTAATTATCAATTTTGACTATAAAAGTCAAAATTCGAGTGGGTTTATCAAATTGGAGTGGAATTCGAATCATTGGGCAATAATAATCGTGTATAATCTGTTATAATCATCACATTGATGATCATTAACAACAACCATACGTTATTAGTCCATTAATTGATTGAATTAAACTCAAATATCGATCTATTTTCTTAAAGCCGTTACTAACATGTACAAGCTCATACAATTAGATCGAAACCCACACAATTGAACCTTATCACACTCTAATCGGCACTTTTAGAGACTCTAGCATACATCAATTCAAACCCAGAAGTTGCAGATAGTTGAAGTCGGTATAAGGTCGGCCGAAGAGACATTCTAAAGTCGGGATTCATCAATCGGGAATCAAAACAAGTAAGTAATTGCTTCTACACATCCTAAATAGACCGGATAAGTGTAATCCTATATCAATTTCAGGTTCTATTATCGAATTGTTAGAATTCGATTAACTAGGGTTTATATCAAAAACATTTTGGGGGTTTCGATCCTAGGGTAGTTAAAAATCGAATTGAATTGCACAGATAGTTTCGGTTTGATGTACACATGGAAAAACATCGGTTAATTTCAACTAAAGGCATCGGATTGTATAATCTCCATTTCTAGGGTTCTTGAGTTGATATGGTTTGGGGATTTTGATCTAGATAGATATAAGAATCAAATAATTTGATGTATTAAGTTTCAGAGGATCCCGATTAATAAAAAGCATATATCAATTCAGTGTAAAATGTTTGAATTAAACGAATTGGGGTTTGATTTGTTAGGGCATATGTTCGAATCTATCAAGAGTCGGTTAAATGGGTTATAGTGTTCAATTGTCTGGAATAAAACCATGGTTAGACTCGTTTGAGTTAGGGGAACAAAAACCCCATAGTTAATTTGTTAATTAGGATCGAAATCGGGATCAAATAAGGATTTAAGCTTCGGCTATAGTAGAACAAGGGAAATCCGGTCAGATAGGAGTTAAAACAATTAATTCCAGAAGGTTTTCGAGATACCCTAGCGGGCGTAGTGGTTAGATGCATGTGGGTTGGTGTCGAGGGTCGCGGGTTCGAGTCTCGGCCCAACCATATTTTTGGAGTTTTAAATTAATTTTAGTATTTTGGGCATAACTTTCGCATACGAACTCCGTTTTCATTCGTTCAAGTTGCGTTGGAACCGTAACGAGAATACGAACGTGTTGGAATGATAAAATTCATATTTTAGTCCGAACACGAAATCGCGTATAATTACGGTTAATTGAATAAAATCAAATATGATTTTATTTAATCGATTTCAGTGACACGCGTACTTCCGTATGCCTAATTCTCACACTTTAACATACGTATGTTGATACGTATGTGATTTTAAGCACAAAACGATTATTCGAATAACAATAGGTTATTGTTTAAATCACAGATTCTTCGTAGAGGATTTCTACGCAAGTTCACACGTGTTTGATCATTCTACTCTTATCAAAGGTGCGTACACGGCCCCTTTCTTATTTTAAACTGTTTTGGGGGAGAAAACATGTGCAACAAACTGATTTTTAGATACATAACACTTGCATGAGTTATCTGTTTACATTATGTGAAAACATATCAACTTGAAAGTCCTTACACACCTCGAACCGTTTAGTTTGCTGTAATGCAAAGCGTGGTAGTTGGAAATAGATCTATTAGGTTTGACAAACCTCACCTGGTAGATGGGATCTACGCAGGTGTTTGACTGACCAAACACACATTTACTATTGTTGTGATAGACAATAGTGGCAAGGCGAAAACATGCTATAGCATGGCAACTAGTCAGCTTCGGTATCGAACACGTATGTAAATAGTTATATGACTAGCTATCATGACTGTGCAATTGTGATTATGTTATCTACAACTTGTTATTCAAACTGATGTTTTGAACACTATGATTACTTAAAACCTGTGTTATGCACCAACCTTTGTGTTGACTTGATTTGCATGTTTTCTCAGGACGCTAAGGCGCGCGTAACAGCTGGCATGGACTAGGAAAATAGAGTCTCATGCATTTCTTTCACTTTGATTATTTAAATCTGAATATTTTAGTACTTTGAATTGTAATGTTTGAATTACAACTGTTTATGGTTTTTAAACGCTTCCGCACTTTTTGTAAACTCTGGTTATTATGTTTGTTTTAAAGACCAACGTATGTTTTTGAAATTCATATAGAGGTCTTCGCTATGTCTAATGATCTGAGATCCTGGTTTGTCACGTTCCCAAACGGTATGATTCCGTTAGTTGAAATTGGGGGTGTGACACTTACGTATCTTGTTGGGCCTGTGATCTCACCATATTCAGTTAACGAATTTAACTCAGAAAGTCGAATTGTCACAATAATCATAAGCATGCTTTAATCACACATTGAAGATCATATGGTAACAAGTCATCTTCCATTTTATGTCATACTTTAGCTGTAACAGGTAGCTTATTATGACACTAAATCCTTGCACCCTTATCTTTTCCTAACTTGTATGCTACAACATGTCATATTTTGTAGCTACAACATACGTTATTCTTTAATTTAAGGCTTATGCTAAAATCCTTACACTTAGTCTCTACAAACAGTTATCTCTCTTGGCATTAAACCATTTATAGAGCACTCGTTGGAAAATTGGTCCTTAATAAATTTTCTTAACATAACTTAAATACATATCTTAACACATAAGGTTGTCAATGCATAAGGCCAACCAAATTTTTCATTACATACAACAGACCTACCCAAGTCTTGGGGTTGTTGCAGGATTTCATTAGTCACCTTATAATAAGAACTTTCTTGTTTCCCCTCAATAAGAAGGCTTCATCATTCACCTTATCATTTGCCTCATTATGAGAACTTCATCTTTTTCCCTTGTTAAGAGGATTTTATCATTGGCCTCCACAAGGGCTACATCATTCGATCTTCTTTATGCATGACAATCTTATCATAAAGCTTTCCTTTGTTAACATACGTATGCACACTATCACATAACGATACCATGAGTTTTCTTATACATAAGGCAGTGGCAATTATCCTTTATCATTAAACTTGTACTAATACAAAGTTTCTTAAGTAATTTCTTGCAACAAATGCAAGACTGCCTTAACACCTGTAACCGTATTAAACCCACATCTTATAATCTATACTTTAAGCTCTATGCATATTAACATCTATTATCTCGTAAAGACAACATAATTCATTAAACGATAACAATGTGGCAACACTTATGTATCCTCTTCTAACTTAAATAACTTCCAGTTAGAGTTATTAAAATCGTTTCTAACATCTTTAGCATACCAGTTCTTGGTCTGGTCTACCTTCATGTCACTACTTGTCAAAAGCATATCATATCATATCATTTCAACCTCTTGTGCCCTTCAACTTTCTTGATGGTTTAACATTTCTCTTCATTCGCATTTGACATAAGACTCACTCTATACATTGCATTCACTTATACCTACTACTAAGCATGCATTCATTTATCTTTGCTTACCAATCTCTGATCACACCTTTATCACACATATTCGTAGAGTCGACTTTTCTATCTCACTTTCACGTTTAGTAAACACAGGTTCCATTCCCAATTCCCAATGTCAACATGTGTTCCTCAACCTAGTGAGACCTTGTCAGTATTTATGATACTAACAAAACATTATTATTCATAACACAGAGAAAAATCTCATCAAACCTAGGTCAAATTTTAACTCACATTAATCAAGAATGTACCTGTCACCACATCAGGGTCTTTGTCTACCTGATCTTTCGTCATGGTAAAGGCAGGAGCTTTTGCCTTGTGCTTCTCAACCCCCTTGCTACCTTCAGGTTTGGTAGATTCAGTAGTCTTTGTCTTCAGTTTTAAGCAATTCTTGCTGACGTGACCGAATCCACCACAATTATAACATTGGTGCACGCTTGAACAATTATACGAGAAATGTCCAGATTGTCCACAACGGTAGCACAAGGTAGTCCCCAGACGACATTTTCCCCAATGTTTCTTTCCGCACTTAATGCATGTTTCAACTTCTTCTACCTTAAGCCTCTTCATAAAGAGTCCCGGTTTATCATCTCTGTTTCTTTTTAATCCAGATGACCACTTTTGCTTCGGCTCTTCCTTGGTGCTCTCCTTAGTCCCTTCAGACTTGTCTTTCAAAGTATCTTTCAGTGCCTTTGCAATCAAGGCTGGTTACTTCTCCTCCATGATTTTGCAGACCTCATTAGAAATAGCCTTCGCTACCCTAGGCTCTAGAGTAAGCTCGTCTTCATTCTCCGGTTGCTCGTTGTGCTCGTGGTCATCTTCGTTGACGAGTTCTTCATTCTCGATACGTGGTTCTTCATGTTCTTGTGGTTGCTTACGTATTCTACCCTTTTGTTCCGCCATCTAACTACCTACAGGATGCAACAATTGATGAGTCAGTACAGGATCAGTTTAGCACGAAATAAGCTTTGTAAATCGTTAATGACGTTGATCAGGTGTTATTAACCATTTACCCAACTCATAGGCTCTAAACGTTTCCCATCCCGTCACCCCAACGTGCATGACTCTGAATACCTTTCTAACCTTACACCTACGTCTTAACTCATACATAACATTCAGCTCATGGCATCAAACTACCCTTGACTGGCATTCTTATCATTCTGTCCCATTTTCAGTTTAAGTCCAGTCATTAGGGATGACCGGATCTCTCAAACTATGGCTCTGATACCAACTTGTGAGGCCCAGAATCCCGGGAGTTCCCTCGGTTGGTAAACATCAAACCCATAGTCATTAACCCAAATTTACATTACTATGGCAGCGGAATTTCAGGTGATTACATAAAACATGGCACACATATTATACCAACGTTAAACATAGCCCACACTCTATGGTTTTATACATAGCCAGTTTAAGCCAGATTATGCCAGGGTAGTCTTCTGGGTATGCCTCAAGCCTTTCTGCTATTCTTTCTCAATACCATTCAACCTGACATGCATGCTAAAACAAGTCAGCTTTCGCTGGTGAGTTCTAAGTTAACTTTTAATAAAAATAAAATCTTTGCTGTACATAAAACATTAGCCTTCACTGCCGACCGAAGTCAACAGTCTCAATCATACTGAACATAAAACATTTCATATACATAACATACATGACATCAATCATACGGTGCATAAATGTAGCCTGTCCTGTTGACCGAAGTCAACATGCTTGCACAAGACTTCTTAAACTACCAACCCGAAGTTGATAACTTATACATGCATAAGATTTCCTTAACTGGCGACACACAGTCGGCAGGCCTGTTCTTGCACAGGACTTCTGCCTGTTCTTGCACAGGACTTCTGCCTGTTCTTTCACAGGACTTCTTAAACCATCAATCGAAATTGACGGCTCATACTGGTACAAGATTTCTTGACATACATCTTTCATACATAACATGGTTTAAAGCGTTAAACCATCATAATCATAAACGGTCCTTCGCACCGCAGTGCTCAGGTTTTGCCCAACCGCAGCCGGGACTTCCTTATCACATTTCCTGCTCGACCTCGGTCGATGTCTTTCAAAATATCAATTACTTCTCAACCGCAGTTGAGACTTAAAATGTTATTTACTTTAAAACATTCTTTACTTGAAATCATTCTTTATCTGAAAACATTATTTACCTGATCATTATCAGGTTAAATTCATTCTTTCACACCATAACCTTATAACAGGCATAAAACACTCTTTACAGTCATATATTCTTTTAACCGACCGCAGTCAGATAAAACAATCATTTTCATAAAATATTTATCATGCATGCACATCAGCCCTAAAACGTTAAAACAGTAAAAGAGGGCTCATAGAACTCACCTGAGCTTTAGCACACTCCGCTAACTTTTCTTCCTTTCCTTCCTTTCTCACTTGACAATGATATCCTATTAATATGAACATATCATCATGATTATAACCTTATCATGAAGGTTCTCAATTTACGATTACCGCTCAAAACTTCGGCATATCGTAACTTTCATTTGGAACTTTATTTCAAAATTCCGCTTACACTCATTTTGATCATTCTTATCTCTACAATCTTGTTATGCCTAAAGATTTCTTATTTGCTCGGCTTAAATAAGCGTATTCTCTTATTTACGTAATTCGTCTTAGGCATTGCTAACTTACTGATTGAATCTTTTTGAACGTCCAATGTCAAAGACATTGCCTTGATAGTCATCAAATAGTTAATGTTGTTGATTATCTCACTAGACAGGTTCCTAGACAGATTAACGGCTTAGAAATGATCCATCCTTGTTATTGATTACCCAGATATCATGAAGTATCACAAGGTAGTATTAGAATAGGTTTAATAACCATGTCTAACATACTGATCTGCCTGTTATCATAAACATCAGATACTCGTTCCAGTGAGTATGTTAATGATTGTGATTAGTTTAAAACACTTAGAATTAACCTTGCATATCAAAACTAATCAAACTAATCACCTACCTTGTCATAATCAAATGGTTTAAACCACTATAACCATTGTTATGATTCCATGCAAACCGGGCATTACAACGGCTCAAAACAAGGATTTACCCATTAACAATAAAAGTTTGTCATTTATAATCAATCCTAGCCATCATCTAGGCAATAATCAACAACCCTAACTATATCATCACGTTCAAAAACAAGATTTAATCATTCATTATCAATCTAGAAGGTTAAAAGGAACCGTTACCTATTCAGACGGAGTTCTGCGTGTAAAGAGACGATCCGGACTTGTATTAACAATCCTTGGTGCGATCCACGTGATTAAGAGGCTTCAAAATTGAAGTGTTTATGGATTGGAAGGTGATTTTCGTGGGTGAGGTGCTGCTCGTCGAAGATAAGAACAAAAAAATGAGACATCTAGATGAAACTTGACTTTTTAATCCATTTTTGCGATCTGCTGACACGGGGCGCATCGCCCCACGCCAGACGGCGAAGTGGGGCGTACCGCGCGGACCCATGGCGGCCAGATTTGTCACTTTTCGATTTTATCTTCGTTTCGCGATTCCGGACAATGCGTAACTCCGTTTCGCTCACGGTTTTCGCCCACGTTCACCATTTCTCGCATACTTTCGTCCTGGATTAGTTTCGTCTGTCAAATCAACGTGGATTTCATGCGCGATCAAATGTGCTAAATCTTCGGCTGTTACAGAATTGCATTATTCAATGACATACTGAGGCTATAAATAGCCTTTACAAAAAAGAAAAGAAAACGTAGGCATAAAAAACAAAAAAAAAAATACTACTAATTCTTCCTCAAGAACCGATACAATGATGACCTATTCTTTCTCCAACGTGTACTCTTCCAACATCCACAATCCCAAATATCGGTCACACTTTTACCCATTCTATATCATTATTTTAATATTAAAAACATGCAGAAATACTATACCCATATGACCCATGATCCATACCCATGAACAACCGATTAACCCAACAATCACCCACTTAATCGGTTTGTTCATATCATTCATTTCATAGCAATGCTGGTTCATCATCATTAGCACGAATCAAGTTAGCCTCCTTCTCCCACTTCGGACACTCATTATTGTAATGACCAAGTTCACCACACTTGTAACATTTTACGTGACTTTTATCCCGCTGAATACGTTCACTACCATCCCGACTTTTATCGGACCCACGACCTCTTCCCCGGCCACGTCCAAAGCCATCCCGATTTGAACTTCCACCGCCACAATGATCACAACCATGTGTTTCTTTTCTGGCCAACAATAAACTTCCTTAGGTATCCTCCATTTTTTCACATCCTTTTATATGCTCCTCGTATGCCTTCAATCTTCCAACGGCTTCATCGAATAACATTGATTCCAAATCAAAACATTGCTCAATTGAAGCAACAATTTGAAGAAATGACTTGGGCATCGAATCTAGCAACCTTTTCACCAATTCAAATTCTTCTAACTCGTATCCAAGACTCCTTACCTTTGACGCTAAACCGGTCAATTTTGCCACGAAATCATCAACCATTTCGCCATCCTTCAACCGCAAACTTTCAAGCTCCCTTTTTAACGTTGCAAGTCGAGCCACTCTCACTCGATCCACTCCTAAATACCGTGTTTTCAGCCCATCCCACACTTGTTTTGGGTCCGTGTAACTTGACATTTGCAAAACCATCTCCTCGGGTATAGCTTGAAACAAGAAAGCAAGTGCTTGTTTTGACTTCTTTGGATTGATTCCTTCACCTAAAACTCTTGGTTCGACAGTCTCCCATATCCCATTTGCATCCATAATCGACTTCACTTTGACCGCCCATACCGGATAATTCGTAGGGGTCAAAACCGGAACTTGATAGGACATAGAACCACCTTCTTTAACCGGTACCATTGCCATTTTGACAGCTTCAACTTTTTTTCCGATCAACCTGTTACAAGAGTGCTATTCCACCGATCAAGAAAACAAGCTACTGCCTTTACCGTTTTCTTTAAACCCGCTAAACGAACAAAATCGAAAGACACATGCTTTGACGGATTCTTCATGTCTGTTTTTCACACACCTCCGTCGGTTAGACTCTTCACACGAACAAGTTAATCAAGAGAATAAGCTGTTTCGTGACTCTTCAACCTTAGATCACGTTCAAAATCACAACCCCTTCAAATATGAATCAAGCTCTGATACCAAATGTTAGATATAAAGCCTTATAAAAAATAAAAAAACACAAACCCAAATGGGCAAACGCATTTATTTTGGAAACGGGTTGGACCGGGGCATACAATCCTTTGCCATGCCGCAGCTGGTGGTGTTGGAACTTTGGCATGCCAATGGGCAAACGCGCTTGGAGCTACAGTTATTGGGACGATTTCAACGAAAGAGAAAGTAGTTCTAGCAAAGGAAAATGGATGCCACCATGTCATCATCTACACAGAAGAAAACTTTGTTGATCGCGTTATGGAGATCACATCAGGAAAGGGAGTTGATGCAGTCTATGACTCTGTCGGGAAAGACACGTTTAAGGTAATAATAATTTAATGCATACCAATTTCTAAATCATGTAAAAAATTATTAAAAAAGTTATTTCGGAGTTATTTGACCAAATGTTTTTGAAGGGAACTTTGGCGTGTATAAAGAATTGTGGATACCTGGTTTTATTCGGAATGGCATCGGGAGAACCCGAGATAACCTTCAAGGACCTTAATAAGAAATCAGTTATTTTCACTATCCCTGGGATTTTTTTTTTACACAGAAAATCGCACCAATCTTGCTGCAGCATCAGAAGAGGTGTTTTCTTATGTTGAGAAGGGAGTCTTGCGAGTTCAAGTCGATCAGTACCCTCGATCTGTCACAAGCTATCCAAGCCCATTTGGACCTCCAGAACCGGAAAACGACTGGTTCAATTGTGTTAATACCAGATAACTAATATTTACCCAACAGCAGCGTTAGTGTTTTTAAAAAAAATTGTGTGGTTTTGTTGTTGGTTGTTACATGTTTGTTGTTATTGTTGGTTGGATTTGAAATAATAAATGAGTTTAATATGGGTCAATGACTTTTTTATTTATTTGTTTCTAGTCCACATACGTTTCTAAATATCTTATCTTACTTATATAATAAATCAAGGTTTTCTAGAGACACATGACGCGTCCCTAGAACACCTTCATCTTCTTTTCCCGCCTAACACATCTATGTTATATATATTCTAATAAATAAAGATTTTCTGGGACATATGTCGTGTTTCTATAGCACATTAACTTTAATTTACCGCATCTCTCTCGTATTAAATACATTTCATATTAAATATACTTTTTTATATTTTTTAAAATTGAAATTTTTTTTAATACATTAAAAATATATTAATATTAAAAAATATTATAAAAAATCAAATTATTATAAAATATAAAATTTCAAAAACAGTTTTTTGAAATGAAATGTTTAAATAAACAAAATTTGAAAAACTTAGTATTTAAATAAATAATATAATTATTTAATTACTTAAACTATTAAATATATAAAATTTTAATCGCATGATGTATTTAATCATAATCTTATACTGTTTAAATTTTAGCTGATAACTATTTATTATATTTTTTATTCAACCCGTGTAATACATGGGGTACTAACCTACTATTCTAATAAATAAAGGTTTATAAAGGCAAATGATCCATGTCTCATGTTCAACGGGATGTCAATTACAGAAGGATGACTAATTTCATGTCCATTACTATTACGAATAGTTAAGGAATGTTACTTAAGTTATTTGTGAATAGTAGACGGCTAAACAACGTCGCATCTTGATGGGATAGTGAGATGTAGCTAGACGTCCACCACTGTCTGTGCTAACTGAATGGTCGAGACTTGTGCAAGTGGGAGTCTGTTGGATTTGTATGCTCAAGTAACGACATTAGTTCGTACTACTATCAAGACACTACGAGCAACGAACAATAATATTTAATTAAAAGTTAATTAAATCGACACAATCTTGAATAATAGAGGGTAATATCAAAGAGTTGATATTTAAGGGATGATATTTGTAATTATCAATTAGTTGATAATTATAAATTACGTTTATTATTATTTAAATATTAATTAGATTAATATTTATTTAATTAAATCCTATTATCTAAATTTAAAGATTTAAATTTTGAAGAAAAGGATTTCTTTCATTTAAAAATTAATATATCTTAAATTGGGATATATATATATATATATATATATATATATATGACAAAACAATTCAATTGAGGAAAATCTCAATTCCTACGTCTTTCTCTTTCAATTTTTGCGTCACCCCTTAGCATCGCCGGCTCCATATTTGCCTTCATCCAAGATCCAATTTTGGAGTTGATTTTTCAAGTGGTGTTTAGATCTTGTGAAGATTCAACATTCACGGATCAGATTGTGTAACCAGGTCTATCGACTGGGTTCGTTGTTTTGTGGTGTCTTGCGTATGTTAGCGGTTTACTCTCGAAAGGTATAATCACTAAAAACCCTATGGTTTGTTTATTCTGTTTGGTTTGCATTTGGACTCCTGGTGGGCAATCTGGTTTTGACCGGATTGGTTCGTACGGTTAATGTTTCCGCTGCGTTTAATGATTTAAAATTTTAAAACCTACGTACGAAGCCCAACAATGGTATAAGAGCCACTTTTGCAAACAATCAGAATAATTTAATTTAATTAAGCAATCCGGTTTTATTTTGTTAAATTTATTTTAACAAATATTGCTTCCTTTTCGTTTATTATATATTGTGTTGTTATTGTAAATCAGCCTTTGACCTGTGGTTATGTTGGTTGTGGTTTTTTTTATATATCTTGTATTTTTGACTGTTTTGGAAGCCCTTGTAATAGATAGGTTAATTTTAAATTTAAAAAAATTTACATAATATTTTATGATAAGGTTAAATATATTATAATAAAAAAAAATTTAGAAAAAATATGTAAATCACGAAGTTACGTATGAAAGGTATGGAAGGTAAGATAGAAAAAAAAAACCATTTAATTAATTGATATGGTAAAAGTCAATTTTGCCCTTTTAGGTACACAAAAGAGTATGGTGATGTGACATGTTCTAATTGGCTATAAAGAGTTAAACGGTAAACGCAATAAGAGACGGTTAACTATTGAACCATCCCGGCATCCCTTATATATATATAGGGCAATGTATAAAAAATAACCCTCATATTTTGCTACAACTACATAACCTATTTCAACCAATCATAAACTTACACATAAGCATTTCATTAAAATATTAAAAAGGGCATCATAGTCATTTTACCTTTATAAGTTTTTCCCCCCTCTTTTTTAAACATTAATAACTTTTTTATAATATATTATTTTTAAAAAAAATTGCACCATTATATTCGTCTCATTTTTCTCTTTAATTCCGTTATAGTCTCGACTACTTTTTTTTACTTTTTTTAGATGTCCTATATTTACACCATTGTAACGAGCTTAAATATAACAAATTTATTTGAAAATTTTTTTAAAATGATAAATTACAGTGATATAATTTACATTAACGTAATTTATCGTGATGTAATTTACATTGACGTAAAATTCGGTTTCGGTTTTTTTCGGTTAATTCGGTTCCGGTTCGGTTTTTTCGGTTAATTCGGTTTCGGTTCGGTTTTTTTTGGCTTTTTGCTCATCCTTAATTTGTAACGAGCCTAAATACAACAAATTAGTTTGAATTTTTTTCGAACAATGATAAATTACATCACTATAATCATCATTGTTAGAGAAAAAAAATCAAAATAATGTGTTATATTACATCACTGTAATTTATCATTGTAATTATCATTGTTAGAGAAAAAATAAAATAATGTGTTATATTACATCACTGTAATTTATCTTTGTTAGAAAAAAATTCAAAATAATGTGTTATATTTATGCTCGTTATATCGATGTTAATAATGGACAATGAGAAAAAAAATTAAAAAAAACTAGTCAACATTATAACAGGAATTAAAGAGAAAATTACATCACTGTAAATAATGTGTTACGTCACCGTTAATTATGTCATTGTAAATTACTTCATTTTGTGTTACATTACTTCATTTTGAGTTACATTACTGTAATTTACCATTGTTAGAAAAAAATTTCTAATTAATTTGCTATCGTTAAGCTCGTTACAATGATGTAAATACATGACATCAAAAAAATAAAAAAAAAACTAGTCGAGACTATAACGAAATTAAAGAGAAAAATGGCACGAGTATAATGGTGCAATTTTTTTAAAAAAATAATATAGTATAAAAAAGTTATGAATGTTTAAAAAAAGGGGGGGTAAACTTTACATAAATGACAAATGTCCTAAATGCCCTTCATACTAAAGACAAAGGAATTAACACGTGGCACGATCCTACACACTTACCTTTTTCAAGCAACCATTGGATGATGGTTAATGGGTTGTAGCGAAAGATGAGGGTTATAAAAAATTTCATCCCCTATATATATATATATATATATATATATATATATATATATATATATAGGGTAAAGATCCTATAATAACCCTCTCTTATTGCATAACCCGAAATAACCCTGCAAGATGAACCCGAATCTTTGGTTTTTTTTTTCAAAATCTTAGTTTTACATGTACAAGAATATGTTCTTTTATGTGTTTGAGCAAATTCTTTTTCGTTTGGGATCCTACATCAATGTAAGTTGCCTTACAGCACTGTAATATAGTGCTGTAATTTCGGGTTATGCAATAAGAGAGGGTTATTATAGGATGCGGATCCTATATATATATATATATATATATATATATATATATATATATATATATATATATAGGGGAATAATCAAATGTTAACCCTTCCTTATAGCGTTAACCGCTTAACCCTGCCGTTTTTTGCCCGAATCTTTTTTTTCATGGTTTTTATTATACATAAATAGGAGGAGTTTCTTTTTTGTGTTTTTGCTAATTTATCACCGTTTAGAAGTTATAGTAAGTGTAAGTTACTTACACTTACTTACAATCCCTATCTGATGTAAGTAAGTGTAAGTAACTTACACTTACTATAACTTCTAAACAGTGATGAGTTAGCAAAAACACAAAAAAGAAACCCCCCCTATTTATGTATAATAAAAACCATGAAAAAAAACAAAGATTCGGGCAAAAAAAGGTCAGGGTAAAGCGGTTAACGTTATAAGGAAGGGTTAACAATGGAACCATCCCCTATATATATATATATATATATATATATATATATATATATAGGGGAAGGATATTTTGGAAACCCACTTGAGTTGAAGAAACTTTGTAATCTTTGAAAAAAACAATGTAAACAAACCCAAAAAAAATTTATTTTTTTTTATAGTTTTGTAACATCATTAGGGTCAATTTTATAAAAAAAAAATGAAAAAAGCGCCGAGCCATTTTTTTTAAAAAATTTAATTTGTCGACGATGTAACAAAGACGTAAAACAGCTGTAACACAGACGTAACACGATGTACACAGCTGTACAGCTGTGTCACGTCTTTGTTACATCGTCGACAAATTAATTTTTTAAAAAAAAATGGCTCGGCTTTTTTTTCATTTTTTATAAAATTGACCCTAATGATGTTACAAAACTATAAAAAAAATAAAAAATTTTTGGGTTTGTTTACATTGTTTTTTTCAAAGTTTCCAAAGTTTCTTCACCTCAAGTGGGTTTCCATTTTATACATGCCCTATATATATATATATATATATATATATATATAATAACTTCTTATGTAATAAATTTTATGATATAAAATATTTTTTTTCTTTTTTTTACATTTATTATCTTATAATAAAGGAAATAAAAATGAAAAAACGAAAAAAAAAATAATTGGTAATGATTATGATTGGTTGCGTTAACTGAATAACTACATCTTATTATTTTGAGGCTTACATTTAAGTAAATCTAAATATGTATGTTTTTTCTTTTTTTAATTAATGTAGGGCCCACTTACATTAATAAAAAATAAGAAAAAACCTATATGTTTAGATTTACTTTAATGTGGGCTGCAAAGTAATAAGATGTAGTTATTCGGTTATCGCAATAAGGAAGGGTTAACATTCGAACCATCTCCTATATATATATATATATAATTCATAATTTGAAACTCACCCTTTAGTTGTAAAAACCATGTAAATTTTTTTTACAAGTTTTTAACATTGTTTATATTTTTTATAAAAAAAATAAAAAGTGCCAACGGAAATTTAAAAAAAAACATTTGTTAACACTATTTAACATATATGTAACGTTACACTCAAATGCTACGTGTGTTACATGATATTACAAAATATTTTCCAAAACAAATTGGGTTGGTTTCGTTTTTTTATAAAAGTTGATGAATTGATGTTACAAATCTGTAAAAGAAATAAAAAAAATTACATGTTACATGACTATTTTCATAGTTTTCACAACTTAAGTTGGTTATTCACACATATTTATTTATTTATTTTGAACAACGAGGCCAACCTTTCATAAAAACACAAAACAAACATTACAAACAACACAAGGCCAAGCCAGCACCTGAGTAACAGAAAGACAAAATAACAAGCAACAAAACCACCACTCAGTCCAAGTCTATACAAACCCACACCTACAATCTTTCCGAAATTAAAAGTCCTCCAATTCTCCCAACCTTCCATGGTAAAATGCAATATTGTACAAATCGCTAGTCGCTAGTCGGACGGTGGGGTGACGACTAGGGATTAATCGGGACTATTCAGGATTAATCGGCCTTAGGGGACTAACGATTAATCGGCCGATTAATCGGCATAGTCGGGAATTTTTACAACCATGGTAAAATGAGAGCGTTTTGTAATCTACAAAAAAGACAGCTCCTTTACCTCCTCAACCGTTTTAGACCGTGATGTATTTATTCCTTTGAAGACTTTATCATTGCGTGCCAACCAAATCATCTGTAGCATTGATTGGAAGACTAAATTAATCACCTTTTTCATTTTATTCTCCGCACAATTTTTACTAATATAATCTAACACCAACCTCCCCCCCCCCACCCCCACCAGTTTCCAAAGATGTTGGAACCGGAATCTTCACCCATCTACAAACCTACCACCAAATTGCCCTTGCAACCACACATGTACTAACAAGTTATCAACAGTTTTTTTACGTATAATAATTGTTATTATGTAATGTAATATGTTATACAGTATAACATATTACATTACATTACATAATAACAATTATTATGTACAAAGATGTTTTATATATTAAATATAGCTATATAAAATTTAAGCTTTTGTTGACTTACGAGTTTACTTGAGCTTAGTAAGTAAATTTTGAATTTGTGCTCCTAATTAGGCAAACTTGTTTTTATGCTCGAATTAGGCCGAAACTCTCTTAAATTCTGCGCAACCGAACGTCCGAACATTACAACGAGCCTATAGAGAATCTGTTTAATTGTGATTTTACAAATAAATAAATAAACAATAAAAGAAAAAAAAAAACTGTAAAATATCTTCACCATTGACGTTGACATGCATTGAAATTGCAAAATGCCATAAATATCGCTCCAATAATTGAGACCATGAAGTTCTGTAAAATATCTTCAACCCAACTAGAAAATTAGTGAAAGCAGTTGAAACTTGAAAGTTGAAAGAAGTTTGGCAAGATTATTTACGGTATCCCACCGAAATCCTTTTCTATAGAAATTTTCTGTCACACTATCACCTCGTTGAAAACCTTAAAGCCTCACAGTGTTACCCCACTGAAAAGCATTCCCGACCGTGTCACATAATCACTTTCAAAACCCCACATTAGCCAATCACAAACAAAGAAGAAAGTGGGGAGGGGGCTCCGTTGGGGTATAATTTTGGAGGCTGCTGGGGGAGGGGGTCCGTGTTCTGCTCACCACCGCCCAATTTCCACACCGCCAACCGCTTGCGCAGCCTGAACATTAAACATGGTCTAAGAGGGAAGCCAATTTATCAGGTCGTACAGAAAAACCTCCAAATGGGCGCATCAATTTTATTCAAAGATTATATTATTACTCAAAAATACATGTTTTGGTACAACATTTAACACGCTAATTAGTTGATTTAGGAAACAAGTTACAAAAAAAAACAAAAAAAAAAAAAAAAGGACTGAAACTAGGCAAATGATACAGAGTGACGGTTTTAGATTTTTTTTTTTTCATGGGAGGTAAAAAGTATTTATAGTTGTTTGAGTATCGTTATATAATCAAGTTGTTTCCATTCTGTTTAACTCAGCTTATATCGAATTGGGTCGAGTCATTTAAAAAAACAATCAAACTAAATTTCATATATAAAAGTATAATAAAAATATAATTCATCTAAAGTTGTTCTTATCCCTGGCAACGGGTCAGAATAGGTGCGGGTCAGGATGAGTTTTAAACAAAATTAATTTGGAATTAAATGGAACCTTTTAAAAAAACATCACTTTCGTTCAAGTTAAAATTAATTGTAACTAAACAAATAGTTTAATTAAATAGTTTTTAGTGATTTTTCATCCAGTATATATTTTGATTATTTTTACCTGCTTAAATCCATTATATTTACATAATTTTTAAGTTACTCATATTCATCGCATTGTGTTAAGGTATCACACATTTCAACTCATTATACGTTATAATGTTACATATTTCAACCCAAAATATAATAATTGTTTACCAAATCTACGCATTTATCTTTTGTGAGTTAAAAATTTTAAGGTCTGGTTGTTCTCTATAGGGTTTATTTTTTAAAATATATCCAAAACAACATTTATGAAGACTTTTAAGTAATTCTTTCTCCACAAAAACAAGTTTAACTATCATTTGAATTCTCATTACAGATCCGATTATGCAAAATTAAGGTGAACGATTGCAAAATATTAAGGATGTGGGTCAGGATTTTAAAATCTATATACTACTGAAAAAATTGTTTAAAAGAGGACGATTGACCCCCACGATATAAAGTGGGTACGTCACTAATGACATGAATCGTAAAACCTACTAGTGCGTCCATCATTTTATTCCAAAGATTATATGTTCTTATAACTATTTCTAAGACACTAGGTGTTATAAGCTTAGATAAATTTTAGACAAAACAAGTTTTGGATTAAGCGGATGAAATTCGTGGGTTTGGTTTAGTTTATAATTTTCTAGACAAATAAAAAAACATTCAGCTTAACGGGTTGGGTTTGGGTTGACTTGATGGGTTCACGAGTTAATATGTTTAACCTAAATATTTATATATTAACTTGGTTCTCTTTCATAAATCATGATATAATCATTTCTTGACTTGGTTTTTAAAAGTGCGTCAGGGTTCTCACGTGCCATGGTCGTCAACAGTGGCGGCTGCATGGCTTAGGGAAGGGGGATAGATCCCCGTCAAATGTTGAAACATATTGTTTTAAAATGATTTTGTTTAATTTTAAAACAAAAGTGTACACAAATTTGATTACAAAGGAACACAAATATGATTACAAGGAGTACAAACCTGATTACAAAAGAGCATAATTAGAAGTGAAAGACATATTTTGAAAGATAAGAGGAAAGACATATTTAATACAAGAATTAAATACTTGACAAACTTTATAACAATTAACAAAATAATAATAATTGATGACGGAGGATAGGTAAAGCCGACCATCCATATAAACATGTTACAAGGGTAACATCATTTTTCCAGTTGGTCAGGCAAGGCAAAGGATAAGGAATTGCAAGGCGGGAAAAAGGTGTTGGAAACCAAGCTACATATCCGCTCGAATGGGAAACAGGAACATGAAATAGCACTTACAAAAAGAAAGTATTCCCATTCCAGTGAAATAAACGTCTTGACCCTTTAAAGTAAAAGGTGAAGGACTTGTCAGACTGCCACAGCCTGAAGCTCGAGGAGCTACAGTAGTCAAACTATTATACGCAAATAGTAATATCGAGGGTTTCCAAGAAAGAGACAAAGAAGATCAGAAGATCAGAACCTCAAAAAGGAACCGGCTTGGAGTATAAATCAGGCAGGATTGAAAGCAGGTAAGATCATCACATTCACTCACACTTATACTTTCACTTGCTTCACGTCCCAAAGAGCTTCCAACTTATTCTCACGCCGGAGTCTCGACCACGGGAGAAAACTCCTATGGTGAGGCTAACAGGGTGTTACCTTTGCGTGCAGGATCACCAAGTGAAGATCAAGGAAGAAGGACGTTGTAGCAACAATAATTATAATAAAATACATAATATTTGACATGATCCGTTTTAAAAAACAAAACTTAGTTCGAAATGTATTAAAAAATGAGTACATCCTAACCTTACATTTATAATTTTATGAAACACATTATTTTATAAGTTATAAGAGAAAAACAAATTTGATTTAAATTAATTATCATAATATAATAATAATATTAATATAATTTAAAAAAAATCTAAGAAAGGTGCACGTGTGCAATGCAGAAATAATATATTGGCACGTATATTTTCAAAGGATTCGAATGACTAATCATTAAAGAGATGCACGTAAAGTCGGTTAACATTGCTTAAAAATTAGTTCATTAATAAATAAAGAAAATTGAGGATAGGAGAAGAAACTTCAACCGTCTATACGTAGAAGTAGGTACGTGTGTAGGTATAGACTTTGATTTCTGAGTTTAAACCAATAAATTTAAGATTTTAAATATTATAAAATTTTATATTTGGGTTAAGATTTGATCCAATGTATATAAGTAAAATATTAAAGTTATGATTTATGTTAGGAGCAGAAAAATAAGCATCAAGAATTTGCAAAGAGTTATCAGAATAGATTGAGTAGAAATGTTGATCAAAGTTATATTGAGAAATTCTAAGTTTTTATCTGTGAGGTCACCCATTCTTGATTGTTGCAACCTGAGCACGCTTAATCGTGGAATTTTCATGTGTTCCATAGCCAGCTAAGCACAAAACTCGTTGGTGATATACAAGCGAGATCGTTACACACGAACCAGAAATATCTCATGTTTATCAATGACGTATGATTTGCCTCGAATGTTACGCAAACGAATGTTTTTAAATAAAGGTTTATAATGCCACATGTCATGTTTTTAAAGTATCTCAATCTTCATTTCCCTCATCTATCTTCTTTTAAATACATTTAATATTAAATAATAATATTAAACATCATATTTATTTTTTATACATTTTTAATATAAAAAAAGAATTTTTAATACATTAAAATATATTAATATTAAAAACACACTTTTTAAAAAAGTTATTATAAATTATATTATAAAATTTTCAAAAACAATTATTTGAAACACAGTATTTAAAGATAAAAACAAACTTTAACAAAGTTAGTGTTTAAAGAAATAGTATTATTATTTTAATATTTAAAATATTAAATCACATAAAATTGTAATCGTATTTTTATATTAAAAATTATCTTATATTTTCTAAATTTACACTGATAATTATTCGTTATATTTCTTTATTTAATCCGTGTAATACACGGGGTACTAACCTAGTTATATAATAAAATCATTATATTATAGTATATCACACTTAGAATATAATTTTTTTATTTGTTTATAATTGAAATCTTAGTAACCTATATGTTTATTTTTTAGTGAAAAACAGTTTTGACTTGCATCTTAGTGAGCCTCTGGATATTTAGGCTGTTGTTCCTTAAATAAAACCCATCAGAAAGGTATAATTAAGAATTATCTCGAATTCGATAAGTATTGATGGGATTGGAAGGAAGGTCATGTAACAATTCGTTTTTTAATATAAACAAAAAACATTAGCTTATAAAATGTGATGAATATTAAAAATGATCGTTCAAAATTTTTAGCATATGTTTAAACAAATAGATAAAATAAAACAATTATTAGAAATAGTCAGGGTTTAAATGATTGTTAAGTTTGATAATTCAAATAATATAATATTTAACGTGATCCGTTTTAAACGAAACTTAGGTCGAAGCGAATTAAAAAATGAGTAGATCCTAACCTTATATATATAATTTTGTGAAACACGTTATTTTAAGAGAAAAACAAATTTGATTTAAATTAATTATCATAATTTAATAATAATATTAATATTAATATAATTTAAAAAGAAAATTAAGAAAGGTGCACGGTGTGCAATGCTAGTGATACCTCACAAATTGAATGATACATTGACACGTATATCTCCAGAGGATTCGAATGAATAATCATTAACGAGATACACATGGAAAGTCGGTTAACAACTTAACATTGCTTAAAAATTAGTTCATTAAGAAACTCACGTTTCATTTCAACCGTCTATACGTAGAAGTAGGTACATGTGTAGGTATAGACTTTGATTTTTTGAGTTTAAACCCATAAATTTAAGATTTTATATATTGTTAACTTTTATATTTGGGTTAAGGTAAAATAATGAAGTTATTATTTATGTTAGGAGCAGAAAAATAAGCATCAAGAATCATTCTTTTGCAAATAGTTATCATAATAGATTGAGTAGAAATGTTGCTCAAAGTTATATTAAGAAATTCTAAGCTTTTGCATGTAACATCCGGCCCCGTCTACTACCAATATTGTCTGTTTTGTTCACTCGGAGCTCCGGGATTTGCTTTTGGTTGTTCGGTGAAAACTTCTCAGGGAGGTCACACATCCTGGATTCTTGCAACCTAAGCACGCTTAACTGTAGAATTTTCATGTGCTCCACAACCAGTTAAGCACAAAACTCTTTGGTGATTTACGGCTGACGTGAGATTTGCCCAGAATGTTACGCAAATGAATGTTTTTAAGAACTCCCATAACTTTAATTCATTCAAACTCGACCCTATCACATTTGGATTTTGAAACGAACGAATAATCCTAAAGATTACATTTAATATATATATTTTACAAATGATACCCGCGCTCTGCGACGGGTCATTATAACTAAAACTCAAGTAGGTGTAATTTTAGCCTAGAGTCTTCAAAGTAAATTGGTCCATGCTTTCCTTTCCCGCCTCGAATAAATCAACAAAAACTTCTTTGTATAAAGGGTTGTTCGAGGAATGCAAGTTAAATTTTTGTGTAATTAAAAAAGGAATAACTTTATATAAATGTAATAACTTTCAGCTTTGTTCTAATTAAGTTACTCATACTTTTTTATTCCGATTAAGTCACTTATATTTTTTTGTTCTAATAATGTCACTTTACTTTTAATTTTGTTTCAATTAGGTCACTCATATTGTAAGTAAAATGTTTGTGATTAGAGCACTATTTCAAAGTAAAATGACTTAATCGGAACCAAAAAAAAAGTATGAGTGGCTTAATTAGAACAAAAAAGTATGAGTGATATAAGTGAAACAAAGCTGAAAACTTGTTAGATTTGTACGACATTTTCCAATTAAATAACCAGCAAATCACGTGTTGGAATTTTTCTCGATTTTTCTCGAACAAACTGGAGTCACCTGCAAGGCTGCAAGCCTGCAATCGTTAAAGAAAAAAAAAAAGAAAAAAAAAAACAAATATAAAATATCTACCGACATTGACATTGACATTTCAAAATGCGAAAAGCATGGCTCCAATAATTGAGATCATGAATTTCTATAAATCATCTTCACCATCACATCAGGTTTTCCATTAAAGAATATTGAGGTTCAGAAATACTCAATTCAAAAGGAACATTAAACACCATGGTTAAAGCAATCAGAATTTATGAACATGGAGGCCCAGAGGTGATTTTTCTTCAGTAAAAAATCAAGCATTTGCGATTGAGATTGATCTATGAAGATCTTCAATTCTATTTATGTGATTTGATTTGATCTGATTTTACAGGTGATGAAACTAGAAGATGTGGAATTAGGCGAACTGAAAACAGGAGAAATCAAAGTGAAGAACATTGCGATTGGAGTAAACTTTTTAGATATTTACATGCGTTCATCGGAGAATTACGCTACACCGTTACCATACACACCAGGTTTTCTTTTAATTCATCGTCTCCAACTTCAAACTCGATCTTAAAAGATTTAGCTTTTAAATTCAATTTTATCTCTTCATTTTAAATCATTACAAAACGACACGTTGTACATGATGTTTGAGATTGCTAATTTAACTTCAAAAATTTATCTACTTTTTTTTTTTTTGTTAAAATAGCTTATTGAGTTATGATATTTTTTCAACTGAGATTAGAGTGTTTGGCTGTTTGCTTTAGCTTTTTCAATATGCCAAAAAAGAACATCTTTTTATTGACAATCATTTTTAAAATATGGGTAGCGGTGGTGTGTTGCGGAAAATGGCGTTGAATGGCAGTGGAGGTGGTGGTGCGGTGGTGGGTGGCGGTGACGCCGGTGTGTAGTAAATAGAAATGGGTGATGGTGGCGGTGGGTGCTAGCGTTGGTGGTGGCTGGCGGTGTCGGTGTCCGTGTCCGTGTCCGTGGGTGGTATATTGGGTAAAGGGTAAGAAGGTAAGAGGATATTTGTAAATTTATGTCAATAAATCGTAAGTAATTTACTAACAGTTAATTTTAAAAGTTTTTTTTAGGTTTAACAAACATTTTTTTTTAATTATTGCTTTTTTTAAAAAAAAACCAATAAGTTAATAAGTTATTTTAAAATAAAATCTCAAACATACGCTAAATTATACTACACTTGATTTTTATTTTTAACTTATTTTTTATTTAACTTAAACTATTCACTAACCAATGGTTTTTTAATATACGGTGAATTACATATTTCCCTATTTTAACTTCGAAAATTAAATATTTCTTAAAGGTATAAATTTTTAATACATAATGTACAATGTTTTTAAATAATGATTTGAAAAAATATGTAATTTAACAAGTTAAGAGGAGAAATATGTAAAAATCCTTATATATATATAGGGAGAGGATCAAATGTTAACACATGTTTATTGCGTTAACCGAATAACTACATCTCATTACTTTAGATTTGATAAGATCATATGTGTGTATTGTATATATATATACAAAACTATATTTTACTAAAGGTCATGTATTTCTTTTCCTCATCTTTATCAAAAAGACTCCTTGGTTGAGGTGATAGCACTTTTACTTGATTACTTAAGGGTCTCAGGTTCTACTCTCTTTTCATTTCTTTGCTTCTCTTTTTTCATTGGTTGGGCAGGTACGTGCTTTCTTTCAGATTTTTTCATCCTTTTTCTTTCCATCTTCCTGAAGTTCTTTCGGCTTTTTTCATCCTTTTCTTTCTATCTTCCTGAAAGTCCTCTCCTGCGTACTGGCTTTTCCTCTTCTGTTTCGTTGCGTCAAGGGTTCGTTCCTTGGTTTGCCTACGTTCATTTCCTTTGTTTTCCTTGCACCAAAGGTGTGCTACGGTTCACCGCATGGAAACTAACTTCTGGGTATGTGTTGAATTTTTGGTTTTCATCTAGCAATTTAGGTAACTTTCCCACTAGGTTTTCATTGCTTTCATATTCAGGGAGATAATTTTTTGGATTTCATTAGTGATTGACGCTGATATTGGGGTTTATATGTTAATTAGTGATTCATGATATTAGGTTGGTGATTGATACGGATTTTAGACTGAGGCTAATAGATTGTTGGTTTCTTAACCACTTCATGTCACTATCTGCTGATACATATATATTTATATACAGCTCTTGAAACAAAATATGGTTATAATTTTTCTTCGTTTTATATCATAAATTGAATCTTCATAATGCACCCATTTACATTTACGTTTGCAAAGACTTTTAATTTCATCTTAAATAGGTCGAATTCAAGTGTTTTGATCCATAGAGCCATTACCCCTTCATTGATCATGAAACTAATTGTTCAACCAGCAAGTTTTGCTGGTTGTGTTGCCCTGCCAGAATATGGAAAAGTGTTGCACATGACTGAAGTGGATACCATTGGTTGATGTTATTATGTACTTATCATAACAAAATTTTCTTACATTTTAATAGAATACAGCAAATATAGCCATATGTAAAAATTATTACCAAGTTTGATGATATTCCTCTGTTTTTACCCCATTTATAGTTGCGCAATCAACTTAACTATTATGATGCTTTTGGTTTGATATGAATATATGATTCAACCTATGTTTGCCAGTGTAGTTCATGAATTAAATATTGTCATAAAGTGTATTAAAAAACCAACCTGTAATAACATGAGTGCCTCTGCAATTTATGTGTTAAACCATATTGTCTTAGACTATATTAAGGAAACAAATGTCTATAATGATGAAATGCGCCTTCTTAAGTGATTTATACTTAATTGCATCATCTGCTTCGATAATACCATGCTTTTGTTTTACTATGATTTTCCTTCATTTTATATCATAAATTCAACCTTTATAATGCAGCTACATGAGACTATTATCACCAACTTCGCTGATGTATCTCTGTTTTCAGCTCATTTATATTTGTATAATGAGGTTGACTGCTATGATACTTTTGGTTTCTTATAATTCAGCTTCTGGGGTTGTTACTTTTTGATATCGTTGATGTATACTTGAGTTTTGTTAATAACATTGTTATATTGATGAAACCAATGCCTGTAATGAAGAAATCCGTCTTCTTAATTGATTTATAATTGTATAATCTGTTTGGATGGTAGCATGTTTTTGTTTTGGTATTATTCAAGTTGTAGGATTCTTGGTTTTCCCATGTTTTTTATAATGATGAAATTCGCCTTTATGATACTCATATTTTATTGCCATCCAGGTTTTAGGAATGCATATCTTTTGGTTCCGCCTATTGTGATCTAGGTTTTAGGAATGCATATAAGCATATTGTCATTGACCTTTTATGTAAGATTATTACCTGTAACAACATTAGTAGCAGTATAATTCATGAGTCAAATTAAATCATATTGTGCTAAAGTATATTGAGTGAACAAATGTTTGTAATGATGAAATGCTCTTTCTTGTGTTATTTATATTTGCATAATCTGCTTTGATGGTACCATGCTTTTGCTTTAGTATGATTCAAATAGTTGAATTTTAGTTTTTCCAGGTCATATATATGTATTTGAGGTTTCTTAATAACCAGAAAAAAAGGACTAACCTGTAACCTATGTAATATAACTCGAGTTTTGGTCTAATTCATGAATCAAATTATGTTGTGGTAAATTATAGTAAAGAAAACAATGGTGTTGAAATTTGCCTTTACAATATTCATATTTTATTGTGATCCAGGTTTTAAGAGTGCATTTTTTTCCGCTTTTGTTTGTATGCTATATAATGATTGTCCTAACACAAAAAGCCAACGCTTTTAACTTCTAACATATTGTGTCAGCTTAATGTGTTGCATGTGTAACATAACTGATAGGTATGATTGATAAACCATGGTATATTTCGGTAAACTGTATTACTCTAAAAAATCCTAAAAAAACGTTTACTTTCTCAACAAACATCACTGCCATTTAACTTGCCGTTTACTTTAATAGATAGGATATTTTCTTCAAGGTATTTAGCATCTTTTTTAGCAAGTGCATAGCCAGCCTTAACTGAACTAGCCCCCCGCAACGCGGCGGATAACTTTCCTAGTTACCTTTTAAAATTCAATAATTTATAATTCATATGTTTTTGTTTTTTTTTCTTGGTAACAAAAACCTTATACATAGATCAGAGTTTCAAATTGATTAAAAGCATAATACCAAAATAAAAAATCGTATTTTATTGTTTTTTAGACTTATGATACCAAAAGCACAAATGATTTTTATTGAATTTAAAGATATTTTTATATAATTTTAAATCTTTAGTAGTTTATATTTTTAGTACAAATACGATATTTTGGGTTATTTTTTTATAAGTTCAGAATTTTAGGCCTAAGTAGTAAAACCGAAAAAACCGAACCCAAACGGGTTTAAAAACCCAAAAACCGAACTTTCAGTTTTGTGTTTTTGCCAAAAACCGATCCAAACACACCCCTACGTTAAACCAGATGTCACTCTCCATTACAGTAAGAATTAAGCCGGTAAATTAGGGTAACAGCGTAGAGACCATATCATCGGTTATACCGGTATTTCCGGTTAATATAATTATACCGGTTTGAGTACAATGTAAAAAATCAAGGTTTAAATTCGCTACCCATCAATTTTTATCTTTCATAAGTTCTAATTCAATCATAGTTAAAAATGTTGATTATTTTATGCCAAAATAACGTGAAAAATGTTGAGATGATCAACCTCAAACGATAACTTTGAGCCGGGAACTCTTTCGGAGCAGTCTCTCTATCCCAACTGGGATAGGGGTAAGGTTTGTCTCCATCCTTTCCTCCAGACACTCCTGAAAAGTTGAAATATACTGTGCAAGTTTGTTTTTTTGAATGGTAAATCTTGTCGTATTGACAGATTTGTGACAGCCTCCTTTTGGTAGTGACTATGTCATTGCCTGGATTTTCAGCCAGAGGCATTGTTGTAAAATCTCGAGCACTTGTTGTCTAGGTCGAGTACTCGCCTAGTGATTTCCTAGTGCTCGTATACGGCGGGTACTTACTATTTTCTAGTCAGCGTCTAACGACTTCTGAACGTACAAAAGACAAATCACATTCGGTCTATTACCCTAACTACTCAGCATGTGTGAGTGTGATATAAAAACATCAAAATCCAACATTAAATTTTATATCTTGTTTACCTTTGATCCAAATCCATAATTTTACAAATAAATTGAGCATCAAAATGAAGGTATGGAGGCATCTGGAGTTGTAATCGAAGTAGGTCCAGAAGTCAGCAGCTGCAAGGTTGGAGATGTTGTGGCATATGCAGGCCACCCAGTGGGTGCTTACACTGAAGAACAGGTACTTCCTGCAGAAAGAGTTGTACGTGTTCCGCCTTCTGTTGATCCTAAGATAGCTGCTGCTATACTCTTTAAGGGGTTGACTGCTCATATTTTGCTCCGTCAAGTCTTTAAGGTGATTCAAATTTTGCTTTTTGGAATCAATTACGTTTTTGATTATCGTTTAACATTTGTTATTGGGGCCCAAAAAATGGCAATCAATTAGATTTGGTTCGATTTGATTACTGGTGTCTTTCCTCCCTAATACTATAGAGTTATTTGAGTTATATTTAAACATTAAATCGGTAAAAAATAATTCAATTAGGAGGAATATGTCAAAGTTACATGGTTTATTTTAACATATATGTAAAGTCTTATTAGTATGTTTCATTTTGAAACCTAGACAATCTATAAATTTGTAATCATATCTAATGCAATGACTATTCATTATTTTCTTTACCCGTATACTATATGACATGCCCATTTTGGTAAATAAGTTTTTAAGTATACTAATTTGGGGAAAAAAAACTTGTTTTTTGTATTACAAGTGGTTAATTTTGGAAACAGGTTGGACCGGGGCATACAATCCTTTGCCATGCCGCAGTTGGTGGTGTTGGAACTTTGGCATGTCAATGGGCAAATGCGCTTGGAGCTACAGTTATCGGGACGGTTTCAACAAAGGAGAAAGCGATTCTAGCAAAGCAAAATGGTTGCCACCATGCCATCAACTACAAAGAAGAAAACTTTGTTGATCGCGTTATGGAGATCACATCAGGAAAGGGAGTCGATGCAGTCTATGACTCTGTCGGGAAAGACACGTTTAAGGTAATAGTAATTTAATGCATACCACTTTCTAAATCATTTAAAAAATTATCAAAAAAGATATTTCGGAGTTATTTGTCCAAATGTTTTTGAAGGGATCTTTGGCCTGTGTAAAGAATTGTGGATACCTGGTTTTATTCGGAATGGCATCAGGAGAACCCGAGATAACCTTCAATGACCTTAATAAGAAATCAGTTGTTTTCACTATCCCCGGGATTTTTTTTTACACAGAAGATCGCAACAATCTTGTTGCAGCATCAGAAGAGGTGTTTTCTTATGTTGAGAAGGAAGTCTTGCGGGTTCAAGTCAGTCAGTACCCTTTGTCACAAGCGATGCAAGCCCATTTGGACCTCCAGAACCGGAAAACAACTGGTTCGATTGTGTTAGTACCAGATAACTAATTAAATTGTGTTAGTGTTTTTTAAAAAATTGTGTGGTTTTGTTGTAGTTGGTTGTTATAATAAATGACTTTAATTGCATGGGTCAATGACTTTTTTGTTTATTTGTTTCTAGTCAACAGACGTTCCTAAATATATTTTAATGAATAAAGGTTTATGAAGGCACATATTATGTTATTAAAGTACCTAAAATTTAATTTCTCGTCTCTCTCATATTAAATAATAATATTCATAATTATGTATATTTAATTTTTATACACGTTTAAAATAAAAAAAAGAGATTTTTTAATACATTAAAATATATTATTATTAAAAAAACGTACTTTAAAAAAACAAAGTATATAAAATATCAAATTTTAAAAACAATTATTTAAATCGAAATGTTAAAAGAAAAAACAATAGAAGTTTAGCATTTAAAAAATAATATTATCATTTTAAAACTTAAAGTATTAAATTTTATGGAATCTTAATCATATCTTATATTGAAATTTTATTTTATATTATCTAAACTTTCATTGATGACTATTTAATTATTATATTTTTTATTCAACCCATGTAATACACGGGTTATTAACTTAGCTGAATATATATATATGGATTGAATCGTATGAAAATCCAATTTTAGAGAGAAAACTCTTAAACGCTATGTAAACCATTGATTTGTAATCTTCAAAATAAATATGTGGTCTTAATTAAACCTGAATAAAAAATTGGGTTTTGAATTAACAAATCATTTTTAATGTGGGTTAATGTGGATCACATATTTATTTTCAAAATTCCAAATCAATGGCTCACATAAGGTTTCTTATTAAAGATTATTCACGTTCAGAAATACTCAATTGAAGCAACATTCACCATGGTTAAAGGAATCAGGCTTCATGAACATGGAGGCCCAGAGGTGATTCTTCTTCATTATCATTCAGTAAAAAAAAAAACATGAAATTCAAGCATTTGTGATTGAGATACTATGAAGATCTTGAATTCTATGTTGTATGTATTTATGTGATTGATTTGATGGTACAGATGAGGAACATGGGTGGCCCGGGGGAGGAGCAAAGCCGACTCCTGTCCCGAGCCCAATTTTTAGGAGGGCACAAAATTTTTTATATATACGTATATATAAGGATTCCTTCAATGAGAATTACTACGATGAAAAAAACTAAAAAGAGGTATTTATAAACACATTATTAAAGATTTAACAAGCAAACATTAATTCATATTAAATTAACCAAAAAAAACATTCATTACATTGTTTTCAAAACCAAAATACATAACTTGAATAAGTCTAACATCTATTAAATTTAAACTAGGTCGACTAACATAAATCATATCTTATGTCTTCGTTATTGCATCCATTAACATTTTATATATGCAAAATAAATATTTTGTCAACTCTTTGCAAAGTTTGTGAGTCAGTTTATAAAGTATACGTAAGAAAATTGATGCAATTCAATTATACTACAAAGTTTAAACTTTAGCATGCATATCCTACTACTTTGTAATTAAGTTTATAGAATATCTTGTCTCCAACTCGTATCAATACTTAGCTAAAAAGCTTAGTATATCTACAAGTCTTCAATATTTTATATCGTCTCCAAACTCGATCCAATACAAAGCACAAAACTAAGTATTTTCACAAGTCTGCCTATAGTTGTACATTTCGCCCTTTTAACACATTTGACCTAAGTAAAAGCGAAGGTGGTATCTAACACGCCTTAGGCTACTCGGTATCGAATAACATAGAATAACATAGTATCACAAAGCAAGTAGTATCACATAGCACGAATTCAAACCAAATAGACTAAAAGCATTGCATCTATAGAATTTGATTCTAGAATAACCTAGTTTTTGAATACTAGCATATTTAACATCCCTAAAGTACAAAATGTAAAAGAGTGAGTATAGAATTATTCACTTCAATAGTGCTAGAGAAAACTAGTATAATGAAGAAGAATAAAGATCAACAAATTTATCAAACTGGATGCGCTGACGATACGTGTGCGGCCAGACACAGCTCAAAGGAGCAAGTATGCAATCTGAATGCAAACGTGGTTCAACCTAGTCAAACGAATTCAACGAGGAAGAGTACACATTATGCTAGGCATAGCTAAATGAAAGGATGTCATAGGCCGGACTTGTTGGCCGAACGAGCCTCTACAAAACTACACCAACTCTAAAGGCGGCCTAAAGAAGGCAACCTAAACGAGCCTAATGCTGACAACTAATAACCTAAGCTCAACTACTTAGATTAAGAAAAAAATAAATAAATGAATAATGAAAATAAGAAAAAGAAAATACTTTAAAGAAACTTTATAGACGAGACAATCTCGAAGCGCAACACCTCCTCACCAATAGCATAAAATAAAACTATTACTTTCAACATCCCAATGGGTGTTGCACTTTTAGAACCACCAAAATTTGGTTATTCTACTTGTTTATACTCAACTAGGAGTTGCAAGCTATAAGGGACAAAGCAAGGAAATTTATTGGTGTTTAAAGGGGAAAAATATTGGTTTCGTGGGCGATGTGAGGTGATTTTTAAAGAGAATTCACGTCTTGCAATCGTCAACAAACATCAAACTTGTTTTCGCGATTCTCGCTTCGTTATAACTCCGTTTTGCACACGGTTTTCGCCCACGTTCATCGTTTTCAGAGTACTATCATATGGACGAGAGTAATCCTACATTCATGGTGTCGAGAATTGGGTTTAAACTTTGGTTCTTGGCGTGAGTCAAGGGTTATGTTCTCAAACTTTTGTTTGTAATTCTTGCTTTGTTTGGGCTCGATTTTATGCACCGTTTGAACGTAGTTTCTCATTAGTATACTAGTATGTCTAGAAGATTTGGGTAGATTGATGTTTCAATGTAACGTGTTGAATCGTATCATGCTAAAGATTGATGGTTTGATCAGATATAGGCAAACAACAAACAACCAACTACCAAGTATAAGATGTACCGAAAATATTGGATCTTTTTATCAAATTAATATAAAAATTTTGTACTTATAGTTTATATTTTAATAGATATTTTTAAGAAAAAGAAAAATTAAATAGTATTTTGTGTTAAAAAGGTTGTTTTTAGAATTTCGGCTTTAAATGTTATCTTGTCTGTGGATTGGTGGCTACAATTAATAGATTAATTTATTATGAGGTTGTTGGATGAAAATGAGAACGCACAATCAACACAATTATCATCATTATTTTGTTTCCAAGGGATGGAAAATATATAATAGGGTGGTGCTAAATATACCCCATTTTCTATTTTTTTACTTGTTGTAACCCCTCCTTAAACTTTTTAAATATATACGAGTAAACCTTATGATTTTAGTTGTTAACTAAAAAAATCCGTTAGCTTTTAAACGAAACATAAGGGACTGTTTATGACATTATCACAATCTAATTAATTCTTCTTCCCCAACAATGCAGCCATGAGCCGAACCCACGATCGTTCTCCAAACCCAATCTATTAATCGACCATTCCAACTAAAATTAACAGATAAACATAATCAAGTTCCAAACTTTATCAATAACAAAGATTAGATGATCAATACTTATCACGAATTTGAAGCAAATTCGAATCGAACTAATCCTAGAAAGTAGAAGGATAAACTCGAACTCAACTGTCAACTGCCATGTGGTTCCTTGTGCATTGCATCATCTTCGTTGTGATTTGATCGATGAAATGGCAGTGAATGAATGGATCAATGGGTATTTAGAGGCGATTTTGAACATAATGATAACTTCACCAAAATTCAGGATAGATCACTTGATAACTTCACAAAAAAATTAGATTATGACCATGATTATGAGTGAAGACAGGGATACATGAGATTCATCCCAAACAAAATACAATGGAAATCAAGTGGAAATAACGTTTGATGCATTTTTGTTGTGTAATAAAGTTGAAGGGTTCATTTCGACAAATTTATAATTAATATTTTAGAAGGAGGGTGTATGACAAGTTGAAATGGGGGTACATTTAGCCTAACCTTTTATCCTATATAATATCATCATTATTTTGACACATTTGATTTATTTGAAAAACCCCGACAAAATCAAACACTCATTGTTTGTTCTCGATCACCAATCTTCACACAAAACTCCCATTGAAACTGATCATCAGTTCCACCGATCCCAAACACCCCTAAATCTCCCTTGCTCATTGTCCTAAATCTTCTCGGTTTGAAATCTTAGCAAACTATATATTATTATAACTAGATTAGTATCCCATGTATTACACGAGATGAATAAAAAAACTATTATTAATTAATAGTTACTAATAAAAATTTAACTATATAAGATGATTTTTTAATATAAAATATGATTAAATATAATTTCATATATTAAATAATAAAATAATTATATTATTTTTTAAACATTAATTTTTTAAAGTTTGTTTTTTTAAATACTTCATTTTCCAAAACTATTTTTAAAAATTCTATATATCAAAATAATTTTTTTATTAAAAAATATGTTTTTTAATATTAAAATATTTTTAATGTTTTCAAAAGGTCTTATTTTAATTTTAAAATGTGTTAAAAGTTTATTTGATATTTAATATATGATATATTTATTGGAGAGAAATGCAGGAAAACGAAAATCAAGGTTATCTATGAATGTGCCAAGTGTTCTTAAAAAACTTTTATTTATTAGATAAGTAAGATAAGATAAAATAAGATGTGTTAAGCGGGAAAAGAAGAGCAAGGTGCTCTAGGGATGCGTCATGTGTCTCTAGAAAACATTGATTTATTAGAGAAGTAATATTTCTATAAATCATCTTCACCATCACATCAGGTTTCCCATTGAAGAATAAAATACTCAATTCAAGGAGCATTAATCACCATGGTTAAAGCAATCAGAATTCATGAACATGGAGGCCCAGAGGTGATTTTTTTTCAGTAAAAAATCAAGCATTTGCGATTGAGATTAATATATGAAGATCTTCAATTCTATTTATGTGATTTGATTTGATTTGATTTTACAGGTGATGAAACTAGAAGATGTGGAATTAGGTGAACTGAAAACAGGAGAAATCAAAGTGAAGAACATTGCGATTGGAGTAAACTTTTCAGATATTTACATGCGTTCCTCTCAATCGGAGAATTACGCTACACCGTTACCATACACACCAGGTTTTCTTTTAATTCCTCATCTCCAGCTTTCTCAGTTCAAACTCAATCTTTAAAGATTTAGCTCTTAAATTCAATTTTATCCATTCATTTTAAATCATTAAAATACGATATGTTGTCCATGTTAATTAAAGAGATGTTTGAGATTGCTAATTTAACTCTAAAACGCCAAAAAAGAACATTTTTTATTGACAATCATTTTAAGAATATGGGTAGCGGTGGTGTGTTGTGAAAATGGTGGTGGACGGCAGTGGAGGTGGTGGTGTGGTGGTGGGTGGCTGCGATGGCGGTGGGTAGTAATGGGTGATGGCGGTGGGTGGTAGCGTTGCTGGTGGCTGGGGGCGTTGGTGTCGGCGTCGGCGGGTGGTAGATTGGGTAAAGGGTAAGAGGGTGAGAGTATATTTGTAACTTTATGTAAATAAATTATAAGTAATTTTGAAAAGTTGGAGTTTGCGCCTTTTTAAAAACAACTTATTTTCCATTTACAAAAAGTCATTTTTAAAAGTTTTTAGTTTTGCCAAACACTTTTTTGACTTATTGTTTTATTTTGAAAAACCAATAAGTTAATAAGTTATTTTAAAATGAAATCTCAAACGTACGCTAAATTATACTACTTGATTTTTTTATTTTTAACTTGTTTTTTTATTTAACTTAAACTATTCACTAGCCAATGGTTTTATAATATACGGTGAATTACATATTTTCCTATCTTAACTTGAAAAATTAAATATTTCCTAAAGGTATAAATTTTTAATGCATAATGTACAGTTCTCTTAAAGAATGATTAAAGAAAATATGTAATTTAACAAGTTAGGAGGGGAAAATATGTAATTTAACAAATTAAGAGGAATAAATATGTAAAAACCCTTATATATATAGGAAGAGGATCAAATGTTAACCATTCTTTATTACATTGACCGAATAACTACATCTTATTATTTTGGGTCTCATATCAAAATAAATCTAAAAGTGTATGTTTTTTTTTCTTTTTTAATTAATATAGGGCCCGCTTACATTAATAAAAAAAGAAAAAAAAACCGAAACCTTTATATTTACTTTAATATGGGCCCAAAGTAATAAGATGTAGTTATTCGGTTAACGCAATAAGAAATGGTTAACATTCGAACCATCTCCTATATATATAATGAGAATCACACGTTTAAACTTCAGAATTTTAAATGTGTGGCCATGGTTGAGTTTAAAGGATAATTTTCTAGGATTGAGTTTGTGTTGCAAACTACTTTGATCTTTACCGCTTATTTAACTGAAAGTTTTTTCAGTAAATCAGGTTGACTATTTTATATCATTCTATGGTAAATCTAAGGTGTTTTTACCATCATATATTTTACTAATAAAAGTGACAGATTCGTGACAACCTACTTTTGATAGGTTTCCAACTTGCAAGACAACCAAAGTTTACAATAGATGTTGCAACAATCAACATTTACCACAAACCCAATGATTTAAAAATTGGTTCAGACCAGCCTTTAAAATAGGGGTGTGTATGAAAAAAAAAAAAAAAAACTGATTCAAAACCAAAAACATAAAAATCCAAACCAAAATAATCAAACTCAAATTAACATAAATCGACTGGTTTGGTATAAATATTCTAAAAATAAAACCGAAAAAACGATTATATGTGTGTATGTGTGTGTATTGGCTTTTAAAATTCAATAATTTATAATTCATATGTTTTAGTTTTTTTTATAACGAAAACCTTATACATAGATAAGAGTTTCAAATTGATTAAAAGCATAATACCAAAATAAAAAAATCGTATTTTATTGTTTTTTGGACTTATGATACCAAAAGCACAAATGATTTTTATTGAATTTAAAGATTTTTTTATATAATTTTAAATGTTAAGTGGTGTATATTTTTAGTACAAATACGGTATTTTTTGGGTTATTTTTTTATAAGTTTAAAGTTTTAGGCCTAAGTAGAAAAACCGAAAAAACCGAACCCAAGCGGGTTTAAAACCCCAAAAACCAAAATCTAAGTTTTGGGATTGCCAAAAAGACCCAAACACACCCCTACGTAGAGACCATATCATCGGTTATACCGGTATTTCCAGTAAATATAATTATACCGATTTGAGTACAATGTAAAAAATCAAGGTTTAAATTTGCGACCCATCAATTATTATCTTTCATAAGTTCTAATTCAATCATAGTTAAACATGTTGATTATTTTATGCCAAGATAACGTTAAAAATGTCGGAATGATCCACTTCAAACAATAAATTTGAGCCGGGGACTCCTTCGGAGCAGTCTCTATCTCAACTAGGATAGGGGTAACGTTTGTGTTCATCCTTCCCCCAGACCCTTCTGAAAATTGGGAATATACTGGGTAAATTTGTTTGTTTGAATGGTAAATCTTGTCGTATTGACAAATTTGTGACAGCCTCCTTTTGGTAGTGATGATGTCATTGCCTGGATTTTCAGCTAGAGGCATTGTTGTAAAATCTCAAGCACTTGTTGTCTAGGTCGAGTACTCGCCTAGTGATTTCCTAGTGCTCGTATACGGCGGGTACTTACTATTTTCTAGTCAGCGTCTAACGACTTCTGAACGTACAAAAGACAAATCACATTCGGTCTATTACCCTAACTACTCAGCATGTGTGAGTGTGATATAAAAACATCAAAATCCAACATTTAATTTTATATCTTGTTTACCTTTGATCCAAATCAATAATTTTACAAATAAATTGAGCATCAAAATGAAGGTATGGAGGCATCTGGAGTTGTAATCGAAGTAGGTCCAGAAGTCAGCAGCTGCAAGGTTGGAGATGTTGTGGCATATGCAGGCCACCCAGTGGGTGCTTACACTGAAGAACAGGTACTTCCTGCAGAAAGAGTTGTACAGGTTCCGCCTTCTGTTGATCCTAAGATAGCTGCTGCTATACTCTTTAAGGGGCTGACTGCTCATATTTTGCTCCGTCAAGTCTTTAAGGTGATTCAAATTTTGGTAAATAAGTTTTTAAGTATACTAATTTGGGGAAAAAAACTTGTTTTCTGTATTACAAGTGGTTGATTTTGGAAACAGGTTGGACCGGGGCATACAATCCTTTGCCATGCCGCAGTTGGTGGTGTTGGAACTTTGGCATGTCAATGGGCAAACGCGCTTGGAGCTACAGTTATCGGGACGGTATCAACGAAGGAGAAAGCGATTCTAGCAAAGCAAAATGGTTGCCACCATGCCATCAACTACAAAGAAGAAAACTTTGTTGATCGCGTTATGGAGATCACATCAGGAAAGGGAGTCGATGCAGTCTATGACTCGGTCGGGAAAGACACGTTTAAGGTAATAGTAATTTAATGCATACCACTTTCTAAATCATTTAAAAAATTATCAAAAAAGATATTTCGGAGTTATTTGTCCAAATGTTTTTGAAGGGATCTGTGGCCTGTGTAACGAATTGTGGATACCTGGTTTTATTCGGAACGGCATCAGGAGAACCCGAGATAACCTTCAAGGACCTTAATAAGAAATCAGTTGTTTTCACTATCCCCGGTATGTTTTTATACACAAAAGATCGCAACAATCTTGTTGCAGCATCAGAAGAGGTGTTTTCTTATGTTGAGAAGGGAGTCTTGCGGGTTCAAGTCAGTCAGTACCCTTTGTCACAAGCGATGCAAGCCCATTTGGACCTCCAGAACCGGAAAACAACTGGTTCGATTGTGTTAGTACCAGATAACTAATATTTACCTATTAGCATCGTTAGTGTTTTTAAAAAATTGTGTGGTTTTGTTGTAGTTGGTTGTTATATGTTTGTTGTTATTGTTGTTTGGATCTGAAATAATAAATGACTTTAATCGCATGGGTCAATGAATTTTTTGTTTATTTGTTTCTAGTCAACAAACGTTCCTAAATATATTTTAATGAATAAAGGTTTATGAAGGCACATATCATGTTATTAAAGTACCTAAAATTTAATTTCTCGTCTTTCTCTCATATTAAATACATCTCATATTAAATAATAATATTCATAATTATGTATATTTAATTTTTATACACGTTTAAAATAAAAAAAGATTTTTTAATACATTAAAATATATTATTATAAAAAAAACGTACTTTAAAAAAAACAAAGTATATAAAATATCAAATTTTAAAAACAATTATTTAAATCGAAATGTTAAAAGAAAAAACAATAAAAGTTTAGCATTTAAAAAATAATATTATCATTTTAATACTTATATTGAAATTTTATTTTATATTATCTAAACTTTCATTGATGACTATTTATTATATTTTTTATTCAACCCATGTAATACACGGGTTATTAACTTAGCTGAATATATATATGGATTGAATCGTATGAAAATCCAATTTTAGAGAGAAAACTCTTAAACATTATGTAAACCATTGATTTGTAATTTTGAAAATAAATATGTGGTTTAAATTAAACCTGAATAAAAAATTGGGTTTTGAATTAACAAATCATTTTTAATATGGGTTAATGTGGATCACATATTTATTTTCAAAATTCCAAATCAATGGCTCACATAAGGTTTCTTATTAAAGATTATTCACGTTCAGAAATACTCAATTGAAGCAACATTCACCATGGTTAAAGGAATCAGGCTTCATGAACATGGAGGCACAGAGGTGATTCTTCTTCTTCTTCTTCTTCATTATCATTCAGTAAAAAAAAAACATGAAATTCAAGCATTTGTGATTGAGATTCTATGAAAATCTTGAATTCTATATTGTATGTATTTATGTGATTGATTTGATGGTACAGATGAGGAACATGGGCGGCCTGGGGGAGGGGCAAACCCGACCCCCGTCCCGAGCCCAATTTTTAGGGGGGCACAAAAATTTTTATATATACTATATATAAAGATTCATTCAATGAGAATTACTACGATGGAAATTTTATATATACTTTCATGCCCTTTAAACTAAATATGTTAACTGGTTCGGTTAACGGTTTATTCGGTCTGGTTTAATCGGTTTTCAATTTTTTTTCTCTATGTAAAAACCGAACCGAATTCGAGAAGTGGTTCGGTTTCAATTTCGGTTAAAACCAAAAAAACAAATTGAAAGCCAAATAAACCGCTTAAAAGTCGAATAAACTGATCCAAATAAACCGAATTCAATTGAATAAACTGATTAAAACCAAATAGACCGATTAAAAACCGAATAAACCGATCTGAATAAACCGAATTTAATCAAGTAAACCGAATTCAATCTTATATATTATGAATAAGATGATAAATTTAAATTTGAATTCGGTTTAATCGGTTAACCAAACTAACCAAATTTGTAAAAAGAAAATTGGAATTAAAAACCGAAATTCGGATATCGTTAGGTATCGAACCGAAAACTGAATTTGGATACAGCTAGAACCAAAATGAAAACCGAATTCAGAATTCGGTTCGATTTTTTCAGTTACGAATACGTTTTGGTTTTCAGTATTAAACGGTTTTTTGGTTTTTTGAACACCTCCACTTTAATATTTCAATTTACCATGGGATTTTTTTTCCGACTCGTCCTGTCCTGGGTACGCCAATTTTGAGGGCCGCCCTGAGGAAACTAGAGGATGTGGAATTAGGGGAACCGAAAACTGTAGAGATCAAAACGAAGAACATTGCGATTGGAATAAACTATTTAGATGGTAAACTCAATGGCAAAAGACCACCTACGCCCCCAATATGTAGACAACTGATGACATGACTCGCCCACCATTACAAATGAAACCCTTTGAAGACCTACTGTGGTAAAACCAATGTTTTTAGAACCGGACTGGACGTCGAACCGGATGTCTTACTAGTTGCCGGTCGGACCGATTAGACAGGATTTAATAATCAGATGACATAATAAATATATATAAATTAGTTAATTATAAACACATTCAAACAAACATAATTAATGTTCAAACAAACATAATCATGTTAAAAAAACAATGTTTGGTTTTAATGTTTTATTCTTTGGATTTTCGTTGTTAAAAAAACTAGATCCGGTCCGACTAGTGAATCAACTGGTTCTTGAGAGGGCGGTTCACTTGCTATATTTGGGGCCACCATCGGTTCCGGTCCGACCAGCCGGTCCGGTTTTCAAAATGTTGGGAAAAACATTTGGCCTACCTGGAACATATTACCTAGAACATATTGTTTTAAGTGAGACTCAAACCCATAACCATTATATTGAAAAAGTCATGGGTTGTATTTTTCCAAACCAATTGATCTAAGACTCATTGATGCTTCTTTTAATTCCTCTCTTACTCTTACTACATATATTCCAATATGCAACCTGTTTTACCTATGATCCAAATCATACACTAACTAATCAGCATCTGTGATATATAATAACTTTAAAAATCCAACATTTTATATCCTCATCACCTATGATCCAAATCATGATTCTTGGTTCAAAATTTACAAGTAAATTGACCATCAAAATGAAGGTATGGAGGTAGCTGGAGTTGTAACGGCAGTAGGTCCAGAAGTCAACAGCTGCAAACTACTTTGATATTTTAAATAATAAAAATCACACGTTTAAACTTCAGAATTTTAAATGTGTGGCCATAGTTTAGTTCAAAGGATAATTTTCTAGGATTGAGTTTGTGTTGCAATCCTAGAAATTGTGGATACCTGGTTTTATTCGGGATGCCATCGGGAATACCCGAGCTAACCTTCAAGGACCTTTCACACAAATCAGTTATTTTCACTATCCCTTCAGTTTCAGTTTACACATAAGATCGCAACAATCTTGTTGCAGCATCAGAAGAGGTGTTTTCTTATGTTGAGAAGGGAGTCTTGCATGTTCAAGTCAATCGTACCCTTGTCACAAGCGGTCCAAGCCAATTTAGACCTCCGGAACCAGAAAACGACTGGTTTGATTGTGTTAGTACCATGTTTGTTGTTATTGTTGGTTGGATTTGAAATAAATGAATTTAACTGCACGAGTCAGTGACTTTTTTTGTTATTTGTTTCTAGTCAACAGACAATCCTAAATTATATATAACATTTGCTTGACAAATAAAATTATAATAATAAAATTAAAACTCCTCGTAAACTTGTACCTTACGTTGCCGAAGTGATAAATCACTATTTGATTTTTGTTTTTTTTATATAGGTAACTAGGTTATAAACTCAAGTATTATGTTATTCAAACTATGAAATTATGATAGCGATAAACAAAAAAAATCAGGTAAAATAATTGAATTCATAATGTTTTATGATTGTAATTATATCATTTTATTAAATTTTTTTGAGAATTGCATCTTAACCATATGTTACACGGGTTACTAACCTAGTATATTATATAATAAAATCATTATATTATAGTATATCACACTTAGAATATAATTTTTTTATTTGTTTATAATTGAAATCTTAGTAACCTATATGTTTACTTTTTAGTGAAAAACAGTTTTGACTTATATCAGTTAGTGAGCCCCCGGATATTTAGGTTGTTGTTCCTTAAATAAAACCCATCAGAAAGGTATAATTCAGAATTATCTCGAATTCGATAAGTCTTGATGGGATTGGAAGGAAGGTCATGCAACAATTCGTTTTTTAATATAAACAAAAAAACATTAGCTTATAAAATGTGATGAATATTAAAAATGATGGTTCAAAATTTTTAGCATATGTTAAAACAAATATGTAAAATAAAACAATTATTAGAAATAGTGAGGGTTTAAATGATTGTTAAGTTTGATCAATCAAATAATATAATATTTAACGTGATCCGTTTTAAACGAAACTTATGTCGAAGCGAATTAAAAAAATGAGTAGATCCTAACCTTATATTTATAATTTTGTAAAACATGTTATTTTAAGAGAAAAACAAATTTGATTTAAATTAATTATCATAATTTAATAATAATATTAATATTAATATTAATATTAATATAATTTAAAAAGAAAAATTAAGAAAGGTGCACGGTGTGCAATGCTAGTGATACCTCACAAATTGAATGATACATTGACACGTATATCTCCAGAGGATTCGAATGAATAATCAATTAAAGAGATACACATGGAAAGTCGGTTAACATTGCTTAAAAATTAGTTCATTAAGAAACTCACGTTTCATTTCAACCGTCTATACGCAGAAATAGGTACATGTGTAGGTATAGACTTTGATTTTTGAGTTTAAACCCCTAAATTTAAGATTTTATATATTGTTAACTATTATATTTGGGTTAAGGTAAAATAATGAAGTAATTATTTATGTTAGAGCATAAAAATAAGCATCAAGAATCATTCTTTTGCAAATAGTATCAGATTGAGTAGAAATGTTGCTCAAAGTTATATTAAGAAATTCTAAGATTTTACATGTAACATCCGGCCTCGTCTACTATCAATATTGTTTGTTTTGTTCACTCGGAGCTTCGGGATTTGCTTTTGGTTGTTCGGTGAAAAATTCCCAAGGAGGTCACCCATACTGGATTCTTGCAACCTAAGCACGCTTAACTGTGGAATTTTCATGTGCTCCACAGCCAGCTAAGCACAAAACTCTTTGGTGATATACGGCTGACGTGAGATTTGCCCAGAATGTGACGCAAATGAATGTTTTTAAGAACTCCCATAACTTTAATTCATTCAAACTCGACATATTACATTTGGATTTTGAAAACGAATAATCCTAAGGATTACATTTAATATATATATATTTTACAAATGATTTAATAATTTATTTTAAATTGTAATTCCATTATTTTTAATATCTTATGTATGTTAACTTATAATAACTAGTAACGTTACCCGCGCTCTGCGGCGAGCCGTTATAACTAAAACTCAAGCATTATGAAACGGTGATAACACTTAAAAAAGATATGAGGATGTGATTAATCGATTATGCAAACAAAAACGAAGATAAAAACACAATTTGCGAGCTCGAGTTCAAAAACTGGAAGAAATGGCGAGTCGGAATAAGAAATATCGTTTATGATGCGGCAATTATGATGCTAAATGAAACTCAGAAGACGTTGGCAGAAGTTGAAGACACTCATGCACCAGTTTCAAATGTTAAGAAGAAGATATGGTTCAAATTTTGAGGCAAATAATCACGTGAAACAAAAAAAACATCGAGATTGTTATTTATTTGTTCATATTATCGTCTATATCATCTTCGTTGTCCAGAAAATGATGGGTTCTTTTAGTAATCACAATTTTCATTCTTGCAAATGCAACTAATTTCATATAACCACCAATGAATGCGGTACTATGCGGTTGATAATTGGTTTCATAGCTTTGCAGCTCGATTCTACCGGGAGACACACATTTGAATATTCATAAAACAGGTTAGTAAAGTTGCGTAAATTAAGGTCATCACTCATCACCGAAAACACACAAGGGACAAAATTTGTTGCATAAAAGATTTTTCTAAAATACAATCTTTTACACGAAATGCACCAACCCTTTTTTTTCCTATTTGCCTCACCGGCTATATATACATATTTGACTTTATTATTGAGCAGTTATATTATGAGAAAAAAACAGTTCTATATATGATGAATGTTTGCTATGTAATATGTTTTCATTCATCTGGATTTTCATGTTTGCTACATAATCACATACATATTTCCTCTTTCAAACCAAATATATTACATATTTATCAATTTCATTTAAAAAAATATTATGTATTTCATATTTTTATCCTTAATGAACTAATTAAAAACAATTTACATATTTTTCTTACTAGGGGCAATTTTGGAATAAAAGGATATTTGTAATTTTAGTTTAACATTGGAGATATATGTAATTTGGTAGTTTAATAAGAAAAATATATGATATTCTCCCTATAAAATAATACTTTATTTAGATAGATAATAAAATTATATTTTTTTTAGTTTTAGCTATTCAATATACCAGTAATAAAAGCAAATTAACATCATACTAAAAATAGTGGCATCAATTAAAAGAGGTGTAATTTTAGCCAAGAGTCTTCTAAAGTAAATTGGTTCATGCTTTCCTTTCCCACTTCGAATAAATCAACAAAAACTTCTTTGTATAAAGGGCTGTTCGAGGAATGCAAGTTATATTTTTGTGTAATTAAGAAAGGAACAACTTTATAGAAATGTAACAACTTTCAGCTTTATTCCAATTAGGTTACTCATACTTTTTTTGTTCTGATTAAGTCACTTATACTTTTTTGTTCGGATTATGTCACTTTACTTTTAATTTTGTTTCAATTAGGTCACTCATATTGTAAGTAAAATGTTTGTGATTAGAACACTATTTCAAAGTAAAATAACTTAATCAGAACAAAAAAAATATATGAGTGACTTAATAAGAACAAAAAAGTACGAGTGATCTACTCAAACAAAGCTGAAAATTTGTTAGATTTGTACGACATTTTCCCATTAAATAACCAGCAAATCACGTGTTGGAATTTTTCTCGATTTTTCTCGAACAAACTGGAGTCACCTGCAAGGCTGCAATCGTTAAAGGAAAAAAAATAGAAAAAAAAACAAATATAAAATATCTACCGACATTGACATTGACATTTCAAAATGCGAAAAGGCTCCAATAATTGAGATCATGAATTTCTATAAATCATCTTCACCATCACATCAGGTTTTCCATTGAAGAATATTGAGGTTCAGAAATACTCAATTCAAAAGGAGCATTAATCACCATGGTTAAAGCAATCAGAATTCATGAACATGGAGGCCCAGAGGTGATTTTTCTTCAGTAAAAAATCAAGCATTTGCGATTGAGATTGATCTATGAAGATCTTCAATTCTATTTATGTGATTTGATCTGATTTTCCAGGTGATGAAACTAGAAGATGTGGAATTAGGCGAACTGAAAACAGGAGAAATCAAAGTGAAGAACATTGCGATTGGAGTAAACTTTTTAGATATTTACATGCGTTCCTCCTCTCTATCGGAGAATTACGCTCCACCGTTACCATACACACCAGGTTTTCTTTTAATTCATCGTCTCCAGCTTCAAACTCGATCTTAAAAGATTTAGCTTTTAAATTCAATTTTATCTCTTCATTTTAAATCATTACAAAACGACACGTTGTTCATGTTAAAGAGATGTTTGAGATTGCTAATTTAACTTCAAAAATTTATCTATTTTTTTTTTGTTAAAATAGCTTATTGAGTTATGATATTTTTTCAAACTGAGTTTAAAGTGTTTGGCTGTTTGCTTTAGCTTTTTCAATATGCCAAAAAAGAACATCTCTTTATTGACAATCATTTTTAAAATATGGGTAGCGGTGATGTGTTGCGGAAAATGGCGTTGAATGGCGGTGGAGGTGGTGGTGCGTGGTGGGTGGCGGTGACGCCGGTGTGTGGTAGGGGTGTGATTTTTACCCGAACCCGAAGAACCAACCCGAAAAACACGTACCCGAACCCGAAAAACCCGAACCCGAAAATACCCAACCCGAAAAAGCCTATTACCCGAACCCGAAAAATTAGAATGGTTCGGTCCTTGGGTACCCACGAGGTTTGTTCGGGTAAACCCGAATAACCCGAACTAGGGTTCTAAGGGGCGGTAACATTTTTTTATTTTCAAATCCTCTATATGTTTTGATATTATTGAAGAAATGTATGTTTTAGTTAAACACGTTTTAGTTATGTTATGGTTAAACATTTGAAATTTTTAAGAAAATATATGTTTTGGTTAAACATGTTTTAAATTTATTTGTTTGAAAATAGAATTTTGTTTTTCAAGTATTACCCGAGAACCGTTTAACCCAACCCGATTAAACCCGAGAACCGAAACCCAAAAACCAATTAAACCGAAGTTAAATGGTTCGGTCCTCGGTTCCAATTTCATATTACAAAAACCCGAATAACCCGACCCGAACAACCCGAAACCCGAGGAACCAACCCGAACGACACCCCTAATGTGTGGTAATGGGTGATGGTGGCGGTGGGTGGTAACGTTGGGTAAAGGGTAAGAAATTAAGAGCATATTTGTAACTATATGTCAATAAATCGTAAGTAATTTACTAAAAGTTAATTTTAAAAGTTTTTTTAGGTTTAACAAAAGCACAAATGATTTTTATTGAATTTAAATATATTTTTATATAATTTTAAATCTTAAGTAGTTTATATTTTTAGTACAAATACGATATTTTGGGTTATTTTTTATAGGTTTAGAATTTTAGGCCTAAGTAGTAAAACCGAAAAAACCGAACCCAAACGGGTTTAAACACCAAAAACCGAACTTTCAGTTTTGTGTTTTTGCCAAAAACCGACCCAAACACACCCCTACGTTAAACCGGATGTCACTCTCCATTACAGTAAGAATTAGGCCGGTAAATTAGGGTAACAACGTAGAGACCATATCATCGGTTATACCGGTATTTCCGGTTAATATAATTATACCGGTTTGAGTACAATGTAAAAAATCAAGGTTTAAATTTGCGACCCATCAATTTTTATCTTTCATAAGTTCTGATTCAATCATAGTTAAAAATATTGCTTATTTTATGCCAAAATAACGTTAAAAATGTTGGGATGATCAACCTCAAACGATAACTTTGAGCCGGGGACTCTTTCGGAGCAGTCTCTCTATCCCAACTGAGATATGGGTAAGGTTTGTGTCCATCCTTTCCTCCAGACCCTCCTGAAAAGTTGAAATATATTGTGCAAGTTTGTTTTTTTGAATGGTAAATCTTGTCGTATTGACAGATTTGTGACAGCCTCCTTTTGGTAGTGACGATGTCATTGCCTGAATTTTCAGCCAGAGGCATTGTTGTAAAATTCCCGAGCACTTCTTGTCTAGGTCGAGTACTCGCCTAGTGATTTCCTAGTACTCGATTACGCCGGGTACTTACTATATTCTAGTCAGCGTCTAACGACTTCTGAACGTACAAAAGACAAATCACAGTAGTTTTGGCCGGTCTATTACCCTAACTACTCAGCATGTGTGATATAAAAACATCAAAATCCAACATTTAATTTTATATCTTGTTTACCTTTGACCCAAATCAATAATTTTACAAATAAATTGAGTATCAAAATGAAGGTATGGAGGCATCTGGAGTTGTAATCGAAGTAGGTCCAGAAGTCAGCAGCTGCAAGGTTGGAGATGTTGTGGCATATGCAGGCCACCCAGTGGGTGCTTATACTGAAGAACAAATACTTCCTGCAGAAAGAGTTGTACAGGTTCCGCCTTCCGTTGATCCTAAGATAGCTGCTGCTATACTCTTTAAGGGGTTGACTGCTCATATTTTGCTCCGTCAAGTCTTTAAGGTGATTCAAATTTTGCTTTTTGGAATCAATTATGTTTTGATTATCGTTTAACATTTGTTATTGGGGCCCAAAAAAATTGGCAATCAATTAGATTCGGTTCGATTTGATTATTGGTATCTTTCCTCCCTAATGCTATAGAGTTATTTGAGTTATATTTAAACATTAAATAGGTAAAAAATAATTCAATTAGGAGGAATATGTCAAAGTTACATGGTTTATTTTAACATATATATATTTATTAGTATGTTTCATTTTGACAATCTATAAATTTGTAATCATATCTAATGCAATGACTATTCATTATTTTCTTAATAATAAATAGTTTTTGTCAACCAACCCGATGTTATCCTCTTACCCGTATACTATATGACATGTCCATTTTGGTAAATAAGTTTTCAAGTACACCAATTTGGTAAATATGAAAAAAAAAACTTGTTTTATGTATTACAAGTGGTTAATTTTTAGAAAACAGGTTGGACCAGGGCATACAATCCTTTGCCATGCCGCAGCTGGTGGTGTTGGAACTTTGGCATGCCAATGGGCAAACGCGCTTGGAGCTACAGTTATCGGGACGGTTTCAACAAAGGAAAAAGCAGTTCTAGCAAAGGAAAATGGATGCCACCATGTCATCATCTACAAAGAAGAAAACTTTGTTGATCGCGTTATGGAGATCACATCAGGAAAGGGAGTAGATGCAGTCTATGACTCTGTTGGGAAAGACACGTTTAAGGTAATAATAATTTAATGCATACCACTTTCTAAATCATTTAAAAAATTATCAAAAAAGTTATTTATGAGTTATTTGTCCAAATGTTTTTGAAGGGATCTTTGGCGTGTGTAAAGAATTGTGGATACCTGGTTTTATTCGGAATGGCATCGGGAGAACCCGAGATAACTTTCAAGGACCTTAATAAGAAATCAGTTATTTTCACTGTCCCCGGGATTTTTTTTTACACAGAACATCGCAACAATCTTGTTGCAGCATCAGAAGATGTGTTTTCTTATGTTGAGAAGGGAGTCTTGCGGGTTCAAGTCAGTCAGTACCCTTTGTCACAAGCGATGCAAGCCCATTTGGACCTCCAGAACCGGAAAACAACTGGTTCAATTGTGTTAGTACCAGATAACTAATATTTACCTATTAGCATCGTTAGTGTTTTTTAAAAAATTGTGTGGTTTTGTTGTAGTTGGTTGTTATATGTTTGTTGTTATTGTTGTTTGGATCTGAAATAATAAATGACTTTAATCGCATGGGTCAATGACTTTTTTGTTTACTTGTTTCTAGTCAACAGACGTTTCTAAATATATTTTAATGAATAAAGGTTTATTAAAGTACCTAAAATTTAATTTCTCGTTTTTCTCTCATATTAAATAATAATATTCAATAATTATGTATATTTAATTTTTATACACGTTTAAAATAAAAAAGATTTTTTAATACATTAAAATATATTATTATTAAAAAAACGTACTTTAAAAAAAACAAAATATATAAAATATCAAATTTTAAAAACAATTATTTAAATTGAAATGTTAAAAGAAAAAACAATAAAAGTTTAAATCATATCTTATATATAAATTTTATTTTATATCATCTAAACTTTCATCGATGACTATTTATTATATTTTTTATTCAACCCATGTAATACACGGGTTATTAACTTAGCTGAAAATATATGTATGTATGTATGTATGTATGGATTGAATCGTATGAAAATCCGATTTTAGGGAGAAAACTTTTAAACCCTATGTAAACCATTGATTTGTAATCTTGAAAATAAATATGTGATCTAAATTAAACCTGAATAAAACATTGGGTTTTGAATTAACGAATCATTTTTAATGTGGGTTAATGTGGATCACATATTTATTTTCAAAATTCCAAATCAATAGCTCACGTAAGGTTTCTTATTGAAGATTATTCACTTCAGAAATACTAAATTGAAGCAACATTCACCATGGTTAAAGGAATCAGGCTTCATGAACATGGAGGCACAGAGGTGATTCTTCTTCTTCATTATCATTCAGTAAACAAACATGAAATTCAAGCATTTGTGATTGAGATTCTATGAAGATATTGAATTCTATGTTGTATGTATTTATGTGATTGATTTGATGGTACAAATGAGGAACATGGGCGGCCTGGGGAGGGGCAAACCCGACCCCCGTCCCGAGCCCAATTTTTAGGGGGTCACAAATTTTTTTATATATACATATATATAAAGATTCATTCAATGAGAATTACTACGATGAAAAAAACTAAAAATAAGTATTTATAAACACATTATTTAATGGGTACAAAAAATCATTTTTTAAAAGTATAGGAAGTTACTTTCATGCCCTTTAAACTAAATATGTTAACCGGTTCGGTTAACGGTTTATTCGGTCTGGTTTAATCGGTTTTCAAATTTTTTTTCCTATGAAAAAACCGAACCGAATTCGAGAAGTGGTTCGTTTCTAATTTCGGTTAAAACCAAAAAAACAAATTGAAAGCCAAATAAACCGCTTAAAAGACGAATAAACCGATCCAAATAAACCGAATCCAGTCGAATAAACCGATTAAAACCAAATAAACCGATCTGAATAAACCGAATTTAATCAAGTAAATTACCGAATTCAATCTTATATATTATGAATAAGATGATAAATTTAAATTTGAATTCGGTTTAATCGATTAACCAAACAAACCAAATTTGTCCAAAAAATTCGAATTAAAAACCGAAATTCGGATATCGTTAGGTATCGAACCGAAAACTGAATTTGGATACAGCTAGAACCAAAATGAAAACCGAATTCAGAATTCTGTTCGATTTTTTCAGTTACAAATACGTTTTGGTTTTCAGTATTAAACGTTTTTTTTGGTTTTTTGAACACCTCTACTTTAATATTTCAATTCACCATGGGCCTTTTTTTCCGACTCGTCCTGGGTACGCTAATTCTGAGGGCCGCCCTAAGGAAACTAGAGGATGTGGAATTAGGGGAACCGAAAACTGGAGAGATCAAAACGAAGAACATTGCGATTGGAATAAACTATTTAGATGTTTATATGCGTAAAGGTTTATTGATTGGTTACTCTCCACCGTTACCCTACACACCAAGTGTTTGTTTTAATTTTTTTTTTGCACAAATACTGTCACACCCAGAGCTGGCGGGACGGATCGACTTCCCCGCCGGGCGGAAGGTTCTCGAGGCGCGATATCGTGAGTGATAATCGTGTTGATCAGATTGTTTACATAGCATCAATGTTAAGAATGTCTAAAGCACAATTAGCATTAAACTAGGATTACAAAGTTAAATTACAATATCAATGTTTGATAATTTAACTAAGTAAACCTATCCAAGAGAATCAAATGTTTCTATCTTGTATCTGTACAAGATATCAAAAGAGATTCGTAATAACTACAAAAGACGTGCTTTCAAAAGTCTGCTAGGTCCTCTAGTTGGGCTGCCTAGCATGCAATCCTGAAGCCTTAGTCTATTCATGTACGTCACCTGAGAAAGCATGCAATAAAACAAGGTCAACACAATGGTTGGTGAGTTCATATAGGTTTTAAGTTTAAAATAGCTTTTGCAAACCTTTCCAGTAAAACCTTAACCTCATTAACATCACCTGTATCATCCAACTCGGTATGCGTATATATAGAGCATACCCCTGGGTCGAGTCTGCGACCCGCCCAGACGCCGTCCCACCACATACTAAGTTACATAGGACATTGTTGTTAATGATAATTAAGCATTTTACCTACCATCCAATCCCGTTCCCGTTATAGTTTGAGCACTTTGTATGAATGTTTACCCCATGTATCCATAGCATTCGTGAGTTTAGCTTGAGAGTTACCAATAAGGACAACTGAATACTCGAAAGAATCCAGTATTAATCCATACCAGCACTAAGTGTAAATAGCAACTTAGGGGAAAATAGAGGGTTTCCCAGATGACACAAAGTCAACTAAAGATCACCAATATCGTCCTAGTTGCTTATTACATGAGTAAATAGTTATGGGAAACTCTGCATGTGTAACAACCGGTTTTCAATAATGAAACGTATTTGAAATAATCGTCAATTGAACGATTGTGATTGTTGAAATTTGAAAATATGTGCGAATTACTTCATCAATGGCAAGAGCACATGTGATCGTTCTAGAAATCCATGTTGATTTGATGATTGTAATTATTATAGGTTGATATTATGTGAGAAATCATGAATGTGGGAGAAAACCGTACGCGAAACGGAGTTACGGGTTGTCCGTAATCGCGAAACGAAGAAAATCACAAAGATATTATGTTTTGGGACTCGTCGCGGTACGCGAAGGTGGTTCTGGGGTTCCTTCGCGGTACGCGAAGCACCCAAACTTATCTGATTTCTCCGGATTTCTTCGCGGTACGCGAAGAATTATTTTACCCCGCTTCGTGGTACGCGACGGGTGTGGCGGTTTGGCAGATCGATATTTTTATCAGATTGCTTCAAGAAATTTTAAAATTTTTATCCTCTCGACCTCAAACACACCCAGGGACGAACAGAGCAACTTTTTGGGGCTAGATGAGTGTTTTGAAGGTGCCAGAACGTCCGGATCGAGCTAGGATTCGATTCTACAAATCCTGATCGTCGTTTTCATCCGAGAACTTCGTTCAAAGGGGTAACGATTCGATCTCTCCTACTAGTTTAATATTGTGTGGATTAAATTTAGTTTTGAATGTATTACTATGAATATGAGTATTGATTATTGCCTAGTTGATAACTAGGGGTGGTTAGAAACGAAGAACTTGATATTTTGATGGTGAAATCTTCGTTTTGAAGCTGTGATAATGTCCGGTTGTTATGAAACCCATATCATAGTGTGATAACTAGTAGGATGGATAAATTGTGGTTTTAAAATGAAACATGGATTATGATCCATGGGTTAAATGATGATTTTGATGAATTGATGTTAAAGATTATTAACAGTTATGATCATAAATGAATTTTGAATAATAGAAGCGACTAAAGATCATAACTAATATAATTGAACATCAATTATTTGATGAAATGCCTAAGGGAGGCATGGGATATGATTGATTGCAATAATTGACTAAAACTTGCTAAATATAGTAAGACAGTCAATTTTGTGATAAATTGACTTTGAGAAAGTCAAACCAGTCAAGTGCGTTAAACTTGATTGTATGTGTTATATGTATTGAATATAGTTGTATATGTGTGAATATGCAACTAGGTGTTGGTGGTGAAAGGCAAGTGACAATTCACAGAAGTGGAAAAGAGGTTGTAGGAAGTGAACAACCGCTTGAACCAGGTAAGTTACCCAACTTACTGTAACATTACATATAAGTAGTAGAAAGAGTCTACTTGATTGTGATGTATATATATTGGTTGATTTGAATGAATGGGCATAACTAGATTGGAACTAATTGAGTTAATAGACTCTAATGTATATATGTTAAGTTCCAATGTGTTTATGTCACGATTGAATTGATTATGCAACATAGATTGCATAAGAATAGCCGGATGAGCCGGTGTTTGAGTATGATATCACAAATGTGTGAATAGTCAGAGGTGCTGACAAATAGCTATGGTGGAAGCACAGGAATGTGAACACCATAGTATTATATTGGTTAAACTATTGTGATTAATAGTTGATGATTGGTAATATGATATTATTACATTGTGAGAGCCAATTCGGATAGAATTGACTCAGTTGAATGCTTATTGTGAAAAATGTATTTTACATTTTGTTGTTATGACTCCACATTGGTGGATAGCCAGAGGTGCTGGCAATTGTCTAGATGGAAGTACCGGTGGGTGAACATCTTAGACTTGATATATTTGACTCCACATTGGTGGATAGCCAGAGGTGCTGGCAATTGTCTAGATGGAAGTACCGGTGGGTGAACATCTTAGACTTGATATATTTGACTCCACATTGGTGGATAACTAGAGGTGCTAGCAATTGTCTTAGATGGAAGGACCGGTGGGTGAACATCTTAAGACTTAATATATATATATGATACCACAAATGTGTGGATAACCGGTTAATCCGGAAATTAAATTATTGAAACCACAGATGTGTGGGTAATTGGTTAAGCCAATAAAATATATATATATTTGGTGTTTTAAATTTAGCCAGAGGTGCTGGTGGTAGAGTTGAATTAGATAATATATTCATATTATGAAAATGTCCCACTAAGGGAAATAAATGCACCATATGTGTTGGGTGCAAGTTGATGTTTGAATATGATATAGTATTATCTAAACATGATTAAAATCCATATGATATGTATGTGGATGGGTTTAAATAAGTTTTTGGGAATTTTGGGAGGGGTTACTTACTTAGTTCATATGAACTAATTGTGACCTTATATGTGATGTTACAGGTCAAAGATAGATATGCATCAGGCGATCAGATCGGGCATGTTGTGAAGCAGAACCAAACGTTATGTAAAGTCTATGGTGGTATTAAACTTAAACACACTAGTTTTTATTAATCATAAATGTAAATGATTGAAATTAAGTGTGTTTAACTTATGAAATGTCAATTTCACGCTTCCGAACATAATTTTACAATAAAGTTTAATTTGGGACCTAAAAATGGGACACGTGTAATCGTGTGTAAAGTTTGGGTGTTACAGACTTGGTATCAGAGCAATGGTTTGAGTGAATCAAGTGCGTCATGAACACTTGATCTCAAACTTTTTTTGCTCTTGGTATGAAAACCTAACGTTTGATTCGAAGACCCGATCATGATGCCGAATGTATGAGGTTAGCATATCTATGTCCTGTATTATAATTGTTAAATGTAATGTGAATCATTACATGTTAAATGTAATTTGATTGATTATGTGAAACCGAAATCAATGTCTTGAGTATGTAATGAAGGAAGTAAGGAATTGGGCATATAATGAATGAACTAGTACGTCTGGCCAACTTACTAGTGCAAACATGATATGAACAAGCTCTTATGGGAATCATTTTATACTTAAGCTATTGAGATTAGGTAAGGTGTTTGGAGCTTAATGTGTCTATTAATTGTAAGTAATAGTGTTACCAATTCAAGAGAAATGAATTGGAAAATTAATGTGAAAAACCTACATGAGTGTAGGCAATAACACTTTATGTGTTGGGGAAATTAATCTATTTGAACATGGAAAATGTTTTAGTGTGTATACACGAATCAAAAATGTGAAATTTGACCCGTTTAAGGTAAAATGGGGAAAAAAGGACACATAATTATGTTTATGTGTTCATACATGTTTAAGTTTGAGATGTAATGATTTAAACATGTTAATAATTTATGTAATGTGCATATAATCTATATGCGTGATATATAGAGTTGTAAGTATACAATGTGTATACGTATGGTGAATGTTATGATATGATTTCATAACTAGTGATGATGTCATTACATGTTGATAGTAATTGACATATTGAAATGGAAACTATTTATAATAGTGTTAAAGCAAATTTAAGACCATAATGTATGGCATTTTGTGTGAATTAACATGTAAGACCACTGGTGGGTGGCATTGGATTTAACATGTAAGACCACTGGTAGGTGGCATTGGATTTAACATGTAAGACCACTGGTGGGTGGCATTGGTTTTAACATGTAAGACCACTGGTGGGTGGCATTGGATTTAACATGTAAGACCACTGGTGGGTGGCATTGGATTTAACATGTAAGACCACTGGTGGGTGGCATTGGATTTAACATGTAAGACCACTGGTGGGTGGCATTGGTTTTAACATGTAAGACCACTGGTGGGTGGCATTGGATTTAACATGTAAGACCACTGGTGGGTGGCATTGGATTTAACATGTAAGACCACTGGTGGGTGGCATTGGATTTAACATGTAAGACCACTGGTGGGTGGCATTGAACTTGTTTGTATGACCACTAGTAAGTGGCCTTGTGTTGGATATGTAAAACTATCTTGAAATGACATTGAATTTGTCATACTAATCCTCCTTAGTGAGGTATTGGGATAATCCACATATGTGTGGATTAGTCAATATGTGAGTATGTGTCGAATGATGTTGACTTTTAAAAAGTCAAAGTTATGGTTAATGTGAATAAGTGAGTTACTTACTCACTAATATGCAACCATAAGACATATTAATGCTTATGTGTTATATAATTATGTTTGTTGTTACTACTTGTAATTGACTTGTAGTAATTGTAATAAAGTGAATGGTAAATTGATCATACGTGTCATGAAATGTTGAAGATATGAAACCACATGGTGGTGGTATTTAACTACTTGACAAATGTCTTGTAGTATTAGATGAATGTTATGTGCTAAATGCTTAAATTGAAAGGTGTTACTAAATGATAATTTATAGTTGACACTATAAATTGATGATAATCCACATTGTGTGAAAGTATATGAATATGAAACCACATGGGGTGGTATTCGGATTGTTGAAATTGATTTATGTTATGATAAATTGCATAAACTAATAAAAGTGTCGTTATATGTTTAGAATAACTGACACAGATAATGGGTGACGCTTCACATTCGTGTGAAACTGATGTAAGACCACTGGTGAGTGGCATTAATGTTTGTCATGTGAGTCCACATTTTTGTGGCATTGGGGGTAAACCATGTACATGTCCATGATAGTAAGTCACCTGTTACCATTGAGTTGTTTAAACTTGTGATGATGAATCACAAGTGTTGTGTGTAAAACTCAATTGGTGATTAAAATAAATGTAAACACAAGTGAATGTGTTCAAATGGTGTGTAAATTACCCATTTGATTGTCTTGTAGTTGTAGGATTGGGTGAGTCCACACTACAATTGTATGTGCATGTAGCATATATGTGATTTGTTGTTTTAATTGAGTTGAGGTAAATGGTTAGGGTTAGTGTGGTTATTGTAGTTGAATGATTTACAGGGTAGGTGAACATTCAACTAATGATAATGATTGAGTTGATTTACAAGAGTGTAAACAACCATCATACTGTGAATATTATGATTTACAAAAGTGTAGACATCCAATTTCAAGAGTCAAATTGTTTAAGTTGACTTTTGGGAAATATGATGCACAACTGAAGTTTTGTGTGCACATATGTTCTGTGTTAAATACATTATACATGATGTTTGACTTTAAAAAGTCAAGGTTATGCCTATTTGTAAAGAAATAGGATATTTATTGTATGTATAAATTGTATTTATACGTATGATGGGATGAATATTTATGTGAATATTCAAAAGAAAGGTAAGACGTATGTGGAAATACACTTGAGTGTATGAGTTGGTTTGAATGAAGAAAGTCAAACTAAATAATCGATTATAGATTGATTATATAGAATCATGTATAATGATCAAGTTTATTTAAGGGTAAATGTTCAATTATGCTTGAAATATATGCTAGAGAAGTGGTGTCTAGGCATGGTGTGCCGGTGACGATTATTTCTGATTGAGACAATTGATTTACCTCTCATTTTTGGAGAAATTTTCAGGAAGAATTAGGGACGTTGATAAGCACGGCGTATCATCCTCAGACTGATGGTCAAAGTGAAAGGATCATTTAAACGTTGGAGGATATGTTACGAGCATGTATAATAGATTTTGAGGGTAGTTGGGATAATTATCTACCTTTGGCTGAGTTCTCATAAAATAATAGTTATCATTCCAGTATTGAAATGCCTCCATATGAAATGTCGTATGGCAGGAAATGTTATACTCTTGTGTGTTGGGGAGAAACTGGGTAATGAGAACTGGCAAATAAAAAGGTAGTTAAAGTAACAAATGAACGAATATATTAGATTCTAGTTCATTTAAAAGTGGTACAAGAACGTCAGAATTCCTATGCTGATAAACATAGGAGGACTATGGAGTTCCAGGTTGGAGGTTTTGTATTATTAAAGCTCTCTACTTGGAAAGGTGTTGTATGCTTTAAAAAGCAAGGGAAGTTAAGCTGCGTTTCATTTGACCATTCAATATTATAGCTCGAATTGGCAATGTTGCTTATCGTCTTGAGCTACCGAAGGAATTGAATGGCATACAGGACACTTTTCATATGTCATATCTGAGAAAATGTTTGGCGGATGAATCGGCTTTTGTGCCGCTAGAAGACTTGGAAATTGATGACAAGTTGAATTATGTGGAAAAGCCGGTAGCTATATTAGACCGAAAGGTCAAACATTTGAGAAACAAGTTCTTGAACCAGGTAAAGGTTCAAGGGAAGGAAATCTGATGCCACGTGGGAGTCAGAAGATGACAGGAAGGAATTTTATCCTTTCTTTTAAGGTATAAGCGGTTTCGGGGACGAAACCTTTGTAAGGAGGGGATATTTGTAACAACCGGTTTTCAATAATGAAACGTATTTGAAATAATCGTCAATTGAACGATTGTGATTGTTGAAATTTGAAAATATGTGCGAATTACTTCATCAATGGCAAGAGCACATGTGATCGTTCTAGAAATCCATGTTGATTTGATGATTGTAATTATTATAGGTTGATATTATGTGAGAAATCATGAATGTGGGAGAAAACCGTACGCGAAACGGAGTTACGGGTTGTCCGTAATCGCGAAACGAAGAAAATCACAAAGATATTATGTTTTGGGACTCGTCGCGGTACGCGAAGGTGGTTCTGGGGTTCCTTCGCGGTACGCGAAGCACCCAAACTTATCTGATTTCTCCGGATTTCTTCGCGGTACGCGAAGAATTATTTTACCCCGCTTCGTGGTACGCGACGGGTGTGGCGGTTTGGCAGATCGATATTTTTATCAGATTGCTTCAAGAAATTTTAAAATTTTTATCCTCTCGACCTCAAACACACCCAGGGACGAACAGAGCAACTTTTTGGGGCTAGATGAGTGTTTTGAAGGTGCCAGAACGTCCGGATCGAGCTAGGATTCGATTCTACAAATCCTGATCGTCGTTTTCATCCGAGAACTTCGTTCAAAGGGGTAACGATTCGATCTCTCCTACTAGTTTAATATTGTGTGGATTAAATTTAGTTTTGAATGTATTACTATGAATATGAGTATTGATTATTGCCTAGTTGATAACTAGGGGTGGTTAGAAACGAAGAACTTGATATTTTGATGGTGAAATCTTCGTTTTGAAGCTGTGATAATGTCCGGTTGTTATGAAACCCATATCATAGTGTGATAACTAGTAGGATGGATAAATTGTGGTTTTAAAATGAAACATGGATTATGATCCATGGGTTAAATGATGATTTTGATGAATTGATGTTAAAGATTATTAACAGTTATGATCATAAATGAATTTTGAATAATAGAAGCGACTAAAGATCATAACTAATATAATTGAACATCAATTATTTGATGAAATGCCTAAGGGAGGCATGGGATATGATTGATTGCAATAATTGACTAAAACTTGCTAAATATAGTAAGACAGTCAATTTTGTGATAAATTGACTTTGAGAAAGTCAAACCAGTCAAGTGCGTTAAACTTGATTGTATGTGTTATATGTATTGAATATAGTTGTATATGTGTGAATATGCAACTAGGTGTTGGTGGTGAAAGGCAAGTGACAATTCACAGAAGTGGAAAAGAGGTTGTAGGAAGTGAACAACCGCTTGAACCAGGTAAGTTACCCAACTTACTGTAACATTACATATAAGTAGTAGAAAGAGTCTACTTGATTGTGATGTATATATATTGGTTGATTTGAATGAATGGGCATAACTAGATTGGAACTAATTGAGTTAATAGACTCTAATGTATATATGTTAAGTTCCAATGTGTTTATGTCACGATTGAATTGATTATGCAACATAGATTGCATAAGAATAGCCGGATGAGCCGGTGTTTGAGTATGATATCACAAATGTGTGAATAGTCAGAGGTGCTGACAAATAGCTATGGTGGAAGCACAGGAATGTGAACACCATAGTATTATATTGGTTAAACTATTGTGATTAATAGTTGATGATTGGTAATATGATATTATTACATTGTGAGAGCCAATTCGGATAGAATTGACTCAGTTGAATGCTTATTGTGAAAAATGTATTTTACATTTTGTTGTTATGACTCCACATTGGTGGATAGCCAGAGGTGCTGGCAATTGTCTAGATGGAAGTACCGGTGGGTGAACATCTTAGACTTGATATATTTGACTCCACATTGGTGGATAGCCAGAGGTGCTGGCAATTGTCTAGATGGAAGTACCGGTGGGTGAACATCTTAGACTTGATATATTTGACTCCACATTGGTGGATAACTAGAGGTGCTAGCAATTGTCTTAGATGGAAGGACCGGTGGGTGAACATCTTAAGACTTAATATATATATATATGATACCACAAATGTGTGGATAACCGGTTAATCCGGAAATTAAATTATTGAAACCACAGATGTGTGGGTAATTGGTTAAGCCAATAAAATATATATATATTTGGTGTTTTAAATTTAGCCAGAGGTGCTGGTGGTAGAGTTGAATTAGATAATATATTCATATTATGAAAATGTCCCACTAAGGGAAATAAATGCACCATATGTGTTGGGTGCAAGTTGATGTTTGAATATGATATAGTATTATCTAAACATGATTAAAATCCATATGATATGTATGTGGATGGGTTTAAATAAGTTTTTGGGAATTTTGGGAGGGGTTACTTACTTAGTTCATATGAACTAATTGTGACCTTATATGTGATGTTACAGGTCAAAGATAGATATGCATCAGGCGATCAGATCGGGCATGTTGTGAAGCAGAACCAAACGTTATGTAAAGTCTATGGTGGTATTAAACTTAAACACACTAGTTTTTATTAATCATAAATGTAAATGATTGAAATTAAGTGTGTTTAACTTATGAAATGTCAATTTCACGCTTCCGAACATAATTTTACAATAAAGTTTAATTTGGGACCTAAAAATGGGACACGTGTAATCGTGTGTAAAGTTTGGGTGTTACAGCATGGCAAGCACTGAGAGGCCATCAGTCAGTTTTCGCACATCGGACCATGAAGGACACCCTATGGAAAGCACTGAGTGACCATAATAAGTGCCTTCTAGTCCCGACCGTGAAGAACACCTGAAGGCAAGCACTGAGAGACCAACTATTGTTCTTCAAGTCCCGACTAGAAAGAACACATGAAGGCAAGCACTGAGAGACCAACTATTGTTCTTCCATAGCCAATAGTTTTAGCATACAAGTTTATAGCATTCAAATAGTTCAGCATTTACGTAACTTGTGCACAAGTACTAGCTTCATAACCGGTAAGGCAAGCACTGAGAGGCCAAACCGTTGTTTTAGCATGGCAAGCATATAGAGCATACAAAGTTTAAAGCATTCTGAACATTTTAAGCATTTAGTATGTATGTATATAACATTAGTATTAGCATAGAATTATTAGCATTTAGCGTTAGCATTAGCATCTAGCATAAACCGTAGCATTAGCATTTAGCATAACCCGTAGCATTAGAATTTAGCATAACCCTTAGCATTAGCATTTAGCATAACCCGTAGCATTAGCACTTAGCATAACCCTTAGCATTAGCATTTAGCATAACCCGTAGCATTAGCATTTAGCATAACCCATAGCATTAGCATTTAGCATAACCCTTAGCATTAGCATTTAGCATAACCGTAGCATTAGCATTTAGCATAACCCGTAGCATTAGCATTTAGCATTTATGTTTTGGATAAGTATAAAAGCATATTTGCAACAGTTAAACCTTTGTTTAAAAGGTTTAACATGCTTCTCAGTCCCGAAGTAAAACTCAAAATAGTTTGAAAAGGGACAATGAACTCACGTGTAGTTGTTGTAGTTGACTTTAGCCTAAAACAAGAATGCACGCGCTCTTTGTTGTAATTGATATTGTTTTCACGATCCTGTATTGATTTCACGTTGTTCATAATTTGTGAGTATAAATTGTATGTGTTTGAGCGTGTGTGTGTAGGTGTTAGTCCTAAAGTTGACTAGCACACTTAAGTTTCGGTCATGATTCGGCCCGGTCCCATTGTTATTGGAGCTTGATAACACTTAACCCAGTTAATTAAACCCGTGGTCCCGTAAGACTTTGATTTAATATTTGTAAAACAATTATCTTAATTAAATCTTAAGTTAGAAATCATAAATAATTTTGAATAGTTTATTATTGATTTTGTTTGATAAATTTACCATAAAATTTAAGGGAATCATAGACTTGTTTGTTATACTGAAGTTAATCCTTCTATTAACTTTAAACCGTGGATTACATTTTAGCTTCCCTTTATCTCTTGAATCATGTGTATGCACAACATAGCTTAGTAACCCCATAGAACTATCTTAATTGTTGTAGATGTTTACTGAACCCATAATGTGTTTTAAGAAAATTCACAACTTTAGTTTGTTGAACTTAAGATTAATCCCATTAGATTGTTCGTGAAATACTTCCATTTACATTTTAATCAATTGGGCCGAATCAGTCTAATTGGCCACATCGATGGATCTGAGCTACATTGGGCCGAACGATTTGGTTAAGTCAATTGAGGTGCTGCTGGGCCCAATAGAGTTGGGCCGAATGGGTTGCATGGCTAAGCTGTTGGGCCTAACAGATGGGCTGATTAAACAATGTAGGCCTAAGTAATAAGCTGCTGGGCCAAATGAGTCTGTTGGGCCAAGCTGTTGGGCTGTGTGATGCTGTTGGGCCTCATGTTTGTTACTGGGCCAGCTTCTTTGGCTGAATGAGACCCATGTGAGTCGGCTGAACCAGAAAGAGGGTGGCCAAATGGTGGTCACATGATGGTGGCTGACGAATGAAGCATGGGTGAAGGAGGTTGGTCGGATGGGCGCATGGCCTGTTGGCCGAATGAACCTGCTCGAATGGGTACCGGCGAATAGAGATGACCATTATCAATCGGCGAAACGGCCATTCGGCCTGATGCCTTTCGGCCGCCCTTGGCCATTCGGCCGGCTACAAACCGGCGCCTCTCAGATGGATTTTTTGAGTTCTAAGCAGGAGAGATGATGCTATTCAGTAGTGTTGTGGTGCAAGGGCTAGTTTTCGAAAGGTGAGGCTAAAGGTCCATGGGTTTTAACAGGTTAGAGCTCTAGGTCGAACAAAGTGGGTGAAAACCCTAAAAATCGCCCTATTTGAGCTCAGATTACCTTTGGTTCGGTGGTTATCTTTCTAGATCGGTTGTACTTTCATGTAGTAGAGATCAAGATATTCGTTTGGGTTCAAGAACCACTAAATTTCATTGAGTTTTGAAGGAGATATGGTGATTTCAAGTTTGAAAATGGTGAGGGAAACCAAAACCGGGATTAGGGTTTATGTGTGAGAAAGATGAACTAAAAATGAGGGAAAGCCTCATTTTAAGGCTTTAAATACCCTGTGGGTATTTGGGTTTGTTTCGTTTGCTCGGTTCGCATTTTCGTTACGTTTCCGGAACGTAACGCGCGTGTTTACTGTTTTTAAATAAAAGGATTATTTTATGATGTTTTAAAATACAATTATTGTTAGAAATCTTTTTAAATATCGTTGTATTAATTTACTTATCGAACTATATTATTTTTTCGCGTTTAAATAATTTTTGTTCGCGATTTATTAAATAGTTTGGTTTAATTTCGTTTGTAATGAGTTTCAAAATAATAAAATAGGAAATGTTATATTTCCTTAAAATTATTACCGTTCGTATCGTTCTTCGTTTTCGTTTCGTCAGAACGCGTCACCATCGCGCGTATTCATTCGAATCGTCACCCGAACAAACACGACGATGGTTTTGCTTTCCGACTTTTGTTTTCTACTTTTCAGTCCTTATTTCAGAATATTAAACTTTCAGATTTATTCGTACAGATCGTCACCTATACGAATAATTCATCGGTTTAGCATTCTGCAACAGCAACCGTTATAGTTTTGTTTTGTTTAACCTCGCATACGTTTATACATAATAGCACATTAACAAGCATCCGTGTGTGAGTTCCGCGTTGCCTGATGTGTTTCTGACTGTTAAACTGTAACGTTTAATTCAGATTACAACAACAATAGCATAATAGTTTACTGTTAAGCATCATGTAGTTAATAGCATATCAATAGTTTGTACCTGAGTTACTGTGCATTTACTGTTCAGTTCACTGTTCCGGCGACGTTTCCGGCACAGATGTTACAAATACATTTTAAACTCCGTCATCTGGGTAAACTCAATGGCAAAAGACCACCTACGCCCCCAATATGTAAACAACTGATGACATGACTAGCCCACCATTACAAATGAAAAGCTCTGATGACCTACTGTGGTAAACCAATGTTTTTAGAACCGGACTGGACGTCGAACCAGATGTCTTACTAGTTGCCGGTCGAACCGATTAGACAGGATTTAATAATCAGATGACATAATAAATATATATAAATTATTTAATTATAAACACATTCAAACAAACATAATTAATGTTCAAACAAACATAATCATGTTAAAAAAACAATGTTTGGTTTTAATGTTTTATTCTTTGGATTTTCGTTGTTAAAAAAACTAGATCCAGTCCGACTAGTGAATCAGCTGGTTCTTGAGAGGGCGGTTCACTTGCTATAATTGGGGCCACCATCGGTTCCGGTCCGACCGGCCGGTCCGGTTTTCAAAATGTTGGGAAAAACATTTGGCCTACCTGGAACATATTGTTTCAAGTGAGACTCAAACCCATAACCATTGTATTGAAAAAGTCATGGGTTGTGTTTTCCCAAACCAATTAATCTAAGGCTCATTGATGCTTGTTTTAATTCCTCTCTTACTCTTACTACATATATTCCAATATGCAAACTGCTTTACCTATGATCCAAATCATACACTAACTAATCAGCATCTGTGATCCAAATCATGATTCTTGGTTCAAATTTTACAAGTAAATTGACCATCAAAATGAAGGTATGGAGGTAGCTGGAGTTGTAACGGCAGTAGGTCGAGAAGTCAACAGCTGCAAACTACTTTGATATTTTAAATAACGAGAATCACACGTTTAAACTTCAGAATTTTAAATGTGTGGCCATAGTTGAGTTTAAAGGATAATTTTCTAGGATTGAGTTTGTGTTGCAATCCTAGAAATTGTGGATACCTGGTTTTATTCAGGATGCCATCGGGAATACCCAAGGTAACCTTCAAGGACCTTTCACACAAATAAATTATTTTCACTATTCCCTCAGTTTCAGTTTACACATAAGATCGCAACAATCTTGTTGCAGCATCAGAAGAGGTGTTTTCTTATGTTGAGAAGGGAGTCTTGCATGTTCAAGTCAATTGTACCCTTGTCACAAACGGTCCAAGCCAATTTAGACCTCCGGAACGAGAAAACGACTGGTTCGATTGTGTTAGTACCATGTTTGTCGTTATTGTTGGTTGGATTTGAAATAAATGAATTTAACTGCATGAGTCAGTGACTTTTTTTGTTATTTGTTTCAGTCAACAGACAATCCTAAATTATATATAACATTTGCTTGACAAATAAAATTATAATAATAAAATTAAAACTCCTCGTAAACTTGTACCTTACGTTGCCAAAGTGATAAATCACTATTCGTTTTTTGTTTTTTTATATAGGTAACTAGGTTATAAACCCGAGTATTACACGGGTTTGAATAACAAATGATGCAGTTAAAATATATTTATGATAAATTACATAATCAATTGTATATAAATACATTTTATAATTACAAATACAATTTAGAAATCTAAAAACTTCTTTATATACAACGTACAGTTATCCGTGAAAAAATTGGTTGTTTCAGTAACAAACCATCTTTTAACAACGGTTGCCCTTGACTTTTATTTATTGACATTGCAAATGATATGTGTGAGTAAATTGTCTTGTTTGAAAAAGTCAGTTATATTACTTTAATACATAAGTTAGGTTTCTATTTATATATGCAATTATCCTTTGATTTTGAACAAAATAGTATTAATATATAATCTTAATAATAATCAAATAAATGTTAAAAGAATAATACAACTTAAATTTGTCACCATAAAAATAGGATTGGTGTAAATTAAATTTTAGCATAAAAATATGATCTATTTGTTTTATTGTTTTTAATTATTAATTGACATGTGTCAATAATTTTTTAAAATTAAATGTGGGGTTGACACATGACAAATTTAAAGGAATATTTATTATGGTAGTGACACATAAGCAAAAACATTTTAGTTTATTATAGTAGATTAGCGTATGATTTTTCCCCGTGTTTTATGTTGAAAATTCCTTCATGATGAGATACACTATCGAATATTAGCCCGTAATCCATTCAAGTTTACCTAGTTAATAATTCTCTTTTTTATGGGGTGAATCGTTTGTAATTATAATTATGTCTAAAATGGGCTGGAATTTTAATAAAGCCCACGTCAATTTACCAAAATAATATGTCGAGTACGTAAGATTGAGTCAAGTTTGGGTTAAAGGTCGTTGAGGAGACGGAGTTCATGAAATCCGTTATCCTCAATTAGACGTAGCTATCTATTCTAACAAATAAAGGTTTTTATGGGCACATAACATGTTTTAAAACCCCTCAACTTTATTTTCCCACATATCTATCATATTAAATACATCTCATATTAAATGCATTTTTATACATTATTTAATTAAAAAGGATTTTTAGTACATCAAAAATATATTTTAAATTTAAAAAAAATGAAATGTTTAAAGAAAATGATCGAACTTTGAAAAAATTAGGGTTTTAAGATATAACATAATTATTTTATTAATCAAAGTATTACGTTATGCTAATTTTTAATTATATTATTAAAAATCATCTTATATTGTATAAATTTTCATTAGTGTTTATATATTATATCTTTTTATTTAACCCGTGTAACACACGGAGTATTAACCTAGTATTGTTGTATATATCGATGTAAAATTGTCTGTTGTTTGCGTTCTTGTATCAATCTGTTTTAATTTCAAGAGAATCAAGTTTGTCTAAACCTCTTTCAATTATAGTTTTATCATTCCTGTTTGTTTTGTTAAACTTGAATCATTGTAAGTTCTACTCATGAAGTATAATCATCCTAATTCGATCTTGAGAAAACCACGTGACATCGAATATCAAAAATAAATACATAAACAAGCTGTCATAGTCATCACGCTAACGAAAAACCTTATCTGATTGTAAATGATGTAATTATTAAAACAAAATAAAAGACATGTCGAGGACGACTAATAAATATATACCAGAAACAAAGAAGAGTAAATTTTTATGTAAAAACGAAAAACTATTATGTGAGCAAAAAACAAAGCAATGAAAACTTCTGTGCAAAAACGAAAACCAACTTAAATATGCTATGTCCCAAAGAGGAAGAGAAGAAATTTTGTTACAAAAAACTAAAAAAAAAAAAAAAAAAAGACCGAATTTACTGCCAAAAAACAAAGAAAATTTTTATGCAATAACTAGAAAAAAATCAAAAATTAAATCTACAATGAGCGAAAAACAATGAAAAGCAAACTTTTGTGTAAAAACAAAAAAAAAAACATAAATTAAGTGTAAAAGCTAATAAAAACTGATGCTCACTAAACTTCTTATTTGTTTAAGTATTGGAACTACAAAGACTAACAGCCTTCGGAAGGAAGGAGTTACTCTTCGGAAGCAACATTGCTTCCGAAGGATAACTCACTCCTGTCGAAAGCTGTATAAGACAACTGCTTCGGAAGATCAACACTTAGAAGATTTAAAGCTTCAGAGCTTCCGATACTTGAAGCTGCTGAAGAACAAAAGCTTCCGAAGACACTCCTCAGCATCTTCCTTGACAAAGACTTCCGAGACTAATTCTCTGACAAAGACTGTAGCTGATTACCCTTTATGGTACAAAAGGTGCTGACAACGGACATGTTGGTCTGATCAAAACAAAGATAACATACCGAGAGTCAGATACAACACCTTACTTCTACTCAGCATCATTAAATGCAAAAGATTGCCTGAAGCCTTTGAAGATCAAAACATTAAATGCCTTTTGTATTTAGCTAGTCTTTTGTTAAAGTCAATGTCTATAAATGTAATCATTGTAATTGAGTGTCTTAGTCTGTTAAGACACTTTAGATACTAGAATAAGTTTTCCTTTGTTTATTGTCTACTATACCCAACAGATATTCCTACGAGAATACGGTTGTAGCCTTGGCTATATAACCTCTCATTGTAACTTGTATAAGGGTGCGTGCTTGCTTGCTGTAACACTTGTATTACTTTTGAGAGAAATATATATTTGAGCTTGAAATTTATTCTTGTATTCTTACTTGTGTTTGAAGATTGTTTGATTACCTTGAGTGTTTGAGAGATCCTTCTAACAGAGATTCCGCATCTGCTAGATAGGTAGAAACAAATACTTGTGAAGTGATGTTTGAAGTTAACAACCCGATCCAACATTAAGTGATACAAAAATAAAGAAAACAATTTTTTGTGCAAAAATGAAAACAAACCTAAATATATCACTACCAAAAAAATTAAATTTTCGACTAAATATTCTTCGGAAAAACCGAATAGCGGCAAACTACCGACAAAAAATGTTTGTGGGAAAAAACTCGTAGGAAAAACATTTCCAACTGATTTCCGACGAATATTCCCACAAATGAGCGACAACAGATAACGAAATACCGACAAACATAAATTTTATATAATCCGACTGATTAGCGACGAATTTGTAACAAAACTTAATTCTCTTTTTATATAATAATTTTAATTAGAAATCATTTAAATCTTCCGAGAAGTTTTCGACAAACAAAATTTTCTTTTAAATTAAATTTACCGACCATTTACCAACAAGTTTTTATTTTTTTACTTTAATAAAATAAATTATACCAACAACTTTCCGACAAAACTTAATTTTATTTATTTATATTAATATTTGTAGACCGTCAAATTTCCAACAACATTGTCTTTTTTCCGACAAATTACCGACGATAGTTAATCTTTTTTTTTTCCTACAAAAATAAAGAAAACAAATTTTTGTGCAAAAATGAAAACAAACCTAAATATATATATTATATGCCAAAAACAAATAAAAGATATATTTTGTGGAAAAATGAAACATCAGTTGTAACAACTGATCACGTCACTCGTAAGTAACAATTATATACGTTAACAAACTAAATTAAATCTTCCAATAGAATGATGTTATTGAACCCTAAGAGAGTTGTGAAACCGACAACACGGGTCAAAGCTATGGTTTCTGGGTTCAAAACAAAATCTTGAGTGACAGGATATAATGTCTTTTAGGCAGCTAGTTCTAATTTGTTGTTCTATTGATGTACTAAGGTATATGTATGTATTATTATCATGATTAATATTTGTTTTGTTTCAAAGTTGTTTTTGGCATATATGTTAGTTTCCACATATCATGTTTTTTTAGAATTACAGAAATTTATAGCTCAATTAGAGCCATCAAGATGGGTAGGTTAGGTTGAACATGGTAACAAGTGAGAATGAGTTTGGGTGTAAGTTTATAAAAGACTGGCGTTTACCAAAACACAAACTTTCTTGACATAGCCTAAGTCTCATAAGTCCAAAGAATAATCGGAAGGATAATTTTATCTTTCAAAAGCTCTTAGTCTTTGGGAGATTAAGTTGAACTTCGGAGGACTAACAGCTTCTGAAGAATAACTTTATCCTTCTGATGACCAAAAGAAGAAAAACCTTCTGATAAAGAAAAACCTTCTGATGAAGAAAAGCTTCCAATGCACAAAAGCTACCGATTTTTAACTGCTTCCAGCACACACAAGCTTCTAAAACAAAGACTTCCGATGATCGGGCATCAACTATTGCTGAAATAAATGAGGAATGATGCAATTCTAACACAAGACATCTGACTAATGTACAAGACATTCCAATGATTATCACAAAGGCAGACTACAACATGCAAAAGAACAATGATACCAGAAGATTGTCTTATGCTTTGAAGATAAACATAATTACTCTTTTGGATCAAACTCATTTAATGTATTTGGTCAACTAAGTTATTAACATCAATTTTAATTAATGTGGTTTGGCATGTCAGATAACGGTGTTCAAGATATCCGAAATCCAAAAAAATCCGAAATCCGAATGAAGCCAGAAAAAACCGATCAGAATTAAAGATTCGGATATTCTGACAGATTCGGATCGAATATCCGTTTTCCGAATTCAGATCATATCGGATATCGGATATATAAAATCTTGTTTATTCGGGTTGTTCGGATTATTCGGATTAAAAAATAAGTTTGTTCGGGTTTTTCGGATAGATTCGAATCGGATTAAAAAATTTTGAATTAGAATTGGGTCGGGTTTCGGATAGGGTCTTAAAATTTTCAAATCCGAATAACCTGATCCGAATAACCCGAATAAACTGTTATCCGACCCGATGAACATCTATACTGTCAAATCATAATAGATGCTAGAATAAGTGTTCTCTTTGTTTCTAGTGTTTGTCCAACTTTGTATTCTTAAGAAAACACAGTTGTAGCTTTTAATATATAATCTCTCATTGTAAACCGTTAAAAAACGAGTTCACGTTTTGAGTTTTGTAATCTTGAAACCTTTGAGTGAAATATACTTTGGGCTTAAAATAACTTGTGTTTTTTACGTAATTGTTTCAAGATGTATTATGACATCAGATTCCGCATCTATTAGTTTGTAATATTTAAAAAATGTTGTTCGAAGTCTTCAACCCGATCTAACTTTGGGTCATGAGCTCATGACGGATCATTATAGAAAAGTGACTATCTTGAATTATATATACCATCACAAAACCGGTTGCAAAATTGGTTTGCTACAAATGCTTTGTGACAACTATTTCCATCTGGTAACCGAACACGTCACAAGAAACCTACAAATAATATTACTTTATCGTGAGAAATGTAGGGAAACAAATCTTACTATACTAATAAACACCAATTTTCTTCAGTCTTTTGTCATTATAACACATCTCAATTGCTACATTCTAATCAATAAAACAACCTTGATTTAATTACATTTATTATATATGTAACAACCGAATGATTAGAATATTTGGTTGTGTATGAAATCCACGTTAACTTGACAACTGAAATTATTACATGATGATGGTAAGCGGAAAATGGTGAACGTGGGCGAAAACCGTACGCGAAACGGAGTTACGGATTGTCCGGAATCGCGAAACGAAGGAAAATTTCAAAGTATGGAATTTTGGACTCGTCGCGGTACGCGACTATGTGGTTGAGGATCCTTCGCGGTACGCGATGGACCAAAAATATCTGAAAACCTCCGAAAATCTTCGCGGTACGCGAAGCCTTATTTGGCTCCTCGTCGCGGTACGCGACGGGTGAGGCGGTGGAATAAGTTGATATCTTTCATCAGATTCCATGAAAGTTATATTTCATCTTCATATCTCGAACATATTCGCTCCAGACGAACATCAGACGAACTTTTCTCATCAAATCACTATTTCGAAGCCATCAGAGGTCACCGATCATACAAGGGATCGTATCTGCAAGTTCTGATCGTTGTTTTGCAGTCAAAACTCCGTCAGGTTAGGTAATGATTCGTTTTAACCTTCTAGTTTGATTTTGATTGATTAGATCTTGATTTTGAACGTAATAACATAGTTAGGATTGTTGATTATTGCCTAGATAATGGCTAGGATTGATTAAAAATGAAGAACACGATGTTCTAACGGTTAAATCCTTGTTTTGATCCGTTGTAATGCCCGGTTTGCATGAAATCACAACTATGATTATAATGGTTTAATCCATTTGATTATGACAATGTAGGTGATTAGCTTGGTTAATCTTTGAAATGCAAAGGTTAAATCTAAGTGTTTCAAACTAATCACAATCATTAACATACTTATTGGAACGATTATCTGACGTTTATGATAACTGTCAGATTAGTATGTTAAACATGGTTATTAAACCTATTCTAAGACTACATTGTGATATTTCATGATATTTGGGCAATCAATGATAAGGATTGATCATTTCTAAGCCATTAATCTGTTTAGGAACTGTTTTAGCATTATAATCAACAATGTTAACTATTTGATGACTTTCAAGACAATGTCTTTGACATTGAACGTTCAGAAAGATCTAATCAGTAGGTTAAAACCTAAATAACTTATTAAGTGTAAACTAATGCAGAGTTACACCATTAGTATCAGTTTACGAGGATCTTGCTACTGTAAGATATTAGGTGAGTTCTTAAAGCCCTGTTTTAAATGTTTTATCATTTTGGGCTGATATGCATGTTATAAAGTTCTTTTATGAAAATGATTGTATGTATGTATAAAGTATTGTATGAGAGTGATTTTAACCTGATTATGGTCAGGTAAAACATGTTTACAGATAAAGAAAGTTTACAGATAAAGAATGTTTATAGATAAAGAATGTTTTAAAGAAAAGAATGTTTTAAGTCTCAATTATGATTGAGAAGTAAATGATTTTTAAGAATCTCAGCTGAAATATAATGAATGTTTTAAAGTCTCAACTGTGGTTGAGAAAGAAATGATTTTAAAGGACTCAACCGAGGTTGAGTAGGAAATGAGGTTTTGCTGGCTGCGGTTGGGCAAAACTTGAACTCCACGGTGAAAGGAGCCGTTTATGATGATGATGGTTTAAATGATTTAAACCATATTATTTATGAATGATATATGTAAAGAAGTCTTGTACCGGTATGAGCCGTCAATTTCGGTTGATGGTTAAAGAGTCTTGTGGAAACATAGGCCTGCCGACTGTGTGTCGCCAGTTCAGTTAAAGAAATCTTAGGCATGCTTGAGTTATCAGCTGCGCGTTGATAGTGTTAAAGAAATCTTATACATGTATGAGTTACCAGCTGCGGTTTGGTAGTTTAAGAGCCTTGTGCTGCACAAACCTGTTTGACTTCAGAGTCAGCAGTTGACGGTGAAGTTCCTTCACTGTATGAATAATGTTATGATGATATGTATATTATGTAATTATGTTATGATGATATGTATATGATGAAATTATGATATGAGAACAGGTATGTTATGTATTTGGATTATGCTATATGATAACATGAATGGATAAGGATTTTTTTTAGAAATGAACTTAGAACTCACCAGCATAAAGCTGACTTGTTTTACATGCATATCAGGTTGAATAGTGTGAGAAGGGAGACCAGGAGGGCTCATGGCATATGTTGAAGATTACCCCTGGCATAGACTGGCTGTAGTATATGACTATTAGAAGAGTGGGTTATGTTTTAATATGTGTACTTTACTTATGTAATCACCTTAAATTCCGCTGCTATGGTAATGTAAATATGGTTTAAGGACTATGGGTATGATGTTTGCCAACCGAGGGGCTCGGGGCCTCTCAATATAAACATAGATGGATATATACATTTACTAGGTTAATGCAACATCTATTAAATCGGTTAAATAAAAATATAATAAATAGTCATCAATGAATATTTAGTATAAGGTGATTTTTGATATAAAATTTGATTAAATTTCATATAATTAATACTTTACTTAATAATATAATTTTTTTAAACACTAATTTTTCAAAGATTATTTTTTAAACATTTTGTTTTATAAAAGTATTTTTGTCTATTTCATATTTATGATAATTTGGTTTTTGAAAAGACTGCATTTTTTAATATTAATATATCTTTTAATGGCATAAAAATCATTTTCTTAATTTAAATTTGTTACAGATATATTTAATATGTAATGTTGTTATTTAATATAGAATAACTTTAATAAGATCGAGAGAAGCTTGAAAACTATTGTAAGAATAGTCTAAAATAGTGATTTATATACAGACTACTCTTGCGTATGTCTTCTTTTTTTACGTTAATTTTTTATTTATTTTATTTTTTATAATGTTTTAATAAGTAGAGAATGTTTGAAACTATTATCATTTTATACAAAAATAGTAAGTTAATAAATAGAAAAACAAATGTTGTATACAAATAAGTGTTTAAACAACTTATGAACTTTTATTGTAACTTTATATTGTTGCTTATTGTATGTAATAAAATTTAATTTTAGTCATTATAAAATTATTACACTTTAATAAGTTTTTTCTACTTATTATTCGACCCGTGTTATACACAGGTTTATAATCCCTAATACAAAATATAATAACAAATAAGTTTTTTAGAAATGTGTCGCACTGATAAAAAACATTTAAATAAAAATTAGTATTAATTATATTAATTAATAGTAATAGTATTATTAATAAAGTTAATCCTAATGATGATAATTAGGAAATTGTGTTGGCCTAATGGTTACCTCTTTGGCTTCCCTGTGGGAGTCACAGGTTCAAATCCCTCCCAAGGTGAAATAAGGGTTCTTGGGAGGTCAGGGCCTTTTCCGGTGGGGTTTCCTCCTGGGGTGGTGGTAGGGTCTCAACGGAGGTCATGGTAACTAGACCTTGGTGACGTGGTCTGGAAATCAGTGGTTTGAAAATCAGTGGTTCACACGTTGAGATCAAATATCGTTAAAAAAAAAAAAGGAAATTGCGTTGGAAATGATTAGGACCTTTCAATGTAAAATTTTCATCAAAAACTTGTCAACAAAGCACGTTTTGTAACTTTGACAGAAATTATTTCCTACGAGATACTTTCCAAAACAAATGTATTGAAAACAGTGATTTTCAATGCATTTCTGACAAAAATGTGAGTAGGAAATTGTTTTTTTCTATTGATATATGAATCTTGTGATAACATTATATTTTTCTAGGAAATTAGAGGGAAGTTAAAATGCTAAGAAAAAGATACATAGAATAGAAAACAACAACAAAACAAAGAAAACAAGCTAGCTAGCTAGGCTATTTATATATGAAATGAAAGTGAACATATTAAGATATTTACTGAAAGCAAACAATATTCCTCTATACAACGTTCACTTGGGTATCTTGTTGGGCCTTTTGGCTGCATGCGTCCCTGATACGAGGCCGAGAGAAGCATCCCTCATTGATGGCCTACATTGAGGGCTCTTATGCACGCATGAGAACGCAACCTCCACAAGTAATTCCACTTCATTAGCAGTTTGTTTCGTCGGTGGAGGAAGGCGTTGGTCCAAAATTTCTGTGTGAGATATGGCATTCATGTCATCTATGGATGTGAGGAGGATGTCTCTTGGATGCTTACCCATTATAACTTCTAGTGTTACTACACCAAAGCTGTAAACATCACACTTCTCATTCACTTCCATAGTGTATGCAAGTTCTGCAAAAAACAAAAAACAAAAAACAAAAAAAAAGTTAATAAAAAGGTCTTGTGAATACATGCAATTTAATTTGTTGGAAGCCAGCTGAATTATACCTGGAGCAATGTAACCAAAGGTTCCAGCGAATGAAGTCCAGTTGGACGAGTCCGGCTTTAACAACCTGGCGGTGCCAAAATCAGATACATGAGCAACCCACTCAGAATCAAATAAAACATTGTTGCTTGATAAGTCTCTATGGATGATCGGTTGTGAACAATCATGGTGCATGTATGATAAGGCCTTTGCGATACTTTTAACCGCGGTCACCCTTTTATTCCAATCAAATTCAACAGCTTGTTCCATGTGATTCAGTATGTTCCTTAAGCTCCCTCCTGACAAGAACTCATACACCAAAAACGAATGACGTGAATGGGAACAAAATCCATAGAGTTTGACAATGTTTTGATGGCGTATTTCTGTCAGTGCTCGGATCTCGTTTTCAAAACTTTTGAGATTTTGCATCTCACCATCTTCTGTTGCATGGATCTTTTTCACCGCATAAACTTCACTTGACAGTTCTGCTCTATAAACTGTTCCATACCCACCAACCCCAACAACATGCCTCGAGTCGAAGTCGTCCAAGGCTTCAATGATTCTCTCATACACCATTTTCCCATCATAACTCCAAATGGTAAATGGTTTTGCTCTTGTCTCTTGTGGCCTAACGTTTTCAAGATTGGGGTTTCTTTTATGGAGACAGAAGAATGCAACCACCATAAAAACCACTAGCAGCATGATTCCTAGTGCAGGAAGTATGATCAGAATCACAAATGAAACCTTCTTTTTATGACCATGATCTGTTGCTTGCATTGTTGGACAATCTAACCCTGTGTTATTTCCACACAGCCCCTTGTTATGTCCAAGTGCCTCCTTTGGAGCATCTTCAAATGCTCTCATCTTTGGAAGTGGGCCCTCAAGCTGATTGAAAGATAGATCAACAGTGGTTAAACCTAACATTTCAGTGAAACTTGAAGGAACAGATCCAGAGAGATTATTGTGAGAGAGGTTCAACGTTTGTAGAACGTTCAAACCCCCAAGCTGTGACGGTATACTCCCGGTCAGATTATTGTGAGAGAGGTCAAGTTTGTCTAAGCTTTTCAATTTGGAAATAGGCACGGGAATAGCTCCCTCAAAGAAGTTGTTGCTTAAGTTCAAGATCCTTAACTTGAAGCATTCTCCTAAAGTTTCATCGATTGAGCCGGTAAGAGAATTTTGTGCTAAGTTAAGCTCTTCTAAGTTGTGCAGATTTCCAAGTGATTTGGGAAATTTGCCTGACAACTTATTGTCATCCAAGTACAAGTTCACCAATGAGCCTAATCTTTCAAAGCTTGTTGGGATTTCACCAACCAAGTGATTTGAAGAAAGATTAAGCCGAACTAAATTTGTCGCTCCTCCTAGCTCTGTAGATATTTTTCCAGTCAAATTGTTGTTGGACATCTTTAAGCTAGTTAAACTAAGACACGATCCCCAGTTACCGGACACCTCACCATAAAACTTATTGTAACTCAAATCCATATAGTCCAACTCTGGATATATACCAAAATATTGAGAAATGTTTCCTGTCAGTTGGTTATGTTCAAGCCGAACTCTAACTAAGCTGCTACAGTTTTTCAAACTGTTTGGTACATGGCCAGAGAAGAGATTGTCGCTCACAGTGAAATGTGTAAGAAGACCAGAGACACATATATTGTTTGGTAAATGACCAGAGAGCATGTTGGAAGTCACTGAGAATTCTTCCATCTTAGTTAGATTAATGTCTCGAGGAATGAAACCGACAAGATTATTCATGAACAAGTTCAATTCTGAAAGAGCGGTTCGCTTTCCTAACTCAGGTGGTATGGAGCCGCTGAAATTGTTATGACCCAAGTGCAGCCTTGTAAGCTGAGTGTAATTTGCTAAATAGTTTGGAATGGACCCAGAAATGGAGTTATCATTTAAGTACATTCTTCCTAACCTACTGAAATTTTTAAAGGTGGTTGGAATGGTACCCGTGATATGGTTTTCGCCAATCTGAAGATCAATGAGATCCCGAGACCCAGCAAGTTCAGGTGGAATCGATCCAGAAAGTTGATTATGATACAAATAAAAGAAATCAAGACTGGTTAAATTTCCTATTGAAGAAGGAATGACTCCAGTAAGATTATTATTAGAAAGGTCAAAGTTATGGATCAACCCAAGTGTCCCAATTTCTGAAGGGATGGGTCCCTCAAGAAAATTAGCATTCAAGTCAAGAATAATTACCTTTGTGAGGTTACCAATGCTATTTGGGATGTGACCATTAAGTCGGTTGCCATACAACTGAAGCCAACTTAAGTTTATGAGGTTACCTATGCTATTTGGGATACGACCATTAAGACGGTTTTTATACAAACTAAGAGCAATTAAGTTTCTGAGGTTAACTATGCTATTTGGGATACGACCACTAAGATTGTTATTAAACAAATTAAGGAGAGTTAAGTTTGTGAGGTTACCTATGAAGATGTGGCAACACCAAGTGGCTAATGACGTGTGCATGAATATTTAGTTTAATTATTGTTTAATTTCGTATTTGTTGGTTTATGTACGTGATTTGTTTTTCATGCAAGTAGTGGTAATTGGTTAAGTTAGTGCTGGTAGTGGGTAGTTAGTATTTCCTTATTTCCAGTTAATTATGTTTATGTATGTTAAATGTTTTTTTTTATGGTTAATGCGAATCAAGTTCTTTCGCAACAGTGTGCGTATCCTTCTTTGATTTTTGTGTATTGAGTTAGATTGTATCACTTGTGAAAGTTAACAAGTGGTATCAGAGCCTCCTGTCGATTAAGTATGTCGGATCTACAGTTGGTTGGCGGTGTGAAGAAATTGAACAACCAAAACTACAAAACCTGGGCTACCTGTATCGCGTCGTATCTGCAAGGGCAGGACTTATGGGAAGTCGTCGGCGGATCAGAAGTAGATCAACCTGCTCGTGAGACCGAGCAAGGGGTTTTGCGGAAATGGAGGATCAGAGCGGGGAAGGCGATGTTCATTCTCAAGACCACAGTTGAGGACGAAATCCTTGAACACATCAAGGATTCCGTGAGCCCTCAGGCGGCGTGGAATACGCTAGAGGAATTGTTCTCGAAGAAGAATGATGCAAAGTTGCAGTTACTCGAGAACGAACTGTTGTCGGTTAGTCAAAAGGAGCTGTCAGTCGCTCAGTACTTTCACAAAGTGAAGTCTCTTTGTAGAGAGATTGGGGAACTTGATGCACAAGCCAGGATCGGTGAGGCTAGAATGAAGAGAATTATAATTCATGGATTGAAGCCCGAGTTCCATAGTTTTGTGGCTGCAATTCAAGGGTGGCAAACTCAACCGTCTATCGTTGAGTTTGAAAACCTTTTAGCAAGTCAAGAATCATTAGCGAAACAGTTTGCTAATGTACAAATTAAACCTGAAAGTGAGGCCTTGTACGCTGAGAAGAAGTTCAAACAAAAGGTTGGTTATCAACCTCGTGGTAATAAGAATTATGAGAAGAACAAATACCACGAAAATGAAAAGAAATGGAAACAGTTTGAGAAGGGTGAAAGCAGTGGGGAACGAAAGCCAAGGTATGGTGGAAAGAAGTTTACCTCGAAATGTTATAACTGTGGTAGAAGAGGGTATTTAGCAAGAAATTGTAAGCAACCTCAAGATGAAGGAAACGCAGCAGCAGCTGTGCCAAAAGAACCTGCTTGGGATGCTGAAGCACTTATGGCTCAAGTAGAAGAAGATACGGCCCTCACGACCTTGTCCGACAAGTGTCCAAATCGCCTGGATGAATAGATAGTCGACTCCGGGTGTTCAAACCACATGACAGGTGAGAAAGCTCATCTTTCTAATCCTGTACGATATGGCGGAAGTCGTTCGGTGGTGATTGCTGATAATTCAAGGTTTCAAATCGCTCATATCGGTGACGTGATATTTTCAGCAGACAACAACAAAGCTGGTCTTACTTTGAAAGATGTATATCACGTACCAGGTATGAAAAAGAACCTCTTCTCAGTTTCCCAGTTTACTTCCACGGGTAAACATGTTGTGTTTGGCCCAAGTGATGTTAAAATTTATGATGAGTTAGTAACCCATCAAAGGCAATTCTCTGTGGGCAAAGGCGCAACACCATGTATGTGTTGTCTGCCGAGACAACATATGCAGAGAAAACAAAGGGAACACAAAATTCAGAAATATGGCATGCGAGATTGGGCCATGTGGCTTATGATAAGCTAAAAATGATGATGCACAAGAATTTGGTAACTGGCCTGCCAAAGCTGGAGATGCGTAGTGACACCGTTTGCTCAAGATGTCAATTTGGCAAGGCACACCAACTTCCATTTCATTCTTCAACCTACAAGTCCAAGGCTCCACTTGATCTTATTCATACAGATGTGTTTGGCCCTGTTAAACAGGCCTCGGTTGGAGGAATGAAATACATGATAACATTCACGGATGACTATTCTAGGGTCACGTGGGTGTATTTTATGAAGGAGAAGTCAGAAGCCCTGATGAAGTTTAAGCTCTTTCGATCTGAAGTTGAGAAAGTGACCACTAAAACCATTCAAGTTCTTCGATCAGACAACGGTGGTGAGTATGTCTCACATGAGTTCAATGAATTCTTGAATGGATGCAAAATACAACGACAATTGACATGCCCAAATACACCGCAACAAAACGGTGTATCCGAGAGAAAGAATAGGTATTTGTCAGAAGTATCCGGAAGCATGATCCATGATAAAAATGTACCTGGGCGATATTGGGCAGAAGCCATGCAAACGGCAGCTTATGTGACCAACAGAATTCCCCAACAGAGTCTAGATTTTCAGTCTCCATATGAAAAATTGTTCAAAAAGAAACCCAATGTAAGTTATTTGAGGGTTTTCGGATGTGTTTGTTATGTCTTTATACCTAGTTCACAACGACACAAGCTAGACAAGAAGGCTGTGCGTTGTATCTTTGTTGGGTATGATTGTGAACGCAAGGGTTGGAGGTGTTGTGATCCAACTACTGAGAAGTGCTATGTTTCACGGCATGTTGTATTTGATGAAACATCATCTTGGTGGTCACCAACAAAGGAAGTGTTGCCGGATTCTAAGCAGCTAGAAGAAGAATTAGCAAGTGGCCAAGTGAGTCTTATACTTGACACCTCAGTAAATGATGGAGCTGGTGATTCTGATTCAAGTGAATCTACTGAAGCAGTTGTTCCAACTAGTGCTCAGAGACCATGGAACACCGGTGTTTATAATCATCAGTTGGATCAAGAAGAAAGTTTAAGGAGATCATCACGTGCAAGGAAACCAAATCCAAAGTATGCTAATATTGCCGAGGTTGTAGAGGAACCTGTGGAGCCAGAAACATTCGAACAGGCTTATCAGCTAAGTGAATGGAAGCTCGCGATGAATGATGAAATTCAAGCTTTATGGAAGAATGAAACTTGGGAGTTGGTACCAAAACCTAATGAGGTAACTCCAATTTCATGCAGATGGGTGTATAAGCTTAAATTCAAGTCTGATGGATCAGTGGATCGCTACAAGGCACGTTTGGTGGCCCGGGGGTTTACGCAACAGTTCGGGCTGGATTATGAGGAGACTTTTAGCCCAGTAGCTAAGTTGACGACCATAAGGGTTTTAATTGCTGTTGCTCTCAGCAAAGGTTGGCAGTTAATTCAAATGGATGTCAACAATGCTTTTTTGTATGGTACACTAGATCATGTAATTTACATGAATCAACCATTGGGCTTTGAAGATACCACGTTTCCTAATTATGTGTGTAAACTCAAGAAAGCGATTTATGGGTTGAAACAATCTCCGCGGGCATGGTTTGGTAAGATAAGTGAATTTCTTATGGTGAATGGGTTTGTGAGTATGCCTTCTGATGCTAGTCTGTTTGTAAAACAAACTGTGGAAACTATCATTGTTGTATTAGTTTATGTGGATGATCTAATTATAACAGGTGATAGCTATGATGAAATGCAGCAACTTAAGAGGAATTTGTGTACTAGATTTCGAATGAAGGATCTTGGGAGATTACAAAGGTTTCTGGGTTTGGAGTTGGAATACCTGGAAAATGGAGGGCTATTACATCAGACACGATATGCAACTGATCTTTTATTAAAGTTTGGTATGTTGGATTCTAAGCCTGCATGGGTTCCAATTGATGCAAGGTGCAAGTTGTATCCTGATGAAGGTCGCGAACTTGAAGACGTTACTATGTACAGGAAGATAGTTGGAAGTTTAATCTATCTTACTTTGACCCGACCTGATATTGCTTTCTCAGTTGGTGTACTTAGTAGGTTCATGCAAACTCCTAAAAGACCTCATTTGTTGGCTGCGAGACAAGTGTTACGATATGTGAAGGCGACTGTTGGATACGGTATTTGGTTTAAGAGGGAGTCTAGTGTTAACCTAGTTGGTTTTTGTGATGCCGACTATGGTGGTGATCCAAGTACCAGACGTTCAACTACTGGTTATGTTTTTAAAATTGGTAATGGAGCTGTGTCATGGTGTAGCAAACTTCAACCTACGGTGTCTTTGTCTACTACTGAAGCGGAGTACCGGGCTTCAGCTTTAGCAGCTCAAGAAAGTGTGTGGTTAACTCAGCTATTGGGTGATTTGGGGCAAGAGTTAACAGACCAGATGGTGATTTGGTGTGATAATCGATCTGCAATTCAGTTGGCAGGGAATCATACGTTTCATGCAAGAACCAAGCATGTAGAGATTCTGTAGGATCGGGTTGTTATCTCTAAACAACACTTCACAAGTATTTCTTACTTAACTCTAACAGATGCGGAATGTTCTGTTAGAATGATCTCACAATTTCACTCAAAATGACACAGTAATAATCTTTGAACAATAATAAGAACACAGGAATAATTCAAGCTCAAGGATATATTTCTCTCAAAGTGGAAGTATACAAGCAAGCACATATCAAGCAACCATACATTGGGAGGTTATATAGCCGAGGCTACAACCGTATACGCTTAGGAATACAAGTTGGGTATACTAGACAAGTACATAAAGTAAAGCTTATTCTAGTATGTTGAGTGTCTTAACAGGCTAAGACACTCTTTCATAATCATTACATTAATAGACATTGACTTTACAAAAGACTACTAAATACAAAAGACATTTAATGTTATTGATCTTCAAGGCTTCAGATGATCTTTTGCATTTAATGTAGCATGGGAGAGGTAAGGTGCTTTATCTGACTCATTACATGTTGTCTCTATCTTTATTCAGACCAACATGTCTTGTGTCAGTACCTTTTGTACCATAAGTGTAATCTGCTACAGTCTTTGTCAGAGGATAAACCTCGGAAGTCTTTGTCTTTAGAGCATAAGAGGATTCCTCGGAAGTCTTTGTCTTCAGAGCATAAGAGGATTCCTCGGAAGCAGTTGTCTTGTACAACCTTTGGCAGGAACCAGTTATCCTTCGGAAGCAATGCTGCTTCCGAAGAATCACTTCTTCCTTCCGAAGGTGTTTATTCAAAGAGACTCCTATACTTGGACAAAACAAGAAGTTTGGTGAGCATCAGCCTTTATTAGTCTTTACAGTCTCCCCCTAGGCTGATGCTACCAAAACTTCTAAGGAATAAACCTTGGCTTCCATGTACCCCTCAGTACCTGTGCCCTTTTTCTAATCAATCTGATTGCTGACCTCCCATCTGCTCCATTGTCAGGATTATTGAGAGGGAGCATATCTAGATCAAATATGTAGGGTTTTGCCAACATCATCAGATGCAAAAGATCCACCAGTTTTATTTCTCCATTGTAGTCGGTAAGGATGAATATCCTTTCTTGTGCATTGAAGCTCCAATTTACCAAGGGGATGTATGAATGCTCATGCATTAGTCTGCTGATATCCCTCATGTCTTCTCGGGTTTGTGTAGTTTCGGGAGTTGCTTCAGATGTGGCTTCAAGTACTGAGAGTGTTGTATCAGGCTCAGAGTCGAAGGGGATAGTTTCTGTTTTCTTTTTCCTTTTAGCCATGCTCTTTCTTCTTGTGAATTTTGGTTTGTCTTGAGCAGTGGCCTGACTTCTCAGAACTCTGGCCTGTTGGGCTTCCACAGTTGATTGTTTCCTTGTAGTCTTCTTACCCTTTTTGTAGACTGAGGAGATTGGCATGTTATCCATACTTGGACTTGAAGGAGGAGATATTGGTTCTTCTTTAGGATTTAGGGGGAACATGTTGGGGAACATTGCTTTTGTTACTTCCCCACACATGACTTCTTCTCCCTCTCTGATCCCTGCACCAGAGAGGGGAAATTCTATTGTAGCTCCTCCCCCTAAACCTAAGCCTCTCATTAGGCTTTCCTTTCTTGCCCTTATTTGTTCAATTGAAGGTAACTCACCTCTGGCAACTTTGGCTTTTATATCTCTGATATGCATATCCATGGTTGAGTTCTTCATTGGGCCTAGCTGCCGAGCATGGAAGCCATATTCCAAGAGAAAGGCCTTGTTCTTGTCTCTGTAGGCCTTTTCTTTTTGATTCTTTGTAAGTACACTCAGAGCCTTTGATGCAGCAACAGCTTGTTCTTGCTGCTGCACCTTGTCCAGCTCGGCAGCCATTTTAGGTACCGACCAGTTGATGACTTCATCAAAGTCATAACCTCTTTCTTCGAGCAAAGCAGAGAGTCTAGCTCGCTCTTCATCTAGAGAGGTATTTGGTCGGCCCTTTGTTTTCTTTGGTCTCATCTCCTCCTGTTCTGCTTCCTCCTCTGGGGTTAGCTTTCTTTTTCCTTTGTCATCAGCAGTTATTTTTGCCCCAGAGGAGATTTCTTCTGTTGCCTCACCAGCTGGTTCATTGGCATGTAGCTCCTCTGTGGAGGAAACATCCAGGATGACTGGGCCTTCGGAGGCAGCTGCAGCTTCGGAGTTAACCTCAGCATTCACTGTCTCCTCCAGTTGACCAATCCCCTTAGATGATTCCTTATTAGATTCCACAAAGGGCTCAGGAGAGGAAGAGAGAGCTTCAGCAGCTTCTGTCCCAGAAGGGGACACAGATTTCATGGAAATTGGTTCTTCTTGTGTGGTGTCTTCCATGACAACCTGGGCTGCAGTCTCAGAAGGAGACTTAGTCCCAAGAGGGGACTGAGGTTCCAAAGAGACATTTGATGTTTGCTGTTCAGTCTCTTTGGCAACCTCCCTTGTATCCTCAGAAGCTATAGAAGAAGAAGTAGAAGAAGAATCTTGAAAATAAGTACCCAAGAAGTCATCCCATTCAGCAGTCAAAGTGACTAAGGATGGATTAACTTCCTGTGCACCCTCCTCTTCTCTTGCTTCTGATCCTGACCCTGCAGTTGGTATATTCTCCCCCTTTATTAGTCTTTACAGATTCATTATCATTATGTGCGAGAGAAAGTCTTAGCTGGAGATATCGAGTTGAAGTATGTTGATACTAATGATCAAATAGCTGACATGTTCACGAAAGGGTTATCAAGAGTCAAGCTGTTGGAGTTTATGCAGAAGCTCGGTATGAAGAAGAAAGCTGGTGTTGAGAGGGAGATTGAAGATGTGGCAACACCAAGTGGCTAATGACGTGTGCATGAGTATTTAGTTTAATTATTGTTTAATTTCGTATTTGTTGGTTTATGTACGTGATTTGTTTTTCATGCAAGTAGTGGTAATTGGTTAAGTTAGTGCTGGTAGTGGGTAGTTAGTATTTCCTTATTTCCAGTTAATTATGTTTATGTATGTTAAATGTTTTTTTTTTATGGTTAATGCGAATCAAGTTCTTTCGCAACAGTGTGTGTATCCTTCTTTGATTTTTGTGTGTTGAGTTAGATTGTATCACTTGTGAAAGTTAACAACCTATGCTATTTGGGATACGACCATTAAGACGGTTTTCATACAAATTAAGGGAAGTTAAGTTTGTGAGGTTGCCTGTGCTATCTGGGATATGACCAGTAAGTGTGTTTGTGTTCAAATAAAGAACAGTCAAAGACGTTAGCATTCCTATCTCGAATGGAATCTCCCCTGAGAAGTTATTAGTGGCCAGGGCTAGATATTTGAGATTAGACATGTTGCCAATGCTAGAAGGAATGGAGCCATAGAGCAAGTTAAATGAGAGATCAAAAGTTTCAAGATCACGTAAGGACCATGTATCAAGATCATCAAGTGTACCTGTTAAGTTCACATGCTGAACTATGATGCTTGTTACAACACGTTCTGACCCATTACTGCAACCGATTCCAGTCCAATTGTTCTGGCATGGATTTGTTCCAACCCATGATGAAAGAGCTGACTGGCTTTGTTTATCAAGGCTAAATTTCCATTTCAAAAGAGCAGATGCTAAGTTTGTTGATGACGCAGTTGCAAATGAAGGAACACACAAAAGATTATAATAAGAGAATAATAATAATAATGCCATCGTACATGAAGACTGTAAAATTAAAAGATTTTGAGAAAACATTTTAAGGAAGCAAAAGATTCAAGCGTAAGACTTTTGAACCACCCAAACAAAGATTTAATTAAGTTTCTAACACTCAATACTTGATTTACTAGGAGAGAATAGATGCTACTTATAGAAATTTAAAATTACACATTGACCCCCTTAAGAATCTTTCACTTCATCAGGATAACCCTCTATATTTTACAGGGTTAGTCACACGTTCCCTGGTAAATGCAAATTATAAATGTTCTTGTGTCTGGTCTTTTAATCTAATGGCCCCTACTAACCTACGCCCATGTGTGTGTGTGTGTATAGGGGACGGTTAACGTACATATTAGTGTTAACGTACTAAACGTAGGAAGCCACAGGAACGCGCCATGTGTCATTAGGGTATGGGGTATTATTGTCTATATAAAATTACAGACCATGATTTACAAAATTACAGACTGACATTTAACACACATAATCATGAACCATGGGGATAATCACAGACCAATAATTACGGACCACATTATATAACAACCACAGACCGTATTTTAACACCCATAATCAAGGACAAAATGTATAATCACGGACCAATAATTACAGACCACGTTATATGAAAATCGCGGACCGTTATTTAACATGCATGATCAAATGATCAACTGCATAATCACGATCAAGCGTAAAAATCACGGACCACGTAAAAAAAACTTAAAAAAACTATAACAATACTATACTCAAATTAAAGGTAATAAAATTCTCAATTTTATGGTGTAATTTTTTAAAAAAAATAATAAAGCATGTAAAAGTTATTTAATTTTAAAAAAACGAGTGGAACTTGTTGTAACATTATAAAATGTGGTTGTTTTCTCTTTTGCCATTCCAGCTATATTTTACACTTATTTGTGGAAAAAGTTATATAAAGTGGGGACCACTAAATCTTAACCATTGATTAGTCTGATCAAAGGGTCCAGAATCCATCCTACGTTTAGTACGTTAAGAAGCATATGTATTTGATCCGGCTCCTATATATATATATATATATATATATATATATAGGGGATGTTCAGATGTTCAACTGAAAACTATTTTCTATTGAGAACTAAAATAATCAATTGTAGCCACAAGTTTAAAAGGGTAAAAAGCAACTTCTCCTATTTTAAAGGAAAATTACTTTTTTACCCTTAAAACATGTGGTTCAAAATTAGTTATTTTGGTTATTTCATATTTAATGGTTCTTAATATAACAAGTCCATAGGATTGGGATCAAATAATAACCCTCTCTTACGGCGATAACCAATTAACTTTGCCAAAACGAAGCCAAATCTTGAATTTTTTTTGAACATCATTGTAACACATTAAGAACATTATGTTCTTTTTTGATTTTACGAAAATTCATCACCGTTGAAGAGATATCATCATTGTAAGTTTTTGACAAAAACTGTTACAGTGCTGTAAGTCAAAAACTTACAACGATGATATCTCTTAAACGGTGATGAATTTTCGCAAACTCAAAAAAGAACATAGTGTTCTAATTGTGTTACAATGATGTTCAAAAAAAAATTCAAGATTCGGCTTCGTTTTGGCAAAGTTAATGGGTTATCGCCGTAAGAGAGGGTTAGCATTAGAACCCTTCCCTAAGTCCATATATATATATATATATATATATCGTCACCGCAAATGACGTTTGTATATAGTAAATCCTAATTTTCAAATATAAAAATATAATTTCCTTTAATGTCGATGCTAATTCCTAACTAACTTATTTAAAAATACATAAAAGGCAAAAATAAAAGTATATAACTTATTAAAAAAAAGTTTAATATAATATACAGCAATGAAACTAAATATTCAAGCATAAAAAGTATTATGAATGTAATTAATGATTATAAGTTTTGGGTTTATTTTAAATACGAAACTTGAAATAAACTGAAGTGGTAAAGGGGATTATAAATAAAAAGAAATCAAAATGGTAGTGATAATTAAGTGAAACACTGTGTGATTGGCTAAATAATTTGAAATGGACCCAGATAGGATCATATCCTAGCCAAATGAATCTTGGTTAGGTGAATGGAATTAAACGAGACTTTGGAGTTCTGAAATGAGCGGTACTGGTTAAGGAAGTTTAATTTATATATACTAAAATGCATATATTATTATTGTTATCGTCTCCGGTTTTAAATCCGATTTTTATATTAAACGAACATCTGGTTTTAAATTCGATCTAATCGTTCCGATCAATAAACCAGTATACGATTGGTTCGATATGATGTTAGCCGGTCCAGTTTTAAAAACATTAGGACAACCAAAGATTAGAATAATATTTTTTTTAGAAGTGAATATTACTCTACTTTTAATCACATCAATTGCTACGTATATTTCACGTCAGGATTTAAGCTCTAATCTTTTACGAGAAATTGCTTTTCTTTTCCTTTTTTTAGGTCAACATGTCCATCCTTGAGATCATCTTTTTAATTTTTTTTTAAAATTTTTTTATTAATTTATATATTTCTTCTTTTGGGTCTTTTAATGTTTTAGTATTGAGTTTATCTTTAATTAAGGTTGTCTTGATCGGTTGTGTTTGCGCTTGCTATATGATTTTTTATTGTACGTATAGTGTTTTACAATGAAGAGAGGGTTGCTTTTGTGATAGGATACATCTTATGGTTTTATTACATTAGATTAACAATCACTTAGACATATATTTGTATTTGTGTTTTGTTACTTTTTTTTAATGGTTCATTTAATCTTTTCATAAACACTTCGTTTAACTTTTTCGAAAACATTGTCTGTTAAAAACATTTATTATTAAGCCTACATGTTACATTTTTCAAGAAATCAGTTAAATAATATTTTATATTGTTTGCGCATGTAATATTAACTAGTTTACAACTTACCTTTAACTTACGAGTGTTCAAAAAGCTCATGATTTGAAAAAGGCTCGGCTCGAAAAAGCCTTCTTAAAAATGAGCCGAGCCCGAGCCAGCTTGGCTTGGCTTGAGCTAGACTAGTGGCTCGAATCGTTGGCTTGGCTCAATTTTTAACATACATATGTATGTATGTATGTATGTATATTAAATCACACACACACATATTCTATTGCACACACAAACATATATATATATATATATATATATATATATATATATATATATATATATATGCTTCCAATGGTAACCCATTTCAATTGTGATAACCCATTAACTATTTTAATTAGTTGTTTAAATAAAGACTTTTAAAATGAGTGATCTATGTAAATAAGTGGTTAAGATTTGTTTAAAGGTATTTTAGATATTTTTTGGTGTATTTGATTTCATTTTTTTTAAAAAAAAGTTTACCCTCCAATTTTTTAAACCTTCATAACTTTTATATACATTCTTATTATTTTTTTTATAAAAATTGCTCCATTAAATTTGTCACATTTTTATTTTTCATTCAAGTATAATTTTGTGAAATTTTTTCAAAGTGTTCATAATTACACTGACGTAACGAGCTGAATTTTTCGAACGTGTTCATAATTAAACTGATGTAACGAGCTGAACTTTTTTAAAGAATATAATTAAAAAAAATCTTAATAAGCTTATTATTTTTTTTATAATAAGCTTTCGACATTTTTTCAAATTTTTTTTCCATTTTTAAAAAAATCTTAACTGAGAAAAATTATCCACTTCTAAAAAACCACATAAGTTTTTTGTTGAAATGTTCTTTTAAGTATATAATTAAATACATAATCTTACAATAATGTAATTAAAATGATGTAACCAGCTGAATTTCTTCAATGGGTTCAAAATTACACTAATGTAGCAAGCTAAATTTTTTCAAAGTGTTAGTAATTACACTAATGTAACGCGCTGAATTTTTTCAAAGTATTCGTAATTACACTGATGTAAGGAGCTGAATTTTTTAAAAGTGTTCTTATTTTTTTCAAAAATTAATGAACTAATTTTTATAGTAAAGAATAAATTTGTAATGTATATTTAAGATGAGGGAAAAAATTGTAAAGATGGAAAGTTTTTGAAAAATGATGGAAAATTATTGTTGTTTTGCTCGTTACGTTGGTGTAATGACGAACGATAGAAAAAAATTCAAAAAAAAATGGCATGACTATAATGGAATTAACGAGAAAAATAGGACAAGTTTAATGGTGTAATTTTTTAAAAAAAACATAATATAAAAAAGTTATAAATGTATAAAAATCAAGCGTGAAAACTTTGATTTAAAAAAAGGAAAATGAATACATTTTTAAGAGTCTGACACTTGTCACTATCTTATTAAATCTGACTTTTTATATTAATGCAAATGACATTTTCAATTTAAAAGTATTTGATAACACATGACAACATCTTGTTAAATCTACAAGTTTTGAAACATTGGATTTGAGTTAATAAGTTACCACAATTGTGATGGGTTCTTATTTGAACTATATATATATATACATATATAGGAAGGTTAAAAATATAACCCACTAAATGCGCGTTAACCCAAATAACTTTGGCAAGATGAAGCCGAATTTTGGAATTTTTTTTAACATCATTGTAATACATTTTGAACACCATCTTTTTTATGAGTTTGGGCTAATTCATCACCGTTCAAAAACTTACAGTACAGTAAGTTTCAAAATATTTAAAACTTACAGTACTGTAGCACAAAACTTACAACAATGATATTTTTTAAACGGTGAACAATTTTCACAAACTCATAAAAGAACATGGTGTTTAAAATGTGTTACAATGATGTTCAAAAAAATCCAAGATTCGGCTTCATCTTGCCAAAGTTATTTGGGTTAGCGCGCATTTAGTGGGTTATGAAAAATTGCACACCATATATATACACTAGTGAGATTCCCGCGCGATGCTGCGGAAAACAACTATTTTAACTAAAAAAGTTATTATGATAAAATTCATAATTTAAAATGACAAATATGATGACAAAGGTGTAAAGAAGTAATTTATTTGATTTGAGAGGGTTTACTTTTGTACGTATTATATGACAACTTTATTTTTTAAATGTATCACCTAATTTTGGCTCGTAAAAAGCTTAAACCACCTAATTTTTGTCAAATCAACTAATTTAACTAAAAAATTTATTATGATAAAATTCATAATTTAAAATGACAAATATGTCGACAAAGGTGTGAAAAAGTAATTTATTTGATTTGAGAGGGTTTACTTTTATACGTATTATATGACAAATTTATTTTTTTAAATGTATCAATGTGAGACAAACTAAAAAGTAAAGTAAACCATTTAGTTTATGGCTATGCTCGAGACTTGAGTTTTTTACGAGATCGAGCTTAAGCTCGATTTTTTGGCTCGAACCACGTCCATCCTTATGGAATCCATCTGGACAGCTTACCTTGAATTTCGAGCTGTATCGAAAAGTCTCAAGCTCGAGCTCGGCCTGACTCGATTATAGCCCTACCTTAACTACATTTAAACATATGATAAAAAAAAAGTTTATTTATTGTTTTTGCAATTAAAAAATGTTTTTAAAAAGTTAAAAAGATACCAATACTAAAAGAATTAAATAAATCATATAAAAATTATTTTGTTTGATCTTAGTTATTTTATAGGAAGGTTTCTAAAAAATGTTTTTTTTATTATTTTATATTAAAAATGTTTTTTCTTATTACATTATTTAAATCACTTACAGACATTTTAGTAAACATATATTAATAAAAAGACGAAAAACAAAGCATTTTAGTCTTTTTAGAAGAGATTAAAAGCTACTTGGATAATAAAAAAGTTTGTATCTAAAAGTAATTTGAAGAGAAGTTGAAGAGAATATTTATGAAATAATTAAAAAACATTTAGAAAAACTTTTATAAAACATTTAGAAAAACTTGTATATTTTATAATAATTTGATTTTTAAAATGTGTTTTATCATACTAATATATTTTTAATGTATTAATTCTTAGTTTAAAAATGTAAAAAAAATATTTAATATATAATATTATTATTTAATATGCGATATATTTAATAAAAAAGAAAGACGAGAAATCAAAGTAAATGTGCTTTAATAACACGCCAAGTATCCTTATAAATTTTGATTTATTAAAATAGATATATAGATTTTAATTATTTATACTTAATATAATAAAAATAATCATATATGATCTATGGGTTGACCCTCTTTTAAGTCTACCCGACATACACGGTACATTGATTATTCATTTCGTATTCACATCCATAAAATTAATAGACACTTTTAAAAAATCCAACACAGAGTTAATTGATGATGTGACTCGAATAGCTCATGGTCCTGTAACCTGTGTATTTAATAACCCTTTAATCTATAATTGACTTCTTATTTCAAGTCCTCTCGTTTTTTTTTTGAATAGCAACAACAGAACTTAATGTCGTGACATATGCAACACGTCAGCAGGCCTCGGAAGACCCCTTCCTCAAGGGAGCGATGGCCCGTTTTACTGGGCGCCACCCTCGGAAGAGCTGCACCTTTAAAAACCGTGCCCCCATCGGCTCAGAACCCGAGATTAAGCTCAAGATTTCTCCCTTCACCTGGTATCCATCAAAGTGCCTCAAGTGGGAGCAGAACTCTTGACCTTCACATTGAAAGGTGAGTCTTCTACCACATTGTAGGTGAGTCTTCAAGTCCTCTAGTTAGTAGTTACATTAATAAACTTCTCATAAAAATTAAACTTTATCTTAGAGCGTGAAATGCTATATTCGAATTGTCTCTTCTATCGCAAGTGTAACCGGAGACTGCAATCATGATTCCTGCCCAATCTGTGTCGCACCTTTGGAAGGACGAAAATCTGAGGGTGTGACATATTGATCCTCGTCCGTCATGGTAATCGATGTTATAGGAAAATAACTCAAAAAATAATTGATTTTGTTGCACAACAACTAGAAAGCAGGGGTGTTCGGTTTTCGAATTGGATTCGAAAAAATTGAAATTCGATTTAATTTTTATTCGAAAATCACAAAGTCGAATTCGATTCGAATATTCGTATTCGAATCGAAATTCGAATATAATTATTTATATATATACAAGGAGTTACTATAAAATTAGGCAAATTGGATTTAAATAATCCAAAGTTTGACCCATTGGCCGCTGCCGGTCTCAACAACGAAAATCCCCAATAACGGTCCGAACTTTCGACATATTTTCCCGTGGTGGACCGCCTTCAAATAAACCCCAACGGCGTTAACTTTTTTTCGAATTTCAAACGGATTTTTGAGGGCTTTTGTTCAGATGGAGAATACGAGTCGAATGGCGTATGACTTACCTCGAAACGTTGCTTCAAATTTCCCAATTTTGTATATATAAATAAATACGCAGAAAATTATTTTTTTATGTTAATGAACGAAAATTATTAAGAAAAAAACCAGATTATATATTACTACAGTTTAACTCGAAATCAGAAAGAAACACAGATCTAATCAATCTTCTACAAACAGACTACGAACAGACATCAAGAACAAACTAACCAGAAAACCCTAACAAATGTTTGAGAGTCGTAAACGTCTAAACGATATAGAAAGAATGATGAGTCTTCCCATCTTCTTATACTCTCATATATATTGGATCATTTCCATTTATCCATCCGGTTAACAGCTACAAGCCCAGCAAAGTGTACAGTCGTAAGCCCATAAAAGCCCACCAACCTCTTATCCAGCTCCTTTAATGACATATAACTCAGCAACAAGAGGCGGGCAAAAAAACCAGAACCGACAACCCTAACCGGAACCGGTCATACCTGAATCGGTGGGTACAAACGGGTCCGGTTTTTCAAACAAATTAGAACCGGAACCGGGAAAACAAGAACTGGCTTCACTGAACCCGGCCAAAACCCGAACCGGAACAGGCCAAAACCCTAACCGGAACCAAGTCTTGACTTTGTTGAATGAAGCCGGTTCAAAAAAAAACTCGATTTGTGCACCTCTGTCAGCAACCATTTGCTCATATAAAGCTCATCCAGAACACATCAAACTAACACATTAAACAACTAACTACAACATTTAATAATCAAGATAATATAATTAAAATATTCATATTACCTTTTAATTGATTGAATTTTGGTTGCATATAGTGAAGATTTATTCTACTTATTATATTTGGAAACTTTGTTCTGCAAAGTGGTGGATTGGTTATGTTATATACATTCTAGATGAGTTTAAAAGATGATTTATACTTATTAATAAGTGTGTGAACATGTTTAGAAAGTTGGAATTGAGAAAATATAATACATTACTATTTATAGTAACTTTTGATGATTTAATGGATTAATCGGATTGATTTAACATGGTTTGATGATATGTTAATGTTGCAATATGCTTAGGAATGATATATAAACATATCTGGAACATTTGGTTTTGTTAAAAATGGATTTTGGTTAAACCTTACTAAATAACTTCCTTTAATATGATAAAATGCTACGTATTGTGATTTATGCATGAATGACAATTTCTGATGCTTTGAATATGTGTTGAATATGTTTTAGGAACGTGTTATAAGTATTATTTTTATGAAATTAGATTTCATGTTTAAACTTTCCAAAAATTGAAACTTACTAAAAGAGGAAGCTCATGCGATTGTTATACGTGACTTACGTGAACGTTGTTATGATAGAATCATAAGAAGTATGATAATGTGCTACTTGCATGTTATGATCAATATTGTGCGCAAACGAACTTTAACAAACTAAACATGTCACCAACGGGTCGTCGGGTCAACACGAGTCAACACAAATAAAACGCGAATACTCTGTTGAACACACAAACATTTATAGTTATATGAGATACAATAAAACACAAGATCAACACAAACTCATAAACCTATATGATTATAAGCGGTAACCAGTATGTATTAGCAAACACGAACTAACGTGAAACAAGGAACTACACTATGAGGTGAGTTCTATGCCCCTTTAATATTTTCGTCACTTGGGGGAGAAAACATGCATACAAGCTCTTTTGATACAACAAACATTTTTTGATGCATAATTACATGCTTTTATCATTTTTACGTATGTGCGACAGATCTTACCAAAGTTCTTACAAGCACATAAAACCGTTAATCGTGTATGACGCTCAGCATGATAATTCCGAATAGCACTATTTAGGCCTAACAAGCCCGTCCGTCGCGCCGGATGGCCAACCTGATTGGAGGAGTGAACGGATGCATAATTGACCAAACACATTGTCATTGTCTTGTGATGGACATGGCGAAAGGGTAACATTCAGCTTCGGTTGCGAAACACATATGGTATAAAAATACATTGACTAGCTATCAATAGATATTGCATTGTAATGTTATGTAGTCTTGGAACCACTTATTGTTGAACATTGTTATAAAACATTTACTCTTACCAAACACTGCTCAGAATATGATGCATCACTTTTGTCATTTAAAATTGGACATGTTTTATCTCTTTGTTTTGTCATGTAATGCTTAGACAACTTTAATGTTTCCGCACTAATGGTTATTTTGAACGAAACCTTTTAAACAACGCTTCCGCAATTTCATTTCATATTTGTCAAGCATAATATTTTTAATCTCAAGTTACACAGTGTTCTAAATATGTTACAATTGTGTTAAAAAAATCCAAGATTTGGCTTCATCTTGGCAAAGTTATTTGGCTTATTGCTTTAAGAGCGGGCTATTATTTGATCTCAATCATATATATATATATAGTGAAATTTATAATTCCGCTATTTGGTTTAAGGTTTTGGTTATATGATGTTTTGAACATTTAAAGTTAGTATTTATTTTTGTAAATAAAGTTTAAACACATTATTTAGATAAATTTAAATCAATTCCGACCCGAAAGGTTTTTTCGGGTTTTGGATACGATTCGGATTTCGAATTTTTTTGAGTTTCGGATATTTTGAACACCTCTACGTGTCATATAGCACCCCACGTCACTTATACAACCTATAAGTCATGTAGAGAGCACTACGTCACGTACAACCACAGGCATGGCTGACATTCTTGGTCAAATTTGGAAGTAATACGACACATACAAGACTCTATGTGGCGTATAAGCCCTCAATACACTTAGTACTGACATTTTGAGCAATAATGGGATGTTGTACGCTATGTATAGCCCTATACGTCACGTGTAAGGACAATAATTGTTGCGTGTCTGGATCAATGTTTTGAAAAACGGACAGGCCGGTCGGACCGAGAACCGGTCCAGTTAGGGGTTCTGGGCCGTTTTGGGTGAACCGGTTGGTCGCATCGTTGGTTGAACTGGTTTTTTTATAATTTTTTTACTTTTTTTTTTATTTTTATTATATATATATTTATTTGTTTATAAAATGTTTATAAAATCATCTGGTTCTTAAATCCGGTTTGACCGGTCCGATCGTTTGGACCTCTGACCAGTAAGCAGACCGGTCCGATGTCCAGTCCTGTTTTGAAAACATTGGTCTGGATCGCAGAAAAAGTGATACACTACATATCGTACTCTATGTAACGTATAGAAGATAATTATATGAGGTAAAATCTGGCACATGACAATGAAAAAAGTAGTACGCTGTGTACAGAGTTGTATGCCACACAAAGCAAGGTTCATACGTAGCGTACATACTGGTATGACACGTATGTCCCCAAAATGCCTATTTAGACCAAAATTTTCCTTAAAATTTTCACATCATCTACGAGCGCTGCCGCCCATGTATATACGAGCGCCGCCCATAAAATAAATCTATTAAAATAAGCCATGTGTCCATTATAGGCGCCGGCGCCCATAAAACCTGAACCACGCCCATAAAATTGAATTTTTTGTTACGGGTGGAAACTTCACGGGCGGGACGCCCATAAACTATAACATGTGTGGACGGGACGCCCATAAACTAGGTTCGGGCTTATTTTGATTGGTTTATTTTATGGGCGGCTCCCGTATATACATGGGCGGCGGCGCCTATATAAAGTGTGGACATTTTGAGGGATTGAAAAAGTCAAATATGACATTTTAGGAAAAGTTTAAGTCAAATGGGAAATTTTGGGAATTTTCTCTTCTTCAAATTATATATAAAACAAACGAACGATGCAGTGATATTCATTCGCATTTCTTCATTCTTCAAACGTTAAGTTATTATACTCACTTTCTTCAACTTACCCAATCTACATAATGTCATTTCAGGACGTTAACTGCTTCTTTGGAATCAAACAGATAGAACATGTATACCAATTTTGTTGTGTATATGTCTATTATTAACTAAACACCGATCATATATGTGTTTAAGGAGGAATATGCGGTTCAGTTTTCATTATGACGAGAACAGACTGCAAGGACTGCCTTATTTAAATGAGGATCCCAGAATTCAGTCTTACAACGCGAATAGGCTTTCTGAATTAAATGAGGAGCCTTGTATTGAAGCTTTCTTTGCTTATGAAAGCAACCATGATTTTGGATTTGAGAGTCAACTTTCATACAGTCAAGAAAGCTGGTATGAATCAAATGATGAACCTTCTGAACCACATCTTAGCGGTCAAGATCAATGGAGATCATCATGCAAAAGTATTGTGAATGTCAATCAGGTATAAGTTAGTTTGAGTTTTATGTTCTTAACATTATATAAGTTTAATCGTACTATTGTTTCAAGAATTTAAATCTCATGATGAGTTGGTTACGTAGGTAAAAAGCAGAGCGCTTGACAATGGTTAGATTATAATCACCGCTCAATAAAAAAGAAAGGACACATAGTAAAAAATGTATGTCGTCTGTGATCATTGTGACATCCACAAGAGAACTGCCACACGTAAACGCTCTAGCAATAAGAAAATTGGTTGCCCATTTAAACTCGATGGTGTATACGACAAAAAGGCGTCTTGTGTGGCAGTTGCATGTCAGAAATGACAAGCATAAAAGTAAGCGGGCGCGAACCCTCTCCTCCCGCTGCCACCAGCCTGATAGGATTCGTAGTTTATACATCTTATTAGTATGTTTGTATTTCATTACTTTGTTTTGTACAAACAATTGTTATGTATATATATATTTTGTGTTTTGTTTGTTTGGTTTTACATATGTAATATATGATGTATCATTTTGTATTTATTAAAACGAAATAATATTAAAATTGTTAGTTTAATAATAATAAATGACAAAGTTATTAATTTAAATGAAAAACATTATTAATTTAAAATTTTTAACCACAAACGAAATAATAAACATTGACAAACTTTGTGATAATTAACTTTAAATGATAACTCGCTTAGTAGAAGATAAAAGCGTTGTGATAATTAATTTTAAATGATAACTGTCTCTCTATCTCAACTAGGATAGGAGTAATGTTTGGGCCTTGACATAGGTCATCCCATGCAAGTTGGTATGGGCTTTATCTTCTACTAAGAGAGTCGGTTTATAGGATTAGGGTTTTATGTTTGGATTATAACCTACTAATTAAGTTAGGTTATTGTGTTGTAATTTTATAAATAGGAATCAAGTCATGACTTTCTAGTTGTTGTACCACAAAATCAATTATTTTTTGAGTTATTTTCCTATAACATCGACTACCTTGACGGACGAGGATCAATATGTCACACCCTCAATTTTTCGTCCTTCCAAAGGTGCGACACAGATTGGGTAGGAATCAGGATTGCAGTCTCCGGTTACACTTGCGAGACCTAAATGTCTGTTTACATATGTACATCTAATAAATTGGATAAAATAGTTTTGTTAAATCTTTTATGTTCTTTTAAAAACATACGTTTATTTTTAATTGTTTGCATCCTAAATCTATTGAGAAATTTGGAGCAACGTTTCGAGGTAAGTTGTACGTCATTCGACTCATATTTTCCATCTGAACAAAAGCCCTCAAAAATCCGTTCGAAATTCGAAAAAAAGTTAACGCCGTTAGGGTTTATTTGACGGCGGTCCGCCCCGGGAAAATATGTCGAAAGTTCGGACCGTTATCGGGGATTTCGTAGTTGGGACTAGCAGCGGCCAATGGGTCAAAATTTGGATTATTTAAATCCAATTTGCCGTAAATATTTGTGTTTGAGTTTTAGTATGTTTGCTATTCATTAGACTACACAGTTTAATGATTATATATAGTTCAAAACTTATCTAGAAATCGATGTTGTAAATTTATGTGAAGAAAGATAACCTGAGAAACAGATGTTTATTCGTAATTGTTTGCATCCTAAATCTATTTTTGAGTAAATATCTGTGTTTGAGTTTTTAGTATGTTTGCTATTCATTGGATCCCACAGTTTAATGATTATATATTGTTCAAAAGTTATCCAAATACTATAATGTTCACTGTTTTTCTTATGAAATTATCTATGTACATGTGAACATGTGAAGGTAATGTTGAACATCTACAGTTGCACCAGATAGACTTATCTATTTTAACTATGTTCCATGCTCTTATGTATTCTCTTCTTGTGGCTCCTATGTTCCAGCTCTAGAAATGGTTGACAAAGTTTGCGGCAAGGGGATCAGTTGGTGGATAAGGTGAATTTAAGCAATGTCTTCATTTTGGATTTCTGAATTTATGCTAACGGCTAGTCACTTGTATTTTGGTGAACATAACGTACGTGGAGGGAATACTAAAGGTTTCAGAGCCAGGTAATATATGCCTCCATAAAAGAGCTATTATTCAGGTATGCATATCTCCTAAAACTGGTTAATGATTATATATAGTTCAAAAGTTATCTAGATTTATAGTTCAAAGGTTTTGGAACCAAGTTATGTGCCCTAGTAAGTACTAAGTGTATTTTGCAATCCCATGAATGCCATTTCTTTTGGTTGCAGTTGACCAGGAGGATATGCTTGCTCGCTATCTAGCAGAGAAATTAGACACATCTAAACAAGGTCATTAAGATCGATATCACTAGTAACCTATGATCACTTTCATCAAAAAAAAAAAAATTTTTTTTTGGGGGGGGGGGGGGGGGGGGGGTAACATTCCTGCTAACTTATAATCGTTTTATGTATTTTTTTTTTGCTTTTTATGTTCTTTTAGAATATCATTCGTGCTTAACCCTGATCCGTGTCAACAACTGATTGAATCCGACTTGTTGTCCTGACTAATTGACTTTTTTAATCCACTCTTCTTTGCTATTCAGGTGACAATTAAATCAGTTCTTTTGCTATTATATATCACATGTACATGCGTATATTGTTATTTTTTGTTAGGTTTGTTGGTGTCAAGTTGTTTGGTCTAGTCTTCATGCTCACTATTCTCAGTTTTTTTTTGTTTGTTTAAATTTCATTCTAAATTTCATTCAGGTTTAACCTTGATCCCTGTTCAACAACTGCTGATGGATTGAAATCTGATCCACTCTCTTTGCTATTCAGGTAATAGTGCTCTATATATTATATATCACATTTACATACGTATATTGCATATTTTGTTTCGTTTGTTGGTGTCAAATCCTTCGGTCTGTTCTTCCTGCTCGCCAATTTCTGATTTTTTTAAGTTCATCATTTTCTTATGGATTGGGTTTCCACTTTTCCTTTATGTGTCCCTAATGGTTTTAGGTTCAGAAAATGCTTAATGAGTTGTTGTTGCAGAATCAAGATTAGTAAACTGAAAGCGGCATAGCTAAATATATAAATAAATTCTGAAATATTATTATGAATAGGAACATGCAATAATGAGTTCAAACTTAAGAAGCCTATTGCATGCAACAAGTCTCAAATCAGAATGCATAATCAAATGGGTCAAAACAGAATACTTTCTTAGTAACATAAAATGCTCGAAGACTACACGGGTTGCATCAATGGAAGCAAAGCAATAATACCAAGAGTACAAAGGAAGGAATCCATACATTGACCAATAGATAGCAATAGCAAGGCAATAGCAACATGTTTTTAAGGTTCTTAGCTACTCTTCACCATTCATTTTTCTTTTATATAAAAACATAAACATTAAAAGTTCCGATTAATGAGCACATAGTCATAATCAAATGTCAATTTGATTGTATTTAAAAATATATAGGAAGGCCCATATCAAACGACTAAACCGCTGTTAAGTTTTAATACATGTTGAGTTTTAGTATGTATTGATTCACACTTGTTTTTGAAAGGTTATAAATGTGTGTGCAGGATTCAAATTTGTATAATTTTGGTTGGATTTAAGCATCTTTAGTCCCCCTTCTTTGCTAGCCCATTTTGTTAATTTTATGTTTTGGAGTGAAGACCATGCAATAGAACAAGTTAAATTGAAAGGCATCTGCTTCAAACTTGATGGTACATGCATGTTTGGAACAAGTTAATTTGAAAAAAAGTCTACAATGTGATGATGGTGAGATTTTGATGTTGTTTCAAGTTAGCATTTACATTCGTTTATGTTCAATAGGAGAGGTCTACTAGACTTTTATGTGAGATTTGGGGAAGAGAAACCCAAATGAACAAAATTATTATTGAGGTAACTTCTGCAATAAAAAAACGCTGATATTTTACTCTTTTAGTTGCCTAAGTAGTATTTGTTTATCGGACGGAGTTGCTATGTGTCTTTTTCATCAACCTAGGGAGGCAAAATTCTAACAACATTATTATCTTAGGGGTAATGTGTTAAATCTTTAAATAGTTATGCTTTAGTATCTTGGGTGCTAAAAATTATTTGATTGTGGAATAGAGCTTTGCCACTTGACTTTTAATGAGCTTTTTTGGGCAGCTAAAGCTGAACTAGAAGATACGTGATTTGAGGTAATGTCCTTTAATCCTAAGATTCGTTTACTTCACTTTTTTATTTGCCAAAATATTGTATGTTTTTTGGTATGAGACAGCCACTTAACTTGCATGCGAGCTTGAGGAAGAGGAAGTGTGACAAGATTACTATCTTAGAGGTATTATCTTTAGTCTTTAAATGGTTTTGTTTTACTATTTTGGTTGCTAATAGTTATTTGTTTTTTGTGAAAAAGCTTCTACTTGACTTTTATGTAATCCCGTGTGATGAAAGCTAAACGAGATGATACTTATATTGAGGTAAATTCTATAATCCTAAAATGCTTTTATTTCACCTTTATAGTCTTCAAATATTATTTGTTTACTAGGACATAGCTCTTACTTTACATTTATGTGATCTTGGGAAGGAACGCTAGGCAAGATTATCATATTTAGATGTAATATCTTCAAGTTGTTTAAGTTATTTGTTAATTTTTTGTAATAATATTTTTTCATGACCTTGGGAAACCCACTTACGTAGTAAACATTCATGTGCATCACTTTGACTTGTAATTGGGTAACGAGATAGGAAAAATTCCTGCTACCTTTGAAATCCAGGTGAGTTTTCTAGCGACTTTTGAAATTACAGAGAAATTTCCATCAAGAACCAGAACTTCAAATGTTGGAAGTTTGTTCTTAAGGGTCCATATATTCCCACCGTTGCCACCGCTGGAGCCGGAGGAGCTGCAGTGCCTAAGGATCCATCTCTTTACTCTGACGTAGATTATAAGAAGATGGAGGTAGATTCGAAGGCGCTATGGCTGATACAGATGTTTGATTCCTAACTCAATCATCCATGTCTTTAAAATGTGCAAGTCAACAATGGAGCTGTGGAACTCTCTACAGCAAATGTACGAAGGATCTGATGATGTTAAGGAAAACATAAAGGACGTGCTTAAACAGAAGTTCGAGAATTTTTGCTAAGTGAACAATGAAAGCATGACTTGTCAATATTTAAGATATGTCTAACTTGTAGATCAACTAAAAACTGTAGGTGTTAAGTTGGAACATCAATATGTGATCCGAAAGTTCTTAAGTCTTAACCATTAAAAAGTTATGAATCATTAAAAGATACACTTAAGTTTGAATGGTTAAGATATAAACATTAACGGATAGTCTCTTAACCTTCGTAACTTAAGGTTATCTCTTAAGTCTTAACCATTAAAAGGTTATGAATCATTAAGAGGTTGAAATCTAAGGGTTGTATGTGTTACAAATGTTTAAAGGTTTTGAATGAGTAATTTATTTATAAAATATAAACCAATAGTGAAATACTAGCAAATAGCAAGAAATATATCTACAATTTACCCAATAATAATTAAATTAACATTATGTTTCAATAGAAACGTATTATAAAAATGAAAAAAACTAATTAAATAAAAATATGTTGTCATAAATATATAGGAAAAAAAATATAGACATTTAAATAAAAATTAGTATTAATTATGCTAACAATAGTAATAGTATTATTAATAAAGTTAATCCTAATAATGATAATAGGAAATTGCATGGGGACTGATTAGGAACTTTCAATGTAAAATTTTTATCAAAAACGTGTCAACAAAGCATGTTTTGTAACTTTGACAGAAATTATTTCCTACAAGATATTTTCCAAAACAAATGTATTGAAAATAGTGATTTTCGACGCATTTCTGACAAAAATGTGACTAGGAAATTGTTTTTTTCTAGTGATATATGAATCTTGTGATAACATTATATTTTTTAGCATCTTAATACAAGCAAATTAAAGGAAGCTCAAATGCTAAGAAAAAGATACATAGAATAGAGAACAACAACAAAACAATGAAAACAAGTAAAGCTGGCTAGGCTATTTATATTTAAAGCAAACAATATTCCTCTATACAACGTTCACTTGGGTATCTTGTTGGGGCTTTTGGCTGCATGCGTCCCTGATACGAGGTCGAGAGTAGCATCCCTCATTGATGGCCTACATTGAGGGTTATTTTGCACGCATGAGAATGCAACCTTCACAAGTAATTCCACTTCATTAGCGGTTTGTTGCGTCGGTGGAGGAAGGCGTTGGTCCAAAATTTCTGTGCGAGATATGGCATTCATGTCATCTATGGATGTGAGGAGGATGTCTCTTGGATGCTTACCCATTATAACTTCTAGTGTTACTACACCAAAGCTGTAAACATCACACTTCTCATTCACTTCCATAGTGTATGCAAGTTCTGCCAAAAAAAAAAAAAACAAAAAAAACAAAAAAAAAAGTTAATAAAAAGGTCTTGTGAATACATGCAATTTAATTTGTTGGAAGCCAGCTGAATTATACCTGGAGCAATGTAACCAAAGGTTCCAGCTAATGAAGTCGAGTTGGACGAGTCCGGCTTTAACAACCTGGCGGTGCCAAAATCAGATACATGAGCAACCCACTCAGAATCAAATAAAACATTGTTGCTTGATAAGTCTCTATGGATGATCGGTTGTGAACAATCATGGTGCATGTATGATAAGGCCTTTGCGATACTTTTAACCGCGGTCACCCTTTTATTCCAATCAAATTCAACAGCTTGTTCCATGTGATTCAGTATGTTCCTTAAGCTCCCTCCTGACAAGAACTCATACACCAAAAACGAATGACGTGAATGGGAACAAAATCCATAGAGTTTGACAATGTTTTGATGGCGTATTTCTGTCAGTGCTCGGATCTCGTTTACAAAACTTTTGAGATTTTGCATCTCACCATCTTCTGTTGCATGGATCTTTTTCACCGCATAAACTTCACTTGACAGTTCTGCTTTATAAACTGTTCCATACCCACCAACCCCAACAACATGCCTCGAGTCGAAGTCGTCCAAGGCTTCAATGATTCTCTCATACACCATTTTCCCATCATAACTCCAAATGGTAAATGGTTTTGCTCTTGTCTCTTGTGGCCTAACGTTTTCAAGATTGGGGTTTCTTTTATGGAGACAGAAGAATGCAACCACCATAAAAACCACTAGCAGCATGATTCCTAGTGCAGGAAGTATGATCAGAATCACGAATGAAACCTTCTTTTTATGACCATGATCTGTTGCTTGCATTGTTGGACAATCTAACCCTGTGTTATTTCCACACAGCCCCTTGTTATGTCCAAGTGCCTCCTTTGGAGCATCTTCAAATGCTCTCATCTTTGGAAGTGGGCCCTCAAGCTGATTGAAAGATAGATCAACAGTGGTTAAACCTAACATTTCAGTGAAACTTGAAGGAACAGATCCAGAGAGATTATTGTGAGAGAGGTTCAACGTTTGTAGAACGTTCAAACCCCCAAGCTGTGACGGTATACTCCCGGTCAGATTATTGTGAGAGAGGTCAAGTTTGTCTAAGCTTTTCAATTTGGAAATAGGCACGGGAATAGCTCCCTCAAAGAAGTTGTTGCTTAAGTTCAAGATCCTTAACTTGAAGCATTCTCCTAAAGTTTCATCGATTGAGCCGGTAAGAGAATTTTGTGCTAAGTTAAGCTCTTCTAAGTTGTGCAGATTTCCAAGTGATTTGGGAAATTTGCCTGACAACTTATTGTCATCCAAGTACAAGTTCACCAATGAGCCTAATCTTTCAAAGCTTGTTGGGATTTCACCAACCAAGTGATTTGAAGAAAGATTAAGCCGAACTAAATTTGTCGCTCCTCCTAGCTCTGTAGATATTTTTCCAGTCAAATTGTTGTTGGACATCTTTAAGCTAGTTAAACTAAGACACGATCCCCAGTTACCGGACACCTCACCATAAAACTTATTGTAACTCAAATCCATATAGTCCAACTCTGGATATATACCAAAATATTGAGAAATGTTTCCTGTCAGTTGGTTATGTTCAAGCCGAACTCTAACTAAGCTGCTACAGTTTTTCAAACTGTTTGGTACATGGCCAGAGAAGAGATTGTCGCTCACAGTGAAATGTGTAAGAAGACCAGAGACACATATATTGTTTGGTAAATGACCAGAGAGCATGTTGGAAGTCACTGAGAATTCTTCCATCTTAGTTAGATTAATGTCTCGAGGAATGAAACCGACAAGATTATTCATGAACAAGTTCAATTCTGAAAGAGCGGTTCGCTTTCCTAACTCAGGTGGTATGGAGCCGCTGAAATTGTTATGACCCAAGTGCAGCCTTGTAAGCTGAGTGTAATTTGCTAAATAGTTTGGAATGGACCCAGAAATGGAGTTATCATTTAAGTACATTCTTCCTAACCTACTGAAATTTTTAAAGGTGGTTGGAATGGTACCCGTGATATGGTTTTCGCCAATCTGAAGATCAATGAGATCCCGAGACCCAGCAAGTTCAGGTGGAATCGATCCAGAAAGTTGATTATGATACAAATAAAAGAAATCAAGACTGGTTAAATTTCCTATTGAAGAAGGAATGACTCCAGTAAGATTATTATTAGAAAGGTCAAAGTTATGGATCAACCCAAGTGTCCCAATTTCTGAAGGGATGGGTCCCTCAAGAAAATTAGCATTCAAGTCAAGAATAATTACCTTTGTGAGGTTACCAATGCTATTTGGGATGTGACCATTAAGACGGTTGCCATACAACTGAAGCCAAATTAAGTTTACGAGGTTACCTATGCTATTTGGGATACGACCAATAAGACGGTTTTTATACAAACTAAGAGCAATTAAGTTTCTGAGGTTAACTATGCTATTTGGGATACGACCATTAAGATTGTTATTAAACAAATTAAGGAGAGTTAAGTTTGTGAGGTTACCTATGCTATTTGGGATACGACCATTAAGACGGTTTTCATACAAATTAAGGGAAGTTAAGTTTGTGAGGTTGCCTATGCTATCTGGGATATGACCAGTAAGCGTGTTAGTGTTTAAATAAAGAAAATTCAAAGATGTTAGCCTTCCTATCTCGAATGGAATCTCCCCTGAGAAGTTATTAGTGGCCAGGGCTAGATATTTGAGATTAGACATGTTGCCAATGCTAGAAGGAATGGAGCCATAGAGCAAGTTAAATGAGAGATCAAAAGTTTCAAGATCACGCAAGGACCATGTATCAAGATCATCAAGTGTACCTGTTAAGTTCACATGCTGAACTATGATGCTTGTTACAACACGTTCTGACCCGTTACTGCAACCGATTCCAGTCCAATTGTTCTGGCATGGATTTGTTCCAACCCATGATGAAAGAGCTGACTGGCTTTGTTTATCAAGGCTAGATTTCCATTTCAAAAGAGCAGATGCTAAGTTTGTTGATGTCCAGTTGCAAATGAAGGAACACACAAAAGATTATAATAAGAGAATAATAATAATAATGCCATCGTACATGAAGACTGTAAAATTAGAAGATTTTGAGAAAACATTTTAAGGAAGCAAAAGATTCAAGCGTAAGACTTTTGAACCACCCAAACAAAGATTTAATTAAGTTTCTAACACTCAATACTTGATTTAGTAGGAGAGAATAGATGCTACTTATAGAAATTTAAAATTACACATTGACCCCCTTAAGAATCTTACACTTCATCAGGATAACCCTCTATATTTTACAGGGTTAGTCACACGTTCCCTGGTAAATGCAAATTATAAATTTTATTGTGTCTGGTCTTTTAATCTAATGGCCCCTATTAACCTACGCCCATGTGTGTGTGTGTGTGTGTATAGGGGACGGTTAACGTACATATTAGTGTTAACGTACATATTAGTGTTAACGTACTAAACGTAGGAAGCCACAGGAACGCGCCATGTGTCATTAGGGTATGGGGTATTATCGTCCATATAAAATTACAGACCATGATTTACAAAATTACAGACTGACATTTAACACACATAATCATGAACCATGGGGATAATCACAGACCAATAATTACGGACCACATTATATAACAACCACAGACCGTATTTTAACACACATAATCAAGGGCAAAATGTATAATCACGGACCAATAATCACAGACCACGTTATATGAAAATAACGGACCGTCATTTAACATGCATGATCAAATGATCATCTGCATAATCACGTACCAATAATTACGTATCAAGCGTAAAAATCACGGACCACGTAAAAAAAACTTAAAAAAACTATAACAATACTATACTCAAATTAAAGGTAATAAAATTCTCAATTTTATGGTGTAATTGTTTTAAAAAAACGAGTGAAACTTGTTGTAACATTATAAAATGTGGTTGTTTCCTCTTTTGCCCTTCCAGTTATATTTTACACTTATTTGTGGAAAAAGTTGTATAAAGTGGGGACCACTAAATCTTAACCATTGATTAGTCTGATCAAAGGGTCTAGAATCCATCCTACGTTTAGTACGTTAAGAAACATATGTATTTGATCCGGCTCCTATATATATACATATATATATATATATATATATATGGGATGTTCAGATGTTCAACTGAAAACTATTTTTTATTGAGAACTAAAATAACCAATTGTAGCCACAAGTTTAAAAGGGTAAAAAGCAACTTCTCCTATTTTAAAGGAAAATTACTTTTCTACCCTTAAAACATGTGGTTCAAAATTAGTTCTTTTGGTTATTTCATATTTAATGGTTCTTAATATAATAAGTCCATAGGATTGGGATCAAATAATAACCCTCTCTTACGGCGATAACTCATTAACTTTGCCAAAACGAAGCCGAATCTTGAAATTTTTTTTTGAACATCATTGTAACACAATTAGAACACTATGTTCCTTTTTGAGTTTGCGAAAATTCATCACCCTCTCTTACAGTCAAAAACTTACAACGATGATATCTCTTAAACGGTGATGAATTTTCGCAAACTCAAAACGGAACATAGTGTTCTAATTGTGTTACAATGATGTTCAAAAAAAAAAATTCAAGATTCGGCTTCGTTTTGGCAAAGTTGATGGGTTATCGCCGTAAGAGAGGGTTAACATTAGAACCCTTCCCTAAGTCCATATATATATATATATATATATATATATATATATATATAGGGAAGTGATCAAATGATAACCTTAGGATAGAGCAATAACCCATTAACATCACCATATTTAATGATCAAATTACAAGATGCCAATCTAATGGTTCATATTAAACTATAATATAATAATGTAATTGATTTGAAAGAAAAATGGAATAAGGGTATTAATGTAATTTGCTATATTAAATACTTTTTTTTTTGAACGGCGACGATCCTACATACCACGTATGTTGTCTTAATAGGGCCCACCGGGCAGAGGTAAGACGCGGCCACACCAGATGCGCGGGAACCCCGTGGAATAGGTAAACCCTCGCCCCCCATTGGTCCAGAACCCGAGATTAAGCTCAAGATTCCTTCCCTCACCTGGATGTCCTTTAAATTGCCTCTGCCAGGACTCGAACCCATGACCTCTCGGTCACAAGGTAAAGCCCTAACCAGTAGGCTAGATTTGTAGGACTATATTAAATACTTTACCCTATCATTTTTTATACATCCATAACTTTTTTATACTATAATATTTTTTTATAAAAATTGCACCATTTTACTCGTCTTTTTTTTCTCTTTAATTCCGTTATAGTCTTGACTAGGTTTTTTTTATTTTTTTCGGATGTTTGTATTTACACCAATGTAACAAGTATAAAACTAACAAATTATTTATAACGAGTTGTAACGAATTTGGGTTTACATTGTTGTATAATAAATAGGGGTTAAGTTTAAGAGTGTAAACGAGCCAAGACGATCCTGAGCTCGTTAATTACGTTATATTCTTGACTAGGTTTTTTATTTTTTCCGGATGCTCGTTAATTACGTTATATTCTTGATTTTGTAACTAATTTTGGTTTTTAAAGCACTAAAATGTATTTACAATCTTGTAAATATAATTTTTAAAGTATGAAAATGTATTTATAATCTTGTAGATATAACGAATTGTGATTTTTATCAACAAAATGTTATAGTATTTTTTTTAAAGTATTAAAACGTATTACAATCTAGTAGATTGTACGAATTTTGGTTTTTTATCAACAAAATGTTATAAAAATTTTTTTAAGTATTAAAATGTATTTACAATCTTGTAGATATAACGAATTTTGGTTTTATCAACAAAATGTTATAATATTTTTTTAAAGTATTAAAAGATATTTACAATCTTGTAGATATAATTTTTTTAAAGTATTAAAACGTATATACAGTCTTGTATATATAACGAATTTTGGTTTTTATCAACAAAATGTTATACTGTTTTTTTAATGTATTAAAATGTATTTACAATTTTGTACATATAATATTTTTAAAGTATTAAAACGTATTTACAATACAGTAGATATAACGAATTTTGGTTTTTATCAACAAAATGTTATACTATTTTTTTAAAGTATTAAAATGTATTTACAATCTTGTAGATATAATTTTTTAGAGTATTAAAATATATTTACAATCTTGTAGATATAACAAATTTTGGAGCATCCGGAAAAAATAAAAAAACCTAGTCAAGAATATAACGTAATTAACTAGCTCAGGATCGGCTTGGCTCGTTTACACTCTTAAACGCAAACCCTATTTATTCTACAACAATGTAAACCCAAATTCGTTACAACTCGTTACAAATAATTTGTTATTTTTATACTTGTTACATTGGTGTAAATACGAACATCCGAAAAAAAATAAAAAAACCTAGTCAAGACTATAACGGAATTAAAGAGAAAAATAAGACGAGTAAAATGGTGCAATTTTTATAAAAAAATACTATAGGATAAAAAAGTTATGGATGTATAAAAAAAGAGGGGGTAAAGTATTTAATATAACAAATTACTAATTTACCCTTATCAAATAATAAAAGAAAAAGCCATGTGTTTAAATCTGATTGGGTAAAGAGAGTTAATGGGTTATTGCTCTAAGTGTGAGTTAGTATTTGATCCCAATCCTATATATAGGTTCAAATGCTAACCCTCATTTATGGCACTAACCCATTAACCCTCATAAACCAATCAGAATTAAACACATGGCTTTTTTTTATTATTTAATAAGGGTAAAGTAGTAATTTGCTATATTAAATACTTTACCCCCTCTTTTTTTATACATCCATAACTTTTTTATGCTATAATATTTTTTTATAAAAATTGCACCATTTTACTCGTCTTATTTTTCTCTTTAATTCTGTTATAGTCTTGACTAGGTTTTTTTATTTTTTTTCGTATGTTCGTACTTACACCAATGTAACAAGTATAAAAATAACAAATTATTTGTAACGAGTTGTAACGAGTTTCGGTTTACATTGTTATAGAATAAATACGGTTTACGTTTAAGAGTGTAAACGACCCAAGCCGATCCCGAGCTAGTTAATTACGTTATCTTGACTAGGTTTTTTTATTTTTTTTCGTATGTTCGTATTTACGCCAATGTAACAAGTATAAAAATAACAAATTATTTGTAACGAGTTGTAACGAATTTCGGTTTACATTGTTGTAAAATAAATACGGTTTACGTTTAAGAGTGTAAACGACCCAAGCCGATCCCGAGCTAGTTAATTACGTTATATTCTTGACTAGATTTTTTTATTTTTTCCGGATGCTCAAAAATTCGTTATATCTACTAGATTGTAAATACGTTTTAATACTTTAAAAAAATTATATCTACAAGATTGTAAAGACATTTTAATACTTTTAAAAAAATAATATAACATTTTGTTGATAAAAACCAAAATTCGTTATATATACAAGATTGTAAATACGTTTTAATACTTTAAAAAAATTATATATACAAGATTGTAAAGACATTTTAATACTTTAAAAAAGATAATATAACATTTTGATAATAAAACCAAAATTCGTTATATATACAAGATTGTAAATACGTTTTAATACTTTAAAAAAATTATATCTACAAGATTGTAAATATATTAATACTTAAAAAAAATAATATAACATTTTGTTGATAAAAACCAAAATTCGTTATATCTACAAGATTGTAAAGACATTTTAATACTTTAAAAAAAATAATATAACATTTTGTTGATAAAAACCAAAATTCGTTATATATACAAGATTGTAAATACGTTTTAATACTTTAAAAAAATTATATCTACAAGATTGTAAATATATTAATACTTAAAAAAATAATATAACATTTTGTTGATAAAAACCAAAATTCGTTATATCTACAAGATTGTAAATACATTTTAATACTTTTAAAAAATACTATAACATTTTGTTGATAAAAACTAAAATTCGTTATATCTACTAGATTGTAATATGTTTTAATACTTTAAAAAAATAATATAACATTTTGTTTATAAAAACCAAAATTCGTTATATCTACAAGATTGTAAATACATTTTCATAATTTAAAAATTATATTTACAAGATTGTAAATACATTTTAGTACTTTAAAAACCAAAATTCGTTACAAAATCAAGAATATAACGTAATTAACGAGCATCCAGAAAAAATAAAAAACCTAGTCAAGAATATAACGTAATTAACGAGCTCAGGATCGGCTTGGCTCGTTTACATTCTTAAACTTAACCCCTATTTATTATACAACAATGTAAACCCAAATTCGTTACAACTTGTTACAAATAATTTGTTAGTTTTATACTTGTTACATTGGTGTAAATACGAACATCCGAAAAAAATAAAAAACTTAGTCAAGACTATAACGGAATTAAAGAGAGAAAAAAGACGAGTAAAATGGTGCAATTTTTATAAAAAAATATTATAGTATAAAAAAGTTATAGATGTATAAAAAAAGATGGGGTAAAGTATTTAATATATCAAATTACATTAATACCCTTATTCCCTTTTCTTTCAAATCAATTACATTATTATATTATAATTTAATATCAACCATTAGATTAGCATCTTGTAATTTGATCATTCAATATTGTAGGGTTAATGGGTTATTGATGAATCTTAGAGTTAGTATTAGATCCATTCCCTATATATATATATATATATAATACAAGTTTATATTCACCATCATAAAAATGACAATTTCTGGGATATAGAAAGTCTATAAGACTAAGAAAGCTATGTTGAACTTTCTCTTCTTCAATAGGTTCTAAAATCTTTACAACCTTAAAATTTGGATTTATAGAATAAAAACTAGAATCTGTAGAAGATGAAGGATTAGAATTTTTTATAGGAGTTTTTTGGATATTAGTATTGATAATAGATTGTGGTAATATTCTTGTTTGTATTACCGAAGAATAAGGTGGTCTAAAAGATATAGGAGCAGGAGATCTTGGTCTTGATGAAAATGGTACAAACGTCATTTGCGGTGACGATATATATATATATATATATATATATATATATATATGTATCTATCGTCACCGCAAATGACGTTTGTATATAGTAAATCCTAATTTTCAAATATAAAAATATTTCCTTTAATGTCGATGCTAATTCCTAACTAACTTATTTAAAAATACATAAAAGGCAAAAATAAAAGTATATAACTTATTAAAAAAAAAAGTTTAATATAATATACAGCAATGAAACTAAATATTCAAGCATAAAAAGTATTATGAATGTAATTAATGATTATAAGTTTTGGGTTTATTTTAAACTAGGTTTAAACCCCCGCGCGTTGCGGCGGGTTATTACAGTACACTATCAAGAACGGATATTATATATCATTTTCAGAAACATATGTTGCATAACAAAATCAAATCTCTCATAACGAATTTTATATAATTTTTCATAAAAATATAAAGTCATACAAAATTCTCATAAATATGTTACAAAAATATCAGAAAATTTACTCCAGAAATATTTCTCATCGGCAACCAATCGTTTGAATTAAAACAAAAACCTAAATCTTTAAGCAAATCTCTCAAATTTAATAAAAACTAAAATTTTTAAGCAAATCTCTCAAATTTAATCATTCAAGTCTGTTTACCGCTTTTCAAAAGTTAAAAAACTTCTGGTGGTCTAAGTCTAAATTATCAAAACGTCACTACATAAAACCGTCACTCACATTAAACCTGAAAAGAATTAGGTTTTAAATAAACAAATCAATTTTAATGTGAGTTAATATGGACCACAATACCACATGTTTATTTTCAAGATTGCAAATCGATGGCTCAGATAGGGTTTAAGGGTTTTCTCTCTATGATCAGGTATTCACATGATACAAATTATACACACATACACACACATATATGTGTGTGTTCGTTCTTGGAACATAGCATCACAATTTTACTATACATATTATTATATACATATAACTACTATTCAATTTTCATGATCTTTAATACTATATAGTAATAGGAAACTTGAAATAAACTGAAGTGGTAAAGGGGATTATAAATAAAAAGAAATCAAAATGGTAATGATAATTAAGTGAAACACTGTTTGATTGGCTAAATTATTTGAAATGGACCCAGATAGGATCATATCCTAGCCGAATGAATCTTGGTTAGGTGAATGGAATTAAACGAGACTTTGGAGATCTGAGATGAGCGGTACTGGTTAAGGAAGTTTAATTTATATATACTAAAATGCATATATTATTATTGTTATCGTCTCCGGTTTTAAATCCGATTTTTATATTAAACGAACATCTGGTTTTAAATTCGATCTAATCGTTCCGATCAATAAACCAATATACGATTGGTTCGATATGATGTCAGCCGGTCCAGTTTTAAAAACATTAGGACAACCAAAGATTAGAATAATATTTTTTTTAGAAGTGAATATTAATCTACTTCTAATCACATCAATTGCCAAGGACGAAGCTTACTTAGGGCCGGTCGCCCCCCCTCTTTTTTCGTCCGTAGTGTTACTTTTTTGGTCGAAAGGTTATATTTTAGTTAAAAATATAGGTTTCGCCCCCCTTCGCTTAAAAAAATTAACATGTATTCTGGCTCCAGTAATTTTTCGCCCCCCCTTTCAGAGCGCTCAAGCTCTGTCACTGTCAATTGCTACGTATATTTCACGTCAGGATTTAAGCTCTAATCTTTTACGAGAAAATTGCTTTTCTTTTCCTTTTTTTTAGGTCAACATGTCCATCCTTGAGATCATCTTTTTAATTTTTTTTTTTTAATTTTTTTTATTAATTTATATATTTCTTCTTTTGGGTCTTTTAATGTTTTAATATTGAGTTTATCTTTAATTAATGTTGTCTTGATCGGTTGTGTTTGCGCTTGCTATATGCTTTTTTATTGTACGTATAGTGTTTTACAATGAAGAGACGGTTGCTTTTGTGATAAGATTCATCTTATGGTTTTACATTAGATTAACAATCACTGAGAGATGTATTTGTATTTGGGTTTTGTTACTTTTTTTTAATGGTTCATTTAATCTTTTCATAAACACTTCGTTTAACTTTTTACGAAAACATTGTCTGTTAAAAACATTTATTATTAAGCCTACAAGTTACATTTTTCAAGAAATCAGTTAAATAATATTTTATATTGTTTGCGCTTGTAATATTATCTAGTTTACAACATACCTTAACTTACGACTCTTCAAAAAGCTCATGATTCGAAAAAGGCTCGGCTCGAAAAAGCCTCCTTAAAAATGAGCCTTGGCTTGGCTTGAGCTCGGCTAGTGGCTCAAATCGTTGGCTCGGCTCAATTTTTAACGTACATATATATGTATGTATATTAAATTACACACACATATATTCTATTGCACACACAAACATATATATATATATATATGTATATATATATATATGCTTCCAATGGTAACCCATTTCAATTGTGATAATCCATTAACTATTTTAATTAGTTTAAATAAAGTCTTTTAAAATGAGTGATCTATATTAATTCTGGAAAAAAAAATAAGTGGTTAAGATTTGTCTAAGGGTATTTTAGATATTTGTTGGTGTATTTGATTTCATTTTTTTTAAAAAAAAGTTTACCCCCAATTTTTTAATCTTCATAACTTTTATATACATTCTTATTTTTTTTTATAAAAATTGCTCCATTAAATTTGTCACATTTTTATTTTTAATTCAAGTATAATTTTGTAAAATTTTTTCAAAGTGTTCGTAATTATACTGACGTAACGAGCTGAATTTTTTGAAACATGTTCATAATTAAACTGATGTAACGAGCTGAATTTTTTTTAAAGTGTTCGTAGTTACAATGATGTAACGAACTGTGGCTTATTATTTTTTTATAATAAGCTTTCGAAATTTTTTCAAAATTTTTTTCCAGTTTTAAAAAAAATATTAACTGAGAAAAATTATCCAGTTTTAAAAACCACATAAGTTTTTTATTGAAATGTTCTTTTAAGTATATAATTAAATACATAATCTTACAATAATGTAATTAAAATGATGTAACGAGCTGAATTTCTTCAATGGGTTCAAAATTACACTAATATAGCAAGCTAAATTTTTTCAAAGTGTTCGTAATTACACTCATGTAACGCGCTGAATTTTTTCAAAGCATTCGTAATTAAAGTGATGTAAGGAGCTGAATTTTTTAAAAGTGTTCTTATTTTTTTCTAAAATTAATGAACTAATTTTTTTAGTAAAATACAAATTTGTAATGTATATTTAAGATGAGGGAAAAATTAAAGATGGAAAGGTTTTGAAAAATGACGGAAAATTATTGTACTTTTGCTCGTTATGTTGGTGTAATTAGGAACGCTCGAAAAAAATTCAAAAAAAATGCCATGCCTATAATGGAATTAACGAGAAAAATATGACGAGTTTAATGGTGTAATTTTTATAAAAAAATAACATAATATAAAAAAGTTATAAATATATAAAAATCAAGCGGGAAAACTTTGATTTAAAAAAGGAAAATGAATACATTTTTAAGAGTCTGACACTTGTCACTATCTTATTAAATCTGACTTTTTTATATTAATACAAATGACTAAAATATCATTTTCAATTTAAAAGTTTTTGATGACACATGACAACATCTTGTTAAATCTACAAGTTTTGAAGCATTGTATTTGTGTTAATAAGTTACCACAATTGTGATGGGTTCTTATTTGAACTATATATATACATAGGGTTTAAGGGTTTTTTCTCTAAGGTTGGGTTTTCATTGGATTCAATTCCTATATATATATATATAGACACACAACTAGTGAGATGCCCGTGCGATGCTGCGGAAAACAAAACAATTAGGCTACTGATTTTGGCTCGTAAAAAGCTTAAACCACCTAATTTTTGTCAAATCAACTATTTTAACTAAAAAATTTATTATGATAAAATTCATAATTTAAAATGATAAAAAAGGTGTGAAGAAGTAATTTATTTGATTTGAGGGGGTTTACTTTTATACGTATTATATGACAACTTTATTTTTTAAATGTATCAATGTGAAACAAACTAAAAAGTAAAGAAAACCATTTAGTTTATGGCTCTTAAAACTTTGTTTGTTGCATTTTATGTTATAAGAGTTGTAAAACTCTTAATTTTAAGAGTTTTTTGTAAAATACCATTGTGTCCTTCCTATATGTATTATATAGTAGTATATATATATAGGGGAGGGTTCCTAAGAAAACTCTTATTTACTAGAAAACTAAGAAAACTACTTTTTCACCATTGATCAAAACAATCAAAGGTTAAGATCATATCATGGCAATTTTGTAAATAAATAGTAATTAAAGGATTTAATAATAACATCATAAGGATACAATAGTCAAAATAAAATTTTTCTCTCTCATCTATTTAATACAAATTCCTAAAATCACTCTATTATCTTATTTCTTCTCTCTCTTAATTTATATTAAAAATTTAATTCAATTTTTTTCACTCAAAAAAGTGAATTCAAACAATTTGAATTTTTTAATACAAAAAATCCGAATTTTTGGATAAAAAAAATCGATTTTTTTCAAATGAATCATATGATTACATATATGTAAACAACCCAATTATTTACATATTTAACATGATTACATATATGGAATCATATACATATTAGTTTGATCAAGTTATATAATGTAAACATGCTTACATATATGCAATCAAGTAAACTTGATTACATATATGTAAGCATTCAAGAAAAATATATACTTAAGCATTGAAGGAAAAAAAAATCATCTGATTACATATATGTAATCAAACCAATTATTTAAATATTTAACATTATTACATATATGTAATCATAGAAACATATTAGTTTGATCAAGTTACATAATGTAAACATGGTTGCATACATGTAATCATAAAAGTAAAACTTGATTACATATATGTAACCATCACACCTTGCATACATGATTATATATATGTAGATTACAAAATCGTGGTTCCATTACAACAAATGAAGGAAGTAAGTTATAGGTTTTGAAGAATAATTACTTCTTCAATCCCAACTCTATATGTGATAGTTGCGTACGAAGAATTCGGCATTAATGACGTGAGCACATTTGGTCGTGCTTGAAATCCACGAGGATTTAGTAACTTTTGTTATTGGGGATTGATAGTATGTGAAAAATGATGAACGTGGGCGAAAACCGCGCGCAAAACAGAGTTCGTATGCTCCCGGAATCGCGAAAAGAAGGTTTAAAATCAAATGGTGACGGAAGGTGACGTGGGGCGCTACGCCTAACCCAGCCCTCCAACCCAGGCGTTACGCCTGGCGGGCTATGTCAGCCAAAATTTTTTTAAAGCGATCAGAATGCATTGAAACCTTTAAAAATCGTATTTCTTCGTTCTTACTCGACCTCCAGACGCAAAATTAGTTTCCTAACACTTCTAAACTTCAAATCAAAGCCTTTTAAACATCCGGATCATCCCAGGAATCATATATACAAGTCCTGATCGTCGTTCTAACCGCAGAAATTCGTCAGAACAGGTAACGGTTCATTTTAACCTTCTAGTTTGATTTTGATAGATTAGATCTTGATTTTGAACGTAATGAGATAGTTAGGATTGTTGATTATTGCTTAGATGATGGCTAGGATTGATTATAAACGAAGAACACGAAGTTCTAACGGTTAAATCCTTGTTTTGATCCGTTGTGATGCCCGGTTTGCATGAAATCATACCTATGATTATAATGGTTTAAACCATTTGATTATGACAATGTAGGTGATTAGTTTGATTAATCTTTGAAATGCAAAGGTTAAATCCAAGTGTTTCAAACTAATCATAATCATTAACATACTCATTGGAATGATTATCTGATGTTTGTGATAACAGTCAGATTAGTATGTTAAATCTGGTTATTTCACCTATTCTGATGCTACATTGTGATATTTCATGATATTTGGGTAATCAATAATAAGGATTAATCACTCCTAAGCCATTAAATCATCTAGAAACTGTTTTAGCATTATAATCAACAACATTAACTATTTGGTTAATCTGAGATTATTCTGATTAATCTAGAGTGTCATCAACTTTGTGTTAGGAATCTAATGCAATGTAGGTTCCTACATTATCATACATTGTATGATATAACCTTAAATTAATTAATTATATAATTAATATCGAGTTGATGATTTACTAAGCAATGTCTTTGACATTGAACGTTCAGAAGGATCTAATCAGTAAACTAGAACATAAATAACTTATTAAAGATAACTAAATGCAGAATCATCTCTGTACTATCAGTTTGGTGATACACTGCTACCCTATTATCATCAGGTGAGTTTCGTACAACCCCTTTTATTTTTAATCTTTTATAAACATCGGGGAACATTGTTGAACTTTTAATGAACATATGATATGTATCACTGATATCTGTGTGATTTCATGTGATTGCTGTGACTTTTGTGGAATTTCATGGGATTTTGGCCTGTAGACTGAACTCTATCATGACACTGAAAGTCCTCATTTTTGAACTGTATCTAGTGAACCCATGTGTGGCCGAGCAGAAAACATTGATAGTACTATTGGTTGACACCCCATTCGCTGGGAGGATTGCATCTCCCCTTGTGTGAATGTTTGTTATCTGTTTCCTGAACTTCTTAATGGTGTGATAGACATTAAGATAATGAGGCACTAAGATATGTACCGACGGGTAATATCTTGAGACAGACTAGACGTCCGAAAGGAACTAGATACAGGTCCCATGGTTATCCGGAACTGAACTTTTGAGAACGTGCTTATCATATCATATTGTTTTAAATTGAACTGTCAATCTCACCAGCTTTGTGCTGACGTTTCAAATTCAAACCTTTTTGCAGGTAAGCAGGAATAGCCGGTGAGGATGCACTTTTGAGTTATTTGCACTTTAATAATTAGTATTGTAATTAAATAAATATAGTTGTAATGTGGTTGTGATTGCGACACCCTGGTAATGTATTTACTTTAAGTTAATCTGTGTGCTTATGATATTGGTTCAAGTAAGTCACCCCTCACCTCAGAGACATCACCACTATGCTTCCGTAACCGATTCAGTGACGTCAGACCAGACACGAGGTGACGAGGGGTGGGGGTGTGACACTTTAAACCTTTAGTGAGACTAAATTATGATTTCTAATTAATTCACTAAATTCCATAAACAAATGTTGCATTTATCTAAAATCGTTATGTCACTAAAAAAGCATGAACATCGCATTCAATGATTCAAATATACAAATTGAATACAAACATATAAACAAAAGTATCACGAATGCTCAATTGGAGATAGCACGAAATCCTAAATATTCATGTTATATTAACAAATTATGAGGCTAAAAAAATGCACAGATATATGAGTATACAATCACATACAGAAAAAAATGAACATATAAACAATATATGCAATTCATCTTCCAAAAATAAAAGCGATTTATCATTTTTATTGGTTACATATATATAATTCTATCTTTTTTTCCTTGAAAAACCGTATTATATTATGCAAACACGTATGTAAACAAAAGAACTTTCTTCAATTGATTTCATCATCACAAACTTTAGCGTTAATGGCCAACATCAAGAGCAGTTTCCAAAAGAAAAAAAAAAGTCGTCGAGGGTATTAAAAAAAAGTGACCTACAATGTTTGGTTTTGCTTCCCTAGTTTTCTTCAAACGAATCCCCACGGTATGTGATTTAACCAATGGATGATAAAGATCACATAACCAAAATGTATGGAAAAAAAACATAAAAGAATGTCAGCCATTTTTTTTATCGTCGAGAACTTTTGTTGAATATTTGCACCATAAATCTCCAGCTGTGATGTTCAAAATAAATTGATAACAATAGGAGAAAAACAAGGGATTGTTAATTAAAATTGTTTACTTACCTGAATTAAGAAGTAGATATATTACATAAATACCCTTTTAACAATAAATAAAAAAATAAATTATAAATTGTGTGATTGGTTTATATTAGTTTTCTTAGTTTTCTTGAAAATTGGAGGTTTTTAAATGAACCTTCCTCTATATATATATATGTGTGTGTGTTAAGTGGAGGAGGAAACGAAGGAAAAAAACAAGTTGGCTCATGGCTATGCCCAAGGCTTGAGTTTTTTACGAGATCGAGCTTAAGCTCGATTTTTTGGCTCGAACCACGTCCATCCTTATGAAATCCATCTGGACAGCTTACCTTAAATTTCGAGCTGTCTCAGCCCGGCTCGAAAATTCTGAAGCTCGAGCTCGGCCCGACTCGATTACAGCCCTACCTTAACTACATTTAAACATATGATAAAAAAAGTTTATTTGTTGTTTTTGCAATTAAAAAATGTTTTTAAAAAGTTAAAAAGATACCTATACTAAAAGAATTAAATAAACCATATAAAAATTATTTTGTTTGATCTTAGTTATTTTATAGAAAGGTTTTAAAAACTGTTTTTTTTATTTTATATTAAAAATGGTTTTTTTCTTATTACATTATTTAAATCACTTACAGACATTTTAGTAAACATATATTAATAAAAAGATAAAAAACAAAGCATTTTAGTCTTTTTAGAAGAGATTAAAAGCTACTTGGATGATAAAAAAGTTTGTATCTAAAAGTGATTTGAAGAGAAGTTGAAGAGAATATTTATGAAATAATTAAAAAACACTTAGAAAAAATTTTATAAAATATTATGATTCAACAAAATATTTTTTTATTGGAAATTTTTTCTTAATCCTTTTTAAAATAACATAATTTTAAATAAAAATTCTTTTTATCCAGTTAGGTTAGATTTTAAGAAAAAGCAAGTTTTTTTTTTAAAAAAAATATCCAACTATTTTTTATGGCGTTACGTACAAAATTTATGATGTTACGTAGATCAGCTTAAAATTCATATAATAATAAGCATGGAAAACCATTATAATTGATCCAATTCAGATCAAATTTACGTCGAAATGTATACCAACTCAAATTTATAGTAACACGTGCATAAAAATAATAATATAGCAAATTATTTTTATTGAAGTAACAAACAAAAGTTATTAAAGAAATATCAAATTATATATATTAAAAGGGTTTAACTAGAAACTTTAAAAAGATAAAAGTGATAATTTACGAAGTTAAAAGACGAATTCTATTGAAGAAATTGGTAAATGATATGTTATGTAATAGGATAGGACATTGGTAATGCATTGAAGTGGACAATAGCTTTAATAGATTTCACTTATCATGTCAAATACGATTACTATTTTGTTTACATATTTTTTACTAATAATTTTATAAAACTAAAAAAAACTGACTTAATTCTTTCAAGCCTCATAGGTCACAAATAAACAATCATTAATAAAATATGAAAAAAATATAATAAATAATCATTAATAAAAATTTAGATAATATAAGAATACTTTTTTATAAAATATGGCTGAAATTTTGTATAATTTTATATTTGAAGTAACAAAATAGTTATATTATTTCTTTAAACACTATTTTTTTTCAAAGTTTGTTTCTTTAAACATTTTGTTTTAAAATAATAGTTTTTAAAATTGTATATTTTATAATAATTTGATTTTTAAAATGTGTTTTATCATACTAATATATTTTTAAGGTATTAATTCTTAGTTTAAAAATGTAAAAAAAAGTATTTAATATTTATATTATTATTTAAATTGCGATATATTTAATAAGAGAGAAATACGAGAATTCAAAGTAATGTGCTTTAATAACACGCCAAATGTCCTTAGAATCTTTGATTTATTAAAATAGATATATATATTTTAATTATTTATACTTAATATAATAAAAATAATCATATATGATTGTGGGTTGACCCTCTTTTAAGTCTACCCGACATACACGGTTCATTGATTATTCATTTCGTATTCGCTTCCATAAAATTAATAGACACTTTTAAAAATTCAACACAGAGTTAATTGATGATGTGACTCGAATAGCTCATGGTCCTGTGTATTTAAGAACCCTTTAATCTATAACTGACTTCTTATTTCAAGTCCTCTAGTTTTTTTTTTTAACAGCAACAACAGAACGTAACGTCGTGACATATGCATCATGTCATGCGTCAGCAGGCCTCGGAAGACCCCTTCCTCAAGGGAGCGATAACCCGTTTTACCAGGCGTCACCCTCGGAAGAGCTGCACCTGATGCGCAAACCAGCTTATTTTGCTGTAAAAACTACGCCCCATCGGTTCAAAACCCGAGATTAAGCTCAAGATTCCTCCACTCACCTGGTATCCATCAAAGTGCCTCAAGTGGGAGTAGAACCCTTAACCTCCACATTGAAAGGTGAGTCTTCTACCACATTGTAGGTGAGTCTTCAAGTCCTCTAGTTAGTAGTAACATTAATAAACTTCTCATAAAAATTAAACTTTATCTTAGAGCGTGAAATGCTATATTTGAATTGTCTCTTCTGTCGCAAATGTAACAGGAGACTGCAATCCTAATTCCTGCCCAATCTGTGTCGCACCTTTGGAAGGACGAAAATCTGAGGGTGTGACATATTGATCCTCGTCCGTCATGGTAATCGATGTTATAGGAAAATAACTCAAAAAATAATTGATTTTGTTGTACAACAGCTAGAAAGTCATGACTTGATTCCTATTTATAAAATTACAACTCAATAACCTAACTTAATTAGTAGGTTATAATCCAAACACAAAACCCTAATCCTATAAACCGACTCGCTTAGTAGAAGATAAAGCCCATACCAACTTGCATGGGATGACCTATGCCGAGGCCCGAACATTACCCCTATCCTAGTTGAGATAGAGAGACATTTATCATTTAAAATTAATTGTCACAACGCTTTTATCTTCCACTAAATGAGTTCTCATTTAAAGTTAATTATCACAACCCTTTTAAAGTTATTTTCAAAAAATGAGTAAACGTGAAAATTAGTGAAATTTTACTTTTGGGCATTGAGGGCCCACACATATATACATAATATGGGTGTATCACAAATGGAGCGTATATGTATATATAAATAAATACGTAGAAAATTATTTTTTTATGTTAATGAACGAAAATTATTAAGAAAAAGAAAACATATTATATATTACTGCAGTTTAACTCGAAATCAAAAAGAAACACAGATCTAATCAATCTTCTACAAACAGACTACGAACAGACATCAAGAACAAACTAACCAGAAAACCCTAACAAATGTTTGAGAGTCGTAAACGATATAGAAAGAATGATGAGTCTTCTCATCTTCCTATACTATCATATATATTGGATCATTTCCATTTATCCATCCGGTTAACAGCTACAAGCCCAGCAAAGTCTACAGTCGTAAGCCCATCAAGCCCACCCACCTCTTATCTAGCTCCTTTAATCACATATAACTCAGCAACTAGAGGTGGGCAAAAAAACCGGAACCCACAACCCGAACCGGAAACGGTCATACACGAATCAATGGGTACAAACGGGTCCGGTTTTTCAAACAAATTAGAACCGGAACCGGGAAAACAAGAATTGGCTTTACTGCACCCGGCCAAAACCCGAACCGGAACAGGCCATAACCCTAACCGGAACCGGGTCTTGACTTTGTTGAATGAAGCCGGTTCAAAAAAAAAACTCGATTTGTGCACCTCTATCAGCAACCATTTGCTCACATAAAGCTCATCCATAACACATCAAACTAACACATTAAACATTAATGTGACATCCAGTACCTGATCGTCCGGCAAGTCCGTACGGTACGTGTACTCTCATCTTTTACTGTGTGTAAATACATTATATGAACATTGCTTGCGATAACAGAAATCAAAATACAAGAAACAGTTGTACGTATTTAAGTGAAAACTTTAATACCGTAAGTACAACAACTCACGATAAACAATGGTTGTATGTATTTAGGTGAAAACCTAAGTACAATTAGTACAACGAATCAAGAGAAATAATAATGTACAAGTAAACAACAAGAACATGTCGGTTGCGATCTGATATCCATAGATGACAGAAATCAGATGACCGACAAATCAGTATGAAACAATGTGAAAAAAGGAAGTTAGTTAAGTCCGTCAGTGAGGAAATACAATGCAAAACATAATTGCAGTGTTATTTCAGAATGATGAACTGACAGTGTGTTTGCGTGGGTGACGATTCACACAAACATATCTGTGAGTTTAACGATCTGAAATGATGACTGAAAAGTAGAAAACAAGCATCAGAAAGCAAAACCATCGTCGTGTTCGTTCGGGTGACGATTCGAACGAATACGCGCGAAGGTGACGCGTTCTGACGAAACGAAAACGATACGAACGATAACAAATTTAAGAAAATATAATATTTTACTTTTTACAATTTTGAAACTCATCAAAAAGTAATTAAAGAAACTCTTCTATTTAAAATACGTAATTAACGCGTGTAACAATCCAGAAACGCAACGGAGACGAGAAACGAGCAACCGAAACGAACCCGAATACCCTCGGGATATTTAAAGCCTTGAATGAGGCTTTCTTCCTCATTTTCACACCCTTACTCTCTCACTAGAACTCAAATCCGGTTTTTCTCTCCCTCTCTCTAACTTCTCTATACCATAAATCACTCAAAACTCCACCATTTTTCAAGATCTTGGTGCCAAATAGAAGCTACAAACGTCCTCTACCCAAAAGTACAGCAGATCGGGGAAGTTAACCACTGAAATTCGAGGTATGAAGCCATCAAACTCACTAAAACTAGGGTTTTGTCATCCATTGTGACATCCGGTACGAGATCGTCCGGCAAGTCCGTACGGTATGTGTACTTTCACTTTATACTATGTGTAAATACGTATATGTGAACAGTGTTGTGATAACAGAACTCAGAAAACAAGAAAATAGCTGTACGTGTTTAAGTGAAAACTTAAATACGGTAAGAACAACAACTCAAGATAAACAATAGTTGTATGTATTTAGGTGAAAACCTAAGTACAATTAATACAACGAATTCAGAGAAACAACAGTGCACATGTAAATAACAAGAACAAGTCGGTTGCGATCTAATATCCATAGATGATAGGAATCAGATGGCCGACGATTCAGTATGAAAACAATGTGAAAACATTAAGTTTAGTTGAGTCCGTCAGTGAGGAAACACAATTCAAACATAATTACAGTGTTATTTGAGAATAACGAACTGACAGTGTGTTTGCGTGGGTGACGATTCACACAAACATATATGTGAGTTTAACGTTCTGAAATAACGCCTGAAAAGTAGAAAACAAAAGTCAGAAAGCCAAACCATTGTCGTGATCTTTCGAGTGACGATTCGAACGAATACGCGCAATGGTGACGCGATCTGACGAAACGAAAATGAAATACGACACGAACGACAATAATTTAAGAAAATAAAACATTTTAATGTTTTACAATTTTGAAACTCATCAAAAATAAATAAATAAACCCTTTTATTTAAAACCGTAAAAACGCGCGTTACGTTCCAGAAACGTAATGAAAACGCGAACCGAGCAACAAAAACGAACCCGAACTCACTCGTGGTATAAATACCTTGAATGAGTTCATTTTACTCATTTTTCACTCCTTCTTCCTCCACTCAAACCCTAATCCCGGTTTAAGCCCCCACCACCATTTTCAAACTTCAAACACTCATATCTCCCCCATCTCTCAACGAAATCGAGCCATTCTTGAACCCACACGAAGCGCTCATCATCCTCTACATGAAAGTACAATGGATCGGAGGTTAAACCCACTGAAATTAAAGGTGCGTGGCTGTGAAAGTAGCGAAAATTAGGGTTTTAAACCCTCTTTGTTCAAACCTCATTTCAACCGGTTAGCCACCTTCCACTGGGAACCTTCCGCCCGGCGGGAAAGTCGATCCAGTCCGCCGGCTCGGGGTGTGACATCCATGCTCGACCCAAACACCCCAACCGGTTTAAAACCCTACTACACACACCCTACACCTTTGAGAATCTTTCCTTGGCAACACAGTCATAGGAACAACTATACAACAAGTGTGTTCGATGAGGATGATGATGCGTAGCAGCAGGTTCGTCAGGTAGTTGGAGTAGCCAAACCTCGGCAAAGTTGAATACAAGGCTGAGCCGAACCTGTTAGCTGCGAAGTCACCATCACCGAACCCTTGATCACCGAACCTACATACTTCCTCCACGAACCCAGGATTCAGGAACCTTGGGTCTGTCACGAAGCTATCATTAGCCAAACCTCTCTCCCAAACCCACCTGTTGCCGAACCTGGGAGGGAGTCATGAACCTCCTGCATGCGAACCATACCATAGCCGAACCATTGCATGGTTAACTCACCTTTGGCCGAACCTTGTATCATCAGTTCACCGCTAGTCACGAACCCAAGGGAAACGAACCTTCTTGCCGATAGCCACGAACCTCAGCTGGGCGAACCCCTGGCCGAACCTTACCCAACATCAACGAACCTGGGATGTTAATCCAATATTACAGCGAACCTTGGAGCCATGCATCCCTCCATTCGGCCGGCCCACACAGCCATAAAGCTCATAGCATTTCACGCGGCCTACATGGTTTATAATGCTATATTCTATTATTTGGCCCAAGACACAGCCCAAGCCCATTCCTATGAGGCCCATATCCATGACACTTGGACTACACACATCTATCCGGCCCACATATCACAACTTAGGCTCATCTATTGATTTGGCCCAAATTAATTTGGCCCATAAGCAAGAGTTTAGCCATGGCCATTAGCTTGGCCCACATGGAACAAATGGAAACAAACACTTGAAAATAATTTCATAAGCAATATATGCGGGATTTCTTAGATACTACAAAGGTGGTAATGAATTGGTTAAACAAAACCTGTAAAGGCTTTAAAACATAAATCTAAGTTTACTCTTGGGTTTATTTACTAAACTCTATATCAAAACAATTAATTAACATATAATGACAAATATTTGAGATTTCAAGAGTGGGTTAAAGCTAAACACATAGCCTAAAGACATATGGTAACAAAGAACAATAATAATAGGATCGGGGCCGAATGAAGACCGAGACTTATGTGTGTTAGCCAAATTTAGGGCTAACACAAACACACACACACAAACACGTACTTAAGGACTTATACTTATAAGTTAAATACAACGTGAAATCAATACAGGATCTTGAAAACAACTACAAGAGCGACAATGAGCACGCGCAATTCTTGTTTAAGCTAAATTAACCACAACTACTACAAGGTGAGTTCATACGCCCGTTTTCTAATCATTAACTGATTTTAAACTTTCGGGCTGAGAAACATGCTTAACTTTTAATTATTTAAAAGTTTTGCTTAACATATTGCTTATACTTTGATTAGATAATATTGCTTGACTTATTATCATTTATCATTGTATGCATGCTTGTATGATCATGATATGACAGGAACAACTAAGATGAATATGATAATATAATTTCATAACTCATCAACACAATAGAATAACATTACAACACTTAGTTATTCTTACAAGAACGAACATTGAGATAATCATAGGTGAACATGATGACAACAACAACAACACACATGAATGACATGAAGATAATATATCTTCATAATATCATTCGACACCAAGTGTGACAACTAGTACCTGACCGGCCGGCAAGTTCGTACGGTATGTGTACTATCAACAGTAACTATGTGTACATACATGTTTGTGAAAAATACTTATATTAACAGAATTCTAAATACAAGACCCAGTTGTACGTATTTTCGTGTAAACTTAGATACTGTAAGTACAACATACATTGAAACTTTAGTTGTGAGTATTTAAGTGAAAACCTAAGTACAGTTAACACAACTAAACATGAGAAACAACGGTGTTCAAACAATTGACAAGAACAAATCGGTTGCGATCTGATATCCACAGATAACAGGAATCAGATGGCCGACAATTCAATGTGAATACAATGTGATAACAGGATGTTTAGTTGAGTCCGACAGTGAGGAAACACAATTTAAAACAATATTGCAGTGTTATTTCAGAATAACGAACTGATAGTGTGTTTGCGTGGGTGACGATTCACACAATCACATCTGTGAGTTTAACGTTCTGAAACGATGACTGAAAGGTAGAAAACAAAAGTCAGAAAGCAAAACCATCGTCGTGTTCGTTCGAATGACGATTCGAATGAATACGCGCGATGGTGACGCGATCCGACGAAACGGAAACGAAACACGACACGAACGACCTTAATTTAATATAATTAAATAAATAACATTTTTACAATTTTGAAACTTATCAAAATAATGAAATTAACTTCTTTTTAGTTAAAACATATTAAATACGCGTAAAGTTCCGGATACACGACGAAATCACGAACCGAGCAACCGAAACAAACCCGAACACCACTCGGAGTATAAAAACACTAAATGAGGTGTTTTTCCTCATTCTTTACCAGCCCTTTCTCTCTCTAGTTCAAAATCCCGCACCCTCTCTCTCTAGAAACTTCAAGCTTCACACGCGCGTATCTTGCTCGTTTCTTGGCCAAATCGCTCGTTCTTGGTGTCCACGCGTAGCTCTTGATGTCCTCTACATGAAAGTACAACAGATCCGAAGGTTTATTCACTGAATTTCGAGGTATGATGCTTGCAAGTTACGAGAAAATAGGGTTTTCTCACATTTTTGTCAAACCAACCACTTAGCCGGATCTAGACCCACCCCCACGACCACCACACCTTCGACAATCGTTCTGGTATAGCATCAGTGGGTAAACAACCCTAAAATCCTATACCTTCGACAGAGATGGTGAGTGTTTCTGGTTCGTTAACAGCAGGTTATGGCCGAACCTGCATATGGGATGCCAGGAACCTACACGGCCAAGACAGAAGCAGCCGAACCCTGAGCTGCTGTTGCCGAACCCTGCTCAACGAACTAGCACCTTGCCGACGAACCTTTCCTATTACAAAGAACCATCTGCAGTCACCGAACCCTAGTCGAACCCTGGTTCTAAACGAACCTGGGGTCTACTAACTAACCAGCACCGAACCCTCATACAGTCATTTCCATGTGGGAAACGAACCTGTGAAGGTGAACGAACCCACCATGTGTCGTCAAACCCTACAGACGGGCGAACCTATGACTCCTATGATGTAGCCGAACCATACCCTATGCTCCTAGCCGAACCTTGGGATCCCACGTGCAACGAACCTTGTGAAATTCAGCTAGCCGAACCTTGTGTTATCACCGAACCATTTTGGAGCAGAAGCTAACTAGCTAGACGAACCCCCACAATGCCGAACCATGGCTGCTCAATATTGACTGGAACGAACCAGTGGCTTCTGGACCGAACCATTCTCAAGCTTTTGGTGCATAACCATCCGAACCATGTGGCTAACTATCATGATCACCGAACCATCACCAGCTTTAAACATAGCCGAACCCTTATTAGTGATGATAGGTTCGCTGGAATGGAACGGTTTAGAACCGATAAACTAGACTCCATGATTTAGGCCCTGCTATTCTTTAGGCCCATGATCAACCCTAGTGGCCCAAACACATACACCCGGCCCAAGCATACTATTCGGACCAAGCTATCCGATTCGACTCAAACACCACTCATCCGGCCCAAAGAGTTTGTGCATTGGCCATTTACATAATTCTTGGCCCATTCCTAGCTCAAGGCCCAACAAAACATAGCCGGCCCAATGGATGGGCCCAAACCCAAGGCTTTAACCCCCACTTTCGACCCACACGGTTCAACCGGCCCAATTCATTTGTTTTGGTCCGTGAACATTTAATTCGAACCACATAGAAACGTTCAGCCCGTAATTCACTTCGACTCAATAACAACCGGCCCACATGAAAAAAAGAGATAGTGTTTTACTACAAAGGTGACAAGAATTGGGTTGGATCATAAAACGTAACATATGACATTTCGAAGATGTTAGACAATAATTTTAAGTTTTATACTTAAAATACTTTTGTCATGATAACAATCCTAGTAACAGATACATTAATAAACAAAAGGGTGCTAAGTTAAAACAAGTGGGTTGAGTACTATTGAGTTGATTTACAAGCTAGTTGGGCCGAACAACAAAGACCGAGACCGAGACTCACGGGTGATAAACAAGTTAGGGGTAACACATACACGCACACGAATCAATTTCAATTAATACTTACAAATTACGTACAACATGAAATCAATACAGGATCGTGAAAACAAACTCAAGTTCAATCAAGAGCGTGTGCCTTCTTCTTTCAAGCTAAGTCAACCCTACAATAACAAGGTGAGTTCATATGCCCCTTTTCTTTAATCTTTACTGATTTTAAACTCTCGGGGCTGAGAAACATGTTTACTTTTATTTATTTAAAAGTTTTGCTTAACATGTTATTTATACTTTGATTTAGATAATATTAAATTGTTTATTATCGTATATCATTGTATGCATGCTTGTATAATCATGAGATAACAGGAAAACTCAGATGAATATGATAATGTAATTTCATAATCATCAACACATTTGAATAACATAGTTGTAAGATTTTTATCTGATAACACTTAGTTATTCCTACATGAGCAAACATTGAGACAATTCATACACAAACAAACAATGAGAACTACTACAGTGAAACATGATTACACTACACAATACATGAATGATTAGAAGATAAAATATCTTCTTAATATCATTCCACGTTTAATTGACTAAGTGTGATAAGTCAAGTACTTATACCACTCAGTTACAACTTAAAAACATACTATGTGAATAGTACGAGCATTGGGTATTCACCGACATGCGTCACTTAAGGGTAATAAGACTTGTTCTTACTACGGCTTAAGGATTTCATGGTGAGCATAGGAATTTCAAGGAATGATGTCATGATAACGTAACTTCATGATGACAATATCATTCGTACAATGATTAACATAACGTAATAAGACAAGTTCTTATTCAACTTTGTTAATTACACGGAGAACAGCTATAACATCGATGTACATCATCCATCGTTACCTGTGGACTAGTAGACTGAGGAATTTATTTTCTCTCATGTCATATTATTAGTAACAGTTTCGATGAAGGCTATGGGATCACACGGCGGAATAGAGGTAAATCGGGTGCATTGTAATCTGATTACGTGAGGATTACAATGGACTCATTTTGGGCTCTATACGTTGCATTTGAGAATACAATACAAACAGTTAACTAACACTTTTAATAATTAGAAGTGAATCAACGGTTAACCCCACAATTATAGAATGATACAAGGAACATATTTGATAAATCTGACATCCTTAACACACATAATGATTATCAATACTTCGGTTTGATAACTACGATTCTATCATTACATTATTCTATACATGATAACACAGGTGATCAATAATGAGATGAACATGTGGATTGTAAATGGAAATCAATAGTTGTATTGCAAGTAGTGTGGAGTTCTAGTAGTGATGTGGTGGGATGTTGGCTAGGGCTTGATTCCCTTACATATGCCCTATATATAAGCATCACTACTAGGACGATATATTATTTGTGAATATAACTATTGAGAGGCCATTGGGTGAACAGGGGAAACAAATAATATACAAGTAACATGATTAACATTGTGATTGTGCATGTGAGTGAATCAAAGTTTTCAATTAACATACTTATGAACTCACCAACCTAGTGTTGACTTTGTTTAAATACATGTTTTCTCAGGTGACGAACAGGTGTAGGTACATACATGCAAGGGTTAAGCTAGAGGACTTTTTAGAAGACCTAGCTTTATTTTGTGTTGCATGCTTTTGATGACTAAACAACGAATCATCTTTTGAATATCTTGTACAGGTATAAGATATAGTTACATTGATTCTTGTTGGTGGATTTACTTGGTTAAATTATGAACGATACATTGTAATTTAATCTTGTAATTCTATATCATGGATCATTTCTCATTTATTTATCATGTGCTATGTAAACAATCTGATCATTTGATTATCACTTATGATATCGCGCCCCGGGAACCTTCCTGTAACATCAGTGTATTTCCGGTCGTCCGTACATCCGTACGATTGTACTTTTACGACCTGACATTTGTAATTATTAATGATGAAGTATTATTTGATGATTATCACTGTTATTGGTATACATATTTAGAATATATTATTATACGCGTAAACCATGGGAAGTTTAGTAGTAATCCAACTAAACAGGACCAGAGAGTTTATTGCAGATGAAAACACAGATAATGGTTTAATGGTTTGGAATGGAAAGGAATTTAAGTTGTTAATGGTTGGTTGTTAAACATAGTCAAGGACACATGGTCATGGTTTATCGAAATAACGGTGGGACGGTGGCTGGGGCAGTTGCGACTGACCCCTACATATGCCCTATACATATGCATATTTCGGTCTATCATGGATGTGTCGGTGACTTGGTTTAGTGGGTTTTCGATTGGGAATTATAAGATTAAAATGAATAAAATAATGAGAACAATATTGAAAACAATTATGCGATGGTGAGGTTACGAACATAATCTAAACGCGAATATTAATTCAGAATTATTAACTTAATAATGTATTCGCGGGGGTGACGATTCACACGAATATAATTATTAAGAATAATATTCTGAAACGATATTCCTTAATTTGTAAATCGAATAGAAATACGATACAAGCGTTGGATTCGCAAAGGTGACGATCTTTACGAATACGTACGCGAGTAACGCGTTTCAACGAGATAATTAAATAAGATCTAACGATACTAAATTAATAAATGAAAAACTAAAAATATTTATTAGGAATCACAACCTTAAATGAAAACAATTGAATTATTTTATTTAAATAATTAATTTAACGGAAATAAACGGAAACATTTGTTTAAACAATTTTATTTAAAAACCATTTTAGTAAAGCAAAACATAATTATATGAATTCTTTATGTTTAAAAATGGGTTTACGTTAAAAACCGAACATTTGTTACATTTTATCGCGATATAAACGAGACCGAGCACGCGGGGATCGACCGGGCTATAAAATCCCATTTATTCTTCATCCTCCTCATTTCTCATCTTGCATTTCTCTCTCTAGAACACATCACACGCCACTTTCTCTCTCTACAACTTCTCTCTACGATATCTCGCTCGTTTCTCGACGGATTCACGAGAACTTGGCGCCTACACGACCGCGTGATCGAGAGGAACAAGAGGATACAAAGAAACACGAGTTTTGGTCGACATTTCGAAGTAAATCTAAGGTTTTAGGTTCGGTTTTTGTGTAAATCGCAAATCCTTAATCTAGTGTTGTAATAATCGATCTAAAACCTTGTTAAATCATTAAACGAGTTAATACAAAGGGGTAGGATAATAGGTATAGATCTGTAACAGGTATAGATTGATGAAGATGATGGGCAAGTTTCAGCTCGCAAGGTGTACAGGTCGGCGAACCTGTGTGGTTCAGCCAAACCCACACACAGGTCGACGAACCTTCATTGGTGCTGAGCTACGAACCATCTGTCATTAAGAACCCACGAACCCTTCACTTGCTGGCCAAACCTAGGTCAGGTCTGCATGTCACGAACCTTCTATGGGCTGCGAACCCTAGCCCAGCAGCGAACCCTTAGACGAACCATGGCCTACGAACCTGTGGGTTACGAACCATTGGGGGCCGAACCTTTGCCAACCGAACCATTGGGCGAACTCTGCATGGCGAACACATCTTGGCCGAACCTTAACACCTAGGCGAACCGGGGATAGCACGAACCTGTTTCCTGATCGACTAAACCCTAATATAGCCGAACCTTAGTAAGAGTAGCGAACCTAGCCATGAACCCTAGGGGAACCGAACCTAAAGGTTCGCTGGTTATATGGTTTTTGAACATGGACTCGTTTAGGGTTAAAGGTTTGGGAAATACACTAAGGGTTACGAACACGCAGATATATATATATATATATATATATATATATATATATATATATATAAGGGGAAATAACCATGCATGCATGAGGGTGAAGACCACCACATTTTTCTCTTTAACAATATAAGTTTAGGAAATTATAAATTTTGCTTAATGAGGATATTTGATGGGAATAAGTTAATTATAAATTATTTAAGCTCAAAGTAAGATTTAATAACTTGAGTAATGGTGGTTAACTAAATGAAACATGCATGCATGAATGGGTTGTGTATAAGGGAGATTGGCACTCTTTAGTATACACATTTATGAGGGGTGCACATGAAATCTTGCTATTAGGTTATCATCAATATCTATAAGTAACAAATTAATAAGTTAAACTATATTGTGATGATAACCATTTTCGTAGTAACAAGTATTATGAACTAAGTGAAGGAAACACTAATGATTTAAAAGGAGACACTTGTGAACATTTAATTGAAATAAAACGCATACACTTATGAACATGAACATACGATAATTACAGGTTGATTGAGTTGTTCTGATTCTCTTACGCGAGTGCGCATTCTTCTAAAACGTTAATTCTAAGGACTCAGGTGAGTTCTCATAACCTCCCTTTTAAACTATTTTGTTTTTAAACTCGGAGGTGAAACATGTATACCAAATTACATATTGACTTGATAACACAGGGATGACACTTATTTACTTGTATGAGATCCATAGTTATGGATTGTCATATTCCATGAGTTGTTACTAATGACCTTGGTCATCCGTAATGACTGCATGTATTGTCACTATTCCATGAGTTGAAGCTAATGACTTTGTGTCATTTGCGATGACTGCATGTATTGTCACGTGGATGTTTCCACAACTCCGTGTATTCATTGTGGTTGACTTCGGTCTTCCTGAATGTTTGCATGTATTGTTACGTGGATGTTTCCACAACTCCGTGTGTCGTTGTCATTGACCTCGGTCATATACAATGACACATGTATGGTCACTTATATTAATTGAGAATATTGTTGGATTGTGATTAGTTGACTAAACATATGAATGATTATCTATGATTTATTATTATATGTGATTATGTGTTCGAATTATGTGTTGGGATTGTGTATTTGAATATTGTGTTGAATGATCTCACACATGCTCATACGGATGTTATCAAGAAAATATAAACTCTTCAGAACTCTTTGTAAAATATTTTAATTATTAAACTTATGATTATTCACCAACTACTTTGTAGTTGACACTTGATTTTTACATGTTTCAGGTAACGAAGCTAAGTAGGTTGATGAAGAGGAACTTACACTTTTGGACATCATCATATAGGATCTTGGACTTAGCTAAATAACTGAAATTCTGGTGATTAGAATTTAGTTAGATAGCTAAATCTCTTTTGTAATTAATGTAACTATTTCATGATGAACTTGATTTTTGTGTAATTAATTTGGTTGATTAAATGATATGTGATTATTTAATTTAGATGCCCACGAGCTTTTGAACAATCTACACATCCCTCGTGGCATCCCGACGTTTCCGCCATCGGTCGGGGTGTTACACTTCTGCCCGACGGGAAAAACCGATCCGTTCCCGACGGCCCGGGGTGTGACACCAAGTTAACTAAGCGTAATAAGACAAGTTCTTATAACACTCTGCTTTTAACTTGGTGCATACTACAAGATAACATGAAACAAGGATCATCCACCACCTAAGTCGACTAAGTGTAGTAAGACTAGTTCTTACCACATCTTAGTGACAACAGGGTGACTACATGGAACAACAATGAATGATAATCATGATAATGTAACTTCATGATAATCACATCATTCACACAACAGTTAACATAACTTAATAAGACAAGATCTTATTTAACCTTGTTAATAACAAACGAGAACATACAACAGTGAGAACAAAGAACATTGGTGAACACAATACAATTGATTACTATTGAACTGTCTACATTATATCATTTCAAACATGTGGCATGTGTTCAAGTTGATCATTGTAAGTCCCTTTCATAAATTGCTGACCAGTTAGTTTGACGTGACTAAACCGATGATAGCATAGTGGTACCATAGGTTTGACAAACCTCTAGCTTGTAGGGCTAGTATTTTGATCGTACTCAATTATTGGCCGGTAACGTATGACCGGTGACAGGGCTACTCAAGTCAGGGTCTGGAAAGCGACACATGGTGATATTAATCTGCAGTTATAATTGTAATTAATTCATCGTTTCTTGTGGACTAGTAGACTGAAGAATTTATTTTTTCTCATGTCATAATGTGTCACACCCCCAATTTTTCACTCGTGGTGTTAGTCCACGTGGGCATGACGTGGCCAGAATCACAGCTCAAGGTCATATAGAACACATCTATATGCATTTACAAAAACAATGTTTGACACACACACTTAACAAAAGTAGTTTGCAGCGGAACAATAAATCATATTGCAGCGGAAATCAAGTGTTTAACAATTGCAACGGAATAGTAATAAGTTTAATACAACACTGTTTAAAACAGAATAAAAATTCTAAATTGTTTCGAAAGACAAGAATTAAAATGCATGCGGGATCCTATGCTCAAATCCCCTAAGGTTATGAATCGTGTAGTTTTTCTCATGCACCTTTAGTTGTTGTGAAGCGTATGCTATAACCTTCTCGCGTTGCATCAACACGCAACCGAGTCCTTGTTTCGAGGCGTCGCAATACACCATGAAATCATCGCATCCGTCCGGCATGGATAGAATGGGTGCAGTACATAGTTTTTGCTTCAATAAACTGAAGGCAGCTTCCTGTTTGTCTCCCTAGTCAAACTTCTTGTCTTTGTGTGTTAGGGACGTTAGGGATCGAGCAATCCTTGAGAATCCTTCAATGAATCTGCGATAGTACCCGGCCAGACCTAGAAATTGTCGCACCTCGGTTGGGGTCTTGGGAGCTTCCCAGTTATTGATGGCTTCAATTTTGGCTGGGTCTATATGTCTCCCTTGCTCGTTAACAACATGTTCATGAAATTGGACTTCGCGAATTCAAAGGTCGCACTTTGAATATTCGCGTACAGTTGTTCTTTTTTTTTTTTTACAATAACTCCAAGACTAACCTCAGATGTTCAGTATGTTCTTCCTGATTCTTCGAGTAAGTCAGAAAGTCATCAATGAACGCTATTACGAATTTATCAAGATAAGGTTTGCACACTCTATTCATTAGATCCATGAATACTGTTGGTCAGTCCAAAAGGCATAACCAGAAATTCGTAGCGTCCGCATCGGGTTCTGAAGGCAGTCTTAGGAATATCATTCTCTTGTATCCTTAATTGATGGTAACCCGATCTTAAATCGATCTTCGAATTGTAGCTTGACCCTTGTAACTGATCAAATAGATCGTCTATTCGTGGCAACGGGTATCGATTCTTGATCGTCACCTTGTTCAGCTCTCTATAGTCGATGTACCTTCGGAATGATTCGTCTTTCTTCCTTACGAAAAAGGCTGGTGCTCCCCAAGGCGAGAAGCTCGGTCTGGTAAATCCCTTGTCTAACAGTTCCTGCATCTCCGTTGGCAAGTCGGTATGGAGCTTTAGCGATCGGTGCTGCTCCTAGTGTGAGGTCTATTCAGAACTCAATTTGTCACTTCGGTGGTAGTCCAAGTAAGTTCTCAGGAAATACTTCAGGGAATTTTGGACTACAGCTATGTCCTCGATCTTCTTTTTAGCCTTTGGTTGCTCAGCGATGAGGGCTAGTTATCGCAGAGTATCCCTTCTGCAGATAATTGCTCGCTTACATACACGATATGATGTTCAATGGTATTCTCCGTCTTGCAACGTCACTCGCATGATCTTCTCGTTACATACAATCTCATCTTGGTTTGTAGATAGCCAGTCTGCTCCATGACTTCATCGAAGCTCCCGACAGTCATCGGCATTAAATCGATTTTGGGCTCGTGATCTGCCAAAACCATGACGCATCCTCGGAAAACGTGTTGCGTTTCGATCAGCTTGCCGTTGGCTAACCTTATGGCATACTTATAATCTAGTGGTGTTGAGGTAACATCAAGCGATTTACTGAATTCACTAGATACAAAAACTCCTATCGGCTCTGGTATTAAATAATACGCTTGCATATTTAAAGGAACGTACCGGTTATGATGTTGAGATCATCCTTAGCTTTTTGGGGTTCAATTACGAATGCCTTATCCCTTGCAGCGTCGCCTCCTGCTTTCTTGTTTTGTGGACAGTCTCGGCGTATGTGGCCAGGCTTGCCACAGGTGAAGCATCCCCCTTTGTGGTGTCACTTTACTTGCGTTTGGCCTCGGGTTGGCACGACACTCCCTCGAAATATGTCCATTTTTCCCACATCTAGTACACTTGATCCTATTGCATGGGCCAAAGTTATGGTATGAGCATTTGTTGCACTTGGGGTAGTTACCTTGGTATACTTTCTTGCCTTGAGCACCAGATTGAGTGGCAGTAAAGACTTTTGTTGGTGCGGGGAACTGCTGGGTTGATTGTTGTGGTGAGAAGGTCCTGTTGTTGCTTGGCTCCCACTTCCGCTTGGTCCCTTGGGGCTTCAGGTGTTCACCCCTCTTGGGTAGTTTACCATGTGCTACTGCTTGGTTGGTCAGACAATGAGCCAAACAAATAGTGGGTTGAATGAGTGTGGGGTCTTCCATAGTAACCAAGCCTTGGATCTGTTCAGGTAATCCGCTGATGTATTGTTCAATCTTTTTGTATTCTAAAGTCACCATTTCCGGATACTGTTTACACATCTCGTGGAATCGAGCGGTGTATTGTTCGATCTCGGATCCCTCCATTTTGTGAATCCAGAACCCCTCCAGTTGTATGATTTTGTTCCGAGGACAGTATTCTTCCTTCAACATTTTGACGAAGTTTTCCCATGGGATTAAGTTAGCAGTCTCCAGACTTAGTATCTGAACGTGCGAATTCCACCAAGTGAGTGCCTGTCCTTCCAGAGTTCCGGTAGCGAATTTTACCTTGTTCTCCTCAGAACATCCGCTCATGCAAAAGACTGATTCAACCTTCTTAATCCATTGGAGCAGTCCTACTGCTCCTTCCGATCCCTTGAATGTATGAGGATTGTAGCTAGTGAAGGTTCTGAATGAACATCCTTTCGTGTTGTTGTTGTGAGTCTCGTTGCTTGTTTCACTGTTTAAGCGTGCAATATCGTAATCCGCAATGGCCTTTCTAACCCGTTGTTCTACCATAGCTTCGATAGCCGCAGAACTGATTGATAGGTTGTCTGTACGCACATGCGTTCCTCGACCAGCCATTCGCAGTATCTATATACAATAGATTTTGTATTTACAAGGTTAGGGATAGTTGTGTGTTAGCAAGTGCAGAGGGGAAAATTTATCATTTTCTCCAAAAGTACAATAATAAGTTTCATAAGATTACTATTACCAAAGGGATTGGTATGAGTATAGCTCGCTCATGTAGGTTCTAGCAATACTAAATACAGTAGGGGAATAAACTACTCGGTGTAAGTAGCGGAGTTCAGATCTCCACTAGCAACGGTGTGCTACCCAGTTTCCCTAATGGTTGTAGCTTACCATCTGAATTTACCAGAATTCGTATGTACCTATAAATTCACGATTACGTTGGCCACCATAATCGTAAATTTATCTTACACAGTCATTCTAGTTCCTTCAATCTGAAGCTAGTGATCGCGGTGGTGCTCGAGGTTCATCTTCGGGGTGCTGTCACTAAGGTTCCAGTCCGCAAGTGTACGTCAGGTGACTGGGTTTACGCTCAAGAATATGGATTGGTAAAAGCGTTCGGTTCGAGTTAGATCGTGCTAGTGTAGTCTTCTTCAGAACACTGAAGAGTTCCCTTCAGTCTTGTGTTCGTCCTTTCACTAATCCCATCTCACAATTCTTAAGTGTAGTCGGATGCGGATACCCGCGAAGGGTTCCAATGCTCGTAGGTATCCGACAAAATCACAAAGCATATTACTAAACTATGCACATAATGTGTTGTGCGAAACTAGTGTAGTGGCTATAGTCTAAGTTTACTACATGCAAACCTAGTTCTCTATAACCAAGGCTCTGATACCAGTCTGTCACACCCCCAATTTCCCACTCGTGATGTCAGTCCACGTGGGCATGACGTGGCCAGAATCACAGCTCAAGGTCATATAGAACACCTCTATATGCATTTACAAAAACAATGGTTGACACACACACTTAACAAAAGTAGTTTGCAGCGGAACAATAAATCATATTGCAACGGAAATCAAGTGTTTAACAATTGCATCGGAAAAGTAATAAGTTTAATACAACACTGTTTAAAACAAAATAAAAGTCTAAATTGTTTTGAAAGACAAGAATTAAAATGCATGCGGGATCCTATGCTCAAATCCCCTAAGTGCAATCCTGTTTCCGAGTGCCTGTCAGCTAGTTACCTGAGAATACAAGTTTAAGAAAAAGTGTCAACACAATGGTTGGTGAGTTCACAGGTTTTGATAAGCATAGGTAGTAATTCAGAAATCATGTGTCATACTGTTTATCATATGTTAGTCCCGAGCCCTAGGCTCCAAGTGTCAGTGCGTCACTACCGAACTAGACTTGTTAGTCCTTGCCTCCGCTATGTCTCATAATAACATAGAAAGATAGGTCGAGATTTCACGTGTTATGACCTCCAGTCAACATTTTCGCCACGCGGGGCTCGTCACACCCAAATAGATCTATTCAAACTCACCTCGTTGTTTATACATTAACGGTAAGACTTTGCGAGGGCTTATTACGATACAACACTTATGTTTGTCCAATAAACCAGCATACACAAATTGTTTGTACAAGTATAAATTTTTGACTCGATTCAACAAGTATTCTCCCCCTATTTGAAAAGTTTATAAAAGAGTTAAAGAGGGGCTGTAAACTCACCTTAGTGAAGAAAGTAGTATGTAAGCGTAAGCTCCTGAAGTAGTAGCGCGTCGGTCACCGGCAACCTATATCGTATACCGTACGTGAGTTTGTGTAAGTGACCGTGCTAGTGTTCGTGTTAGTGCTCAACAAATCTCGGTTGTTCATGTTTGTCCGTGTCGGTCCACAATGACCGTGTTTGCTCGTGTTGGCCCATATTGACCGTGTTTGACCAAAGTTGACCGTGTCAAGTCAACGACCCGTTGGTGAACCGTGTGACGGTTTGTGATTCGTGTAGCAATCGTGTAAGTGCTCGTCGTGTGCAAAGCGCGTAAGTCGCGTTGATGGGCAACTTACTATTTATAGTAAGTTTCCATTTATGGAAAGTTCACAAAGCATATCGGTTTTATAGTTCTAGCATACTCATTAGTCCTACGTGATCATGTTAACACATAGCACATCATCATACAAGTCACATAAGTCGTTTATAACATGTTTGCACATAAAAGTTTCCTAAAATGGAAAGTTTCCATTTATAGCATACGTGACATCGGAAACCATCTAACTTATCATCTAGTCATCATGTTATAACATATTAAGCCACTTAGCATACTCAAATCATACAAAATGTTCATAAGTTGGTTTTTGTAATAATAAAGTTACTAAAAATAGTAACTTTGTAGTTTTGCATAGAAATAACCATTCTAACATTTCTAAACCAATTTTCATATCACCAATCATCATAATAGGCTACTTAGCATCATTTTAAACATACCAATATAGTCAAATCATCCCCTATCATTATTTTGACCCGAAAAGTTACTAAATATAGTAACTATGTCAAAATGATCAAAACATCATAAAAATCACATTTTGAGCATCATTATCGTTCTAATAACACTTAAATAGCAATCCATAAGCATGCATGTTATCAAATATCCTTCATATCACCATTTCATACGTAAAAAGTTTCTATTAATAGAAAGGTTCGCAAAAATCACATTTTTAATCATCAAATCCCAATCTAATCTTGCAATATCACTTATACATTATCAAGAATCATCCCAATGCAACTAAAATCATTTAGAATGCTTTAGATCATACATGCATGCATCATTATCATCTTAAATCATCATTTCAAGCACAATGGCCTATACCCATCATTTTAGATCATCATAAAACATCATCTAATCATCTTAGATCATCAAGAAACATAGTAAAATCATCAAACCCAGAACATAATTTCGTGCATGTGGTGCCATGGTGCTTGCATGTGGGTTTTAACATATGCATGTGTGTAGGAGCATTTTTAAGCTATAAGGAGTGATGAACTACCTTCCAAAGCTTCCAAGATCTTGAGATAGTGATGAAATCGAGCTGGAGGCCTCTTAGGTGCTTCTGGACAGCAGGTTCTTCGATGAATGTGAAGGCGGTGTCGATGGGTGGTGGTCTAGGAAGTCACCAATCTTCAATCTTCCAAGTTTTGAGCTTCAAGATGGTCAAAAATGGTGGAAAATGGCTGTAGCAGAGATTAGAGGGTGAAGATGGTCGAATGGTGGCGTGTTCAGTCGAGCAAAATGATGAAAGGGAGTAGGCTAGCCATAATGTTCTTGGATTTATAAGATTTTGTCGACTGGGCGGCTTCGCGTACTGCGATGAAGCCTCCAAATCCTCTCCGTGTACCGCGGAGGATTTCGGAAGTCAAACCCCCGCGATGTAGGTCGCGCACCGCGACGATGCTCCTTGTTGGGCCATCGCGTACCGCGATGGCCCCTGGAGAGCCCAATAAGCCCTTTTTAATGGATTTGATCCATTCGTCGTCGTTTTCATGCTTCCGAACTGTCGTTTGGCCTCGTTTGAACTTCTAAGTTTGATATATGAGTGTTTCGTGAGGTTTCGAGTGTTGTGCTACACAATGTGCTTGACGTTCACCAACGTTCGTGTATTTTGACACGTGTGTGCTGTTTGCCGATAATTCATCGAATTATCTTGTTGTGTGTTGGTGTTAGTACTGTTGTGCCACGTGTCACACTAAATTAAACTAATTCTAGTGTCACGTGTACATAAAGCATTTAAATAAACATTTAAATAAATAATAAGCTGACCTGGAAATTACGGGGTGTCACATAATGCTAGTAACAGTTAGATGAGGTCTATGGTAGTACAAAGTGGTAGAGGTAAATCGGATGCATTGTAATCTGATTACGCGAGGATTGCAATGGATTCCTTTTAGGCTCTATGCACTTTTAAGTTAAGAACAAGATATCAATTGGTTAACTAACACACTTATATTTAAAAGTGATTAATAGTTAACCCCACAAGAATAGAATTATAACAAGGATCAGATTAAACTAATCTAACTTCCTTAATACATTGAGGGTGTATCAATACTTCGGTTTGATAACTAAACCCCTCTCAATCTATTATTCTACATATGACACAACGGGTGAATAAAAGACGAAATGAACGGGTGAATAAAAGACGAAATGAACGGGTGAAATGAAATGGGTATCTATAGTTGTATTGCAAGTAGTGTGGAGTTCTATTAGTTATGTGGTGGTATGTTGGTTGGGGCTTGGTTCCCCTACTTATGTTGGATATATGATGTCCGATCATCGATAATATCAACGTTGCTATCGGGGTACGATCCAAAGAGTTACACTTTGGAAGATAGTAATGTGATTGTGTCTAAAATTTGTTTTAGACATATTCAATTTCACGAATTATATAAAGTGGTGTGTTATTATTATTTGTGAAATAATAATAACATGGAGGAATTAATTATTGTGATAATTAGTTGTAATTAAATTGATAAAGTTTAATTAGTTGAACTTTAGTCATTTAATTAAATATTGCTAACTAGTTGTTAGTTAGTAATAAGGAGAGTAGTAATTAAATGGTTTAATTACTAAAAGAAAGTTAATTAAATTAAAAGAGTTTAATTTAAATTAACATGTGAAATAAAAGGGTCGGAAACCAATTTTGAATTGGTAAACCAAGATCCTATTTTTAAGGATCTACTTTGACTTTAAAAGGAGATCAAACTCCATATTTCACATAGTTCTTTCAACCACTCTCTTTTTCTCCTCTCTTGGCCGTCCACCACCATCCCCTCTCCTCTAGGGTTTCGGCCAAAGCACCACCACCCACCACCACCATAGCCGAACCACCAAGGGTGGTTTTGGAGCGGGCGGTTGTTACGGTGATACGCGATAGAGATCGTGGTTCATGATTCAAGTCATCTAGCGAGACTACTATCGAATCCAAGGTGTGTTTTTGGAGATTCTTCATTGAGGTCAATTCTAAACACCCTATGGTTGTTTTGTTTATTCGTATGTAACTGGATTCCTGGTTTTGGGAATTTTTGTTTATGAAACAAAATGTGTAACCTAATCGCTTCCGCTATCGTAAAATCTGATTTTATAATTAATATGATTAATTAAAAGTTTAAAAAGGTTACTACAATTCCCAACAACTTATGCCCTATATATAACCATAACTGATAGGATAAGATATTATTTGTAAATATAACTATGGAGAGACCATTGTGTGAACGGGTGAATCAAACAACTTACAGGTAACAAGTATAACATTGTGATTGCGTATGTGAACAATTCAAGGTTTTCAATTATCAAACTTATGAAATCACCAACCTAGTGTTGACTTTATTTAAATGCATGTTTTCTCAGGTGACGAACATGTGTAGTTGCTATATTCAAGAACTAAGATAGTGGACTTTTAGAAGACCTAGCTTCATTTTGTGTTGCATACTTTTGGATGACAAAACATCGAATCATCTTTTGTATATCTTGTACTGATACAAGATATAAACTCATTGATTCTTTTGGTCAGATTTACTTAGTTAAATTATGAGGAAACAATGTAATTTAACTTTGTAATTCTATTTCATTGTCATGTTAGCATTTCTCATTTAATTAACATGTTCTATGTAAACAATCTGATCATTTCGATTATCACAACGATATCGTGCCCCGGGAACCTTCCGCCTGACGGGAAAGTCGATCCAGCCCGCCGGCTCGGGGTGTGACAATTAACTACAACACTTTAATAATAATAATCAAGATAATAGAATTAAAATATTCATATTACCTTTTAACTGATTGAATTTTGGTTGCATATTGTGAAGATTTATTCTACTTATTATATTTGGAAACTTTGTTCTTCAAAGTGGTGGATTTGTTACGTTATATACATTCTAGATGAGTTTAAAAGATGATTTATACTTATTAATAAGTGTGTGAACATGTTTAGAAAGTTGGAATTGAGAAAATATAATACATTACTATTCATAATAACTTTTGATGATTTAATGGAATAATCGGATTGATTTAACATGATTTGATGATATGTTAATGTTGCAATATGCTTAGGAATGATATATAAACATATCTGGAACATTTGGTTTTGTTAAAAATGGATTTTGGTTACACCTTACTAAATAAGGAAACTTTAATATGATAAAATGCTACGTATTGTGATTTATGCATGAATGACAATTTCTGATGCTTTGAATATGTGCTGAATATGTTTTAGGAACGTGTTATAAGTATTATTTTTATGAAATTAGATTTCATGTTTAAACTTTCCAAAAAATGAAACTTACTAAAAGAGGAAGCTCATGCGATTGTTATACATGACTTACGTGAACGTTGTTATGATCAATATTGTGCGCAAACGAACTTTAACAAATTAAACGTGTCACCAACGGGTCGTCGGGTCAACACAAATAAAACACGAATACTTTGTTGAACACATAAACATTTATAGTTGTATGAGATACAATAAAACACAAGATCAACACAAACTCATAAACCTATATGATTATAGGCGGTAACTAGTATGTATTAGCAAACACGAACTAACGTGAAACAAGGAACTGCACTATGAGGTGAGTTCAATGCCCCTTTTACTATTTTCGTCACTTGGGGGAGAAAACACGCATACAAGTTATTTTGATACAACAAACATTTTTTGATGCATAATTAGATGCTTTTATCATTTATACGTATGTGCGACAGATCACACCAAAGTTCTTACAAACACATAAAACCGTTAATCGTGCATGACGCTCAGCATGATAATTCTGAATAGCATTATTTAGGCCTAACAAGCCCGTCCGTCGCGTCGGATGGCCAACCTGATTGGAGGAGTGAACGGATGCATAATTGACCAAACACATTGCCATTGTCTTGTGATGGACATGGCGAAAGGGTAACATTCAGCTTCGGTTGCGAAACACATATGGTATAAAAACACATTGACTAGCTATCAATAGATATTGCATTGTCAGGGTATGTAGTCTTGCAACCGCTTATTGTTGAACATTGTTATAAAACATGTACTCTTACCAAACACTGCTCATAATATGATGCTAGGACAGAGTCCATGCATCACTTTTGTCATTTAAAATTGGACATGTTTTATCTCTTTGTTTTGTCATGTAATGCTTAGACAACTTTAATGTTTTCGCGCTAATGGTTATTTTGAACGAAACCTTTTAAACAACTGTCACACCCCGAGCCGGCGGGGTTGGATCGGAGTCCCCGTCGGGCGGAAGGTTCCCGGGGCGTGATATCGTGGGTGATAATCATGATGATCAGATTGTTTTACATAGCATCAATGTTTAAGAATAACTAAGCACAATCAAATGATAATTAGGATTACGAAGTTAAATTACATTGTCAATGTTCTGCAATTTAACTAGGTAAACCTATCAAAAGAATATCATGTTCATATCTTGTAACTGTTCAAGATATCAAAAGTGTATAGCTTCCATAGCAAAACATGTGCTTCTCCAAAGTCAACTAGGTCTGCTAACTGGCATCCTAGTATGCAATCCAAAAGCTTAAGCCTATTCCTATGCGTTACCTGAGAAAGCATGTAAAAAAAAAATCAAGTCAACACAACGGTTGGTGAGTTCATGGAGTTTATAAGTTTAAAAGAAAATAGCTTTAGCAAACCTCCTTCGGTAAAACCTTAACCTCATTAACAACACCTGTATCATCCAACTCGGTATGCTTATGTATAGGGCATACCCCTGAGTCGAGCCTACAACCCGCCCAGACGCCGTCCCACCACATACTAAGTCACATAGGACATTGTTATTAATGATAATTAAGCATTTTACCTATCATTCGATTCATTCCCCATTACAGCTTTAGGTTATTGTCTCAAAGTTTACAAGTCTATAGCATTCGTATGTGATAGCTTCAATATTCGTTTAAAAGCATCATGTTTAAAGTTTATGATATTGACCCAAAAGCATTCATGTTTCCCCTAGGTAACAACCTTAATTTCATTAACACCACCTGTATCATCCAACTCGGTATGCTTATGTATAGGGCATACCCCTGAGTCGAGCCTACAACCCGCCCAGACGCCGTCCCACCACATACTAAGTCGCATAGGACATTGCTGTTAATGATAATTAAGCGTCTTACCTACCCTCCATATCGTTTATAGCTTTAGCATTATGTTTAAGTTTTATAGCATGAGTGAACATTGAGAAATCACTGTATGGCAAGCACTGAGAGGCCATAAGTCTACCCCTCAAGTCCCGACTATAAAGGTCACCCTATGGCAAGCACTGAGAGACCATAATAGGTGCCTTCTAGTCCTGACTGTGAAGAACACATGAAGGCAAGCACTGAGAGACCAACTATTGTTCTTCAAGTCCCGACTAGGAAGAACACATGAAGGCAAGCACTGAGAGACCAACTATTGTTCTTCCATAGCCAATAGTTTTAGCATCCAAATAGTTTCACAACCAGTAAGGCAAGCACTGAGAGGCCAAACTGTTGTTTAGTATAATAAGTTTAACAACCGGTGAGGCAAGCACTGAGAGGCCAAACCGTTGTTTAGTATAATAAGTTTAACAACCGGTGAGGCAAGCACTGAGAGGCCAAACCGTTGTTTAGTATAATAAGTTTAACAACCGGTGAGGCAAGCACTGAGAGGCCAAACCGTTGCTTTTGCATAACAAGTTTATAGCATTCAAAGTTTATAGCATTATGAGCACTTCAAGCATTTCGAGCATTTAAGCATGATAAGCATATGGTATTTGCATTATAGCATTAGCACTTGGCATTAGTATATAGCATTAAGCATCTAGTTTATGAATATAGTTTATAGCATAAGCCTCGAGTGTATAGTTTAAGGATATAGCTTAGAACATAAGTATAAAGAGTATAGCTTAAGAATTTAGTTTATAGCATAAGCATCGAGTGTATAGTTTAAGCTTCTAGTTTGCAACAAAGACATCAATCACCCAGTTTAAGCATATTGTTGTAGCATAAGCATCAAGTCTTCTAAGCATCCAACATATGTTTTCAAGCCTCAAGTTTAAAGTATAAGTTTCAAGTCTATTGTTTTTCAACGTATTCTAAGTCTCAAGTATAAGTTGCAACATAAATATCATGTTTATGTTTAAAGCATTAAATAACGTTTCAAGAGTTTATGAAAATATTTAACATGCTTCTCAGTCCCGAAGTAAAACAAATAAGTTTGAAAAGGGACAAATGAACTCACCTCGTGTCCGTAGTGTTTGATTAAGTGAAAGACAAGAACACCCGCGCTCTTTGTTTGTATTTGTTGTAATGTTCACGATCCTGTATTAAATTCACATCGTGTGCATCTTGTAAGTTTAAGTTGTAAAAAAATTGTGTATGTGCCTGTGTTAGCCTGAAATCTGGCTACACCCGTGAGTCGCGGTCATTATTCGGCCCTGATTATTCATTGTAGTTTCACAATTTCCTATGATTCCCTTATGCTAACAATTGAATTCATTTGTTTACTTACTACCTTATCATAAGTTTCATGAACTTAAGTTCATCCACTTGGTAGTATTTAGTGTCTTACTTCATGAATATCCTTCTAAATTGCTAGTTTGCTATGATAGGTGATTTCCCCCACTCAAGGCCGAATAACTTAAAATGTTTAAACTGTTAAAATTTCTATTGGGCCTAATTAGTGGGCCTTAGGCCCAATTGATTCAATAATGAATGATGTGGACATTGGGCCGGTTTCACATGGGCCGGTTAAGGGTTATGTGGGCCGAAACAAAGCAAATGATCACAAGAGTGTAATTGGGCCGGATTTAGGCCTTTGGGCCGCATTAAGCCTTGGGCTTAATAACTCTCATGTCTCATGAATTCTATTGGGCTTAAATAATAAAAAACTAGACTAATAAACTCGTTATTGGGCTCAAACGATTAAGGTGAGCCGTAGCAAGTATGTTGGGCCGGGAAAGAATTGGGCCGACTGGTTATCTTGAGCCGAAAATGTATGGGCTGCAATAAGGATTTCGTGGCTCTATGTTGGGCCAAGTGTTGTTACTAGTTTACACAAAAATTGGGCTGTTATAAGTATTGGTCCAAAATAACTTGGATCAAAAATGAGTTGCCCAATTCACGTGTAACTGGCCAATTGATTTAAATCCATCTCATAATGAGACAATACAACCCAGATGGGCCAAAAATGGTTGGGCCTTGAACAATTTATATGGGCCACGCATATATCATCGGATGGAAGTTTAGGGTGGGCCAACGAAGCAGGATGATAATGACGGTGTGGCTTTAAAAAAAAATCCACGCATGATAAAAAAAAAAACATTGCTGTTATCCGATTGAGACCAGCGAACCCATCCCCAACCCCAAGGTTCGTTCGATACTCAATGGTTCGGTGCTCCCTAATGGTTCGGCTGATATGGTTCGTGAAAATGATAGAAGGTTCGTTCGTTGTTCAAGGTTCGTCAAGGGTTCGGTGCATGAGACTAGGTTCGCCGAAGGTCTGAGGCTCGGTGCTGCACATGAAGGGTTCGTGAGTATAAGGTATGCAGGTTCTCTCCGTGGATGGTTCGTAGCCAAAACCCAGAAAAGGTTCGGTCATCATCATATGAGGCGAACCCTGTGTGTTCGTCACCACCACCCCAACCGAACCAAAGACTTGGTCATTGCCATGAAGCTGCTACTGGTTTACAGGTTCTCGAGAGTGTAGGAGTTCGACGTGAAGCTAAAAACCGGTTGTGTGTGTGTGTGTTCAAAAGAAACATGAAAACCCTATTTTTTTCCAGCAACTTTATGGTCCAATACCTGCGTTTTGGATGGATAACACTTCCGATCGGTTGTACTTCTATGTTGAGGGCTTCAAGATCTTCGTTTAGGCTCAAGAATCACGAAAATTGGTGGAGTTTTGAGCAAGATAGAGAGCTTCAAAGTAGCAAAAATGGTGGATTTGGTTATAGAGAGAGAAACGAACGGGAAGGGTGTTAGGAGAGAGAAAGTTTTGTGTAAAAATGAAAGAATTGCTCTTGTTCAAAGCTTTTATACACCGGGGTGGTCTGGGTCCGTTTCGATTGCTCGGTTTACGGTTTTGTCGCGTATCCGGCACTTTACGCGTATTTTTCGTGAAATAAAATAAAATGAATATTTTAGGATGACCAAATTATAAATATTATTAGGAATCATATTAAATGTCGTTACGTATAAATAAATATCGAGTTTTAATAGTTTACGCGTTTTGTTTAATTTTTTAGCGTTTAGATAATTTGTTTGCGATTTAAATTAAGATAGTTAAAGTTAAATTATTTTATGATGAGTTTCAAAATTGTAAAATAAGAAATATAATATTTCTTTGAAATTATGATCGTTCGTATCGTTATTCGTTTTCGTTACATCAGATCGCGTCACCATCGCGCGTATTCGTTCGAATCGTCATTCGAACGAACACGTCGATGGTTTGGCTTTCTGAGTCTTGTTTTCTATTGTTAAGTTATTATTTCAGAACGTTAAACTTTCAGAATCATTCGTACAGATCGTCACCTATACGAATAACTCGTCGGTTTAACATTCCGTAACAATAACCGTTATAATTTCGTTTTGTTAAACCTCACATACGTTTATACAACTAATATCACATCATGTATTCGTGTTTCAACACTGTGTTGTCTGACATGTTTTCTGACTGTTAAACCCTAAGGTTTTAGTCAGATTCAGACAATCGTTTAATAGTTTCATGCTAATCAGAAATGCATCGATAGTCTAAACATAGTTTCACGAAATGTGTACCTGAGTTACTGTACAAGTTACTGTACAGTTTACTGTTCCGGTAACGATTCCGGCACAGATGTTACAGTCTCCCCTTGTTAAAGAAATTTCGTCCCGAAATTTAAAAGTTATTATCGGGATACTACTCTTTCTATAACAATTGGAAAACTTTGGTCCATTTGATATCCTTACGCTCCCAGATTAAACTCTAGGTTGCGTTTGGAATTTCCTACATATAGCCTCAAAGTTTTGCTAGCCTTATTGCTCATAGTTGTCTTATCGTTATTGCTTGCTTAATCCCTATGTGGTTCTAACACCTTATTGTTTAAACTAACCGATGCTATGAGCATCAGCTGTTACACAACTTTAGTGTTAGTTATGGTTTCCTACATAGATTATGTGCATCAACTAAGAATTTTCTCAGAGTTTTATCACAATGAAAGAATCCCTAAGTTCTATAGAATACTCATGTGATTATACTAGTAGGAATAAGATTAATTTCTTATTCTTACTAGTTATCAAAATAGAATAAAGTATTACGAGTGAGGAGATACTACATACCAGTACCCGTCTCCGGGTCTTGGCGTGCTGCAGCGGCTCCAATCATGAACGCCCTCCCACGAGGGACTTGTGCTCCTGGTTGTACTCTTTTCGGGCAGTCCCTAGAGAAATGACCTAATTCCCCGCAGTTATAGCATCCCCGATGGTTATTGTTATGATTGCCAGTGTTTTGTGGTGCAGGGATTGCTACTGCGGCATTGTTTGTAGCTTGTGTGACTGGAGCACGACATTGTTGAGTCCGGTGACCTAGTCGGCCACAGTTGTTGCATTGCCTGCATTGCACCGTAGCAGGATGATGAAATTTGCATTGCATACACTGAGGATGCATTCCCACATAATTTTTGGGTGTAGTGTTGACAGGTACAGCAGGTGTTTGTCTCAAAGGTGTGGTCATCGCATAGTTTCCGATGACCTTTTGCTTTTTCGTTTGTTGATATTCTGGTTTATTTGTGGTTGTTTCCTTAGCTTTTCCCGCTTCGTCTTTCAGAACTCCTGACTTCACCATTACCCCAGTAAGTTTAGCTGAAAGGGCAATGGCTGATTCCAAAGTAGCAGGATTTGCAGCCAAAACAATACTCTGTATGCAGGATGGTAATCCAGCTACATATCTGTCAATCAACTTTTCCAAAGTTGGCACCATCTCTGGCACCAAAGCTACTAGCTCATGGTAGCGTGTGGTGAAAGTCATGTGATCGGCTCCCTTCATCACGTGGTTCGAGAGCTCAATCTCTAGTTGCTGCAGTTCATGTTTCGGACAGAACTCATTCCTTAGAAGGAGTTTGAATTCCGACCATGGCATTGCCATTGCTTCGTCTCTTCCCTTAGCCCTGATCTGTGCGTTCCACCATGTTAGAGCTCGCTTGCTAAAGGATCCAGCTGCATAACGAACTTTGTGATGTTCCGGACAACTACTTATGTCCAAAGTGTTCTCCATTTTCTCCAGCCATTGGATCAGTCCAACGGCTCCTTCAACGCCTGTGAAGCTTGGTGGGTTACATCCAACAAATGACTTGTAGGAGCAGTCTGAAGTGTGCTTAGTGTTTCCACTAGCTTCTCCTGTAGTATGACCAGAGTTATTGCCATGGCCTTGAATCCTGTTGATCATCTCCGGGATGATATCCTTCATCTGATTAGTCAACTGACTACTCAGTAATGTTGCCAAAGCAATAGTAGCAGGGTCTAACACCAAAGTCGTGCTTATGCCTGCATTCGGGTTTGGAGGAGGACTGTGTGGAGGAGGAGGAGGTGGCGGTGGTGAATCTGGTGGTGATGGTGTGGAAGAGTGAGGTGCAGAAGTCTGTGGTGTAGGTACCGGTGTAGGTTGTCTTCTAGGCGGCATTCTGATCATAACCAAAGGAATTTGGTTAGTGCAGTGATCGAATGTAGAAGACACAATGCAAGAAATTTTCTAATTCCTATGTTCTCTACATGAAGGGTCCCTAAGTTATAGTCTAGGCCAAACCATTTATGTTATGACCTATTATTCTCTATAACCTTGAGCTCTGATACCAATCTGTCACACCCCGAGCCGGCGGGGTTGGATCGGAGTCCCCGTCGGGCGGAAGGTTCCCGGGGCGTGATATCGTGGGTGATAATCATGATGATCAGATTGTTTTACATAGCATCAATGTTTAAGAATAACTAAGCACAATCAAATGATAATTAGGATTACGAAGTTAAATTACATTGTCAATGTTCTGCAATTTAACTAGGTAAACCTATCAAAAGAATATCATGTTCATATCTTGTAACTGTTCAAGATATCAAAAGTGTATAGCTTCCATAGCAAAACATGTGCTTCTCCAAAGTCAACTAGGTCTGCTAACTGGCATCCTAGTATGCAATCCAAAAGCTTAAGCCTATTCCTATGCGTTACCTGAGAAAGCATGTAAAAAAAAATCAAGTCAACACAACGGTTGGTGAGTTCATGGAGTTTATAAGTTTAAAAGAAAATAGCTTTAGCAAACCTCCTTCGGTAAAACCTTAACCTCATTAACAACACCTGTATCATCCAACTCGGTATGCTTATGTATAGGGCATACCCCTGAGTCGAGCCTACAACCCGCCCAGACGCCGTCCCACCACATACTAAGTCACATAGGACATTGTTATTAATGATAATTAAGCATTTTACCTATCATTCGATTCATTCCCCATTACAGCTTTAGGTTATTGTCTCAAAGTTTACAAGTCTATAGCATTCGTATGTGATAGCTTCAATATTCGTTTAAAAGCATCATGTTTAAAGTTTATGATATTGACCCAAAAGCATTCATGTTTCCCCTAGGTAACAACCTTAATTTCATTAACACCACCTGTATCATCCAACTCGGTATGCTTATGTATAGGGCATACCCCTGAGTCGAGCCTACAACCCGCCCAGACGCCGTCCCACCACATACTAAGTCGCATAGGACATTGCTGTTAATGATAATTAAGCGTCTTACCTACCCTCCATATCGTTTATAGCTTTAGCATTATGTTTAAGTTTTATAGCATGAGTGAACATTGAGAAATCACTGTATGGCAAGCACTGAGAGGCCATAAGTCTACCCCTCAAGTCCCGACTATAAAGGTCACCCTATGGCAAGCACTGAGAGACCATAATAGGTGCCTTCTAGTCCTGACTGTGAAGAACACATGAAGGCAAGCACTGAGAGACCAACTATTGTTCTTCAAGTCCCGACTAGGAAGAACACATGAAGGCAAGCACTGAGAGACCAACTATTGTTCTTCCATAGCCAATAGTTTTAGCATCCAAATAGTTTCACAACCAGTAAGGCAAGCACTGAGAGGCCAAACTGTTGTTTAGTATAATAAGTTTAACAACCGGTGAGGCAAGCACTGAGAGGCCAAACCGTTGTTTAGTATAATAAGTTTAACAACCGGTGAGGCAAGCACTGAGAGGCCAAACCGTTGTTTAGTATAATAAGTTTAACAACCGGTGAGGCAAGCACTGAGAGGCCAAACCGTTGCTTTTGCATAACAAGTTTATAGCATTCAAAGTTTATAGCATTATGAGCACTTCAAGCATTTCGAGCATTTAAGCATGATAAGCATATGGTATTTGCATTATAGCATTAGCACTTGGCATTAGTATATAGCATTAAGCATCTAGTTTATGAATATAGTTTATAGCATAAGCCTCGAGTGTATAGTTTAAGGATATAGCTTAGAACATAAGTATAAAGAGTATAGCTTAAGAATTTAGTTTATAGCATAAGCATCGAGTGTATAGTTTAAGCTTCTAGTTTGCAACAAAGACATCAATCACCCAGTTTAAGCATATTGTTGTAGCATAAGCATCAAGTCTTCTAAGCATCCAACATATGTTTTCAAGCCTCAAGTTTAAAGTATAAGTTTCAAGTCTATTGTTTTTCAACGTATTCTAAGTCTCAAGTATAAGTTGCAACATAAATATCATGTTTATGTTTAAAGCATTAAATAACGTTTCAAGAGTTTATGAAAATATTTAACATGCTTCTCAGTCCCGAAGTAAAACAAATAAGTTTGAAAAGGGACAAATGAACTCACCTCGTGTCCGTAGTGTTTGATTAAGTGAAAGACAAGAACACCCGCGCTCTTTGTTTGTATTTGTTGTAATGTTCACGATCCTGTATTAAATTCACATCGTGTGCATCTTGTAAGTTTAAGTTGTAAAAAAATTGTGTATGTGCCTGTGTTAGCCTGAAATCTGGCTACACCCGTGAGTCGCGGTCATTATTCGGCCCTGATTATTCATTGTAGTTTCACAATTTCCTATGATTCCCTTATGCTAACAATTGAATTCATTTGTTTACTTACTACCTTATCATAAGTTTCATGAACTTAAGTTCATCCACTTGGTAGTATTTAGTGTCTTACTTCATGAATATCCTTCTAAATTGCTAGTTTGCTATGATAGGTGATTTCCCCCACTCAAGGCCGAATAACTTAAAATGTTTAAACTGTTAAAATTTCTATTGGGCCTAATTAGTGGGCCTTAGGCCCAATTGATTCAATAATGAATGATGTGGACATTGGGCCGGTTTCACATGGGCCGGTTAAGGGTTATGTGGGCCGAAACAAAGCAAATGATCACAAGAGTGTAATTGGGCCGGATTTAGGCCTTTGGGCCGCATTAAGCCTTGGGCTTAATAACTCTCATGTCTCATGAATTCTATTGGGCTTAAATAATAAAAAACTAGACTAATAAACTCGTTATTGGGCTCAAACGATTAAGGTGAGCCGTAGCAAGTATGTTGGGCCGGGAAAGAATTGGGCCGACTGGTTATCTTGAGCCGAAAATGTATGGGCTGCAATAAGGATTTCGTGGCTCTATGTTGGGCCAAGTGTTGTTACTAGTTTACACAAAAATTGGGCTGTTATAAGTATTGGTCCAAAATAACTTGGATCAAAAATGAGTTGCCCAATTCACGTGTAACTGGCCAATTGATTTAAATCCATCTCATAATGAGACAATACAACCCAGATGGGCCAAAAATGGTTGGGCCTTGAACAATTTATATGGGCCACGCATATATCATCGGATGGAAGTTTAGGGTGGGCCAACGAAGCAGGATGATAATGACGGTGTGGCTTTAAAAAAAAATCCACGCATGATAAAAAAAAAACATTGCTGTTATCCGATTGAGACCAGCGAACCCATCCCCAACCCCAAGGTTCGTTCGATACTCAATGGTTCGGTGCTCCCTAATGGTTCGGCTGATATGGTTCGTGAAAATGATAGAAGGTTCGTTCGTTGTTCAAGGTTCGTCAAGGGTTCGGTGCATGAGACTAGGTTCGCCGAAGGTCTGAGGCTCGGTGCTGCACATGAAGGGTTCGTGAGTATAAGGTATGCAGGTTCTCTCCGTGGATGGTTCGTAGCCAAAACCCAGAAAAGGTTCGGTCATCATCATATGAGGCGAACCCTGTGTGTTCGTCACCACCACCCCAACCGAACCAAAGACTTGGTCATTGCCATGAAGCTGCTACTGGTTTACAGGTTCTCGAGAGTGTAGGAGTTCGACGTGAAGCTAAAAACCGGTTGTGTGTGTGTGTGTTCAAAAGAAACATGAAAACCCTATTTTTTTCCAGCAACTTTATGGTCCAATACCTGCGTTTTGGATGGATAACACTTCCGATCGGTTGTACTTCTATGTTGAGGGCTTCAAGATCTTCGTTTAGGCTCAAGAATCACGAAAATTGGTGGAGTTTTGAGCAAGATAGAGAGCTTCAAAGTAGCAAAAATGGTGGATTTGGTTATAGAGAGAGAAACGAACGGGAAGGGTGTTAGGAGAGAGAAAGTTTTGTGTAAAAATGAAAGAATTGCTCTTGTTCAAAGCTTTTATACACCGGGGTGGTCTGGGTCCGTTTCGATTGCTCGGTTTACGGTTTTGTCGCGTATCCGGCACTTTACGCGTATTTTTCGTGAAATAAAATAAAATGAATATTTTAGGATGACCAAATTATAAATATTATTAGGAATCATATTAAATGTCGTTACGTATAAATAAATATCGAGTTTTAATAGTTTACGCGTTTTGTTTAATTTTTTAGCGTTTAGATAATTTGTTTGCGATTTAAATTAAGATAGTTAAAGTTAAATTATTTTATGATGAGTTTCAAAATTGTAAAATAAGAAATATAATATTTCTTTGAAATTATGATCGTTCGTATCGTTATTCGTTTTCGTTACATCAGATCGCGTCACCATCGCGCGTATTCGTTCGAATCGTCATTCGAACGAACACGTCGATGGTTTGGCTTTCTGAGTCTTGTTTTCTATTGTTAAGTTATTATTTCAGAACGTTAAACTTTCAGAATCATTCGTACAGATCGTCACCTATACGAATAACTCGTCGGTTTAACATTCCGTAACAATAACCGTTATAATTTCGTTTTGTTAAACCTCACATACGTTTATACAACTAATATCACATCATGTATTCGTGTTTCAACACTGTGTTGTCTGACATGTTTTCTGACTGTTAAACCCTAAGGTTTTAGTCAGATTCAGACAATCGTTTAATAGTTTCATGCTAATCAGAAATGCATCGATAGTCTAAACATAGTTTCACGAAATGTGTACCTGAGTTACTGTACAAGTTACTGTACAGTTTACTGTTCCGGTAACGATTCCGGCACAGATGTTACAACAACGCTTCCACAATTTCATTTCACATTTGCAAGCATAATATTTTTAATCTCAAGTTTCCGCAACTTTGATTTAACAAAACTATTTTATTCAATTTATTAGATGTACATATGTAAACAGACATTTAGGTCTTGCAAGTGTAACCGGATACTGCAATCCTGATTCCTGCCCAATCTGTGTCGCACCTTTGGGAGGACGAGAATATGAGGGTGAGACATATTGATCTTAGTCCGTCAAGGTAATCGATGTTATAGGAAAATAACTCAAAAAATAATTGGTTTTGTGGTACAACAACTAGAAAGTCATGACTTGATTCCTATTTATAAAATTACAACTCAATAACCTAACTTAAATAGTAGGTTATAATCCAAACACAAAACCCTAATCCTATAAACCGACTCGCTTAGTAGAAGATAAAGCCCATACCAACTTGCATGGGATGACCTATGCTGAAAATTATCCATATCCTACTTGGAATAGAGAGACTGCTCCGAATGAATTCCGGCTCAAAGTTATCGTTTAAAGTTAATCATTTCAATGCTTTTAACGTTATTTTTAAAAGAAAGTATAATAACGTTAAAATTAATGCAATTTTACTTTTGGCCATTGAGGGTTCATACATATATACATTATATGTGTGCACAACAAATGGGGCGTATATGTACATATAAATAAGTACGTAGAAAAATATATATGTTAACGAACGAAAGTTATTAAGAAAAAACCAGATTATATATTACAACAATTTAACTCGAAACCTTATAAATTTAAGAGCGTAAAAATGACAGCTGATGAAAATCAAGAACGTAAAAATGACAGTTATGAAAATCGATGAATGAACTTTCACTATTAGAAAATGGCATTTTTCCTACCAAAATTTTTGCGTCGCAATTTGCGACACATTTCTAACGAAAAAATCAACTCTAATTTTGTGACAAATTTTCAACGAAAAAGTAACGAAAACAAAAAAAAAACTATTTTTCTTCATGAAAGGGTCGCAAATATGTGACGCACTTCCGACACAACAATTTTGAATTCAATTAACAACAGTTTGTGTCGCAAACCTGTCACAAAGCACAATATTTTAATTATTAATCATAATCTCCATAATAATCCAAATTAAATAACCCATAAAAAAATAAACTCCAAAGTTTCCGACACATTTAGGACGCAACGGTATATGTCAAACCTTAAATTATTTCATAACAATATGCGTCGATAATAATATTAAAATTTCCAACACATTTGCGACACAATCGTATTTTTTAAAAATCAAATACTGTATTAACTATTTGTGGCAATAATAATATGACAGAAAAAATATAAAAAGAAAAACACTAAAGTTTCCGACAAAAAGAAAAACACTATTTGTGACAAATTTGTTGTAAATGTGTCGAAAAATTTTAAAAATTCACGTACGATTTTGTCGTAAACGCGTCGGAAAATTTTAAAAAGTCACATACAGTTTCGTCGTAAATGCGTCGGAAAATTGAAAAAAACATATATACGGTATTGTCGGAATTGTGTCAATATATAAAATTAATTATGAGGGTTTTTTTTTCGTAAATGTTATTATAATCAGAAATAAGCGTCGCAAAAGCGTCGGAAATTTTTACACATTATTCCGTCAGAAATTGCATCAGAAATTTGTCGCGAACATTTTCCTACGGGACTTTTTCCTACCATGAGTTATTTATTTAAGGGGATAATAGGTTTAATAGTTTTCATTTTGTTATGCATTATTCGGTTAAACAATTAAATCGAAATAATAATATATAAGGTTGAATCCGGTTTATTCAGCTATGTTTGATCGGTTTTTAACCGGTTTATTTAGTTTTTAATCAGTTGATTATGTCGAATATGATTTGCTTTGTTTTAATCGAAACTGAACCGAATTTAATTCGGTTTTAATCGGATGACCGGATTCCCTGTATGGTTCGATTCGGTTTTTGGTTGTGCTACAAATCTAAACCTAGATACTTAATTAAAAAATCAAAGCATTCACATAAATTATTTTTGTATTTTGTTGAACTCTTGAATAAATGACAATTTGGAGTATTATTCTAAATCTTAATATGAAATCTAGCAAAACCGAGCCAAACCGAGTTTGAGCAATAATATTTCCCTTGATCTTGTGAATTCAAACCAAATCGAATGGCTCGGTTTGAAAACAAATCAAGTTCAAGCGGACCTTCACTTGATTCGGTTCGCTCAGCTCGTGAACAACCTTAGTTTATACTTCTCATAAAAATTTAACTTATCTTAGAATGTTAAAAACTAGAACTAAACACTCAATCCAAAACGTATTATATTTTACACGACTTGTTTTCAAACAAATTAGACTTGTTTTTTATGTAAATAACAACATACAAATATAATTTTTTTGCCGCTTGGCTTGTTTACAATCGAGCCGAAATCAAACGGGCTTATTCATGGACGAAGCTTCGCCCCCCCTATTTTTTCGTCCGTAGTGTTAATTTTTTGGCCGAAAGGTTAATTTTTAGTTAAAAATAGAGGTTTCGCCCCCCCTCGCGTAAAAAAATTAACATGTATTCTGGCTCTCGTAATTTTTCGCCCCCCCTTTCTGATCCTTCAAGCTCCGTCACTGGGCTTATTTTCGTCCAAGTTTTGAATGAGCTTCGAGTATCGAAATATTTTGAACCCTAAAAGTAAACAGAAGACTTAAAATAAATAGTCATATAAATTAAAAGGTTTTTAAATTCACAGGGTCCACGAGCTATTCTAGTGTATTCCAATTTCCAACTTATGGAAGACTTCAATTAAATATAGTCTTCGTATGGGTCTGGGTTTTTTGAAATTGGATACAACCCGATCCGGTTATATGGAGTATCCAGTTTCAGTTCGAGGGAAGGAAAACCATACCCAATGGTACCCGGTTAGGGTCGAGTCAGGTAGGAAAACCGGGTACGTCATAATTCGGACCTAAACAAATAGAATTTGTATCTTTACATAGTTTTTTATAATCAATAAATCTTTTTCTGCTTTTATTAAAAATGTCATGTAGCATATTTTTAAAATCGGCTATAAAAATATCAAATTCATCAACTTCGAGCCCGTCTTGCACAACCAAATTTATAATATGTGCAACACATCGACTATGAAAAAAATCGCATTTGCAAATCAGTTTATATTTAATTTTTTGTTTTCAGTTGCGTTTGTATTGTTTGACACGTTATCGAATGTAATCGTGCGCTTCATCATTTGACACGTGTCGGGATTTACCCAATGAGTGGTAACGCAAAGGTATGACTCGGGCTAACCATGAGAAGCCGACCAAACATCGGTGGTTAGGTTCACACCGGTTTGTAAATTTTCAAAAAATGAAATTAAATCATTTTTTACGTTTTTTCCACATTTTTATGCAATATCATCTATGAGTAGTGTGACTTACATGGGCGTAGCGGGGTTGGGGCGTCTCCCAAATCATTTTCGTTAAACAAGGGTTATCGAAATGGTCAAATGACAAACCTTCTTGAATCATGAACTTAGATATTATATCTCGAACCATGTTTACATCATATACAAACATTACACTGGCGGGTCCGATTGCATTTGATCAGAATCCGGATTTCTTTCTTGTCTTTGCAAAATGTAGAAATTTGTTTCTTTAATGTAGCGTTGGACTATTTAGCCAAAAAGCGTCACAAAATTTGCAACGAGTCTTTGAAAACCCGTCACTCATTTCACATAAATCCCAATTGAACTGAACTTCCGCGTGTCTATTGTTAGGTAAAACCCAAACAACGAGAAGGTCGGTAGAAGAACAATCTTCTTGTCCAATGGATGGATGTAAATGAGCCATAATACGATAATAAGAATGATTAAAAAGAAGTGAAAGAAAGTTAACATGAGAGTTTTTTGAATTTTTGTGTTTTGAACGTTCAGGTTTGTGTTTGAGAGTTGTGAATCAACTAATTCATCAAAAACATTTATATACTAGCTTGGAGAGGTAAAATGGTCAAGAAAATTCGAAAAAACAGTGAAAACGGTAACAAACGACTATATTTTTCAGAAAATGTGGCTATATTTCGAAAAAACGGGTCTGGGTCCGGGTCCGGTTCGGGTTGAAAACCGGTCTCAAAATTTAAAACTGTACCCGGGCAGGAACCACCGGGTGTTTTCAGGTACGGGCCGGGTATGAACCGGGTCAAGATATGATATTCAATCGAGTCTGGGTTCAGGTTTGGTTTTTTTGTGCACCTCTAGTTCGTAATCGCATCATCAAAGACAATCGTGTTGGAATTTATAAAAGTGTCTGTTCATGTTATGAAGGTCTGGATATAAATATATAGTCAATGTACCGTGTGTGTGAGGCGGACTTGAAGCGGGTCAACCCACACCCATAAATATTTCTATTATGTTTTTTTTTAAACAACGAAAGTTTTATTAACACCAAAACTAGCATGCTGAAAGCAATTTACAAACACCAAAGTTAAAAGTAAAAAACAAGCACCAATTTAAGCTTACACATTCATTAAATAGATATAAGCTTATGTTCAATATATATAATCAAAACACTTTAAAGAGAGTTTGATACGGACACCCATGAAAATTCTTGTGCCTATGAGGCTAGAGGAATGAATTCAAGTTTTTTTAATTTTATAAAATTATACTTGGTAAAGTATATATAAATAGAATATTAATCGCATTTGAATTAACAAATGAAATATATTAAACCTATTATCTACTTAAATGAAATCATTTAATAATGTCTATAAAATTCATTCATCTATTTATAAACTGCCATTTTTACGTTCCCAAATTTTTAAGTTTCGAGTTAAGCCGTTATAATATATAATCTAACTAGTTAGTACCCCGTGTATTACACGAATTAAATAAAGAAATATAACAAATAGTTATCAATGAAAATTTAGAATATATAAGATGATTTTTTGTATAAAATACGATTATAATTTCGAATGATTTAATAGTTTAAGTATTAAAATAATAATATTATTTTGTTAAACACTAACTTTTTTATAGTTCGTTTTTATTTAAATATTGTGTTTCAAATAATTGTTTTTAAAAATTTTATAATTTATAATAACTTTTTTTTAAAATGTGTTTTTAATATTAATATATTTTAAAATTAAAAACTTTTTTATTTTAAAAATGCATAAAAAAGATATTTAATATTTAATATTATTATTTAATATTAGATGTATTTAATATGAGATATAAACATGAAATAAAGGTTGATATGCTTTAAAAACATGTAATGTGACATGAAAAACATTTATTTATGAGTAAACGAGTATAACGGTAAAAAATTATATTTGTAATTACATAAAAAAAAGTCTCAACCTAAATACTCATAGTCTAAACATTAAAAAAATACTTATGCCTTCAAAGAGTAAATATTTATAGTCTCATAATCACTTCGTATAATTGGTAACAAAAATAAAGAAAAAATAAAAATCTAAACATAGAAACGTTGATAACAACTATATCCGATTGATACAAAAGAAACCCAGATCTAATCAATCTTCTACAAACAGATATCAAGAACAAACTAACCAGAAAACCCTAACAAATGTTCGAGAGTCGTAAACCATATCAGAAAGAATGATCAGTCTTCTCATCTTCCTATACTCTCATATATATTTCCATTGACCCATCCGGTTAACAGCTACAAGCCCAGAAAAGTCTACAGTCGTAAGCCCATCAAGCCCACCCACCTCTTATCCGGCTCCTTTAATCACATATAATGGAGGTGGGCAAAAAACCCGGAACCGACAACCCGAGCCCGAACCGGTGGATACTGGTGGTTTTGGATTCTCAGAAAAATCGGAACCAAAACTGGAACCGAAAAAACCGGAGCCGGTTCCACGGTAAGGCTGGCATAACGGGTATTAACGGGTTTAACATGTTTCAGACGACGCGATTAATGCAAATATAAAACATGAAAACAACTTGTTTAACACTTGATTTGGTGATTTAAAATTTAAACATGACACTTCTATATTTTATATAGCAAAAAAGAAAAATGATGAAGTTTAGCCTTTTAATTTTTATTATTTTTAAAAAGTATAAAATCAAATCGTATTTTTTTGTTAAACATGTTTAATCGTGTCTTAACAGGAACTCATGTTGCCAGCCCTTGAGTTCCACCTTTACCCGGAAAACCTGAAGCGGAACCGAAACAGGTTGTTGACTTTGTTGACCAGAACCGTTTGGAACCGAAACTGGTAAAAAAACAAACAAACCGATTTGCCCACCTCTAACATATAACTCAGCAGCCATTTGCTCATCTACAGCTCATCCATAACACATCAAACTAACACATTAAACATTAACTACAACACTTAATAATAATAATCAAGATAATAACATTAAAATATTCATATTACATTTTACTGAAAATAACTCAAAAATCTTTGTTGAGTTTATGATACAAATATACAATAATACAAATATACAATAGAATGTCATGGCTCATTTGGCTCGATTCCCTATTTATATCTACAACTTCATACCCCTAACTTAATTAGTAGGTTATAATCCAATCACAAAACCTGAATCCTATAAGCCGACATGCTTAGTAGGAGATAAAGTCCATACCAACTTACAATTTTTTTTTAACGGCGAAGGTCTCAATCGTGTGAACCCACTGTTTCCAGGCCACCACAACCACCCCAGGAGGAAACCCTACTGGAAAAACCCCTGACCCCCACATACCCCTTTTTTCGCTACGAAAGAGATTTGAACCCAAGACGTTACATGGGATGCCCTAGGCCAACATGCATAGGTTTCGGAAATTCACATGCCAACGTTTACCCCCTGCTAATTATTATACTGAATTAGAGAGGTCTTAGACATCTCATTTCTTTGAACTTCAACCTTGAAAGCGACTTATTAGTATATCAGCTCGTTCTTCATTGTTCGCTTTCACGTATGTTTTTCACTTTTATTTGATCATTTTCAACTCATTCACGAATAAAATAGTACTGGCTGTGGATGTGTGTGCTTTCTTTGTTAAACATCGGATTTTTTTATGAGAGAAAATTTGTTGTCAAACTCGTAGTGTTACACCTCGAAATTTATACACAACTTATTTTACTCATGATTATGTACCAAGTAATTTTTTTTTGAACGGCTTGGTACAACGACACCTAAGACGGGATTTCAACCGTCCCCTCGGATTTGACGCTCTGGGGCGTATGCCCGAGCCCACCCTAGGAGGAACCCCACAACTGGGTAAACCCCCTGACCTTGTTTCAGTAAATATGCCTCAACCCGGATTTGAACTCAAGACCTCCCATAGGAAAGTCAAGGGGGTAACCATTAGGCTAGAAGCCCTTGGTTATGTACCAAGTAATTAACTTGCATAAAACTTGCATAAGTTGATTGTCAATATGAATTTTGATCTTCTTCCTCGCACACTAGACTTGGATTTGAAGAAGTTGCACAATATCGTAACGATGCCAACATTGATCACTTCAACGGAAACTTTCTTTTCGTTCGAAATAAGTGAAGTTGTTTGAAGGTTCGTAACATTGAACATGATATAGGGTTTTTTGTTTCTTTCACATGTTTTTCTTGTTTTGTGAGGCATAACATTGAACATCACTTCACTCGAACATTTTTTACTTCGTAACCTTTGGCATAGATGCCCTTTTATATATTTTCAAAACCTCCAAATTTTTTTAAAAAGTAAACTTTAATTAAAAATAATAAACCTTAAAACTAAAATATTTAAAAAAAATGTAAACTAGCGTGTTGTGGCAGGAACGCTACGAAAAGAAATAACAAACTAAAATATCAAAAAACGATAATATGTTAATTAAACAACAAAAAATAATAATAATAATTATATTAGATAATTAAATCAAATAAAAAAGTTATTTTAATACATATTTTTCTAATCACCTTTTTTTAGTACATTTTTTTTCAAATAATATTCTTTTGATGAAAAACTCAAAAATATGTCTAAAACAACTAACACAATATATATACTAACAATAAAGTTGAAAATAATTATATTTAATTAAATGAACTAAAATTAAGAAAACACTAATTAAATATAGTAATAAGTGATTGGTTAAAAATATGTTTCAATAAATTTAATTTTATTGATGTAATTTTTTTTAACGGCACTTGATCTCAACGTGTGAATCACTGATTTTCAGGTCACGTCACCAAGGTCTAGTTAACATGACCTCCGTTGAGATCCCACCACCATCCCAGGAGGAAACCGTACCGGAAAACTCCCTGACCTCTCAAGGACCCTTATTTCGCGTTGGGACGAATTTGAACATATGATCTTTCAAAAGCTAAGGGGTACCACTAGGATAAAACCCATTGTTTGATGTAATAGACGGGCGAAAATAAAACTTTGTAAAGAGAATAACCCTTCTATTAAGGAGTTAAAACAAAGAGTCAAAAGACACGTTTGCTGTAGTTAAACCTTTTATATTGTCTATCATCCGCTTAAACAAGTTTTATATTACATTACATTAATAAAATAAAATATTAATTAATTTGATGCGAAAAGAGAGGAAAGATGTGTTAATTAGAGAATCCGAAGCGTTTCCAACTGGCGTGCACACGGCTGCAATTAGTATTTTATATTAAAAATAAATTAAAAGAAATAAATTAATAGAAATCAATTCATTAAATATTTGGTTTCGCACGGACGTATCTTTATAATACGATTGATCCGGGATTTTTATACAACTCCGCGCTGTCACTCCGCCAAATAAATGCTGCCTTTTCAAATTGGGGAAAACCCACAACGTTCCTTTTGTTCTTCACACACCACAACTTGCACAACCAGACTTGGATTTGAAGAAGTTGCACAAGAACACGAAGGTTCGTAACGATGCCAGCATCGATCGTTACACCAGAAACGTTCTTTCGTTCGGAATAGGAGAAGTCGTTGAAGGTTCGTAACGTTGAACATGATCTAGGGTTTTTTGTTTCTTCCCATTATTGTTTTTCTTGTTTTGTGAGGCATAATTTTAACAATGACAGTGAATGTTGCTGACTACTGCAGGAGATCAACCCTCTATGGCCTAATCAGGAAAGTTTATTCCGTCTTTTATTTTGATGGCTTATTTCCCTGATTTCATTCACAATTTTGCAATTAGGGGTTTGTATCCCTCTGTGCTACGTGTTTATTTAAATTAACTTCTCGATGCAATCAGGGTTTTGTATTCTTACGTTCAACGCATTTTTGTCACGTCATACCTAGAAATTAATTTCGTAATTGATGCAAAGCGAAATTCTGACAAGATTATCATCTTAGGGGTAATGTCTTCATTCTTTAAATGGTTATGTTTTCCTATCTTGGTTGCTAACAATTATTTTATTTGTGGGAAAGATATTTGCCGTTCAAGGGCAGCGAAAGCCAAACGAGAAGATACGTGATTTGAGGTAACATTCTTTAATCCTAAGACTCCTTTACTTCACTTTTTATTTGCCAATGATGTTATCTTATTTGTGAATGAGAAGAAGATTCTTTTATCCTAAGATGCTTTTACACCACTCTTTTAGAGTATTTGTTTTCTATAACATAGCTGCTATTTGACTAATCTGTTAGCTTTTGTGGAAGCAAAAGCGTGACATCATTACTATCAGGAGGTATTATCTTCAATTCTAAAATTGTTTTTTATTGTTTTGGTTGCCAATAAATGCATAAGTTTTGACAGGAAGTTGCTACTTAATTGACTTCTATGTAAGCATGAGGAAACGAAAGCCAAACGAGCAACTTCTTTTACAGTTTTAGAGGTAAATTCTCCAATTCAAAAATGCTTATACTTTGCTCTTTTAGTTGTCAATATTATATGTTTTCTTGGAGGTAGCTGCTCGTTGACTCTAATGCGAACTTGGGGATGCAAAATTTTGACCAGATTCCTATTTAGGAGAGTAGGAGGCGATATCCTCAATCTTAGAACGGTTATGTTTTACCATCTTTACTGCCAATAATTGTTTGCTTTGTGGCAGGGAGCTTTGTTACTTGACTTTTATGTATGCTTGAGAAAGCGAAAGCCAAAAAAGGAGATACATCGAGTTTACATTCCTTAATTTGTTGTGATCCTTTCACTTCACATATTTTAGTGTCTAAATATAATATGTTTCTTGGACAGGGCTGTTACTCGACTTTTATAGTGATCCCGAGAAGGCAAAACATGACAAGATTACTATCTCAGAGGTAGTATCTTCAATCCTAAAATGGTTTTCTTTAACTCTTGTGGTTGCTGGTAATTACTTTTCTTTAGCAGGTAGCTGCAACTTCGACTTTCATATGAGCTCGTGGAAGCGAAAACCAAATGAGGAAATTCTTATTTTGAGGTAAATTTCTTCAACCCTAAAATGCTTTTACATGAATCTTTTAGTTGTCTAATATTATTTTTTTCAGGGGCGGAACTACTGCTTAACTTTTATGAAACTCCTGGAAGCAAAAGTGCGTGAGATTAACGTATTGAGGTAACGTCTTCAATCAGAAAATGGTTATGTTTTTCTGTTTTGGTTGCGAGTAATATTTATTTGTTTTGAGAAATGCTATTTAACTTTTATGTGATCTCGGGGAAGCGAATGCCAAAAAAGGAGCTACTTATGTTGAGGTAAAATTCTTTAACACTCGGATGCTTTTACTTCACTGATTGGTCGCTAAATAAGTATTTGTTTTATTTAACATAGCTGTTACTTGACATTTATGTGAGCTTGAGGAAACACATGCGTGACAGGATGATTATCTTCATGTAATATCCTCAATTCTAAAATGGTAATGTTCTATAGTTTTGTCTGCCAATATCTATTTATTTAATGGCAGAGATATATAGTTTTGTTAAAACAGGCCGTAGGTGACCACGTGGTAACTAATCACTTTAATCAATGTGTAAATACGTGATATTAGCGAATTTTGGCCCGAAACACGTTTACTTTGAGTATGTTTGTGAATTTCAGGTGTGAAGAGTTTAAAGACGTGTTCGGGAGCAAATTGGAGGGTTAGAGGAGGCGTCGAGTGCTAAAGAGTGCAAGAACATGGGTTTCGGGAAGCCAAAACTTCGGGGGCGCATAACTGGAGCTAGGAGAAGAGTTACGGGGCCCATAATATATAAAAACTGAGTTTCTCGACGAGACGAAGCCATAGGTGAGGTCACTCTGGGCGTATGATACGCCCAGCCCGGCGTTTCATACGGCCAGCGTACCATACGCCCAGTTTTGAGCGTTGGCAGAATCTGGTCAGCGTAGGGCATCAGTTTGGGCGTATCATACGCCCAGGCCCGACGTATGATACGCCGGAGGCCGGAAAACTTGATTTTTCAGCAAATCTTTCCCATATTTATGGCATTATCCTAGGGTTTCGAAAGTAACTCTTTTCTGGACAAATTGGGGGCGAAAAAGTGACGATTTTGGGCATCTAAACTCTTCCAAATCCATCCGTAATCGTGGAATCATCACCCGAATCAAGAATCAACAAGTGCTAATGAAGATGCGTGGATAGTTTTCTTTTGTAATTGCTTCCGGGCAATTAGGTTAGTGAATGAACTTTGATTGAATGTTTAAACTTAGGTTTTTGGATTGTTTTCGGTTTGATAACTTGAATTCAATTGTGATTTGATTGATGTAAACGATTTATTTGTGTTTAAGCATTTACGTTTTGTCATCAGTGATTCGGTTTCCTTGCATCGTTTACTCATTGGTATTGGTGTGTTGCTTTGCATATCTAAATTGATAATTGTGTGAATAAGCAACTCTTAAACGTTTGTTCCATTGTTGTCACTTTGATCAAACCAATTAACAAAATCATGTCTATGTGATTTCCAACTAAGTTTAACCTAAAATCATTGTGATTTCATTAACCTAAACCCGGAAGTGATTACCTTTTTCTCAATTGTTTTCAAACTCATTAATCATAATTGTTGCTTTGAACATTTCGTTAATTCAATTTAAATTCAAGTTTACATTTTTCTTTGTTTAATCAAGTAATAACTTAAAGTTTAGCACTTTCCACTGATTCCCTGTGGAGACGACCTTACTTACCCGTGCTATAGTCATAGGTAGCTAAGTCCCTTGTTTTGTATTGTTTTTGATTGACCTACGACACATCGATCAGTAGGTAGCGATTAATCTGGGACTAGTGGGTAGATGTAAGGAGCTGATTCAATTTCTAAAAATCGGCAGTCAATCGTAATTGGTTAAAGTTGGGAAAATAAGAGGTTACCTGACCAAAATCTAACAACCTCCGATCTTAATTTGCAGCCTTAAATCTACAGCAATGACAACATTGACAGGAAGACTTCCCTTGGGATCTTCAATCTCCACCAACGAGAACGAAACAGACCTTCGTTTACTGATTTTTTGCACGAGATCGGTGGCTGCCTTGGCTGTGGGGTTGCACTAGTAGTGACGAGACTGTACTAGGTGATGTGTGTTGACTTTGGATGGAATGGGGAGACCTCAGGCGGTGGTGTTGTCGGGTGGTGCGTCAACCATCATAGGCTAACGAAAAAGGAAAAACCTGTTAAAAAATATGTTTATGGGCTTTAGGTTTTTAGAACCAAGGGATTTTAAAAAGAAGAAAATCGAAATTGGTATCCTATAAATCATTGAATTATTTAAAAAAGGATGAACAGTTTGAAAAATTATATATAAAATTTTGTGTGTGTCTCTTTATAATTTTGAAAAATTACATATAAAATACTAATCCGACTATTCCCCTAGTTACTACCTCTTCGCCCGAGTTGCACCTTGCGATTTCTATGACATTGGAGAGGTATACTTGACTTTTACATGAGATCTGAGGAAGATAAAGCCAAACAAACAAATTCATCATCGAGGTAAAGTTGGTAATAAAAAAATTGTAAATTTGTTGATGAAAAAAACTATGATGTTTTTCTCTTTTGTAGACCAAGTAGTATTTGTTTTTCGAACAGAGTTGCTACTTGTCTTTTATGTGAACTAGGGGAAGCGAAATTCTGACAAGATTATCAACTTAGGGGTAATGTCTTCATTTTTTAAATTGTTATATTTACTATCTTGTTTGTTTATGATTATGTTATTTTTGGAAAGAGCTTTGCCACTTGACTAGTTGACTTTGAATGAGCCACCTGCAGCGAAAGCCGAACGAGAAGAACATTACGTGATTTGAGGTGACATTCTTTAATCCTAAAATTCTTGTACTTCATCTATGTGAGCACGAGGAACCGAAGGCCAAAGGAGCAACTTCTTTTATTGAGGTAAATTCTTCCATTCAAAAATGCTTATTCTTTGATCTATTAGTTGTCAAGTATTATGTGTTTTCTCAGCTTGTTGACCTTCATGTGAATTTGGGGAATCAAAATATTGACCCGATTCCTGTCTAAGAGGCAATATCTTCAATCTTAAATTGGTTATGTTTTACCATCTTTGCTGTTAATAATTGTTTGCCTTGTGGCAGTGAGCTTTGCTACTTTGCTTTTATGCTAGCTCGTGAAAAGAAAAGCCAAAAGAGGAGACACACCGAGTTCTCATTCCTCAATTCGTTGCGATCCTTTTGCTTCACATATTTTGTTTGCTAAACATAATTTGTTTGTTGGACAGCGCGGTTACTCAACTTTAATAGTGATCCCGAGAACGCAAAATGTGACAAGATTACTTTCTTAGAGGTACTACTATCTTCAATCCTAAAATGGTTATCTTTAACTCTTAAGGTTGCTACTAATTGTTTTTCTATGGCAGATAGTTGCAACTTTGACTTTTATATTAGCTGATGGAAGCAAAAAACCAAACGAGGAAATTCTTTTTGAGGTAAATTTCTTCAATCCTAAAATGATTTTACATGAATTGTTTAGTTGCCTAATATTATTTTTTTCGCGGGACAGAGCTGCTGCTTAACTTTTATGAAACTCTAGGAAGCAAAAGTGTGTGAGACTACCGTATTGAGGTATCATCTTCAATCCTAAAATGGTAATGTTTTACTGTTTTGGTTGCGAGTAATATTTATTTGTTTTGTGAACTGCCATTTAGTTTTTATGTGATCTTTGGGATGCGGATGCCAAAAAAGATGCTACTTATGTTGAGGTAAAATTCTTTAACACCAAGATGCGTTTACTTCACTGATTGGTTGCTAAATAAGTCTTTGTTTTATTTAACATAGCTGCTACTTGACATCTATGTGAGCTTGAGGAAACACATGCGTGACAGGATGATTATCTTCACGTAATATCCTCAATTCTAGAATGGTGATGTTTTATAGTTTTGGTGGCCAATATCTAATTGTTTAATGGCAGAGATGTATAATTTTGTTAAAATAGGCCGTAGGCGGCGAGTAATCAGGGACTAATGGGTTGCTGTTAGGAGCTGATTCAATTCCTAAAAATCAGGTTATAAAATCGGTAGTCGGTCGTGACCGGCCAAAGTTTGGAAAAGCAGAGGTTGCCTGGCCCAAATCTTACAACCTCTTATCTTAATTTGCTGCCTCAAATCTAAAACAATGACCTCATTGACAGAAAACCTCACCTTGGGATCTTTGATCTCCACCAACAAGAACGAAAACGGACAATCGTTCTACTGATTTTTTGTACGAGAACGGTGGCTGCCTTGGCTATGGGGTTGCACTTGTAGTGACGAGACTGTATAGTTGTCAAAGGCGTTATGGTCTTGCCTGGGGTCTAGGCCTGGCGCAAAAAAAGCGTTAGCCTGAGGAAAAAACACAAATATAATAGAATAATAAAATATAATTACACACTTATACTTTAGAACTTTCTTCCAAAATTCCAATTCATATTACTAAATATCAAATGATAAAAACCAATCAGATAACAAAAATTCGATTAAAATAGGAACTTGAAATGAGACGTAATTTCGATTACAATCAAATAACAAAAATTAAAATCAAATCAGCACTTGAAATGAAACGTAATTTCGATTACAATCAAATAACAAAAATCATAACAAAAATTCGAAAAAAAAGCAGAAGTCGACTGGGCGTATGAAGTTGTTATAAACCTGATTTCTGCACTGGATGAAGTTAAATTGAAGATGATCGACTGCTGCTGTTGAGTTTCTGGTTTGATTGGAAACTAATTTCACTGTGCAATTGCTGATTGGAAGAAAACGGCAATGTTGAGGAGTCGTGGAAGAGAACTGTTCTGCTGAGGAGTGGGCAAAACTTTTTGATTTTCCAAACTAATTAAACGTAATATCCTATTTTCCATAATTGTTTAATCGAATTTTGCCAAACTAATTAAACGTAAAATCTAATTAAATCTAAACCAAAAATAATTAAAAAAAAACCCCGCGTTTTTTACCTGAAGCCACCGCCTGGTGGGGTTGCGCCTCCCAGATAAGCCACCGCCTATGTGGGATTTTGGAAAAAACCTCACATCGCCTCGCCTAGTCTGCCCAGAAGCGCATAACTTGCGCTGGGCTTTTTTTCAGCGCCTAGGCGCAAAAGTGTTCGCTTTTGACAACTGTGCGAGACTGTACGAGGTGATGGTGTGATAGAAACTAGAAATCTAAGATTTAGATTACTAAAAGTAAGAACAAAGTTGGCCCGATTCGAGATAGGCTAGTCTCCGATTACAAGGTGGGGACTCCTTGAATTTTGAACTATACATTTCCCGCCTTACATTTGCCTCTAATTCTGACCAGTACTAACTTGGATCCCGTCCCGGGTTCGTATCAATACTCCCTGCCCGAAGACACAACTTGTCCTCAAGTCGATATGGAAAAATCTGATGCAATATTTGTTGACCAGTATCATAAACCCATCGAGATGTCTCTTCAGCCAAAGAGTGCATTGAGTCGTATTGTGTCACAAGGATTTTGTAAACGTCGTTGTCTCCCCGAGTTGCTTCTTGCAGTGAATGGTCGCACCAAGCAATATGTAATTCAATTGTAGGATGACCTGCTTCATGAACCCAACAAAGCGTGATAAGCAATTGAAACTGACGGTCAATTTTCCGATCTTTTGTGATGGACATATGAGCAACAGGTGCTGCATTAATTTTTTTCCGGTTTCTTTTTTTCTTTGGTTTCGAAGAAAAATTTGTTTTCTTATTACCATTTTCACCAATTTTCTTTTGAGCTCCTTCACTTGTAAGCAGGTCTTCCGATTGTATTCAGCCTTCACACGTGTCAAAAATTAGCTGGTGAAATGCATGGCCATTATTAGGGATAAAGGGTTGACCAAGTTGACCATCAACTTTATCATATATCACATAATCCACAATTTTTTGACTAGTCAAAGCAAATGACTTATCTGCCAACTGCACACTTGTCATATCCATAACCCTCACCCTCCACCACATACAAGGATAAGAACGCACATTCCATTTCAACATATCTCCTATCACCACTTTCGAGAAATTAATATTAGGAATACAACAAAATCCAATGTCGTATAATTGTTTAGAAAGCCGAGAATAGCCACAACCATTTTGAACCTCTGATTCCGCCGGTGATGCGCCGATGACTTTCGGTAGTAACGAAAACTGACTTGTATCACTGAAATTAGCGGAGATTTCGGGATTTTTTTTGGATCGCATTTCATCAATAGTTGTTCGGCTTTGTTTATTTGAGTTTCTCCTGCATATTTCTCCTCAAGTACTTCAAGAGTATCGCTCTCAAGAACTTTTACAACACCAGACACGGGACTGCCACCGTTATTGACCTCCATGATCAGATCTGTCAATGGATCTTGAGGCGCATCCTCAGGTTCTTTTTCATCCGTCTTGGCTTTAATCGCTGCAACATCATCCTTCATAGCGGTCGTGTTCTTGACCAAATCAGTCAATGAACCTTGCGGATCATCCTCGGGTTCATTTTCATCCATCAAAGCCTTGATTGCAGCGATATCTTCCTTCAGGGGTGCTAAGATGGCATCTAATCGTGCTGAAATGGTTGATAATTGAGCAGCGATAATCGAATTGCAGGTAGTAGACGCCATTCGATTTCCAGGTGGAATTGATTCGCCACCGGCGAAATTGATTGGATTTTCTGGTGAAATTGATTTGCTGCTACTGTCACGCTCGTGATTCTGATTCAAAACCGTCTTCGAATTCCCGGCAATGGAACCATTGATAGAAACTAGAAATCTAAGATTTAGATTACTGAAAGTAAGAACAAAGTTGGCCCGATTCGAGATAGGCTAGTCTCCGATTACAAGGTATAACCCTAATAAAATTAACATGAACAACCAAAAAATAACCTAAAGCAACAATACTTAAACTAAACATTAAAACAGTGGTTTCCCTAACTTCCCTAAATCCCTGACTTTGTGGACCAACTCCCCCACTCCTTGAATTTTGAACTATACATTTCCCGCCTTACATTTGCCTGACCAGTACTAACTTGGATCCCGTCCCGGGTTCGTATCATGGTGGCTGACTTTGGATGGAATAGGGAGACCCTCAGGCGATGGTGTTGTCAGGTTGTGCGTCAATCATCGTAGGCTTATAGAAAAGGAAAAACCTGTTAAAAAATATGTTTATGGGCTTTAGGTTTTTAGAACTAAGGAATTTTTAGGGGAAAACGAAATTGGTATCCTATAAATCATTGAATTATTTAATAAAGTATGCATGGTTTGAAAAATTATATATAAAATGTGTGTGTGTCTCTATAATTTTAAAAAATTACATATAAAATACTAATCCGACTATTCCCCTAGTTAGTACCTCTCCGCCCGACTAGCAACTCGCGATTTCTATGACTTTGGAGAGGTATACTTGACTTTTACATGAGATCTGAGGAAGATAAAGCCAAACAAACAAATTCATTATCGTGGTAAAAAAATTATGATGTTTTTCTCTTTTGTTGACTTTGTAGTTATTTGTTTTTCAAACAGAGTTCCTACTTGTCTTTTACGTGTACTAGCGGAATGGAAATTCTGACAAGATTATCATCTTAGGGGTAATGTTTTAATTTTTTAAATTGTTATATTTTACTATCTTGGTTATTTATAATTATTTGATTTTTGGAAAGAGCTTTGCCACTTGGCTTTGAATGAGCCAACAGCAGCGAAAGCCAAACGAGAAGAAGATACGTGAATTGAGGTAACATTCTTTAATGCTAAAATTCTTTTACTTCACTTTTTGTGTGCCAATAATATAGTATTATTTGTCAAGGTGAGATCTTTAATCCTAAGATGCTTTTACTTAACTCTTTTAGAGTATTTGTTTTCAATAAAATAGCTGATACTTGACCTCTTTTTTAGCTCTTGAGAAAGCACAAGCGTGGCATCATTACTTAAGGAGGTATAATATGAAATTCTAAAATGTTTTTTATTGTTTTGGTTGCCAATAAATGCTGAATTTTGATAGGAAGGTGCCACTTGACATCTATGTGAGCATGAGGAACCGAAAGCCAAATGAGCAACATCTTTTATTGAGGTAAATTCATAAATTAAAGAAATGCTTATACTTTGATCTATTAGTTGTCAAGTATTATGTGTTTTCTCGGCTTGTTGACCCTATGCGAATTTGGGGAAGCAAATTTTTGACCCGATTCCTGTCTAAGAGGCATTGTCTTCAATTAAAATGGTTACGTTTAACCATCTTTGTTGTTAATAATTGCTTGCTTTGTGGCAGTGAGCTTTGCTACTTTGCTTTTATGCGAGCTCGGGAAAATGAAAGCCAAAAGAGGAGACACTTATACCGAGTTCACATTCCTCAATTCGTTGAGATCCTTTTGCTTCACATATTTTGTTTGCTAAATATAATTTGTTTGTTAGACAGGGCTGTTACTCCACTTTAATAGTGATCTCGATAAATTAAAACGTGACAAGACTACTATCTTAGAGGTACTGCTATCTTCAGTCCTAAAATGGTTATCTTTAACTCTTATGGTTGCTACTAATTATTTTTCTATGGCAGATAGTTGCAACTTTGACTTTTATATTAGCTCGTGGAAGCAAAAACCAAATGATGAAATTCTTATTTTGAGGTAAATTTCTTCAATCCTAAAATGGTTTTACATGAATCTTTTAGTTGCATAAATTATTTGTTTCATGGGACGGAGCTGCTGCTTAACTTTTATGAAACTCCAGTAAGCAAAAGTGTGTAGATTTCCGTATTGAGGTAACATCTTCAATCCTAAAATGGTAATGTTTTACTGTTTTGGTTGCTAGTAATATTTATTTGTTTTGAGAACTGCTATTTAACTTTTATGTGATCTCTGGTAAGCAAAAGCAAAACATGGAGCTACTTATGTTGAGGTAAAATTCTTAAACACTAAGATGCTTTTATTTCACTTATTGGCTGCTCATAAAGTATTTGTTTTATTTAACATAACTGTTACTCCATATATTCCCACCGTTGGTGCCGCTGGAGACGGAGGAGCTGCAGTGCCTAAGGATCCGTCTCTTTACTCTGACGAAGATTATAGAAGATGGAGGTTGATTCGAAGGCTCTATGGCTCATACAGATGTTGATTCCTAACTCAATCATCCATGCCTTTAAAAAGTGCAAATTAACAATGGAGCTGTGGAACTCTCTACAACAATGTACGAAGGATTCGATGATGTTAAGAAAAACATGAAGGACATGCTTAAGCAGAAGTTTGAGAATTTCTGCTGAGTGAACAATGAAAGCATGACTTCTCAACATATGGTATGTATAACTTGTAGATGAACTAACAGTTGTAGGTGTTAAGCTGGAAAATCGGATGTGATCCGAAAGTTCTTAAGGTCTTTTATTTAAGTGTGGAACATTTATTTGGTTACTATAAGAAGAACTAAAAATCTCAGAACTCTAAAGCTCATTGAGTTGTTTGGCATCTTAAGTGCCTATCAAATTCTCAACAGGATGCATGACCTTCGTCCTCAACAATATTCGAGTCAGCTGCTTTGTATGCACTCATTCATAATTCAACTTCTCAGAGTTATTCACAAGCTTGCCATCCATGTTCCTCACCCATTATCACATTCCCAGATCTCCCACTCCATCTACATCCCAACAAACACCTTTTGCAACCCGGTTCCCATGATCATTTCTGGTCAAGGAGCTTTTATAGTTGAAGAAACAAACTACTTTCAGCTATGTCAAGAGGATCTTGAAGGCATTCCAGCTGATGATCTAGAAGAGATGGATATCAACTATCAGATATCTATGATTTCTTATCGTGCAAAGAAATTATACTAACGTGCTGGTTGATAATTCAAAAAACACAACATGAAGGCATGTTTCGTTCTGGATAAAAGCAAGTTAAAGTGCTTCAACTGTCAGCAACGCGGACATTTTGCACGAGAATGCAAAGTAGCACAAAGAAATCAAGTTGCATCCACCAACCAGCCAACCCAACAACCAACAAATACTCATCAATCAAACAATGCAAATTTCGCTGAGCATAGTGATTTTTCTGATTGGAGCTTTAAAGCAGAGTATGCTTCCACCTCCAACATTGCACTCATGGCCAACAACTCAAGACATACTTTCAAGGTAACTCATGACATGTGTACACCTGAGTTTATTGAAAACTAAATGCTTACAAACGATTTCATGCACGAGTTTGTGGGGAGCTTGAGTCCATACATGTAGTTAAAGCAGAATTTTTTAAAGTAGAAAAGACTTACAAATAAACTATTGAAACTTTAGAGAAAGCGGTTTCAAGTGTCAAACATGAAGAGGCAAACTATAAGTTTCAGATTAATAATCTACTTTTAAGACTTACTACTGCTATACCGTGATAAGTTCCTAAGTCAGGGTGACAAATTTGAGAGACTTCTCAAGATGACCTGTTGGACCATAATCCTTGAATTGGGCTTAGTTTAATTATTTAACTATAGTATTAATATGTGGACTTTAGTTAAAGTGTTGTATTTATGTTAATGGGCTTAGGCATTAGTAATAGCTCAAATATTATGTTTTAGTCTACACAGTGTTGTCGAACAGAAGTGTTAAACGGTGGATACGGTGGGTGAAATCTCTTGATAAGCAGGCTGCTTTATCAGCAGTTATACAACCGCCAACGTCACCGATTAGTATAAATATGTGTCTGTCGATGTAATTGTATGTATGAAATTTATGTGTGTTTATGAAATTGAAGTTTACGATTCAAGTATCATCGTTTATTGTTGTAATCGATTTCATTGCTGATTGATTTGAGAATCAATGAAGAATAACCAGAAAGTTGATTCTGGGAAGACCCACTGTGAAAGATCAAATTCTGACAAAATTCACGTGCGTCGTGATGATCCAGGATGGAAGGGGAAACAAAAGATGCACCAGGGAATGCGATCTTCGGTGATTCGCATACTCGAACAAGGATTCCAGAAGGTTGATATGGTTGAAACATCAAAAGGCAAGGCGAGGTGCCTTGAACAGGAATCTGTTCCTGTTAGGACCAAATTTGGTGATCATATCAAACCAAGGTCAAAGAAAAGAACTCGAATCCGGTGCTACAAGTGTCGTGAGTATGGACACAAGATTTCTGAATGCCCAAGTAAGTTTATTGATTCAATGTTTAACTCTGGAATTACAAATAAGAAAATCAAACCAAAGGATTATCTTGTTTCTGACATTTGGTTTGTAGATCCTATTTATGTTAAACATGCCACAAGTAAGAGGGGTGTATTCACAAAGTTTAAGTCTATTCGAGATTGTGAAATACATTACCATGACAAAATAACTAAATCTTCCCATGGTATTGGTGAAGTCGAAATTTTCTCATGTAATAAGTATCATCACATCTCAAGTGTTTATTACATGCCTACTTTGAACAAAAATGTGTTGAGTTTGTCTCAATTAATTGATCAAGGTTATTCTGTCACATTAAAGGGTGATAAATGTTACATTAAAAGCATGTTTGATGATGATGTAGAATTCGTGAAACATGATGATATAAACACAAGATTGGATCATGATGAGTTTCTTGAGAAATTTTATGAAACTTTGGATGATCAAACTATCTTTGAACTTGAAAGAAAGAAGTTTGAAGCATATATCCAAGGCTATTATGACAAAGAAAGTGGAAAAACTCAAGAAATAAAGGGTGACAAAAATAAGAGTTGGGTCACTCTCCTTTGACATATTGCATAAACCAAATTATGTGATGACAAGCAAGGAATATCTTAGGAACCATTTTACAAAAATGGTAAAGTGGTTCTATGAAGAATACTTCCAACAAAACACAAAAGAATATCCACCTACTTTACCTAATGGTGAACCCATTGACTTGTTTGATCTCTACATGACAGTGGAAGGTCTAGGCGGAAGAAGAGTTGTGGCTAAAGAAAGTAAAAGGTCGGAAGTTGGTAAGGAACTTGGATTGGCTGAAAGTGGTCCTAACCTTAGGATCATATATGATGGCTATTTGGAATTGCTTGACCGGATGTATAGTATGGAAAAGGAAAAGGAACCAAAAATTGGTGAAGCTCCAATTGAAGAAAGGAATGCTAATAGAGACGGCCCAAGTGAAAAGAAGGAAGAAGAAGGAGTTGAGTTTAGTCCAGAAAACAACAAAGAGGTTACTGCAAGTTCATCTCAAAATAAAGAAAAGCAATTTGAGGATGGTGAATCCCAGACAATGAACTCTACCTTCAAGAAAAATGTTAGATGCAAACTTTGATGATGACTTCGAACTTGAGCTGTTGGAATACACCGAAAGGAACAAGGAGGATGTGGCTGTGAATGAAGATGAAATTCAAGGATTAGGGGGGATGTTGGACCATAATCCTTTAATTGGGCTTAGTTTAATTATTAATCTATAGTATTAATATGTAGACTTTAGTTAAAGTGTTGTATTTATGTTAATGGGCTTAGGCATTAGTAATAGCCCAAATATTATGTTTTAGTCTACACAGTGTTGTCGAACAGAAGTGTTAAACGGTGGATACGGTGGGTGAAATCTCTTGATAAGCAGGCTGCCCTTATCAGCAGTTGTACAACCACCACCATCACCGATTAGTATAAATATGTGTTTGTCGATGTAATTGTATGTATGAAATTTATGTGTGTTTATGAAATTGAAGTTTACGATTCAAGTATCATCGTTTATTGTTGTAATCGATTTCATTGCTGATTGATTTGAGAATCAATGAAGAATAACCAGAAAGTTGATTCTAGGAAGACCCACTGTGAAAACATGACCAAGGACTCACAAATTGTGTAAAAACACAAGGCTGGTGATAGAACTCGAAATATAAACGAACAAGGATAGAGGATTTTCACTACTACTCCCACTTCGAGAGGGGAAATCTCCAATTACATACGATAATTCAAATTAACAAAGACAAGAAAAACAAGAACATCCAAACTACTACTAATAAACCAAAGAACTAAAAAACTGGAAAATAACCACCCATTACTTCCACTTCCTTTAAACCCAGTTAAATGGATTAAACATATTAGAAAATACGAGCTCCAGCTGATCCATTGTAACTTCCGGTTTAACTTGTTTGGACTTGCGACGTGAATAGACCCGAACCGGCTGACTATAACTCTTATCAATACTTCCCCCTTCAAAAGCGGACTTGTCCTCAAGGCCAAAATAAGGAAATTGGGCTGCAAACAAATCATAAGCTCCCAAGTGGCCTCCTCCAATGGTCGATGTTTCTATTCAATCAACAGCTCAAGCACTCTAATACCATCTTCATCAACCCAGCGATGTGCAACCACTGAATGTGGTTGTAAATCATATTCCCAATCCTTAGTGAGAGGCAAAGGAGGAATAGCATTAGTGGGAACATAATCACAAGCTAATTTCAGCACCGACACATGGAAGACTCGATGAATCCGGGCATCATCTAGCAATTCCAATTCATAAGCCACACTTCCCACCTTGCGCTTAACACAATAAGGTCCAAAAAAACCGAGGAGATAACTTTTCAAAACGTCATTTGGCTAACCTTTTCTGTCTATAAGGTTAAATTTTTAGGAAAACAAAATCGCCAACCTCAAATGAGAGATCCCTCCTTTTTAGATTTGCCCGAGTTCGCATTCTGTCCTGCGCCTTTTGCAAATTAGATCTTAATAACTTCAACATGTCATCATGATTAATAAGTTGGGATTCCAACTCAGCATTTGTAGTTTCACCTGCAACATACTCGTACAAACGAGGAGGTGGCCGACCATAAACTACCATGAATGGAGTGGTACCTGTGGAAGTATGATATCCTGTATTGTAAGAGTATTCGGCCCAAGGTAGAAATTGACTCCATTTGTTTGGTTGTTCCTTAGCAAAACAACGGAGATAAGCCTCAACACATGGATTTACCGCTTCCGTTTGGCCATCTGTTTGAGGATGGTAACTAGTACTCATACTAAGTTTCGTTTGACTTAAACGAAAGAGTTCCTGCCAAAAATTACTCGGATCTGAAACAATGGAAAGTGGAAATCCATGCAGCCTCACGATTTCTTTACAGAATAAAGAAGCAACACTTTTGGCCGTAAACGGATGAGATAAGGCTAAAAAGTGAGCATATTTACTTAGTCGATCCACCACGACCAAAATAGTATCCAACCTGTTAGAAACAGGTAATCCTGAAATGAAATCAAGGGAAATATCCTCCCAAATCTGTTGAGGAATCAGAAGTGGTTGTAGCAGCCCTGCCGGTGATAAAGTGTCATATTTTTGGCGCTGACAAGTGACGCACTTCTGGACAAACAAACGGTTATCTCTGCTCATATTAGGCCAATAGAATTGAACTGATATTCGCTTGAGAGTCTTCAAAAATCCTCCATGGCCAGCTGTAGGTGTGGCATGAGCTTCCATGATGAGTTTCTCCTGCAAATCAACAACATTAGGAACTACCATTCTCCCTTTATGTTACAACAATTGACCACTCATAAGATAATCTAGATAAGTAGAAGGATCTCGAGACAGTTGATCGATAATTTGAGCTGTAAACGGGTCTTGAGTAAGTGCAGCTCTTATATTAGCAATATCTAAGCAGTGAGGCAAAGAAATTGCGAAAAAGTGAGGTCTCCTCGATAAGGCATCAGCCCCTTTATTGTCCGAACCACTGAAGTGAATGATAGAAAAATCACAGGGCATCATTTTAAGGAGAAGACGTTGCTCAGTAGTAGTTACCCTTTGTTCCAAAAGGAATTTAAGGGTATGATGATCAGTTTTGATCAAGAAATGATGGCCCATTAGGTAGTGGTTCCACTTTTGTACAGCACCAAAGCAAGTAGTTCCCTATCATAGGCTGACTTCAATCTGTTAGATGGGGAAAAACCTTTGCTGAAGTAGGCAATAGGGTGCTTATGTGTGGTGAAAACCCATGGTGGTGACGTAGTCACAAGAACTGTGGTGAAAACCCATGGGGAAAAACGTATGTAAGTAAACAATGAGTGATCACAAGAACTGTGGTGAAAACCCATGGTGGTGACGTAGTCGGTAAATCTCTGGTACCATGCCCGAGGAGCTTGTTTTAAGCCGTACAGAGATTTTCGCAAACGGCACACATGGTTAGGGTAAGAGGGATGACGAAAGCCCATGGGTTGATTCACGAAAACGGTTTCTTTTAGGTTGCCATGTAGGAACGCGTTTTTAACATCAAGTTGACTAATATCCCAGCCTTGTAGCAACGCGAGACTCAACACGGTTCGAATAGTAGCCGGTTTAACCACCGGATTAAAAGTTTCGTGACAGTCAACACCAACGTGTTGTGACCGACCATCACACACTAACCGTGCTTTGTAACGTTCCAGAGACCCATCCGACTTTAATTTGTGTTTGAAAATCCACATACACCGAATAAGATTCATATCTGGTCGACGAGGAACCAACTCCCACGTATTATTTTGAATAGGAGCGTTAAACTCGTCAGTCATGGCATGGGTCCAAACGGGTATTTTTAGGGCCTCGGCTGGATTACGGGGAATGGGTACCAGGTTGACACTGGTGTGAAGGTTAAGAGGAGTTTTAGGTTTGGAGTTTCCAGTCATACTGCGGGTGGTCATTGAACGTTGCGGTGGCGGTGGGGGTGGTGGTGATTGCGGTTGGTCAAACCAAATGTTCGGAAGAGCCGTGGTTTGAGTATGGGACTTACTGTGGTATACTTGGATAGGTGGGTTGTGTGGGGCTGTTGGAGGTGGGGTTTCTACTAGTAAGTGAGATGGGTTGGTTCAAGGCTGGTTGAGGTGGGGCCGTAGGTTGTTGGGGTTGGACCAGTGGACAATGTGTTTGGTTCGAAGTTGGTGGGGGAGTGGGATGTTCAGTGGAGAGGGTGAGAGGTATTGTGGACACCGAATGACCGAACCAAAAGGAAGGATGTGGATCCGATGATAGATTGGAGTGTAAGAACTCGTAGTTTGGAGGAGAAGAATGTCTTTTGGAGAATGAAAATAAAGTCTCATCAAACACCACGTGGCGAGAGATGACTATTTTGCGGGTGGAGAGATCAAAGCACTTGTACCCTCAATGATTAGAAGGGTAATCAAGAAAGACACAAGGTGAGGAACGACTTTGAAGTTTATTGATGGAAGTAGATGGGATGAGAGGGTAACAAAGACAACTGAAGGTACGCAGATGATTGTAAGATGGGTGTTTGTAAAAGAGAAGATAAGTGGGTGTTTGGTTATGTTTAGTCTTAGAAGGAAGAATGTTAAGAAGATAAGTTGCCATTTGAAGCGCATGGTGCCAAAATGTAGGAGGTAAGGAAGCATGTGTGAGAAGAGTGCGAATTATGTTGTTAATAGATCGAATTTTAAGTTCGGCTTTCCCGTTTTGGGAGGAGGTGTGAGGACAAGAGAAACGAAATAACATACCATTTTGTGTGTAGAAATCATGGAATGCTTTGTTATTGTATTTCGTGCCATTATCACATTGAAAAGTTTTAATACCACGTTCAAATTGTATTTTTATAACCAAGTGAAACTGACTAAAGATGGAGAAGACAACCGATTTATTTGCAAGTGGAAATGTCCACAAGTAATTCGTGTAGTCATCAAGAAATAAAATATAATAACGATGCCCCTCAAGCTTTGTGTAGGGGAGGTCCACAAATCACTATGCACAAATATCAAAAGGTAAATAAGTACAAGAAATGGAATCATCAAATGGTAATTTAGTAAGTTTCCCAAAAACACGTGATTGACATAAATGTTTTCTACTATGCGAACGAAAAGAAAGAACATTTTGTTTCTTTAAAACATTCAATAAAGAAGATCCAGGGTGTCCCAAGCGATAATGCCAAAGATCCTGAGATAAAGCAGCAAAGGTAGGAGGGCTGGTGACTTTTGTAGTGGAAGTGGTGGAGGATAGGAATCCGCGTCTGGTAATCCTTCACAAGAAAACCAAATGGGTCAAATTCAATAGAAATTTTATTGTCGGTGGTCAGCCGACGAACATATAATAAATTCTTAATAAGATGGGGTGCCACAAGAATTTTGTTAAGGTGTAAGGGTGGTCAGCCGACGAACAGATAGTAAATTCTTAATATGATAGAACTCGAAATATAAACGAACAAGGATAGAGGATTTTCACTACTACTCCCACTTCGAGAGGGGATATCTCCAATTAGATACGATAATTCAAATTAACAAAGACAAGAAAAACAAGAACATCCAAACTAATACTAATAAACCAAAGAACTAAAAAACTGGAAAATAACGACCCACTACTTCCACTTCCCTTAAACCCAGTTAAATGGATTAAACATATTAGAATATACGAGCTCCATCTGATCCATTGTAACTTCCGGTTTAACTTGTTTGGATTTGCGACGTGAAAAAACCCGAACCGGCTGACTAGAACTCTTATCAGCTGGTCTTGGGTACAATGAGGTTGAATCTCCAACATTTTACACCACTAAGGTAGAGGTTAAATGTAAACCAGAGATCAAACTATAAACTGGACAAATATTTGAATTAATATTAACAACTTGAGTGTTACTAACAAAAAAGTAAAAAAAAAATATACCCACCTTGTGATTTAAGTCATAATAGAATATATAAAGCAAAATGTACCTACTCACTCTCAACTCTGGCACACGGACTTTCTGATACGGAAAACGACAAAACTCAAAAATTTAAGATACAAGTACGACAATGGTATGACAATAAAAAAATATAAAAATTAAATATACCTTAAACTATTGATTGAAATAGACATATAGAATATTACGTATTGATGGCCTAATCGATTATCGAATATGTAATTCTTGGATGAAAAAAATCACATAAGGCTTATGCGTGATGGCCAAATCAAAATTGCCGAAGGCTGACTGCCAGTGCCGAAGACACCCTGCTTTGTTTGTAATATGATGCCGGAGAGTTAGAGAAACCCTGCTTTGTTCGTAATATGATGTCGGAGAGCCGCTGTTGAAATGTGTGGTAAACTACGAAAAATAATAAGAGTAAATTGTTGAAACGGTTCATGTGGTTTGCATGTATTTCCCTTTTACTCCCTAGGTTTCATAAATTACCCATATAGTCTCAATTTTTAATCATCTATAACAAATATAGTCCTTATGTCACAAGAAATCTAGGTATTAAGAGGTTGATTGGTAGCCAGCCTATTAATGGTCATTAAGAGGCTGCCTCTTAATAGTTAAAAGGTACACTTAAGACTGAATGGTTAAGATATAAAATTTACGGATAGTCTCTTAACCTCTCTGACTTAAGGTTATCTTTTAAGTCTTGACCATTAAAAGGTTATGAAACATTAAGATGTTGAAATCTAAGGGTTGTATGTGTTAGAAATGTTTAAAGGTTTTGAATGAGTAATTTATTTATAAAATATAAACTAAGAGTGAAATATTAGCAAATAGCAAGAATTATATCTACAATTTACCCTAATAATAATTAAATTAACATTATGTTTCAATAGAATCGTATTATAAAAATGAAAAAAACTAATTAAATAAAAATAAGTTGTCATAAATATATAGGAAAAAATATAAACATTTAAATAAAAATTAGTATTATTAATACAGTTAATCCTAACAATGATAATTAGGAAATGGCGTAAGAAATGATTTGGAACTTTCAATGTAAAATTTTCATAAAAAACGTGTCAACAAAGCATGTTTTGTAACTTTGACAGAAATTATTTTCCAAAACAAATGTATTGAAAATAGTGATTTTCGATGCATTTCAGACAAAAAATGTGAGTATGAAATTGTTTTTTTCTAGTGATATATGAATCTTGTGATAACATTATATTTTTCAGCATCTTAACACAAGCAAATTAAAGGAAGTTCACATACTAAGAAAAAGATACATAGAATATAGAACAACAAAACAAAGAAAACAAGCTAGCTAGGTAGGCTATTTATATAAGAAATGAAAGTGAACATATTAAGATATTTACTGAAAGCCAACAATATTCCTCTATGCAACGCTCACTTCATCTTGTTGGGCCTTTTGGCTGCATGCGTTCCTGATAAGAGGTCGAGAGTAACATCCCTCATTGATGGCCTACATTGAGGGCTCTTATGCATTCATGAGAACGCAACCTCTATGTGATATAGAGTTTTGGTAGAAAAGGTTATTAATACATTGATACAGAACATGCCTTTATATAGGCCTTTACAAGATGGAGCAACAGCATAATTACAGGAGGAGATTAAGGTACAATTAAAGCTATTCATTGACTAAATAATCTAGATCCGAAGTTTAAGCATTTTCCTTAATACGCCCCCGCAAGATGGAGGATCCATCAGAGACTCCAATCTTGGAGCGATTGTGGAGAAACGGGGACCGTGATAAAGGCTTGGTTAACATATCAGCAAGTTGATCTTTGGAATTGATGTGAAGAACACGGAGAAGGCCATTTGTAACTTGTTCCCGAACAAAATGATAGTCAAGAGCAACATGCTTCATTCGTGAGTGATAAACTGGGTTAGCACAAAGATATGTGGCACCTGTGTTGTCGCAAAGCAGAGTTGGTGCTTCAGTGATGGTTATGCCAAGTTCTTTCAGCAGGTGTTTGAGCCAAGTAAGTTCAGCAGCAGCATTGGCTAGTGCCTTGTACTCAGCCTCGGTGGATGACCTAGATACCGTCTTTTGCCGTGTGGACCTCCATGAGACAATATTAGTGCCGAGGTATAGAAGATAAGCTGTGGTTGACCGACCTGCATCATTTGTACCCCCCCAATCAGAATCTGAGAAAGCCGAGAGTGTGAGAGGAGAATCACGGTTGAGAAAAAGACCATGATGAATGGTGCCTTTGAGATAGCGAAGGACACGTTTGAGGGCTTGCCAATGGGCTTGGCATGGGTCGTGCATGAATTGAGATAACTTGTTAATTGCAAAAGAGATGTCGGGACGGGTGAAGGCTAAATATTGGAGAGATCCAACGAGCTTGCGATACGGAGTAGCATCAATCGATGGAGAGGGATCATTTGGGCACAAAGGTTCGGATGTACTAAGAGGAGTTGTGACATCTTTGGCTCCATCCATGTGGTATTGATGCAAGATGTCCTGAATGTATCGGTGTTGAGATAGAAAGAACCCTTTGGGAGTGGGGATGACTTCTACACCTAAGAAATGGTGGAGCATCCCAAGGTCTTTGACCGAAAATTTGTTGCTTAAGGATCGGACGAATTGATCAAGGAACTTGGGTTGATTTCCCGTGAGTACAATGTCATCTACATAGACCATGAAGTAGCAAATAGTATCATGGTGATTGTAGATAAATAAAGATGCATCAGATAAGGACTTTTGAAATCCAAGATTAAGAAGGAAGTTTGTAAGCTCGTTATACCAAGCTCGCGGAGCTTGTTTTAGACCGTAGAGAGATTTTTTTAGTTTGCAAACATGGTTGGGGAATTGAGGATGAACATAACCGGGTGGTTGAGACATAAAGACCTCCTCATGAAGAGTGCCATGTAGGAAGGCGTTGTTGACATTGAGTTGGCGTAGTGGCCAATTTTTCGATAAGGCAATCGAAATGATGGTGCGAATGGTAACAGGTTTCGTGACGGGACTAAAAGTTTCAAAGTAGTCTTTCCCATATTGTTGATGGAACCCTTTGGCGACTAAGCGAGCTTTGTATTTGTCAATAGAGCCATAGGGATTCCTTTTGATTCGGAAAACCCATTTGCAACCGATCGGGTTTTGAGATGTATTCGGAACGAGTTCCCATGTCCCGTTGTGAAGGAGTGCATTAAATTCACTATCCATGGCTGCCCGCCACTTTTGATCCTTGAGAGCTTGGGTATGAGAGGTGGGTTCAAGAGTTTGTGGTAATGGGTGGATAGTGGCGGAGTTAACAACATTTGGATTGAAATACTTGGGGTTTGGTTTGCGGTTTCTTTGTGGGCGGGTGGTTGTGGGTAAGGTAGCGGGATGCGAGGTAGATTGGGTCGAGGAAGGAGTTGAAGAGGATGCTGGTGCGGGTGATGAAGTTGGTACGGTTGGGGAGGTGGTGGGAGAAGTGGGAGCAGTGTTATTAGTGGATGTTGGCATAGAAATAGATTGAGTGGAGGCATCAGAGGAGGATTCGCTAGGAGGCTTTGGTGATTGGTTTGTGGTGGAGGGCACATGGGGAGGGTGAGAAGACGGTGGAAGGATTGAAGTGGGCAAATTGGAAGGTGTTGATGGGGTATGTGGAGAGGAGATATTGGGAAGGTTAGGAGAGGGTGTTGAGAGAAACTTTGTGACTGAGGGAAGGGTGATCATGGTCATGGATGGTTGCTTAAAGGGGAAGACATGTTCAACAAATTCCACATGTCGAGAGTGATAAAGACGATGAGACACGGGATCATAGCATTTATAAGCAGATTTTGAGGCAGAGTAACCGAGAAAAATGCACTTGATGGATCGAGGATGAAGTTTGGAAGAGGCATAGGGTCGTAGCCACGGAAAGCATAGACAACCGAATGGTTTTAATTTTGTGTAAGTGGGGGATGTGTTGTAGAGTTGATCAAAGGGAGATTTGTGATCAAGGATTGGTGTAGGAAGACGATTGATGAGGTAGACGGCGGTTTGAAAAGCATGGGTCCAAAAAGGAAGAGGTAGATTAGCATGATGGAGAAGGGATAAACCGGTTTCAACAATGTGACGATGGCGTCGTTCGGCAACTCCATTTTGCTCGGGAGTGTGTGGAGGGGTGGTGAAGTGTGAGATTCCATTTTGTTGAAGGTATGGAATAAGACCTATGTATTCGCCTCCATTTTGTTGAATGCGACGAGCTTGCCATTGAGGAGTTGATTGTCGGGTTGCCATTTGATTGCGCTGAGGCAGAGATGTTGTGGTCCTGTAAGAACCGGGTGAGTTTCCTGCAATCTTTAGTGTCATGACCTGTAATGTTACAAAAAATGACAAAAGTAATTGTTTCTGTTAGTTCTATGAGATGAATTGTTGTTGTTGTGTTGTTGGTATCGATTGGATCTCGACCCAAAGGTGTTGGGCCGAAAGGAATTGCGGGCTTCAATGGGTCCATCACGTGCAAAGTTATTTGACCGATTATAAGATGCCCTTCCCTGTTGTCTTTGAGTCTGATTCACAGTGGAAATCAGGGCAGGTGGTTTCTCCTCAAGCATGGTTCGTTCATGGTCCACTAGCTTTTCGAACAAGTCAGAGAAGGAGATCGGGCTGTCTCTCATCTTCACCGCAGCTTTACCTGCTTGTAGTCGTCTCCCAGATGGGTTATGATGTGAACGATTAGGTCATCGTCGTCAACAGGTTTCTGTGCAAGGGCTAGCTCGTCAGCGATTGCTTTCATTTCACGGAGATAATCTGCAACAGGTTTGCTTCCCTTTGTGGTTGTTGCGAGTTTGGAACGGAGTGAAATAATACGGGATCGAGACACTCCGGCGAAGCTTTCGGTGAGACGTTTGAATAGCTCAAGGGAGGTGTCAGCAGAGGATACGATGGGTAAAATGGTGGCTGAGCAACTGCCGAGCAGAGCTCCCAGAAGAATCTGGTCTTGCCGGAACCATAGCAGGTAGGTGGGATTGGGTTTTCCGTCAAGGGTTTTTGGTGGAGGTTCGGTTAGGCCGTCTACAAACTGTTCCAGTTCGAGGCCGGTAAGAGTTGACAGGACCTGCTTTCGCCAGGCCGTAAAATTGTCGGAGTTGAGTTGGATTGGAAAGTGAGTGTGGGTAGAAAGAGTAGTCAATGAAGTGGCCATGGCTAATCAGAAGTTTAGGAGGTGTGAGAGGCCCCGAACCCCTCAGTTGGCAAAACATCAAACCGATAATACTTAAACCATAATTACATTATCATAGCAGCGGAATGTAGGGTAACAACATAACTATCATAAAGATCTAAACAAACTTTTACACATTAAACATAACCCACTCTTCTAACAGTCATATAGTACAGCCAGTCTATGCCAGGGATAGTCTTCAACGTATGCCATGAGCCTTCCTGGTCTCCTTTCTCAAACTATTCAACCTGATATGCATGTAAAACAAGTCAGCTTTATGCTGGTGAGTTCTAAGTTCATTTCTTAGAAAAATCTTTATTTATTCATGTCATCACATGACACAATTTAAATACATAACATACCTGTTCTCATATCATACTTTCATCACATACATATCATCATAACATACTTACATAACATACATATTATCATAACATCATTCATATAGTGAAGGAACTTCACCGTTAACTGCTGACCCTAAAGTCAAACAGGCTTGTGCAATCACAAGGCTCTTAAACTACCAACCCGCAGCTGGTAACTCATACATGTATAAGATTTCTTTAACACTATCAACGCGCAGCTGATAACTCAAGCATGCCTAAGATTTCTTTAACTGAACTGGCGACACACAGTCGGCAGGCCTATGTTTCCACAGGACTCTTTAACCATCAACCGAAATTGACGGCTCATACCGGTACAAGACTTCTTAACATACATCATAACATGGTTTAAATCATTTAAACCATCATAATCATAAACGGCTCCTTTCACCGTAGTGTTCAAGTTTTGCCCAACCGCAGCCAGCAAAACCTCATTTCCTACTCAACCTCGGTTGAGTCCTTTAAAATCATTTCTTTCTCAACCGCAGTTGAGACTTTAAAACATTCATTATATTTTAGCTGAGATTCTTAAAAATCATTTATTTCTCAATCATCATTGAGGCTTAACATATTCATTACATCTCAGCTGAAATTCTTTAAATAATTTACTTCTCAATCATAGTTGAGATTTAAAACATTCTTTTCTTTAAAACATTCTTTATCTATAAACATTCATTATCTGAAACATATTTCACCTTAAAACATACTTTATCTGATCATAATCAGATTACAATCATTTTCATAAAATAACTTTATAACATGCATATCAGCCCAAAATGATAAAACATTTAAAACAGGGCTATAAGAACTCACCTGATATCTTACGGTAGCAAGATTCCTCGTAAACTGATACTAATGGTGTAACTCTGCATTCGTTTACACTTAATACGTCATTTATGATTTAACCTACTGATTAGATCTTTCTGAACGTTCAATGTCAAAGACATTGTCTTGAAAGTCATCAAATAGTTAATGTTGTTGATTATAATGCTAAAACAGTTCCTGAACAGATTAATGGCTTAGAAATGATAAATCCTTATCATTGATTGCCCAGAAATCATGAAATATCACAACATAGTCTTAGAATAGGTTTAATAACCATGATTAACATACTAATCTGACTGTTATCACAAACATCAGATAATCGTTCCAATAAGTATGTTAATGATTGTGATTAGTTTGGAACACTCAGATTTAACCTTTGCATTTCAAAGATTAACCAAACTAATCATTTACATCATTATAATCAAATGGATTAATCCATTATAATCATAGTTGTGATTTCATGCAAACCGGGCATTACAACGGCTCAAAACAAGGATTTAACCGTTAGAACATCGTGTTCTTCATTTCTAATCAATCCTAGCCATCATCTAGGCAATAATCAACAATCCTAACTATCTTATTACGTTCAAAATCAAGATCTAATCAATCAAAATCAAACTAGAAGGTTAAAATGAACCGTTACCTGTTCTGACGAGTTTCTGCGGGTAAAACTACGATCGGGACTTGAAAATACGATCTGTGGTGCGATTTATGGCTTCAAATGGCTTAGAATTGAAGTTTGGATGATAAGAACTTGATCTTTTTCGTCTGGAAGTCGTTTAGGGTCGAAATGAAGGGTTTTGAAGCTTCTGAAATGTTCTGGTCGAATTAAACCATTTTTTAGCCGACATAGTCCCTGGGCGCATAGCCTGACTCTGGAGGGTTGGGAGTTAGGCTATGCGCCTAGCGTGTTTTTCTTCCAATATTTGATTTAAACTTCGTTTCGCGATTCCGGGAGCATACGAACTCCGTTTTGCGCACGGTTTTCGCCCACGTTCATTATTTTTCACATACTATCAATCCCCAATAACAAAAGTTACTAAATCCTCGTGGATTTCAAGCACGATCAAATGTGCTCACGTCATAATTGCCGAATTTTTTTCGTACGCAGTCGTCACAGTTTCCACAGTAACCGAAATCTCGTACGTTTACTATTAAATTTCTAAATTTTCGGTTGTTACAAATCTACCCTCCTTACAATAGGTTTCGTCCTCGAAACCTGTTATGTTTCAAACAAATGTGGGTAGAGTCGTTTCATCTCGTCTTCAGTCTCCCATGTAGCCTCAGATCCTTTTCGGTGCTTCCATTGAACTTTAACTTGTCTGATCATCTTGTTACGTAACTGTTTCTCTTTCGTATCAACAATTGCAACTGGTTCTTCTATGTAATTCAATCTTTCATCAACTTCAATATCATTTAAAGGCACATATGCTACATCATCCGCTAGACATTTTCTCAGATGTGAAACGTGAAATGTTGGATGAATTCCACTCAGTTCATCTGGTAGATCTAATCGGTAAGCTACCTTACCAACCCGTGCCATTATTCGAAAAGGTCCAATAAATCTCGGACTCAACTTTCCTCTTTTCCTAAATCGAATAATTCCTTTCCATGGTGAAACTTTTAGCAGTACCTGATCTCCTACCTCAAACTCTATTGGTCTCCGTCTTTTATCAGCATAGGACTTTTGTCGATCCTGTGCAGCTTTCATTCGCGCTTTAACTAGTTGAAGCTTTTCTGTCAAATCTAACACTGCAGCTTTGCTTCCTACTTCTTTCTGTCCTACTCCTCCCCAACACAGAGGTGTCCTACAACGCCGTCCATACAATGCCTCATATGGTGGCATTCCAATACTAGCATGGTAGCTATTATTGTACGAGAATTCCACCAATGGTAAATGATCATCCCAGCCACCACCAAAATCAATAATACAGGCTCTGAGCATATCTTCTAAGGTTTGGATAGTCCTTTCAGACTGTCCATCGGTCTGAGGATGATACGCAGTGCTAATATTGAGTCTTGTACCCATTGATTCATGAAACCGTTTCCAGAATCTTGAAACGAACCGCGTGTCACGATCTGACACTATAGAAACTGGAACTCCATGTCTCATAATTATTTCTTTCACAAATAGTTCAGACAGTTTCTCCGACGTATAAGTCTCCCGCATAGGCAAGAAATGAGCACTTTTTGTTAACCGGTCTACAATCACCCAAATAGCATCATGACGTTTCGCCGTAAGAGGCAACTTAGTTATAAAATCCATGGTGATGTGTTCCCATTTCCATTCAGGGACTTCTAAAGGTTGCACATAACCATAGGGTTTCTGATGTTCAGCTTTCACTTGTGCACATGTCAAACATTTGTTTACGTACTGCATTACATTAAACTTCATACCTGGCCACCAATAATCCTTTCGAAGGTCTTGATACATTTTCGTTGCACCAGGATGAATAGAGTAGCGTGACTTATGTGCTTCGTCTAGAATCCTTGACCTGATGTCCCCATTTCGTGGAACCCACATTCGACCAAACCGGATCTTAATACCAAACTCATTTTCTTCTAAATTCTTAACTTGACCAAAAATTCTTTCGAACCCAATATTTTCTTCCTTTAGTCCTTCCTTCTGCGCATCTTTAAGTTCATTCAGGAAATCTGGGGTTATTACCAAACTATAAGACTTAACTTGTATAGCGGAGTGTTCTGTTTTACGACTTAGAGCATCAGCCACCACATTGGCTTTTCCTGGGTGATACAAAATCTCACAGTCATAGTCTTTAAGTAACTCAAGCCATCTTCTTTGTCTCATATTCAAGTCTTTCTGTTCAAAGAAGTATTTTAAACTTTTATGATCTGTGTAGATTGTACATTTCACTCCATATAAATAATGCCTCCAAATTTTTAAAGCAAATACCACAGCAGCCAATTCCAAATCATGCGTTGGATAATTAGCTTCATGGGTTTTCAATTGTCTTGAGGCATATGCTATTACCTTTCCCCTTTGCATAAGTACACAACCCAAACCCAGATAAGACGCATCTGAGTACACCACCATGTCTTCATTACCATCCGGCAGTGTTAAAATAGGAGCTTCGGTTAATCTCTTCTTTAGTTCTTCAAAAGCTTGAACCTGAGTTGGACCCCAATCGTACTTTACTTCTTTCCTCGTCAATTTTGTCAACGGTGTAGCAATCCTAGAGAAATCCTGAATAAATCTTCTGTAATAACCTGCTAAACCGAGAAAGCTACGCACTTCCGTTGGTGTTTTCGGAGGATTCCATTTCATTACCGCTTCTACTTTAGCTGGGTCCACCATTATGCCTTCTGGACTAATAACATGACCTAAAAATTGTACTTCCCGTAGCCAAAAGGCACATTTAGAGAATTTAGCATAAAGCTTTTCTCTTCTTAGTATTTCAAGAACTTCCCGGATATGACACGCATGATCACCTTCACTCCTTGAGTATATTAATATATCGTCAATAAACACAATCACTGATCGGTCTAACATAGGTCTGCACACCCGATTCATTAAATCCATAAACGCCGCAGGAGCGTTTGTTAATCCGAAAGACATCACAAGAAACTCATAGTGTCCATAACGTGTGCGAAATGCTGTCTTCGGAATATCTTGTTCTCTCACCTTTAATTGATGATACCCTGATCTGAGATCTATTTTAGAAAACCAACTTGCCCCTTGCAATTGATCAAATAGATCGTCAATTCTTGGTAACGGATACTTATTCTTTATTGTGAGCTTATTCAATTCCCTATAATCAATACACATCCTCATACTTCCGTCCTTTTTCTTTACAAACAACACTGGTGCACCCCAAGGTGACACACTCGGTCGTATAAAACCTTTGTCTAGAAGGTCTTGTAGTTGGGTCATTAATTCTTTCATCTCTGTTGGGGCCAGACGGTACGGTGCCTTGGCGACAGGTTGAGCTCCTGGCACAACATCAATTTGGAATTCGATTTCCCGATCAGGTGGAAGTCCTGGCAAATCCTCAGGAAATACATCAGGAAAGTTACACACCACGGGTACGTCTTCCAATTCTTTTACCTTAATTTCTTTATCAATAACATAAGCCAGATAAGCCCCACACCCTCGCCTCATAAATTCACTTGCCTTAATCATTGAAATGACTTTAGGCACGTTAAACACTTTATCCCCGTAAACCGTTACTGAACTCCCATTAAGAGCTGTTAAGAAAATCATCTTTCGTCGACAAACGATGTTAGCCTCATATTTGGCCAACCAATCCATTCCCAAAACTACATCGAAACCTCCTAACGTAATCAGAAACAACTTAACAGGGAATCTATGACCTTCTATATCAATGTAACAATCATCCTCAATGGCCTCCGTTACTCTAGTAGATTTACCAAGAGCAGTTTCTATGTTAAAGGCATTTTCTATCTTTTTAACATTTGCACACAGTTTATCACAAAAAGTAATAGCCACAAAGCTCATACTTGCACCAGAATCAAATAGCACTGAAGCAGGGATATCATTAATCAAGAATGTACCTGTCACCACATCCGGGTCTTTGGCTGCCTGATCTCTGGTCATAGTAAAGGCACGAGCTTTTGCCTTTTGCTTCTCCCCTCCCTTGCTACTTTCAGGTTTACTGGCTTCAGTAGGTATTGTCTTTGGTTTAAAACAATTCTTGCTCATGTGACCGATCCCACCACAATTGTAACACTTTAGTATGGTTGGACAATTATACGAGAGGTGTCCAGTTTTTCCACAACGGTAGCACAAAGTAGTCCCCAGGCGACATTCTCCCCCATGCTTCCTTCCGCACTTGGTGCACGTTTCAAATTCTTCTACTTTAAGCTTTTTCATGGGGAGTCCCGGTTTACCATTTCTATTTCTTTTGAATCCCGGTGACCACTTTTGCTTCGGTTCTTCCTTTGTTGGTTCAGCTTCCACAACATCATCCCAAACAATGCCGCTGATTTCTACTGCTGATTCAAAAGTCCTAGGAGCATGCGCCTTCACATGTGTTCGGACTTTAGGTGGTAACCCTTCCACATATAGCTTCAATCTGCGTTCCTCCGTATTTACCAAATGAGGAACCAGTCTTGACATTTCATTAAATTTTGACGTATATTGCCGATGGTTCATACGTCCAGCTTTCAAAGTCAGAAATTCCCGTTCGATTTTATCAATTTCATTCTTTGGACAGAAATGTTTTATAACTAATTCCTTCAAGTCCTCCCATTTAAAACCCTCCACATCAGTAGTGGTCTTTGACTGCTTAACAGTGTTCCACCAATGTAGAGCTTCTTCAGTAAATGAGTGAGCTGCAAATTTCACAGCTTGATCTTCCCGGCATTCACTGATAGCAATAACCGCCTCCATAGCCGAAACCCAATGACAGGTGGCCACAGCATCCTTCTTACCATCAAATGAGGGTGGATTGCATCCTTTGAAGGCCTTGTAATCACAACCCTTCCGTTTCTCTGACGTAAAATCACCGTTCTTAGTTCCGGTGATCACAACTTCCTCTTCTTTGGTGCTGTCATTAGCTCCTTCAGACTTGTCTTTCAAAGTATCCTTCAGTATTTTTGTAACCAAAGCTGGTAGCTTATCATCCAAAACTTTACAGACCTCATCAGAAATAGCCTTCACTACGATAGGCTCTAGAGTAAACTCATCTTCATCTTCCGGTCGCTCGTTGTGCTCGTAGTCGTCTTCATTGACGGGTTCTTCATTCTCGATATGCGGTTCTTCAGGTTCCTGTGGTTGCTTCCTTGGTCTACCCCTTTGTCCAGCCATTTAACTATCTACAAGATGCATCAATTGGAGAGTCAGTACAGGTTTAGTTTAGCACGAAATAAGCTTTGTAAATCGTTAATGACGTTGATCAGGTGTTATTAACCATTTACCTAACTCATAGGCTCTAAACGTTTCCCATCACGTCACCCCAAAGTGCATGACTCTAACTATCTTTCTAACCTTACACCTATGTCTTAACTCATACAAAATATTCAGCTCATGGCATCAAACTACCCTTGACTGGCATTCTTATCCTTCAGTCCCATTTTCAGTTTAAGTCTAGTCATTAGGGATGACCAGATCTCTCAAACTATGGCTCTGATACCAACTTGAGAGGCCCCGAACCCCTCAGTTGGCAAAACATCAAACCGATAATACTTAAACCATAATTACATTATCATAGCAGCGGAATGTAGGGTAACAACATAACTATCATAAAGATCTAAACAAACTTTTACACATTAAACATAACCCACTCTTCTAACAGTCATATAGTACAGCCAGTCTATGCCAGGGATAGTCTTCAACGTATGCCATGAGCCTTCCTGGTCTCCTTTCTCAAACTATTCAACCTGATATGCATGTAAAACAAGTCAGCTTTATGCTGGTGAGTTCTAAGTTCATTTCTTAGAAAAATCTTTATTTATTCATGTCATCACATGACACAATTTAAATACATAACATACCTGTTCTCATATCATACTTTCATCACATACATATCATCATAACATACTTACATAACATACATATTATCATAACATCATTCATATAGTGAAGGAACTTCACCGTTAACTGCTGACCCTAAAGTCAAACAGGCTTGTGCAATCACAAGGCTCTTAAACTACCAACCCGCAGCTGGTAACTCATACATGTATAAGATTTCTTTAACACTATCAACGCGCAGCTGATAACTCAAGCATGCCTAAGATTTCTTTAACTGAACTGGCGACACACAGTCGGCAGGCCTATGTTTCCACAGGACTCTTTAACCATCAACCGAAATTGACGGCTCATACCGGTACAAGACTTCTTAACATACATCATAACATGGTTTAAATCATTTAAACCATCATAATCATAAACGGCTCCTTTCACCGTAGTGTTCAAGTTTTGCCCAACCGCAGCCAGCAAAACCTCATTTCCTACTCAACCTCGGTTGAGTCCTTTAAAATCATTTCTTTCTCAACCGCAGTTGAGACTTTAAAACATTCATTATATTTTAGCTGAGATTCTTAAAAATCATTTATTTCTCAATCATCATTGAGGCTTAACATATTCATTACATCTCAGCTGAAATTCTTTAAATAATTTACTTCTCAATCATAGTTGAGATTTAAAACATTCTTTTCTTTAAAACATTCTTTATCTATAAACATTCATTATCTGAAACATATTTCACCTTAAAACATACTTTATCTGATCATAATCAGATTACAATCATTTTCATAAAATAACTTTATAACATGCATATCAGCCCAAAATGATAAAACATTTAAAACAGGGCTATAAGAACTCACCTGATATCTTACGGTAGCAAGATTCCTCGTAAACTGATACTAATGGTGTAACTCTGCATTCGTTTACACTTAATACGTCATTTATGATTTAACCTACTGATTAGATCTTTCTGAACGTTCAATGTCAAAGACATTGTCTTGAAAGTCATCAAATAGTTAATGTTGTTGATTATAATGCTAAAACAGTTCCTGAACAGATTAATGGCTTAGAAATGATAAATCCTTATCATTGATTGCCCAGAAATCATGAAATATCACAACATAGTCTTAGAATAGGTTTAATAACCATGATTAACATACTAATCTGACTGTTATCACAAACATCAGATAATCGTTCCAATAAGTATGTTAATGATTGTGATTAGTTTGGAACACTCAGATTTAACCTTTGCATTTCAAAGATTAACCAAACTAATCATTTACATCATTATAATCAAATGGATTAATCCATTATAATCATAGTTGTGATTTCATGCAAACCGGGCATTACAACGGCTCAAAACAAGGATTTAACCGTTAGAACATCGTGTTCTTCATTTCTAATCAATCCTAGCCATCATCTAGGCAATAATCAACAATCCTAACTATCTTATTACGTTCAAAATCAAGATCTAATCAATCAAAATCAAACTAGAAGGTTAAAATGAACCGTTACCTGTTCTGACGAGTTTCTGCGGGTAAAACTACGATCGGGACTTGAAAATACGATCTGTGGTGCGATTTATGGCTTCAAATGGCTTAGAATTGAAGTTTGGATGATAAGAACTTGATCTTTTTCGTCTGGAAGTCGTTTAGGGTCGAAATGAAGGGTTTTGAAGCTTCTGAAATGTTCTGGTCGAATTAAACCATTTTTTAGCCGACATAGTCCCTGGGCGCATAGCCTGACTCTGGAGGGTTGGGAGTTAGGCTATGCGCCTAGCGTGTTTTTCTTCCAATATTTGATTTAAACTTCGTTTCGCGATTCCGGGAGCATACGAACTCCGTTTTGCGCACGGTTTTCGCCCACGTTCATTATTTTTCACATACTATCAATCCCCAATAACAAAAGTTACTAAATCCTCGTGGATTTCAAGCACGATCAAATGTGCTCACGTCATAATTGCCGAATTTTTTTCGTACGCAGTCGTCACAGTTTCCACAGTAACCGAAATCTCGTACGTTTACTATTAAATTTCTAAATTTTCGGTTGTTACAAGGTGTGGATCGGAGATGAACTCGGAGGAGCCTTTGTTAGGGCTCTAATACCATATGTGATATAGAGTTTTGGTAGAAAAGGTTATTAATACATTGATACAGAACATGCCTTTATATAGGCCTTTACAAGATGGAGCAACAGCATAATTACAGGAGGAGATTAAGGTACAATTAAAGCTATTCATTGACTAAATAATCTTGATCCGAAGTTTAAGCATTTTCCTTAATAACCTCCACAAGTAATTCCACTTCATTAGCAGTTTGTTTCGTCGGTGGAGGAAGGCGTTGGTCCAAAATTTCTGTGCGAGATATGGCATTCATGTCATCTATGGATGTGAGGAGGATGTCTCTTGGATGCTTACCCATTATAACTTCTAGTGTTACTACACCAAAGCTGTAAACATCACACTTCTCATTCACTTCCATAGTGTAACCAAAGCTTCCAGCGAATGAAGTCCAGTTGGATGAGTCCGGCTTTAACAACCTGGCGGTGCCAAAATCAGATACATGAGCAACCCATTCAGAATCAAATAAAACATTGTTGCTTGATAAGTCTCTATGGATGATCGGTTGTGAACAATCATGGTGCATGTATGATAAGGCCTTTGCGATACTTTTAACCGCGGTCACCCTTTTATTCCAATCAAATTCAACAGCTTGTTCCACGTGATTCAGTATGTTCCTTAAGCTCCCTCCTGACAAGAACTCATACACCAAAATCGAATGACACGAATGTGAACAAAATCCATAGAGTTTGACAATGTTTTGCTGGCGTATTTCTGTCAATGCTCGGATCTCGTTTTCAAAACTCTTGAGATTTTGCATCTCACCATCTTCTGTTGCATGGATCTTTTTCACCGCATAAACTTCACTTGACAATTCTGCTTTATAAACTGTTCCATACCCACCAACCCCAACAACATGCCTCGAGTCGAAGTCGTCCAAGGCTTCAATGATTCTCTCATACACCATTTTCCCATCATAACTCCAAATGGTAAATGGTTTTGCTCTTGTCTCTTGTGGCCTAACGTTTTCAAGATTTGGGTTTCTTTTATGGAGACACAAGAATACAACCGCCATAAAAACCACGAGCAGCATGATTCCTAATGCAAGAAGTATGATCAGAATCACAAATGAAACCTTCTTTTTATGACCATGATTTGTTGGTTGCATTGTTGGACAATCTAACCCTGTGTTATTTCCACACAGCCCCTTGTTATGTCCAAGTGCCTCCTTTGGAGCATCTTCAAATGCTCTCATCTTTGGAAGTGGGCCCTCTAGCTGATTGAAAGACACATCAACAGTGGTTAAACTTAACATTTCAGTGAAACTTGAAGGAACAGATCCAGAGAGATTATTGTGAGAGAGGTTCAATGTTTGTAGAACCTTCAAACCCCCAAGCTGTGACGGTATTCTCCCAGTCAGATTATTGTGAGAGAGGTCAAGATAGTCTAAGCTTTTCAATTTGGAAATAGGCACGGGAATAGCTCCCTCAAAGAAGTTGTTGCTTAAGTTCAAGATCCTTAACTTTAAGCATTCTCCTAAAGTTTCATCGATTGAACCGGTAAGAGAATTTTGTGCTAAGTTAAGCTCTTCTAAGTTGTGCAGATTTCCAAGTGATTTGGGAAATCTGCCTGACAACTTATTGTCATCCAAGTACAAGTTCACCAATGAACTTAATCTTTCAAAGCTTGTAGGGATTTCACCAACCAAGTGATTTGATGAAAGATTAAGCCGGACTAAATTTGTCGCTCCTCCTAGCTCTGTAGATATTTTTCCAGACAAATTGCTGGACATCTTTAAGCTAGTTAAACTAGGACACAATTCCCCGTTACTGTACACCTCCACAATTTAAGGCTGACAAAACGGGTCTTAACGGGTTTAACAGGATTAAGACGACGCTGTTAATGTAAATATAAAACATGAAAACGACTAGTTTAACACTTGGTTTGGTGATTTAAGCATGACAATTTTCTATTTTATGTAGTAAAAAAAATAAAATAATGATGTCTAGTGTTCGGCCGGAAGTTCGTTTAGTTAATAAATGAACGAACACGAACATAAAATTTGTGTTTGTTTAATTAAATGAACGAACATGAACACACATAGTGTTCGTTTATTTATGTTTATGAATTGTTCGGTTATGTTCGTTTATTTGTGTTCGTTAACTATGTAATGTATTGTTAGTATATGTTTGGTTAACTATCTAATTACGAATGATATGTATTTACATGTAATAGACTTGTCGTTTGTGTTCGTTTTTCTTGTTTAATTGTGTTCGTTTATGTTTGTTCAATTATGTTAATGTTCGTTTATGATTGTTCAGTTGTGTTAAATAGTGTTCATTTATGTTTGTTTGTTAATTTTGGTTCGTTTATGTTCACGAACAGTTCATTTAATATATTAATGAACGAACACATGCGAACATGAACATATTCATTTTCTTAATAAATGAACATGAACACAAAATTCATGTTCGTTAATGTGTTCGTGTTTAGAACCAAAACTGGGTTAAAGAAAAACGATTTGCCCGCCTCTAACATATAACTCTGCAACCATTTGCTCATATACAGCTCATCCATAACACATCAAACTAACACAATAAGCATTAACTACAACACTTAATAATAATCATCAAGATAATAGAATAAAAATATTCATATTGCCTTTTAACTGAAAATAACTTAAAAATCTTTATTGCGTTTATGTGACACCCCAAATCTCAAAACATGTCATTTTAATCAAATTTGCGGAATTACAAAAAAAAAATGGTCCCAGTTTTTTAAAACATTTAACGTTAACGAAGTTAATTTAAAACTTGTTGGTCCAAAGTATAAGGATATCATATCCTATTCATATGAAATTTACAAAACTATAGTTAAGATGTCATAAACAAACATTTCCAACAAGTTTGACAAAGATTGGTTCGATATCCCAAAATCCGTGCTCGATCATACGTTCGTAGCCGACCTATTTCTGACCTGAAAACACCAAATTTAATCAAGTGTTAGTTCATAAGAACTAAGTGAGTTAACCCCATCAACCCCCGAAAGAAATTCCATCAATTGGAAAAAATTTTACATAGGCCGTAAGCTATGGTCTCAGGGCCGTAGCTTACGGTCCTGCCCAAATTTTGACCATAAGCAACGGTCTAAAGGGCGTAAAACAGAGGCTTTCCAGGGGTAGGCCGTAACCTACGGCCTTATGACCATAAGCTACGGTCTTGACCTGCAGAACACCCATTTTTAATGCAGTTTTTGGTCAAATGCCTTGTAACTCACATTTTACCATCTACATCAAAACTAAGGCATTCCTCATACATTTATATGCATATTTTCAACATAATTTCGTACCAACATATAGCATATAACTATATACAAAGTTTAAGCAAATTTTTATTTGTTAACGGGTCAAACTCATTCATTTCATTTACTTAACCATTTAACCCACCCTTTCGTGGATTACCCCCAATGCCACACCAATGTGGACTTACATGACAAACTCCAACGCCATTTCAATATGGTCTTACATGACAAACACCAATGCCATTTCTTTATGGACTTACATGACAAACACCAAAGCCATTTATTTATGGACTTACATGACAAACACCATTTTATATAGATTTCCATCTTACTAGTGCCAATTTTTGTTTTTAACATATCATGACACATAATTTCCATTCAACATTCAATTGATCACCATTACTACAAGTTAATCACAAGTAGTTATACCAATCATAATCACATAACACACAAACACTAATATGTCTTATGGTTGCATATTAGTGAGTAGTTAACTCACCTTGGCCCTTAGTAGTAATCGGGTCAATTATTTCCTTCCCGGGTCTTTGATTAGCAACTTCACCTAGATCATATAATTTCACATAAGCATACAATCTAGTAGCTAATCACCTAATTCATCAACTTGCATTCAGTTTGACTCATTTATTAACAAAATTATCATATTAACTTTAAAGTCATTGCTTTAAATCAAACTTCTCATTCATTTATCAATTTGACCAAAAATTACATATTTGGCATTTCATCAAACACTTGTGTGCAGGAATTTATCCACACACCAAAAATCCATTTTCAAACTTACCAAATCCCAATTTTGTTTCAAAATCAATCATTGCATCAAAACCCATTTGAAATAAGAATTTATTCATCAAACTTATATTTCATTTATCATTCAAAGTATATATGAACTATCACTAGTTCATCTAAGCATTCAATACTCCATGTCTATCAAAACCCATCTTACAAACTTGTAATCATATGCAAATGAATATGTTTTCAGTTAGTTTACTTGATTCTAAGCAACCTAATGACATAGAACAAGTAATTACTAACAAATTTTTGGGTTTTACTCTAACCCAACCCACACTTATGGAAACCCAAGAAAATACAACCAAAATCATCAAAGAAACTTACCAACATGTACTACAACATGTGTAGAACACTAATTTAAGATTGCATTGAAGATCAAAGCTTCCAAGGTGGGTCAATTTTGCTCCAAATCAGATTTTTTTCTTCTTGGGTTTTTGCTCCTTCACGTTGCCAGAGAAAAGAAGAAGAAAAGAGTTGGGGATTTTGACTTTGGTCAATTCCCCTCTTTTTTATTAAGTTAAGTTTAACTCTTTGTCAATTTACCCTCCTCAACTTGTATTTTACTTTAAATCAACATTTCTTGTTTACTAGAAGTTAGTATTTAACAAGTTGACTTAAAATTTCAATTTAAACATAACCATTACAATAATACAAGTACTTAATCGAATTCGGGTCGTTACGGTTTATGATACAAATATACAATAGAATGTCATGGCTCGATTCCCAATTTATAAAACTACAACTTCATACCACTAACTTAATTAGTAAGTTATAATCCAATCACAAAACCTGAATCCTATAAGCCGACATGCTTAGTAGGAGATAAGGTCCATACCAGCTTACATGGCATGCCCTATGCCAACATGCATAAGTTTTGGAAATTCACATGAGCCAACGTTTACCCTCTAATTAATATACTAAATTAGAGAGGCTTAGACATCAACTAACAGGGCCGTCTATGAGAAATTAGGTGCCCTGTGCGAATGTTAAAAATGGGCCCTATGTGTGCGCGCGCACACAAATTGACGATAATTAAAACAACAGTAAAAACAATATAAACAATATTGTTTTAGCAAAATGATGCATTTCAATGTTTCAAATAACTAAATAAAACGTGACGTTAATCTAGCATTTTTGATGCAAACTTGTTGATTAAATCTTCATAATCCACATTGTCTAGTATCTCATTATCAATATTATCATTCAGTGACGGAGCTTGAAAAAAAGCTCGGAGGGAGCCGAATGATTTTTAGGAAGAAAACGGAGGGAACCGAAGGATTTTCCGACGAAATACTATTATATTGACCCTTTTGAGCGAAAAAACCGGGGATGTTGGGGCACCCCCGGGCCCCAACGATCCTCTGTCTCTGGTATCATTGTCAATCCATTAAGTCTTTTTTGAGACATTGTTGATCGTAAGTATCACTTCAACAACTTCAATTTTGAAAAACTTCTTTCTGCAGATGCTACAGTTAATGGAATAGTCAACAAGATTCTATATGCAATTGATGTATTTGAAAAACAATCGACTTGCTTCAAATATTTTAAATATAATAAAAAATTAAATTGTTATATGTGTTCGTTGTAAAATAAATTAAAATATATATAATATATACAATTTTTTAAAATATTTAGGGCCCCCTAAAAAATTGGGCCCTGTGCGGTCGCACCTCCCGCACTTACTCTAAGACCCCATTGTCAACTAAGGTGATGTTTATTTTTTTCATAGGTAAAACATCTGTAGAAGAATAACTGGACTAAACATCTGTTAACTGAGTGTTTGTTTCTTTTGTCCGCATACCAACCAACAGCCCCAAACATAAACCCAAACGTTACGAAAAGAAACAACAAATTAAAATATTAGAAAATGATAATATGTTAATTGAAAAAAAATATATAATAATGAATTATATTAGATAATTAAATCAAAGAAAAAAGTTATTTTAATAAATATTTTTCTAATCACCTTTTTTTAGTACATATTTTTTCAAATAATATTCTTTTTAATGGAAAACTAAAAAATATGTTTAGAAACAACACACACAATAAATATACTAACAATAAAGTTGAAAATATTATATTTAATTAAATGAACTAAAATTAAGAAAACATTAATTAAATATAGTAATATAAGTGATTGGTTAAAAACATGTTTCAATAAATTAAGTGTAATTAATGTAATAGACTATATGGTGAAAATATAACTTTGTAAAGAGAATAACCCTTCTATATATTAAGGAGTTAAAACAAAGAGTCAAAAGACACGTTTGTTGTAGTTTAACCTTTTATGTTGTCTATCATCCGCTTAAACAAGTTTTATATTATATTAAACTAGTCTATTACCCGTGTGAACACACGGATTAAATATAAAATATTAAACAATCTATCTATTCTAATAAACAAAAATCTTCATTTGCCATTTGTCATATTATAAAGCTATAATATCACTTGTCAATTTTTTATGCACTCATTTAATTATCTCTTACTAAATACATATACTAAATGAATTATATTATCTATCTTATTAAGATATAGGTAACGTTTGTGTGCATTTTTTCCCACATACCATACTGATTAACTTGAATCACAGTTGGCCAATAGCTTTGGAGCTCAATAAACTTAATTATGTTACAAATTTTTGCAAAAGAATTCAAAATCATGACTTCTTGTGAACATGCTTCACGAGTTCACAGACTCATAGCTACGACTCATAAATTAAATTAAATTACGTCTTACTATCTTATTAAGGATTAAATTCACATCATATAAAATTTAATTTCACAATTTCTGTATAATATTAAAAATATTATAGGTAACATTGTATGAAATGCCCTATGCCGAATCATTTTTGTCGGATTCTTTTTAAAGAACAATGAAGATAAAATCAATTGTTAATGAAGTTTAGATTAATTATCATATTTATTTTTTAAAGACAAAAATGAGAAGAGAGAGACGGAAAAAAAAGAAAGAAAATACGAGAGCAATTGTTGATTAATAGTTAGTGTTTTTCTTAGTTAAAAATAAACAAAAACAAAAAAGCAAAAAAACAAAAATGTGACTTTTATCATCATTTACATATTTTTTTTTGCTTATACTTATTTTTTTAAATTGACATTTATGAAAAAATATATTTATAAACTTTTGAAAATATATGTTATAATAAAATGATTCGATTTAAATATATAAAAACTATTTTTAAATTTGCGAAATAAAAATAACTAGTAAGAGCGACCCGCGCTTCGCAGCGGGCCGTAGGTTGATTTTTTAATGATAAACCTTAAGAGATCATATTCGACCATGTGATATATACGTGTCGATTAGATTAGATGTGGCTCAAAACCAATAGACCTTTTTTTGCGATCTTATCAATCCGAGTATCACGCCTGCTTGTTTTCTACCGTGTTGTAGAAATGAGAGCCGGACACCAGGAACTACAAAAGAACCTAACACAAAACATCAATTGAATCATTGATGTGCTACCTAAATAAGATTGTGTATAACGTAATGTATGATACGCAAAGGTGAAATAAAAAAAAATTAAAAAACATATAGAAGACACAAAGAAACCTTCATACAGATTGAAGATGCAACAACAAAAGATATTAAATGTAAATATAAGCCCAAAAACCTATTGTTTTGACCATTAGCCAACACAAATCGTAACCCCTTTTCATAACCATACCTGCTCTCTAAACCAACCCAAACCATTATCCCTTTTTGTACTCGTGTTCTACGTTAAAATAATTTATAAAAGGAAAACAACCAAGCTTTTGTTGCAGAAATTGGTGCATCACTACTTTGATATAAAAATGGATAACTTTTCATCACAATCAGATACATATCTTTGAACCTATCAATTTCAAAAAACAACACAAACTATCCAGAAAATTAAACAACGATTGACAACTTTAATTGTTAAAATTACTACTATGATATAAAAATGGATAAGTTTTCATCACAATCAGATACATATCTTTGAACCTATTGATTTCAATAAACAACACAAACTATCCAAAAAAATTGAACAACGATTGAGAATTTTAATTGTTAAAATTCAACCTTGTGCTCCATATCCTTCTCATTAATTTTGGTTGATTTTTATGTGAAAATGAAATCAAAATGAAAATTAAAATGTTAAATAACTTAACTCATCAAACAAAAATCAATAGTTAACCCTCATGCTAACTTAAGGTTCAATAAAAGACACCCACCTTCATGACCACAAAAACCGTAGTCTTCACAAAGAATCACAAATTTTGGGCGAAATTGGAACTGGAATTAACTTTTAAATTGAATGAGCCACTGGCAGATGTAGCCATGACAGATACATACAAATAAAAAAAAAATAGAAAAGGAGTTACAAAATTAGATATGTAACTTGGAATTAAAATGAGGTTGGGGAGTCTGTCAAGTTGCATCTAGAATAGAGATAATACACACCTAAACGAATTCATGAACCTTGGCTTTGTGACTTTATGATGGAGTAACAAAAGCAAAGGCTGCCTTGAAAGACTGTAAGTTGTGATTTAGCAGGTGCTTACATCAATGTGGGAAGACCTAAGAACACAAATAACAGAGTTGGCCAACATATTATTTATTAGGGGCATGTAATATGTGAAAAGAGGGGACCAATTTTATGGAATTTAATAGCTGATGCAGTGGAACTGCTTGTCTTTTTTCTATATATAAATATTAATATGCTTTGAGCATAGTCCTATAATAACTATTGCACTTACTTGGCACTTGTGACAGTTTGTTTATTAGAAGATAGTATTTAATCGGCGTTTTGTTTGATGCCTACATCCAGCTCTTGGTTTCCTTTTTGGAGCATGTCTTGAATGGTCAAATTGTTTCACAATTGATGCTCTGTTACCTGCAACATTCCTGAATGTTCACCATAATTTTGGTAGTTATGAACATGTGCATTTCAGTAGTTGTTAATTGGGGATATGTGTCATACTCAATGACAGAGGGATAATAATTCAATCGTTTTGTCCAGCTAGTCAAAGAGTTTCCCAAACATGAAATGCAATATTTTTATGTATGACCAAATCCTTCTTTGTAGTATTCTCTCATTAGTCATTACCTATAAATTAACCGTAAGACCAAAAAAAAAAAGAAAAAAGAATAAGAAACACATATAAATAAACATGCATACAACAACAATAAACAACATAAAGTAATAAACTAACTGAGAGGGAGACGGATAAAATTGAAAGTCAATAAAAAATAATAGCATGTCAACATAAGTAATATAGGTAGAAACATTAAAAACAAAGAGGGATTCAAAACACCCACAGACAATGTAAATGAGTAACTCCATGTAACTTAGATGAAGCAAATCAAAATTATGACAAAGAAACCTGCAAAATATACTTCATAATTTCATGAAATAACATGTGATAACGTGAAAGGAATAATAAAACTCTTTAAATCATTTCAAAGAATTAACAGCTTGATGAAAACAAAAATAAAGTATTTTATAAGATGTCCTGCAACCTCAATTGGCTAATGACTTAAATCCACAATTGATCAAATCAACTCTTTGATGTCTTCATATAAACCGAAAACCAATAAAGAGATTTCATAAATATAATACTTAACTGCCTCAGCCCTCAAGGTTCCTCATTTTCTTAATCCAAATTAATGCTAATTAAAGAAATCACATGAGACTCTTGCGAAAAGTGTAAATAAAGCATATAACATCATAAAGATAATGTGACAAAATTTTTAAGGCAAATACCACTATGGTTGAATCAAGATCACATGTTTTTTAAGTAAGCATCATGTGGTTTCATCTGGCATGCAGATATATGAAATCACACTGCCTCATTGGATCAAAATAGTTCACAATCTAAAGTAGGATGCATCAAAAAATAGATATAACATCATTCACACACTCGATTTAGAACCAACACCATAGCCTGGCTTCACATTCGGCATAAATTTTTAAAAGACTTCTCTTGCGTATTATGTAAAAATAAATAAATAAAATTTTAAAAAATAAAAAAAAATTATAATGTGCGCCGTATAGTGTAATGATTTAGATATGAACATAAATAAATGGTAAATCAAATCCAAGTTCTATAACCCAAATATATCAATATATTGAAATAAAAAGGAAATTCTGTTCTTACCGAACACACTTGCATCAAAACCCTAATCACAAATATCAAAATAAGACCTCATAAGCAACAAAAAGAATGAACATAGAATCATTCAAAAAGAAAGAAAGAATCACCTTAAAATAACGATCGTGAAAGATAAACTGATCGATAATCGAAGTAGAGATTGATATTCATATGTTCGATTTCACGTCAAGTCACCTTATACGGGCGGAAGACGGTAGACGTTACTGACGTCAACCTCCAACCTTGAAAATCAAGATGACACAAAGACAGAGGTTACCAGGTAAGATAAACCTACAAATGAATAGAAGATGTAGTCATCTGATAAGAAACATAAACGATTTGATGAACAAAGATACACGAAGAAGAACAAAATCAAACCTTAATCGACACCGACGTAAGTGACGCGGGAGGAAGAAGGAGGAGGAAAGCTGTATAAATGGATATGAAATGCTGAAGAAGAGAGAATAAAGGGTAAAAAAAGTGAAGATTTTAGTACCGTATGCAATGAGAATTGTACAAAATGAATAGTACATTTCCTCTCACACCAAAAACTTCTTTTTTAACATATATATAATATCATTTGTTATTATTATTATAATTACTTAATAAGATAGATAATATAATTCATTTAGTATGAGAGATAATATTATGTATTTAGTAAGAGATAATTAAATGAGTGCATAAAAAACTGACAAGTGGCATTATAGTCTTATAATATGAAGAATTTTGTTTATTAGAATAGATAGATATGGGGTTCCTTCTGGGGTGGGCTGGGGCATACGCCCCAGAGCGTCAAATCCGAGGGATGGTTGAAATCACGTCTTGGGTGTCGTTGTACCAAGCTGTTCAGAAAAAATATTATATTAAATAAAATATTATAAAATATTAATTAATTTGATGCATCAAAGGGCCTCTAGCCTAGTGATAGCCCCTTGACTTCTCTTATGAGAGGTCTTGAGTTGGAGTCAACTAAAACAAATATTGCTCTAGGTTGAGCCAGTGTGTTTTTCTAGTTGTAGGTTTCCTCCTGAACGGGTGGGTCAGATCACCACGCTCTGTTATTCGAACGGATATGTGATCTATTTGTTAGGGTGATCATGATGATTTGGCGTTCGTTGTTAAAAAAAATTAATTTGATGCGAAAAGAGAGGAAAGATGTGTTAATTAGAGAATTCGAAGCGTTTCCGACTGACGTGCACACGGCTGCAATTATTATTTTATATTTAAAATAAATTAAAGGAAATAAATTAATAGAAATCAATTCATTAAATATTTGGTTTCGCACGAATTGACCCGGGTTAAATACAACCCCGCGCTGTCCCTACGCCAACGTAGTATTACTTTTTCAAATTGGGGAAAACCCACAACGTTCCTTTTATTCTTAACACACCACAACTTGCACAACCTTGATCGTCGATTTGAGTTTTGATTTTGATCTTCCTCCTCGCACACCAGACTTGGATTTGAAGAAGTTGCACAAGAACACGAAGCTTCGTAACGTTGAACATTGATCCAGGGTTTTTTGTTTCTTCCAAATATTGTTTTTCTTCTTTCGTGACAGGGAATGTTGCTGATTACTGCTCGAGATCAATTCTCTATGCCCTTATCAGGAAATTTTACTCCGTCTTTGGTTTTGATGGCTTTCGTCCGCAATTTTGCAATTAGGGTTTTGTATCTCTTCGTTCTAAGTGTTTACTTAAATTTCTTCTCATTGCAACTAGGGTTTTGTATCTTTACTTTCAACGCGTTTTTGTCAGTCATACCTAGAAATTGATGTCGTAACTTTATGTGAAGAAAGACAACCTGAAAAACAGATGTCCTGACTAATTGACTTTTGATCTACTCTTCTTTGCTATTCAGGTGAAACCTAAATCAGTTCTTTTGCTATTATATATCACATGTGCATGCATATATTATGATTTTGTTAGGTTTGTTGGTGTCAAATTGTTTGGTCTGGTCTTCATGCTCACAATTCTCAGTTTTTTTTTGTTTGTTTAAATTTCCTTTTAAATGTCATTCAGGTTTAACCTTGATCCCTGTTCAACAATTGCTGATGGATTGAAATCTGATCCACTCTCTTTGCTATTCAGGTATTAGTGCTCTATATATTATATATCACATTTGCATGCGTATATTGCATTTTTTGTTTGGTTTGTTGGTGTCAAATTCTTCGGTCTGTTCTTCATGCTCGCCAATTTCTGGTTTTTTTTTAGGTTCATCATTTTCTTATGGATTGGGTTTCCACTTTTCCTTTATGTGTCCCTAATGGTTTTAGGTTCAGAAAGTGCTTAATGAGTTGTTGCTGCAGAATCAAGATACACATCATCTCTAAGTTATCTTCTGAAACTCTTGCTAAAGCAGATATTGTTGCCGAAGACTATCCAAGATCACCCTCATCCTGCCCTGTAAATGATTATTGGTGAGTTTATATTTCTCCTTTAGTCCCCTTTTTTTGCTAGCCCATTTTGTTAATTTTATGTTTTGGAGTGAAGACCATGCAATAGAACAAGTTAAATTGAAAGGCATCTACAGTATAATTCAAACTTGATGGTACATGCATGATGCATGTTTGGAACAAGTTAGCACTTACATTCGTTTATGTTCCTTCACATAAATCTTATTCACATAATTTTAACATTGACAGTGAATGTTGCTGATTACTGCAGGAGATCAACGCTCTATGCCCTAATCAGGAAAGTTTATTCCGTCTTTTATTTTGATGACTTATTTCCCTGATTTCATTCACATTTTTTTCAATTAGGGTTTTGTATTCCGCTGTGCTACGTGTTTAATTAAATTAACTTCTCGATGCAATCAGGGTTTTGTATTTTTTACGTTCAACGCATTTTTGTCACGTCAACCTAGAAATTAATGTCGTAAATTTATGCGAAGCGAAATTCTGACAAGATTATCATCTTAGGGGTAATGTCTTCATTCTTTAAATGGTTATGTTTTCCTATCTTGGTTGCTAACAATTATTTGATTTGTGGGAAAGATCTTTGCCACTTTACTTTGAATGAGTCAAGGGCAACGAAAGCCAAACGAGAAGATACGTGATTTGAGGTAACATTCTTTAATCCTAAGACTCCTTTACTTCACTTTTTATTTGCCAATGATGTTATCTTATTTGTGAATGGGAAGATTTTTTATCCTAAAATGCTTTTACACCACTCTTTTAGAGTATTTGTTTTCTATAACATAGCTGCTATTTGCCTAATCTGTTAGCTTTTGTGGAAGCAAAAGCGTGACATCAATACATCATTACTATCAGGAGGTATTATCTTCAATTCTAAAATTGTTTTTTGCTGTTTTGGTTGCCAATAAATGCATAATTTTTGACAGGAAGATATTACTTGACTTCTATGTAAGCATGAGGAAACGAAAGCCAAACGAGCAACTTCTTTTATAGTTTATTGAGGTGAATTCTTCAATTCAAAAATGCTTATACTTTGCTCTTTTAGTTGTCAAGTTTTATATGTTTTCTCGGAGGTAGCTGCTCGTTGACTTTAATGCGAACTTGGGGATGCAACATTTTGACCAGATTCCTATTTAGGCGAGTAGGAGGCGATATCTTCAATCTTAAAACGGTTATGTTTTACCATCTTTACTGCCAATAATTGTTTGCTTTGTGGCAGGGAGCTTTGTTACTTGACTTTTATGTGAGCTTGAGAAAGTGAAAGCCAAAAGAGGAGATACACCGAGTTTACATTCCTTAATTTGTTGTGATCCTTTCGCTTCACATATTTAAGTGTATAACTATAAATATAATTTGTTTCTTGGACAGGGCTGTTACTCGACTTTTATAGTGATCCCGAGAAGGCAAAACGTGACAAGATTACTATCTTAGAGGTAGTATCTTCAATCCTAAAATGGTTATCTTTAACACTTGTGGTTGCTGGTAATTATTTTTCTATATCAGGTAGCTTCAACTTTGACTTTTATATGAGCTCGTGTCGTGGAAGCGAAAACCAAATGAGGAAATTCTTATTTTGAGGTAAATTTCTTCAAGCCTAAAATGCTTTTACATGAATCTTTTAGTTGTCTAATATTATTTTTTTCAGGGACGGAGCTGCTGCTTAACTTTTATGAAACTCCAGGAAGCAAAAGTGCGTGAGATTAATGTATTGAGGTCACATCTTCAATCAGAAAATGGTTATGTTTTACTGTTTTGGTTGCGAGTAATATTTATTTGTTTTGAGAACTGCTATTTAACTTTTATGTGATCTCGGGGAAGCGAATGCCAAAAAAGGAGCTACTTATGTTGAGGTAAAATTTTTTAACACTTGGATGCTTTTACTTCACTGATTGGTCGCTAAATAAGTATTTGTTTTATTTAACATAGCTGCTACTTGACATTTATGTGAGCTTGAGGAAACACATGCGTGACAGGATGATTATCTTCATGTAATATCCTCAATTCTAAAATGGTAATGTTGTATAGTTTTGGCTGCCAATATCTATTTATTTAATGGCAGAGATATATAGTTTTGTTAAAATAGGCCGTAGGCGGCGATTAATCAGGGACTAATGGGTAGATGTTAGGAATTGATTTAATTTCTAAAAATCAGGTTGGAAAATCAGTAGTTAGTCGTAATCGGTTAAAGTTGGGAAATTAAGAGGTTACCTGACCAAAATCTTACAACCTCCGATCTTAATTTGCAGCCTTAAATAGTTAAATCTACAACAATGACAACATTGACAGAAAGACTCACCTTGGGATCTTCAATCTCCACCAACAAGAACGAAAACAGACCTTCGTTCTACTGTTTTTTGCACGAGAACGGTGGCTGCCTTAGCTGTGGGGTTGCACTTGTTGTGACGAGACTGTACTAGGTGATGGTGGTTGACTTTGGATGGAATGGGGAGACCTCAGGCGGTGGTGTTGTCGGGTGGTGCGTCAAAGTTAAATGTAATTGTGTTGTAACAAAATGGTAACAATCTTTGTATTATTATATATCTTATAATGTGAGAATACAAGAGAATATATAGGCTTAGATCTAGAAGATGTAAAGCCTTTAGGAAGACAAACAGACTCAACATTAATACATAATTTATGATAATTATGGACTATTTAATATGATAATTATGAACTATTTAATATGACTAATTATGATAATTATGAACTATTTAATATGACTAATATTCCCCCGCAAGCTAAGGTCGGGGAGCGACCTGTAGCTTGGACCGTAAAAGCAGAAATCGTTGTGAAGGCAGCGGTTTTGTGAAGATATCAGCAATCTGATCCGAAGTAGAAATAAACTGGACATTAAGTTTCTTCCGAGCAACCTTCTCATGAACAAAGTGAAAATCAACTTCTACATGCTTTGTTCTAGCATGAAACACCGGATTAGCTGACAAGTATGTAGCACCTAGGTTATCACACCATAGTGTAGGAGCAGTATTCATTGGAACACACAATTCTCGTAACAAAGTTTCTAACCAAGTGAGTTCCGCAACAGTGTCCGCTAGAGCCTTGTACTCAGATTCTGTAGATGATCGAGATACAGTCTTTTGTTTGCGAGCAGCCCAAGAAATGAGATTATTGCCAAGATAGATAGCAAATCCCCCGGTGGATCGACGATCATCCGGACACCCAGCCCAGTCTGCGTCTGAGAACGCTTGCAGATAAGCATCCGTGTAAGCCTGAAGGTGTGAACCCGAGTTATGATGAAGCCAAAGTCCATAATCAGAAGTGCCCTGAAGATAGCGTAGGATGCGTTTAACGGCAGACCAATGATTTTGAGTAGGAGAGTGCATAAACTGACACACTTTGTTGACAGCAAAGGCTAGGTCAGGTCTTGAGAGTGTAACATACTGAAGAGCGCCAACAATCTGACGATACTTAACCGGGTTATCAAAAAGTGGACTGTCACCAATGGCCAAATTAGCAGTAGTATGTAGGGGAGACGAAACTGGCTTGGCCTCGGATAAACCGGCCTTGCGAAGCAGATCCAAAATATACCTTTTGGGATAATCTCAATGCCAAGAAAGTAAGATAAATGACCCATGTCTTGAATGGCAAACGTAGTGCTTAGGTTGTGAACAACACGATCAATGGCCCGGGGATCATTGCCAGTAAGAATAATATCATCAACATAAACTAGCATATACAGAAGCGTGCGATGTGCTGAGTAAATGAAAAGAGATGGATCTGTTTTTGAACCCTTAAAACCGAGAGCAATCAAGGCCATGGAGAGACGATTAAACCATGCTCTGGGAGCTTGTTTGAGCCCGTAGAGTGACTTATGTAGGAGACACACGTGATCCGGTTTCTGTGGGTCAACGAAACCTGGTGGTTGGCTGAGATAAACCGTCTCTGTAAGATCCCCGTGCAAGAAGGCATTTTGAACATCTAATTGCCGAAGGGACCAGCCCCTTGTAATTGCAAGTGACAAAACAACCCGAATTGTTGTAGACTTAACAACCGGACTAAACGTATCATTATAGTCAATGCCCGGTTGTTGATGGAACCCCTTTGCAACGAGACGCGCTTTGTAACGCGTGACAGTCCCGTGTTGATCCTTTTTAATTTTATAGACCCATTTACAATCAACAATATTGGTGCCTGGGACTCGAGGAACCAAAGACCATGTGCCATTTCTCATAAGAGCAGAGTACTCATCAGCCATAGCAGCTTGCCAACGAGGATTCCTGTTAGCAATGGTAAAAGAAGTTGGTTCGCTATCCGAGGAAGAGGTGTGAAAAGAAGATGGAGTATAACGCTCGGGCTGTTTAGGATTGGGACGAAGATTTGATGGACGGGGACGAAATGGTGGAGGTGGAGGTGGTGGTTGTGATGGTGGAGTTTGAGAGGAGGTGGAGGGGTTAGTAGAGGCTGATGTGGAAGGGGTGGTTGGAGAGTCTGGTGGTGTGGGTGGGGTTGAGGTTGGAGTTGGGTCAATGTGGAGATTAGGAGAGAGTGGTGAAGTTTGGACTGAAGAAGATGGAGGGTGATTTGTGGGAATAGGGTAAGAGGAGAAATATGGTGGAGTAGGTGCTGGTGGAAATTGTGTTTGGCAGACAGCAAATGGAAAGGCAGATTCGTTAAAGCGAACATGCCTGGCAACGTACATCCGACCAGAAGTGGGATCAAAACACCGATACCCATGGTGTGCGGTGCTGTAACCTAGAAAAACACAAGGAAGGGATCTAAAATCCATCTTATGTTTGTTGTAGGCTCGTAGATGAGGGAAACACTGACATCCGAAAACCCGTAGGAATGAGTAATCAGGTTTGCGATGAAAGATGTGTTCGAAGGGTGAAAGACTGTCATTGATGCGAGAGGGCATACGGTTAATTAAATATACCGTAGTGTCAAATGCAAAATGCCAGAAACGTTGTGGAACTTTAGATTGAGCGAGTAAGGTAAGACCGGTTTCAACCACGTGTCGATGTCGACGTTCGACAAGACCATTTTGTTCACTCGTGTGTGGACACGAGAGTCGATGGACTATGCCAAGAGAAGTGAAAAATGGCGACAGCTTACGAAATTCGCCTCCCCAATCAGTCTGTACAGATTTTAACTTTGTGTTGAATTGGCGTTCAACCATGAGTAAGAAATGCTTGAACATATCAAAGACATCTGATTTTCGTTTAAGAGGAAAGAACCACATAAATTTAGAATAATGATCAACACACAATAAAAAATAAGAGTGATCATCACAAGAAGAAACAGGGGCTGGACCCCATACATCACACACAATTAAATCCAAAATATGAGAACTTTTATAATCAGACAAAGGTAAATGTAGCTTGGAGGATTTTCCAATAAGACAAGAAGCACAAACAGAACCAAACTTTTTATTAAAAACAGGTAAGCAAAATTTAGAGATCATTGACTGTAAAAGCTGCGAGTGTGGATGACCAAGTCGTTGATGCCATGTGTGTGGTGAAGCATGGACGGATGAGAAAGCAACTTTGGAAACTGGTTTAACTTGAGGAAGAGTAATGGAGTAGAGCCCATCATTGCTTGGACCCGTGAGGAGGGTAGTGCGTGTAAATTTGTCCTTCACAACAAAAAAAGTAGAGTGAAATTCAAAGAACACATCATTATCATGACAGAATTTTTGAACAGAAAGAAGGTTCCTTTTTATTTGAGGAACATGAAGAATATCAGTTAAGGAAAAGGTTTTATTAGGAGAAAAGAAATGTTTTGAACCAATGTGAAGAATTGGAAGAGCAGTACCATTACCAACATGAAGGTTATCCTCACCATAATAGGGTTCAGCATACTCAAACCCCGAGAGATCTGGAGCAGCATGATTTGTGGATCCTGTGTCAGGAAGCCAAGATGAAGATGATGCCTGAGACCGAGAATCAGCATAGTTGGCAGACGGTTGGCGTCCCCTAATAGTAGCAGGATCCCGGTTTGGGCATTGTGAGGGGATGTGACCAATACCACATCTGTTGCAGGTGCCAAAAACAGTGTTTTGTGTTGAAGCCCATGAGAATTGACTCCTGTTTGAACTGCCGGTGTTGCGAGTGTTAGAGGATCCGCGACCCCGACGATTGTTGAAGTTATGGCCGCGACCCATACCGCCCCGGTTGGTGTAAAAAGCTTGAGTTGTGGCTGCTTTTGTAGGCTGATTGTGAAGACCAAGTTGTCCCAGAAGCTGCTGAATGTCCTGAACAGTGGCTGGTTGGGAAGAGGCAGAAATCACAGCCCCATTCAAAGGCGAGTTAGAGGCTGCCATAAATGCTTGAGTGGTGGGGACAGTTGGCAGAGACTTCCTGATCATGTAATCATGATCTGCCAAGAGACCATGCAGTTCGGTAAAGGCTGTGGGATGTTGTCGGGACAGAATAGTTGATTTGAGACTGTTGTATTCGTCTCGAAGTCCTGCAACAACAACCATAACAATGTCTTTGTCTTTCATAGGCTCCCCAATATTTGCTAGGGCAGTAGCATACTCTTGGGCACGGGTCAGATAAGCCGAGGCTGTTTCATCAGCTTTCATCTCAATCCTCAACAGTTGACCTTTGAGTGTGTATTCACGAGATGCAGTGTGGGGGGCATAAGCACGTTCTAATGATAACCAGAGATCGCGAGATGTAGAGTTGCCTGGAACATGCTGAAAAGAGGCTTCAGATATTGTAGATAGGATCAACATACGAACATGAGCATCATTCGACAGCCATGTGGTAAAATTAGGATTCGGTTGTGATGGTGGAACATCATCCTTGTCAGAAGTGCCAACAGCAGGGATGGTTGCAGGTGGACATGGTATTGTACCGTCAATGTAGCCAAAAAGATTGTTGGTGATCAGGAAAGGTTCAAGCATGGCTTTCCAGTAGCCATAGTTTGTGGGAGAAAGCTTGAATCCAAACTTGTGAGAGTTGTGGGTTGTTTTGTCAACCTGAGAAAATGAAGGAAGGAGAGCCATGTGAGTCTGAGAAGAGCCGGTCGTAGATGACGACTGAGAAATTCCCGATCGTGGATGACGGCGAGGATGACAATCGGACGGTATAACCGGCTCTGATACCAAGTTAAATGTAATTGTGTTGTAACAAAATGGTAACAATCTTTGTATTATTATATATCTTATAATGTGAGAATACAAGAGAATATATAGGCTTAGATCTAGAAGATGTAAAGCCTTTAGGAAGACAAACAGACTCAACATTAATACATAATTTATGATAATTATGGACTATTTAATATGATAATTATGAACTATTTAATATGACTAATTATGATAATTATGAACTATTTAATATGACTAATAGTCAACCATCATAGGCTAATGAAAAAGGAAAAATCTGTTAAAAAATATGTTTATGGGCTTTAGGTTTTTAGAACCAAGGGATTTTAAAAAGAAGAAAATCGAAATTGGTATCCTAAAAATCGTTGAATTATTTAAAAAAGTATGAACAGTTTGAAAAATTATATATAAAATTTTGTGTGTGTGTGACTGCGTGTCTTTATAATTTTTGAAAAATTACATATAAAATACTAATCCGACTATTCCCCTAGTTAGTACCTCTTCGCCCGATTTGCACCTCACGATTTCTATGACACTGGCGAGGTATACTTGACTTTTACATGAGATCTGAGGAAGATAAAGCCAAACAAACAAATTCATTATTGTGGTAAAGTTAGTAATAAAAAAATTGTAAATTTTTTAATGAAAAAAATTATGATGTTTTTCTCTTTTGTAGACTAAGTAATATTTATTTTTCGAACAGAGTTGCTACTTGTCTTTTATGTGAACAAGGGGAAGCGAAATTCTGACAAGATTATCAACTTAGGGGTAATGTCTTTATTTTTTAAATTGTTATATTTTACTATCTTGTTTGTTTATGATTATTTGATTTTTGGAAAGAGCTTTGCCACTTGACTAGTTGACTTTGAATGAGCCAACTGCAGCGAAAGCCAAACGAGAAGAACATTACGTGATTTGAGGTAACATTCTTTAATCCTAAAATTCTTGTACTTCACTTTTTATTTCCCAATAATATAGTATTATTTGTGAAGGTGAGATTCTTTTATTCTAAGATGCTTTTATTTCACTCTTGTAGAGTATTTGTTTTCTATAACATAGCTGCCACTTGACTTCTTTGTTGGCTCATGAGAAAGCAAAAGCATGATGTCATTACTACCAGGAGGTACTATATTAAATTCTAAAACGGTTTTTATTGTTTTGGTTGACAATAAATGCTTAATTTTTGATAGGAAGGTGCCACTTGACATCTATGTGAGCATGAGGAACCGAAAGCCAAAGGAGCAACTTCTTTTATTGAGGTAAATTCTTCAATTAAAAAATGCTTATTCTTTGATCTATTAGTTGTCAAGTATTATGTGTTTTTTCAGCTTGTTGACCTTAACGTGAATTTGGGGAATCAAAATATTGACCCGATTCCTGTCTAAGAGGCAATTTATTAATCTTAAATTAGTTATGTTTTACCATCTTTGTTGTTAATAAATTGTTTGCTTTGTGGCAGTGAGCTTTGCTACTTCGCTTTTATGCGAACTCGGGAAAAGGAAAGCCAAAAGAGGAGACACAACGAGTTCACATTCGTCAATTCGTTGCGGTCCTTTTGCTTCACATATTTTGTTTGCTAAATATAATTTTTTTTGTGGGGATGGCTGTTACTCAACTTAAATAGTGATCCCGAGAACGCAAAATGTGACAAGATTACTATCTTAGAGGTGCTACTATATTCAATCCTAAAATGGTTATCTTTAACTCTTATGGTTCCTACTAATTGTTTTTCTATGGCAGATAGTTGCAACCCTGACTTTTATATTAGCTGGTGGAAGCAAAAAACCAATCGAGGAAATTCTTTTTGAGGTAAATTTCTTCAATCCTAAAATGCTTTTACATGAATTGTTTAGTTGCCTAATATTATTTGTTTCTCGGGACGGAGCTGCTGCTTAACTTTTATGAAACTCTAGGAAGCAAAAGTGTGTGAGATTACCCTATTGAGGTAACATCTTCAATCAGAAAATGGTTATGTTTTACTGTTTTGGTTGAGTAATATTTATTTGTTTTGTGAACTGCTATTTAGCTTTTATGTGATCTTTGGGATGCGGATGCCAAAAATGATGCTACTTATGTTGAGGTAAAATTCTTTATCACCAAGATGCTTTTACTTCACTGATTGATCGCTAAATAAGTCTTTGTTTTATTTAACATAGCTGCTACTTGACATCTATGTGAGCTTGAGGAAACACATGCGTGACAGGATGATTATCTTCACGTAATATCCTCAATTCTAAAATGGTGATTTTTTTATAGTTTTGGTTGCCAATATCTTATTGTTTAATGGCAGAGATGTATAATTTTGTTAAAATAGGCCGTAGGTGGCGAGTAATCAGGGACTAATGGGTTGCTGTTAGGAGCTGATTCAATTCCTAAAAATCAGGTTATAAAATCGGTATACGGTCGTGACCGGTCAAAGTTTAAAAAATCAGAGGTTGCCTGGGCCTAATCTTACAACCTCTGATCTTAATTTGCTGCCTCAAATCCAAAACAATGACATAATTGACAAAAAGACTCACCTTGGGATCTTCGACCTCCACCATCGAGAACGAAAACAGGCAATCGTTCTACTGATTTTTTGTACGAGAACGGTGGCTGCCTCGGCTATGGGGTTGCACTTGGAGTGACGAGACTCGGAGACTGTACGAGGTGATGGTGGCTGACTTTGGATGGAATAGGGAGACCCTCAGGCGGTGGTGTTGTCGGGTTGTGCGTCAACCATCATAGGCTTATAGAAAAGGAAAAACCTGTTAAAAAATATGTTTATGGGCTTTAGGTTTTTAGAACTAAGGGATTTTAAAGAAAAATGGTATCCTATAAGTCATTGAATTATTTAATAAAGTATGCATGGTTTAGAAAATTATATATAAAATGTGCGCGTGTGTCTCTATAATTTTAAAAAATTACACGTGAAATACTAATCCGACTATTCCCCTAGTTAGTACCTCTTCGCCTGACTAGCATCTCGCGATTTCTATGACTTTGGAGAGGTATACTTGACTTTTACATGAGATTTGAAGATGATAAAGCCAAACTAACAAATTCATTATCGAGGGAAAGCTTGTAATAAAAAAGTTGTAAATTCTTTGATTTAAAAAATTATGATATTTTTCTCTTTTGTTGACTTTGTAGTATTTGTTTTTCAAACAGTGTTGCTACTTGTCTTTTTCGTGTACTAGGGGAATGGAAATTCTGACAAGATTATCATCTTAGGGGGTAATGTTTTCATTTTTTAAATTGTTATATTTTACTATCTTGGTTATTTATAATTATTTGATTTTTGGAAAGAGCTTTGCCACTTGGCTTTAAATGAGCCAACAGCAGCGAAAGCCAAACGAGAAGAAGATACGTGAATTGAGGTTACATTCTTTAATGCTAAAATTCTTTTACTTCACTTTTTGTTTGCCAATAATATAGTATTATTTGTCAAGGTGAGATCTTTAAACCTAAGATGCTTTTACTTCATTCTTTTAGAGTATTTGTTTTCAATAAAGCGTGGCATCATTACTTAAGGAGGTATAATATTAAATTCTAAAATGGTTTTTATTGTTTTGGTTGCTAATAAATGCTGCATTTTTGATAGGAGGGTGCCACTTGACATCTATGTGAGCATGAGGAACCGAAAGCCAAATGAGCAACATCTTTTATTGAGGTAAATTCATAAATTAAAGAAATGCTTATACTTTGATCTATTAGTTGTCAAGTATTATGTGTTTTCTCGGCTTGTTGAACCTATGCGAATTCGGGGAAGCAAATTTTTGACCCGATTCATGTCTAAGAGGCATTGTCTTCGATTAAAATGGTTACGTGTAACCATCTTTGTTGTTAATAATTGCTTGCTTTGTGGCAGTGAGCTTTGCTACTTTGCTTTTATGCGAGCTCAGGAAAATGAAAGCCAAAAGAGGAGACACTTATACTGAGTTCACATTCCTCAATTCGTTGAGAACCTTTTGCTTCACATATTTTGGTTGCTAAATATAATTTGTTTGTTAGACAGGGTTGTTACTCCACTTTAATAGTGATCTCGATAAATTAAAACGTGACAAGACTACTATCTTAGAGGTACTGCTATATTCAATCCTAAAATGGTTATCTTTAACTCTTATGGTTGCTACTAATTATTTTTTTATGGCAGATAGTTGCAACTTTGACTTTTATATTAACTCGTGGAAGCAAAAACCAAACGATGAAATTCTTATTTTGAGGTAAATTTCTTCAAGCCTAAAATGCTTTTACATGAATCTTTTAGCTGCACAAATTATTTGTTTCATGGGACGGAGTTGCTGCTTAACTTTTATGAAACTCCAGGAAGCAAAAGTGTGTAGATTACCGTATTGAGGTAACATCTTCTTTCCTAAAATGGTAATGTTTTACTGTTTTGGTTGCGAGTAATATTTATTTGTTTTGAGAACTGCTATTTAACTTTTATGTGATCTCTGGTAAGCAAAAGCAAAACATGGAGCTACTTATGTTGAGGTAAAGTTCTTAAACACTAAGATGCTTTTACTTCACTTATTGGCTGCTCATAAAGTATTTGTTTTATTAACATAACTGTTACTCCATATATTCCCACCGTTGGTGCCGCTGGAGCCGGAGGAGCTGCAGTGCCTAAGGATCCATCTCTTTACTCTGACGAAGATTAAAGAAGATGGAGGTTGATTCGAAGGCTCTATGGCTCATACAGATGTTGATTCCTAACTCAATCATCCATGCCTTTAAAAAGTGCAAGTTAACAATGGAGCTGTGAAACTCTCTACAGCAAATGTACGAAGGATCCGATGATGTTAAGAAAAACATGAAGGACATGCTTAAGCAGAAGTTTGAGAATTTCTGCTAAGTGAACAATGAAAGCATGACTTCTCAACATATGGTATGTCTAACTTGTAGATGAACTAACAGTTGTAGGTGTTAATCTGGAAAATCAGGATGTGATCCGGATATTCTTAAGGTCTTTTCTTTAAGTGTGGAACATTTATTTGGTTACTATAAGAACTAAAAATCTCATAACTCTAAAGCTCATTGAGTTGTTTGGCATCTTATGTGCCTATCGAATTCTCAACAGGATGAACAACCTTCATTCTCAGCATTATTCGAGTCAGCTGCTTTGTATGCACCCATTCATAATTCAACTTCTCAGAGTTATCCACAAGCTTGCCAGCCATGTTCCTCACCCATATCACATTCCCAGATCTCCCACTCCATCTACATCCCAACAAACACCTTTTGCAAACCCGGTTCCCATGATCACTTCTGGTCAAGAAGCCTTTATAGTTGAAGAATCAAACTACTTTCAGCTATGTCAAGAGGATCATGAAGGCATTCCAGCATGATCTTGAAGAGATGGATATCAACTACCAGATATCTATGATTTCTTATCGTGGAAATTATACTAACGTGTTGGTTGATAATTCAAAAAACACAACATGAAGGCATGTTTCGTTCTGGATGAAAGCAAGTTAAAGTGCTTCAACTGTCAGCAGCACGGACATTTTGCATGAGAATGCAAAGCAACACAAAGAAATTGATACAAATAGTGAGGTTAGGGAGGTCACTTATAAACCTCCTATATTACATGTCTATACTAGAAAGTGTAAAATAGGCAATACTCATTAAAGTGTTATGTAACATAATATATAGTGGATTTAGAGGGAGTCATGAGTCAGGCGTGAGTTTGTTATTGGTGGGCTCCTCTGATTTTCAGAGTGAGAGAGAGTTGTAACCGAGAGGGTGATTCTTCATCCTTCTCGATTTCTATTTTGAGATTCAATAAAAGCTTTCCTTCAATCGTAATTATCTGTGAATTTGTGTTGAGTTTGTATCATTGGTCCGACCTGCCGCTGACTTGCCGGTGTTCGTGACGTTCTTGCCGATTGTATTCCTCCATGGAAACTAACTCGTAATCAAAATTCACGATTAGACGTACATGAGCAACAAATCAAGCAATTGCAAACGGATGTTACTGAAATCAAACAATTGTTGCCTGACGATCGTACGGAATCTGCGGAATTTCGTCCGATGATGGTCGCATGGATTAAGCAGTTTGACAAACGACCGGTGGATTCGTCGGGCTCTAGTTCTGGTCCGAAGGTTTCCGATCCATTTGAAACTCCTCCTTTTCCTCCTCCGGTGGATACGTCGGTTCCAACCTTACCTTGGGCTGTCAAAAAGGTGAAGTTGCCAGAATTCTCATGTTTCGATCCACATGGTTGGATTAAGAAGGCTAATCTATATTTTGATATTAATAATACCCTAGATGTCTTACGCCTCAAATTGGCTCAACACTGGTTTATAGTGGTCACTCAGGTTCATGAATCCTTAACATGGACCGATTTCCAAACTGAATTATTGCAGCGTTTTAGCGGCCTGGAAATTAATAATCCGCATGAACAATTAGCCACCATCAAACAATCTGATTCCATTTTAGATTATATTGATGATTTTGAATACTTGTTATCCTTGGTTCTTTGTTTACCTGAGTCGCAAACTAATGGGTATTTTGTTGCTGGTCTTCGGGAGGATGTTAAAAAATGGGTCAGACTCCATCGTCCTCAAACCAGGCTTGATGCCATTTATCTCGCCAAAGACGTGGAAGCTATGCTCAGACCTAACACTACCACAGGATCCTTAGCTCGTTTTCGTTATGGTGATGCTATACATGGTACGGGTCACATGCTGCCTAGTCCTGGTGCTTCGGGAGGCCGTGGGGAGTACAAATCTACCACACTTCGTTTACCCCCTTTAAAATGGATTCTAGTTCCAAATCCAGTCCACTTGGAAACAGTTCTGTGGGGTCAACAGGTCCTCAAGACCGGGGAATGCGCTCGTTATCCCGTACTGAATGGGAAGAAAGGCGAAAGAAGGGGCTATGTTTTCGTTGCGGTCAATTATACGGTCCAACTCATCGATGTCCGGAGGGGAAACTTCGGATTTTGCTGTTGGGAGAGGATGAAGAAGACGGGGAGAAAGGGGATCAGTTTCTGTTGGAAGGTCTCTCTACTGATTCAAACCCAGAGTCTCCTACTGGTACTTGTCTTGCTTTGGAAGTTGCGGGACTTTTGGTACAACAATCCACTGCTCACACTTTCAAATTAGAAGGTGCTATCCAAGGTATTCCCATTAGTCTGTTAGTAGATAGTGGGGCAACCCACAATTTCATTTCTAGTTAGATTGTTTCTGCCTTGGACATTCCTGTCGTTTGGTTTTCGGGAATCCATATCAGGTTGGGAGATGGCCATGTGGTATTCATTCAAAGTCAATGTGTATATCTCCCGGTGCAAATTGGGTCCTGTGTGTTTTCTATCATGGTGTTGGTTTTTGATACTGGGGACCTTGACTTAATTTTGGGGATGGAGTGGTTACAATCACTGGGGGAAGTCACCCACGATTGGAAAAATTCCTAGATGAAATTTGTGTATCTTGATAAACCAGTTGTCTTGCAAGGCCTTAATCCTAATCGGCCTCAGCCGGCTGCTTTGCAACAACTGTTATCCTCGGAGGAATGTCTTCCAGTTGAGGCTAAGTGTACACAAAACAAGACCCTCCTTCCCTTGTGTGCGGTACAAGAGGGGTTATTAGTGGCCCAAAACCAGGAGCTACAGGGAGTATTACAGCAGTTTATTGCTTTATTCCAACCACCATCCGGGCTACCACCTCAAAGGTCACATGATCATTGCATCCCTCTTACCACCTGTCACACCCCCAAATTCCCACTCGTGGTGTCAGTCCACGTGGGTGTGACGTAGCTAGGATCACAGCTCATGGTCATATAGAACGACTCTATATGAGTTACACAATCACACAGATTTGTAAAATAATGCAAGTTTCAATAATACGCAGCAGAAATTGTTTAATAAATAAAGCAGCGATGATAAAAAAAGTAAATACAGTGGAAATGTAAATTGTGTCAGACACTACATGAATTAAATTGTTTTCAAAAGCGACACTTCAACACAAATGATAACACAAGCCTAGGACGAGAGTCTAAATGCATGAGACTCTCTTGTAATCCTCCTGTGTGTCCTAGCGTACGCTCCATTAGTTACCAGAGAATACATGCGAAAAGTGTCAACTAAAAAGTTGGTGAGTTCACAGGTTTAGACAGACAGTAAATAGTAAACAGACATATACTGGATATGTTAAGTTTAGTAATTGGATCTACGATCCGTGGAGTGTGTCCGTTCATATTACCGAAACTCGACTGTTTCCGTTTGCCTCCGCGGGTCATCGCTGAACCCGACATCAACATCGATATTACACTCATTATGACCTCCGGTCAACATTGGTGCTGAGTGGGGTTAGTCAAACCCAGTAGTACTACGTAGTAACGACTCGTTTGTTACAACTAACGGTAAGGATAAATGAGGACTTAATGCGATAGTAGTTACACTCGAAAAATAGTTTCACAACATACCAGTCATATATCTAAAACAGTTGCATATTATTCTCACCCCAAAGTTGAGTAAAAACAGTTAAAGAGTAAAAGTGGGGCCGTAAACTCACCTGAGTTTGAGTAGTGTGTTTCTTACAGAAATTGTGAGCTCGCCGGCTAGCAGTTACCTATATCACATAGGTACTATGAGTTTGTGTTTGCATACATGTGGGTCTAACAGGACCGTGTTCGGGTTTAACAACTCCAAGTTGTTAGGTGGGTCTAATCGACCGTGTTTGACCGTGTTTGTCCTAACGTCCCGTTGGTGACGGTTTTTGATCAAGTGTTCGTGTAACGTGTAGTTTAGTGTCGTGTGATGTGTACGGATACCAAAGTCACTTTCGGGAGGAAACTTACTATTTATAATAAGTTTCTATTTCAGGAAAGTTTCCAAATTTGGCAAGTCGTGCAATAACTCATAATCCGATTATTCTAATATGCGTATTCATCCTAGGTGAGCATGTTATCACAAAGCACATAGTTACACATAGTCGGTTTAGCTTGTTTTGCGCATAAAAGTTACTATGTTTAGAAAGTTACTAAAATAAGCATATGTCACAAAGTCTAGATACCAAATCTCATCATAATATCATCATCTTAGTCCTAAGAATCCATTAAATCATATCCGTTGCAACAAACATGTTATCATTTATCGATTGGCAAAATAAAGTTACTATTTTTAGTAACCTATGACAAATGCACATATTTCATTCATTCAAAGACATTACTCCCTTAATATCATCATATTAACATTTAATAAGCATGATAGGCATATTATAACATCCATCTTATCATTTTTAAGCCTTTTGTAACTAAAAAGTTACTATTTTTAGAAATAACATGAAATTCATAACTTCTAGTGATTCTATCATCACTTATGCACCAAATAATATTCTCATCAGTTTCTAAACATTATTTTAAACATAACCTATAGATTTAAACTCATGCATAATACCATTTCATCAAAAATGCATATTTTGTAACATTAAAGTTACTATTTTTGGCAATAATCACCAAATAACCATTTCTTGACATAATCAATCATTCTAAACTCTGTAGAACATCTTAAATATCATATCTAACAACATATTATCATCAATATTCTTGTACATCAATCTAGATCATACATGCATATTGTTAAAAGTACCTATTTCATAATAAAATCATCAAATCATCATCACATCCATTAAGAATCACCATAGATTGATTATCAAAGCATCAAATCAGTAACAATAACTCCCAATAACAGATTTATGACATCAATATTTCGTGATTCGAGTGGTGATGGTGGTGCATGTGGCCAAAATGGCTTGCATGTGTGTATTGAAGTGATTTTAGACTAGATTGAACATGCGAACTACCTTACAAAGCTTTAAACCAACAAAATAGGACTTGTGCAGCTCTCGAGCAGCTCTAGAAGGGCTGAGATTCTTTCCAATGCAGAGGAGAAGGATGGTTGGACGTTCTTGGAGCCTTCACCACACCTCAATCTTCAACAATGGCCTTCAAAGGATTCAAGATGGCTTCCTTATGGTGAGAAATGGTTGTAACAGGGGGTCTTGGGTCGAGATTGAGTGTATCATTCGAGAGAAAACGAGTAGAGGCTAGCAGAATGATTAACATTGGTTTTATAAAGATTTTGGCGTAAATAGGCTCGTCGTGTACCACAACCTCCGACAAAAAGAGTTCCCCGCGTGGCGCAATGATTAAAATAATCATTCTGTTCCCGAAACACGCCGCGTATCGCGATGATGGAAGATGATCGGTCGTCGCGTACCGCGACGCTTTTCAGTGAAATTCAAATGTCCCGCCTAGGCTTCACGTGCCGCGAAGGCCCATTTGGGTACCCGTCGCGTACCGCGATGGGTCTCGGTTGAGCCCAATAAGCCCAATTACATATTTTGAATCGAGTTTTGCGAATTTCTCGACTACGGTCATCGTTTCTCGACATGTGTGCATTGTTCTAACTGATTTAGGTTTTTTGGAACCTTTGTGCAGTGAAAGTGTTCTGTGGTTTGATCCGTTCACCAACGTTCGTTATTCAAGACACGTGCGAGTGTTGTGCGATAATTTCCTCGAATTATCGGTGTGTTTGGTCTGTCGTGCCACGTGTCACACTAAATACTCATTATTCTAGTGCCACGTGTGAAATAAAAACACACATTATTATTGAAATAAAATAAATGCTGACCTGGAATTTGCGAGGTGTCACACCATCGACACTCCTGTGGCAGTACGCCCATACCGCTACCCACATGTTAAAAAAAATGAAATCGAAAGACAGGTGCAAGAGTTGTTAAATCTGGGAATGATTCGGCCAAGTCATAGTGCTTGTTCCAGCCCCGTGATTTTGGTTCGTAAAAAAGACAATTCGGGGCGGATGTGTGTGGACTATCGCGCGCTCTCAATAAGGTGACAGTCCCATACAAGTTTCCCATTCCAGTTGTGGAGGAATTGTTGGATGAGTTACATGGTGCCTTCTATTTTTCTAAGCTGGATTTGAAAGCTGGTTACAACCAGATTAGGATGCACCCAAATATTGTAGCAAAGACAACCTTCAGGACACATGAGGGCCATTATGAGTACTTGGTGATGCCTTTTGGGCTCATGAACGCACCTGCCACGTTTCAATCGGTCATGAATGATCTTTTTAAACCCCTCCTTCGATACTCAGTGGTAATATTTTTTGATGACATCCTCATATATAGCCCTACTTGGGAAACACATGTGGCTGATTTAACAGCTGTGTTCCAGATTTTATTACACAATGTTTTGGTCCTTAATCAACAAAAATGTTCATTTGGTCAAACGAAGGTGGAGTATTTGTGGCATATCATTGATGGAAAAGGAGTGGCTATGGATCCAATCAAGGTTCAAGCAGTGGTTGATTGGCCAGCTCCTACCTCCATTAATGGCTTAAGAGGTTTTTTGGGTCTTACAGGATATTATCGCAAGTTCATCCAACACTATGGTAGCATTACGAGCCCCTTACTGACCTGACCAAAAAGAATGCCTTCTTGTGGTCAGACAACAGGCTTTCGAGCAATTGAAGCAAGCACTGGTCACAGCACCAGTACTTACCTTGCCCGATTTTTCTCAACCTTTCGTGATTGAATGTGATGCATCCGGAAGAGGAATTGGGGCCTGTTCTCATGCAACACAGCAGCCTATTTCATTCTTCAGTAAAGGGTTAAGCGACCGCAACCTTTCTAAGTCCGCGTACGATCGGGAAATGATGGCATTGGTTTTAGCAGTACAACATTGGAGGCAATACTTACTGGGAACACGTTTCATCGTCTATACAGACCAGAAAAGTTTGAAGTTTCTACTACAACAAAGGGTAACCACTCCGGGTAGCTAAATTGTTGGGGTACGACTTTGAGATCCAATACAAACCTGGAAGGAGTAATCGAGCTGCAGATGCCCTCTCAAGACAAGCTGAATTTGGGCAGTTAGCAACTTTAAGTTCGGGACCAATATGGGTACAAGGTGCTAAACTTATAACTGAAGCTCAACAGGACCTGGATATTCAAAAATTGAAGGAGAATTTTTCCCAAAATCCAAGTACCCGGGATTTTCCATTCAACATGGAATTCTGTTTTCTAAAAACCGCCTAGTCATTTCGGCGGTGTCCAAGTATTTACAAGACCTTCTGCACGAGTTTCACACAACTACAACCGGGGGCCACTCGGGTTATTATCGCACTTACCAACGGATTGCTGCAAATCTCTACTGGCCGGGCATGACCTCTACGGTCAAGAATTTTGTTAAAGCTTGTGACGTGTGCCAACGATGTAAGGCCAGTACAGTTATGCCTGGTGGGCTGTTACAACCACTAGACATCCCAGAAGCAATTTGGGAGGATCTGACCATGGATTTCATCGGAGGACTGCCGTTGTCAAAGGGCTGCAATGTTATATTCATCGTGGTGGATCGGCTCTCCAAATACACTCACTTTATGGCAGTGAAACATCCCTATACAGCTAAAGGAATCACATAGGTCTTTGTGAAAGAAGTCATACGCCATCATGGCATTCCAAAAAGCATTATCAGTGACCGTGACCCGCTATTTATCAGTAAATTCTGGCAAGGGATCTTTTGTTTGCAAGGAACTAAGTTACACATGAGTTCTGCGCACCATCCAGAGATTGACGGCCAAACCGAAGTTGTAAATCATTGTTTAGAGGCCTATCTACGTTGCTTTGCTGTTGATAAACCAAAAACATGGGAAACGTGGTTACCGTGGGCGGAATTCTGGTATAATTCAACATTTCATGCTTCGACAGGTTTATCCCCGTTTGAAATTGTCTATGGTCGCCGCCCTCCTACCATTTTTCACTATGGACAGGGGAAATTAGAGTGGAAGCTGTTGCACAAGAGTTAAAGGATCGGGATGCTGCATTACAACTGTTGAAACACCATTTGGCGAGGGCTCAATCTTTAATGAAGTCTAATGCAGATAAACACCGCAGGGAAGTGAAATTTATGGAAGGAGATTGAGTCTATGTTAAACTTAAACCCTACCGCAAGCTGGCACCTCGTTTTTTTGGCCCATTTCAGATCTTGGAAGCTTTGGGACCTGTTGCTTACAAACTGCTATTGCCTTCTACCTCTAAAGTGCACCCGGTTTTTCATGTTTCTCTGCTAAAGAAGGCTATTAAGGGTCCAGCAGAACCTTCTTTCCCTATTGATTTGGATATGGAGACAGAAGAAGTGTTAATGCCCTACAAGGTTTTGGATGTGCAGGTGATAAAAGAGGAACAAAAAGAGGTGGAACAATGGTTAATCCAGTGGGAAAAACAGTTGCTAGAAGAAGCTACTTGGGAAGAAGCTTTTATAAGTGAATGGCTGAAGGTGCAGTTTCCATTTTTAAGTCTTGAGGTCAAGACTTTAAAAGAAGACACGGGTATTGATACAAATAGTGAGGTTAGGGAGGTCACTTATAAACCTCCTATATTACATGTGTATACTAGAAAGGGTAAAATAGGCAATACTCATTAAAGTGTTATGTTATAGAATATATAGTGGATTTAGAGGGAGTCATGAGTCAGGCGTGAGTTTGTTATTGGTGGGCTCCTCTGATTTTCAGAGTGAGAGAGAGTTGTAACCGAGAGGGTGATTCTTCATCCTTCTTGATTTCTATTTTGAGATTCAATAAAAGCTTTCCATCAATCGTAATTATCTGTGAATTTGTGTTTTGTATCAGAAATCAAGTTGCATCCACCAACCAGCCAACCCAGCAACCAACAAACACTCATCAATCAAACAATGCAAATTTCGCTGAGCATAGTGATTTTTCTGATTGGAGCTTTAAAGCGGAGTATGCTTCCACCTCCAACATTGCACTCATGGCCAACAACTCAAGACATACTTTCAAGGTAACTCATGACATGTGTACACCTGAGTTTATTGAAAACTAAATGCTTACAAACGATTTAATGCACGAGTTTGTGGGGAGCTTGAGTCCATACATGTAGTTAAAGCAGAATTTTTTAAAGTAGAAAAGACTTACAAATAAACAATTGAAACTTTAGAGAAAGCGGTTTCAAGTGTCAAACATGAAGAGGCAAACTATAAGCGCCAGATTAATAACCTGCTTGAAAGACTTACTACTGCTATACCGTGATAAGTTCCTAAGTCAGGGTGACAAATTTGAGAGACTTCTCAAGATGACTGAGGACTCACAAATTGTGTAAAAACACAAGGCTGGTGATAGAACTCAAAATATAAATGAACAAGGATAGAGGATTTTCACTACTACTCCCACTTCGAGAGGGGAAATCTCCAATTACATACGATAATTCAAATTAACAAAGACAAGAAAAACAAGAACATCCAAACTACTACTAATAAACCAAAGAGCTAAAAAACTGGAAAATAACCACCCATTACTTCCACTTCCTTTAAACCCAGTTAAATGGATTAAACATATTAGAAAATACGAGCTCCAGCTGATCCATTGTAACTTCCGGTTTAACTTGTTTGGACTTGCGACGTGAATAGACCCGAACCGGCTGACTATAACTCTTATCAATACTTCCCCCTTCAAAAGCGGACTTGTCCTCAAGGCCAAAATAAGGAAATTGGGCTGCAAACAAATCATAAGCTCCCAAGTGGCCTCCTCCAATGGTCGATGTTTCTATTCAATCAACAGCTCAAGCACTCTAATACCATCTTCATCAACCCAGCGATGTGCAACCACTGAATGTGGTTGTAAATCATATTCCCAATCCTTAGTGAGAGGCAAAGGAGGAATAGCATTAGTGGGAACATAATCACAAGCTAATTTCAGCACCGACACATGGAAGACTCGATGAATCCGGGCATCATCTAGCAATTCCAATTCATAAGCCACACTTCCCACCTTGCGCTTAACACAATAAGGTCCAAAAAAACCGAGGAGATAACTTTTCAAAACGTCATTTGGCTAACCTTTTCTGTCTATAAGGTTCAATTTTTAGGAAAACAAAATCGCCAACCTCAAATGAGAGATCCCTCCTTTTTAGATTTGCCCGAGTTCGCATTCTGTCCTGCGCCTTTTGCAAATTAGATCTTAATAACTTCAACATGTCATCATGATTAATAAGTTGGGATTCCAACTCAGCATTTGTAGTTTCACCTGCAACATACTCGTACAAACGAGGAGGTGGCCGACCATAAACTACCATGAATGGAGTGGTACCTGTGGAAGTATGATATCCTGTATTGTAAGAGTATTCGGCCCAAGGTAGAAATTGACTCCATTTGTTTGGTTGTTCCTTAGCAAAACAACGGAGATAAGCCTCAACACATGGATTTACCGCTTCCGTTTGGCCATCTGTTTGAGGATGGTAACTAGTACTCATACTAAGTTTCGTTTGACTTAAACGAAAGAGTTCCTGCCAAAAATTACTCGGATCTGAAACAATGGAAAGTGAAAATCCATGCAGCCTCACGATTTCTTTACAGAATAAAGAAGCAACACTTTTGGCCGTAAACGGATGAGATAAGGCTAAAAAGTGAGCATATTTACTTAGTCGATCCACCACGACCAAAATAGTATCCAACCTGTTAGAAACAGGTAATCCTGTAATGAAATCAAGGGAAATATCCTCCCAAATCTGTTGAGGAATCGGAAGTGGTTGTAGCAGCCCCGCCGGTGATAAAGTGTCTTATTTTTGGTGCTGACAAGTGACACACTTCTGGACGAACAAACGGATATCTCTGCTCATATTAGGCCAATAGAATTGAACTGATATTCGCTTAAGAGTCTTCAAAAATCCTCCATGGCCAGCTGTAGTTGTGGCATGAGCTTCCATGATGAGTTTCTCCCGCAAATCAGCAACATTAGGAACTACCATTCTCCCTTTATGATACAATAATTGACCACTCATAAGATAATCTAGATAAGTAGAAGGATCTCGAGACAATTGATCGATAATTTGAGCTGTAAACGGGTCTTGAGTAAGAGCAGTTTTTATATTAGCAATATCTAAGTAGGGAGGCAAAGAAATTGCGAAAAAGTGAGGTCTCCTCAATAAAGCATCAGCCGAGTTATTCTCCGAACCACTGCGGTGAATGATAGAAAAATCATAGGGCATCAATTTAAGGAGAAGACGTTGTTGCTCAGTAGTAGTTACCCTTTGTTCCAAAAGGAATTTAAGGGTATAATGATCAGTTTTGATCAAGAAATGATGGCCCATTAGGTAGTGGTTCCACTTTTGTACCGCAAGCACCAAAGCAAGTAGTTCCCTATCATAGGCTGACTTCAATCTGTTAGATGGGGAAAAACCTTTGCTGAAGTAGGCAATAGGGTGCTTATCTTGAGTAAGGATTGCCCCCACTCCATCGGAAGAAGCATCACACTCCATAGTGAAGGTTTTAGAAAAATCAGGCAGACAAAGTGTTGGGGCTGTCATAAGAGCCTGTTTCAGAGTATTGAAAGCTGACAGGGCAGCTTTAGACCATACAAAGCCATCTTTCTTAGTAAGTAGGGAAGAGGTCGAGCAATTATACCATAATTACGGATGAATCGTCTATAGTAACCAGTGAGGCCTAAAAATCTCCTTACCTCTCGAACATTAGTCGGAACGGGCCAAGACTGAATAGCAGTCACCTTATCTTGGTCAACCTGTACACCCTCAGCATACACCCTCAGCAGAAACAATATGCCCAAGGAAGAGAACTTGGGACTGCCCAAAACAACATTTGGTGAGCTTAGCAAAGAAACAATTTTGACCAAGTAAATCCAAAGTTTGTAAATGAACAAGGTGCTGTTGCAAATTAGGGCTGTAAATTAGGATGTCATCAAAGAAAACCATAATAGATTTCTGCAGGTAGGGTCGGAATAAGTCATTCATGATGGCTTGGAATGTAGAAGGGGCATTAGTGAGACCAAAGGGCATTACCTTGAATTCATAGTGCCCCGAGTGTTTTCTAAAGGCTGTCTTCTCAATGTCTGCCTCATTAACCCTAATCTGATAGTAACCCAATCGAAGGTCTAACTTGGAGAAAACCATAGGCCCATTCAGCTCATCCAACAACTCATCAATAGTGGGGATTGGGTACTTGTCAGGTATTATTATCTTGTTTAAGGCCCTATAGTCCACGCACATTCTCCAAGTGGAATCCTTTTTCTTTACCAGCAAAACAGGGCTGGAAAAAGGGCTATTGCTAGGCTGAATGAACCCAGCAGAGAGTAAGGCTTCAACCTGTTTTTCAAATTCAGCCTTCTGGGAATGGGGGTACCGGTAGGGACGGATGTTAGGTGGAGTGGAATGGGGTAAAACGGGGATTGAATGGTATTGGGTGTGAAAAGGAGGTAGCGATGTGGGTTCTTGGAATACTTTATCAAACTTGCTGATCAATGGTTTGATATCAGCTGGTATGTCCAATAGGGTTTCAGGTTCAAGGGTGAGGTGTTGGAAAGCTGTTGAAGATACTCCCTGTAGTGTGTACTTTCGGCCATCAATGGTAAATATGAGAAACATCTCGTTCCAATTTGCTTGAATAGTATTGAGGGAAGACAACCACTGAATGCCGAGTACAACATCAGCCCCTCCTATTGAAAAAGGATAATAATCCTGAGTCAACTTCACATCAGTAAAGTGATATCTTTACAAAGTTGGCTACAACGAATTATATCCCCATTGCCAATTTGCACACCAAAAGGTGTCACAAATTGGGTGGTTAGCTGCATCTCTCGGACCAAAGTGTCTGATATGAAATTGTGGGTTGGCCCACTATCAAATCAAGATCAATACCTCCACATTATTGAGTTTACCGTGGACTTTCATGGTTGTAGCATGGGATTTGCCCAAAATGGCATGAAGGCTAATCTCTGCTATCTCATCATTTGCTTCCCCAGCTTCACCTTCTACAACCGCCAGAGTTTCCTTCAGTCTCAGTTTCCAGCAATTTGAAAGTCCCCACTTTACATCGATGCCCCGGTCCATATTTATCTCCACAGCGAAAGCACTCTCCCCGTAGGATTCGATTTTGTTTTTCAGTTTCAGTGAGCCGAGGAGGGTTTTTGGAGGAATTGTTGGGCTGGTTTGTGGTGGTAGGTTGGGGTGTGGTCGTGGGGTGATTCGTTTGGGGTTAAACCCAATTCGATCCTTTAGGGCTTCAGCTGGTATGTTACCTTAGATTCATACTCCAACGCCAGACTCATCGCCTTGTAAACCGTTCGTGGCTTGTGTATGTGGACATCTGCCTTAAGTTCTTCCTTCAGACTGATTAGGAAGACACCAAGGAGACAATGATCGGGCCAATTGGGCGCTCTGGGAGAGCGTTTAGCAAACTCTTGCTTGTACTCCTGTACCGTGCCAGTCTGTTTGATACTACATAGGTGCTCGTCTGAGTTTTGAAACTCTGCGGGTCCAAAGCTTCGTTGAAAAGCATGCATCATTTCATCCCAAAACTGAATTGGTTGGTCAGTGGACAACCATGAAAACAGATCGAATGCATCTCCCTCCAAATGCATTGAGGCTACATCGACTTGCTCCTCCTCTAGGATCTGGTAATATCTAAAATACTTCTCGGCTTTGAGAACCCACCCACGGGGGTCTCCTCCTGAAAAAATGGGAAAATCGATCTTATTATAAGCTCTGAAAAGCCGATTGTGATTTCACGAAGTTTCGACATCATCATGTTGTCTGCTTCCAACTCCTTTTCCCCGTGTATCAGAATTGGTTTTGAGGGCGGCAACTTCGGCCTTCAAACTTTCGAAAGAGGCGGCTATGGCCGCTAACTGGGCTATGACGGGGTCTGGATTTGACGCGTTTCCTTCACTCCGGGTCTGCACCATCATCACTGTTCCCGACAATGGAACGAAAATGATAGAACTCGAAATATAAATGAACAAGGATAGAGGATTTTCACTACTACTCCCACTTCGAGAGGGGATATCTCCAATTACATACGATAATTCAAATTAACAAAGACAAGAAAAACAAGAACATCCAAACTAATACTAATAAACCAAAGAACTAAAAAACTGGAAAATAACGACCCACTACTTCCACTTCCCTTAAACCCAGTTAAATGGATTAAACATATTAGAATATACGAGCTCCATCTGATCCATTGTAACTTCCGGTTTAACTTGTTTGGATTTGCGACGTGAAAAAACCCGAACCGGCTGACTAGAACTCTTATCAGCTGGTCTTGGGTACAATGAGGTTGAATCTCCAACATTTTACACCACTAAGGTAGAGGTTAAATGTAAACCAGAGATCAAATTATAAACTTAACAAATATTTGAATTAATATTAACAACTTGAGTGTTATTAAAAAAAGTAAAAAAAAAATTACCCACCTTGTGATTTAAGTCATAATAGAATATATAAAGCAAAACGTACCTACTCACTCTCAACTCTCTTGCCTTCCTATCTAAGTAGCACAAATACGGGTATGGGACTGGGGCACAGGGATACGGGAAACGACAAAACTAAAAAATTTAAGATACAGGTACGACAATGGTATGACAATAAAAAAAATATAAAAAATAAATATACCTTAAACTATTGAATTAAATAGACATATAGAATATTACGTATTGATGGCCTGATCGATTATCGAATATGTAATTCTTGGATGAACCAAAATCACATAAGGCTTATGCCTGATGGCCAAATCAAAATTGCCGAAGGCTGACTGCCAGTGCCGAAGACACCCTGCTTTGTTCGTAATATGATGCCGGAGAGTCAGAGAAACCCTGCTTTGTTCGTAATATGACGCCGGAGAGTCGCTGCTGAAATGTGTGGTAAACTACGAAAAATAATAAGAGTAAATTGTTGAAATGGTTCATGTGGTTTGCATGTATTTCCCTTTTAGTCCCTAGGTTTCATAAATTACCCATATAGTCTCAATTTTTAATCATCTATAACAAATATAGTCTTTATGTCACAAGAAATCTAGGTAATAAGAGGCTGATTGGTAGCCAGCCTATTAATGGTCATTAAGAGACTGCCTCTTAATAGTTAAAAGGTACACTTAAGTCTGAATAGTTAAGATATAAAATTAACGGACAGTCTCTTAACCTCTCTGACTTAAGGTTATCTCTTAAGTCTTAACCATTAAAAGGTTATGACACATTAAGATGTTGAAATCTAAGGGTTGTATGTGTTACAAATGTTTAAAGATTTTGAATGAGTAATTTATTTATAAAATATAAACCAAGAGTGAAATACTAGCAAATAGCAAGAACTATATCTACAATTTACCCTAATAATAATTAAATTAACATTATGTTTCAATAGAAACGTATTATAAAAATGAAAAAAAACTAATTAAATAAAAATAAGTTGTCATAAATATATAGCAAAAAATATAAACATTTAAATAAAAATTAGTATTATTAATACAGTTAATCCTAATAATGATAATTAGGAAATTGCGTAAGAAATGATTTGGAACTTTCAATGTAAAATTTTCATAAAAAACGTGTCAACAAAGCATGTTTTGTAACTTTGACAGAAATTATTTCCTACGAGATATTTTCCAAAACAAATGTATTGAAAATAGTGATTTTGACGCATTTCAGACAAAAAATGTGAGTAGGAAATTATTTTTTTCTAGTGATATATGAATCTTGTGATAACATTATATTTTTTAGCATCTTAATACAAGCAAATTAAAGGAAGTTCACATACTAAGAAAAAGATACATAGAATATAGAACAACAAAACAAAGAAAACAAGCAAGCTAGCTATTTATATATGAAATGAAAGTGTACATATTAAGATATTTACTGAAAGCAAACAATATTCCTCTGTACAACGCTCACTTGGGTATCTTGTTGGGCCTTTTAGCTGCATGCGTTCCTGATAAGAGGTCGAGAGTAACATCTCTCATTGATGGCCTACATTGAGGGCTCTTTTTCGCGCATGAGAATGCAACCTCCAAAATTTCTGTGTGAGATATGGCATTCATGTCATCTATGGATGTGATGAGGAGCATGTCTCTTGGATGCTTACCCATTATAACTTCTAGTGTTACTACACCAAAGCTGTAAACATCACACTTCTCATTCACTTCCATAGTGTATGCAAGTTCTGCAAAAAAAAAAAAAAACAATAAAAAAGTTAATAAAAAGGTCTTGTGAATACATGCAATTTAATTTGTTGGAAGCCAGCTGAATTATATATACCTGGAGCAATGTAACCAAAGGTTCCAGCGAATGAAGTCCAGTTGGATGAGTCCGGCTTTAACAACCTGGCGGTGCCAAAATCAGATACATGAGCAACCCACTCTGAATCGAATAAAACATTGTTGCTTGATAAGTCTCTATGGATGATCGGTTGTGAACAATCATGGTGCATGTATGATAAGGCCTTTGCGATGCTTTTAACCGCGGTCACCCTTTTATTCCAATCAAATTCAACAGCTTGTTCCATGTGATTCAGTATGTTCCTTAAGCTCCCTCCTGACAAGAACTCATACACCAAAAACGAATGACGCGAATGTGAACAAAATCCATAGAGTTTGACAATGTTTTGATGACGTATTTCTGTCAATGCTCGGATCTCGTTTTCAAAACTCTTGAGATTTTGCATCTCACCATCTTCTGTTGCATGGATCTTTTTCACCGCATAAACTTCACTTGACAGCTCTGCTTTATAAACTGTTCCATACCCACCAACCCCAACAACATGCCTCGAGTCGAAGTCGTTCAAGGCTTCAATGATTCTCTCATACACCATTTTCCCATCATAACTCCAAATGGTAAATGGTTTTGCTCTTGACTCTTGTGGCCTAACGTTTTCAAGATTGGGGTTTCTTTTATGGAGACAGAAGAATGCAACCGCCATAAAAACTACGAGCAGCATGATTCCTAATGCAGGAAGTATGATCAGAATCACAAATGAAACCTTTTTATGACCATGATTTGTTGGTTGCATTGTTGGACAATCTAACCCTGTGTTATTTCCACACAGCCCCTTGTTATGTCCAAGTGCCTCCTTTGGAGCATCTTCAAATGCTCTCATCTTTGGAAGTGGGCCCTCAAGCTGATTGAAAGATAGATCAACAGTGGTTAAACCTAACATTTCAGTGAAACTTGAAGGAACAGATCCAGAGAGATTATTGTGAGAGAGGTTCAATGTTTGTAGAACCTTCAAACCCCCAAGCTGTGACGGTATACTCCCAGTCAGATTATTGTGAGAGAGGTCAAGATAATCTAAGCTTTTCAATTTGGAAATGGGCACAGGAATGGCTCCCTCAAAGAAGTTGTTGCTTAAGTTCAAGATCCTTAACTTTAAGCATTCTCCTAAAGTTTCATCAATTGAGCCGGTAAGAGAATTTTGTGCTAAGTTAAGCTCTTCTAAGTTAGGCAGATTTCCAAGTGATTTGGGAAATTTGCCTGACAACTTATTGTCATTCAAGCACAAGTTCACCAATGAGCCTAATCTTTCAAAGCTTGTTGGGATTTCACCAACCAAGTGATTTGATGAAAGATTAAGCCGGACTAAATTTGTCGCTCTTCCTAGCTCTGTAGATATTTTTCCAGACAAATTGTTGTTGGACATCTTTAAGCTAGTTAAATTAGGACACGATCCCCAGTTACTGGACACCTCCCCATGGAACTTATTGTAACTCAAATCCATATAGTCCAACACTGGGTATATACCAAAATATTGAGAAATGTTTCCAGTCAGTTGGTTATGTTCAAGCCGAACTCTGAATAAGCTGCTACAGTTTTTCAAGCTGTTTGGTACATGGCCAGAGAAGAGATTGTCATTCACAGTGAAATGTGTAAGAAGACCAGAGACACATATATTGTTTGGTAAATGACCAGAGAGCATGTTGGAAGACACTGAGAATGTTTCCATCTTAGTTAGATTTATGTCTTGAGGAATGAAACCGACAAGATTATTCATGAACAAGTTCAATTCTGAAAGAGCGGTTCGCTTTCCTAACTCAGGTGGTATGGAGCCGCTGAAATTGTTATGACCCAAGTGCAGCCTTGTAAGCTGAGTGTAATTTGCTAAATAGTTTGGAATGGACCCAGAAATGGAGTTATCATTTAAGTACATTCTTCCTAACCTACTGAAATTTTTAAAGGTGGTTGGAATGGTACCCGTGATATGGTTTTCGCCAATCTGAAGATCAATGAGATCCCGAGACCCAGCAAGTTCAGGTGGAATCGATCCAGAAAGTTGATTATGATACAAATAAAAGAAATCAAGACTGGTTAAATTTCCTATTGAAGAAGGAATGACTCCAGTAAGATTATTATTAGAAAGGTCAAAGTTATGGATCAACCCAAGTGTCCCAATTTCTGAAGGGATGGGTCCCTCAAGAAAATTAGCATTCAAGTCAAGAAGAATTACCTTTGTGAGGTTACCAATGCTATTTGGGATGTGACCATTAAGACGGTTGCCATACAACTGAAGCCAAATTAAGTTTACGAGGTTACCTATGCTATTTGGGATACGACCATTAAGACGGTTTTTATACAAACTAAGAGCAATTAAGTTTCTGAGGTTAACTATGCTATTTGGAATCTCCCCTGAGAAGTTATTAGTGCCCAGTGCTAGATATTTGAGATTAGACATGTTTCCAATGCTGGAAGGAATGGAGCCATAGAGCAAGTTAAATGAGAGATCAAAAGTTTCAAGATCACGCAACGACCATGTATCAAGATCATTAAGTGTACCTGTTAAGTTCACATTTTGAACTCTGATGCTTGTTACAACGCGTTCTGATCCGTTACTGCAACCGATTCCAGTCCAATTGTTCTGGCATGGATTTGTTCCAACCCATGATGAAAGAGCTGACTGGCTTTGTTTATCAAGGCTATCTTTCCATTTCAAAAGAGCAGATGCTACATTTGTTGATGTGACAGTTGCATGTGAAGGAACACACAAAAGATTATAATAAGAGAATAGTAACAATAATGCCATCGTACATGAAGACTGTAAAATTAGAAGATTTTGAGAAAACATTTTAAGGAAGCCAAAGATTCAAGCGTAAGACTTTTGAACCACCCAAACAAAGATTTAATTAAGTTTCTAACACTCAATACTTGATTTACTAGGAGAGAATAGATGCTACTTATAGAAATTTAAAATTACACATTGACCCCCTTAAGAATCTTTCACTTCATCAGGATAACCCTCTATATTTTACAGGGTTAGTCACACGTTCCCTGGTAAATGCAAATTATAAATTTTCTTGTGTCTGGTCTTTTAATCTAATGGCCCCTGTTAACCTACGCCCATGTGTGTGTGTGTATAGGGGACGGTTAACGTACATATTAGTGTTAACGTACTAAAAGTAGGAAGCCACAGGAACGCGCCATGTGTCATTAGGGTATGAGGTATTATCGTCCATATAAAATTACAGACCATGATTTACAAAATTACAGACTGACATTTAACACACATAATCATGAACCATGTGGATAATCACAGACCAATAATTACGGACCACATTATATAACAACCACAAACCGTATTTTAACACACATAATCAAGGGCAAAATGTATAATCACGGACCAATATTCACAGACCACGTTATATGAAAATCACGGACCGTCATTTAACATGCATGATCAAATGATCAACTGCATAATCACGTACCAATAATTACGTATCAAGCGTAAAAATCACGGACCACGTAAAAAAAAACTTAAAAAAACTATAACAATACTATACTCAAATTAAAGGTAATAAAATTCTCAATTTTATGGTGTAATTGTTTTAAAAAAACGAGTGAAACTTGTTGTAACATTATAAAATGTGGTTGTTTCCTCTTTTGCCCTTCCAGTTATATTTTACACTTATTTGTGGAAAAAGTTGTATAAAGTGGGTACCACTAAATCTTAACTATTGATTAGTCTGATCAAAGGGTCCAGAATCCATCCTACGTTTAGTACGTTAAGAAGCATATGTATTTGATCCGGCTCCTATATATATATATATATATAGGGGATGTTCAGATGTTCAACTGAAAACTATTTTTTATTGAGAACTAAAATAACCAACTGTAGCCACAAGTTTAAAAGGGTAAAAAGCAACTTCTCCTATTTTAAAGAAAAATTACTTTTTTACCCTTAAAACATGTGGTTCAAAATTAGTTCTTTTGGTTATTTCATATTTAATAGTTCTTAATATAATAAGTCCATAGGATTGGGATCAAATAATAACCTCTCTTACGACGATAACCCATTAACTTTGCCAAAACGAAGCCGAATCTTAAAATTTTTTTTGAACATCATTGTAACACAATTAGAACACTATGTTCTTTTTTGAGTTTACGAAAATTCATCACCGTTGAAGAGATATCATCGTTGTAAGTTTTTGACAAAAACTGTTACAGTGCTGTAAGTCAAAAACTTACAACGATGATATCTCTTAAACGGTGATGAATTTTCGCAAACTCACAAAAGAACATACTGTTCTAATTGTGTTAAAATAATGTTCAAAAAAAAAATTCAAGATTCGGCTTCGTTTTGGCAAAGTTGATGGGTTATCGCCGTAAGAGAGGGTTAGCATTAGAACCCTTCCCTAAGTCCATATATATATATAAGGAAGTGATCAAATGCTAACCTTAGGATAGATGAATAACCCATTAACCTCATCATATTTAATGATCAAATTACAAGATGCCAATCTAATGGTTCATATTAAACTATAATATAATAATGTAATTGATTTGAAAGAAAAAGGGAATAAGGGTATTAATGTAATTTGCTATATTAAATACTTTTTTTTGAACGGCGACGATCCTACATACCACGTATGTTGTCTTAACAGGGCCCACCGGGCAGAGGTAAGACGCGGCCACACCAGATGCGTGGGAACCCCGTGGAATAGGTAAACCCTTGCCCCCATTGGTCCAGAACCCGAGATTAAGCTCAAGATTCCTTCCCTCATCTGGATGTCCTTTAAATTGCCTCTGGCAGGACTCGAATCCATGACCTCTCGGTCACAAGGTAAAGCCCTAACCAGTAGGCTAAATTTGCAGGACTATATCAAATACTTTACCCCATCATTTTTTATACATCCATAACTTTTTTATACTATAATATTTTTTTATAAAAATTGCACCATTTTACTTATCTTTTTTTCTCTTTAATTTTGTTATAGTCTTGACTAGGTTTTTTTATTTTTTTTCGAAATTTTGTATTTACACCAATGTAACAAGTATAAAACTAACAAATTATTTGTAACGAGTTGTAACGAATTTGGGTTTACATTGTTGTATAATAAATAGGGGTTAAGTTTAAGAGTGTAAACGAGCCAAGACGATCCTGAGCTCGTTAATTACGTTATATTCTTGACTACGTTTTTTATTTTTTCCGGATGCTCGTTAATTACGTTATATTCTTGATTTTGTAACTAATTTTGGTTTTTAAAGTACTAAAATGTATTTACAATCTTGTAAATATAATTTTTAAAGTATGAAAATGTATTTACAATCTTGTAGATATAACGAATTGTGATTTTTATCAACAAAATGTTATAGTATTTTTTTTAAAGTATTACAATCTAGTAGATTTAACGAATTTTTGTTTTTTATCAACAAAATGTTATAAAAATTTTTTCAAGTATTAAAATGTATTTACAATCTTGTAGATATAACGAATTTTGGTTTTATCAACAAAATGTTATAATATTTTTTAAAGTATTAAAAGATATTTACAATCTTGTAGATATAATTTTTTTAAAGTATTAAAACGTATATACAATCTTGTATATATAACGAATTTTGGTTTTTATCAACAAAATGTTATACTATTTTTTTAATGTATTAAAATGTATTTACAATCTTGTAGATATAATATTTTTAAAGTATTAAAACGTATTTACAATACAGTAGATATAACGAATTTTGATTTTTATCAACAAAATGTTATACTATTTTTTTAAAGTATTAAAATGTATTTACAATCTTGTAGATATAATCAATCTTGTAAATATAACGAATTTTGGAGCATCCGGAAAAAATAAAAAAACCTAGTCAAGAATATAACGTAATTAACTAGCTCAGGATCGGCTTGGCTCGTTTACACTCTTAAACGTAAACCCTATTTATTCTACAACAATGTAAACCCAAATTCGTTACAAATAATTTGTTGTTTTTATACTTCTTACATTGGTGTAAATACGAACATTCGAAAAAAAATAAAAAAACCTAGTCAAGACTATAACGGAATTAAAGAGAAAAATAAGACGAGTAAAATCGTGCAATTTTTATAAAAAAATATTATAGTATAAAAAAGTTATTGATGTATAAAAAAAGGGGTAAAGTATTTAATATAACAAATTACTAATTTACCCTTATTAAATAATAAAAGAAAATGCCATGTGTTTAAATCTGATTGGGTAAAGAGAGTTAATGAGTTATTGCTCATTGGGTGTGCCAAGGCGCCCCAATCACTCCACGTGTGCGCCACGTAGGCGTCACATAAGCACTCACCACAACCACTCACCCCACCATTTTGGTGGAAATGCCCCATTAACCCACTCACTCCACGTCATCATTCCTTTTTAATTTAATTTGAGATATAATTAATAAAAACAAATTACAAATTAATAAAAAAATTACAAACTAATAAAAAAATTAAAAAAAAATACAAACTAATAAAAAAAATTTAAAAAAAAATACAAACTAATAAAAAAAATTAAAAAAAAAATACAAACTAATAAAAACGATTTTTCCATAAATGTTCAATCAAATCGGCTTTGAGGTTGGCATGTGTATCCTCGTTGCGAAGCATTCGACGGTTTGCTTGTTTTTCTTCCTCGTTGATCTCCACATGCTCCAACAAATTCGGATCGTCTTCTTCATAAAATTCACATATCGCTCGACCGTTGTCTTCAATTATCATATTGTGTAGTATCACACATGCGTATAACGCGTTTCGGATACGACTTGGCTTCCATGCTCTAGCAGGGTGTTGAATCATGTGCCACTTTTTCTTTAAAACTCCGAATGCTCGTTCAATATCCTTTCTTGCACCCTCTTGACGATTCTGGAAATACAGACGTTTTTCATCGTCAGTTTGTCGGGATGTAAACGATTTCACGAAAGTAGCCCATTGTGGATAAATACCATCAACTAAATAATACCCGTATTTGTATGTTGTGTCATTGCAAATAAACTGCTGCCCGGGTGCCTTGCCTTCAATAAGATCGTTGTAAATCGGCGACTTATCTAGAACATTTATATCATTGTTCGATCCCGATGCACCAAAGAAGGCATGCCATATCCAAAGATCTTGAGACGCAACAGCTTCTAGCATAAAAGTCGGTCTTGGATGGTCGCCTCGTTGGAATTGACCTCGCCAAGCTGTTGGACAATTGTCCCATTCCCAATGGGTGTAGTCGAGACTACCTAACATACCGGGTAAACCATGAACCTCTTCATGAAACGTGTAAATCTGTTGGATGTCATATGAATTTGGTTTCCTCAAGTATTTTTTCGCGTACAATCTAATTACGCCTTTACAAAATTTATAAACACATTCCCGCCCCATTCGCTCAGACATCTGTAAATACTCATCAAAAGAATCGCTGCTAGTGCCGTAGGCTAGTTGCCGTATTGCAGAAGTACACTTTTGAAGACCGGAAAACCCGATCTTTCATCTTCCGTCGCACCGTTGTTGGAAAAAGTCATACTTTTGTTCCAAATCATTACTCACTCGTGAAAAAAGATTTCGACTCATACGAAACCGACGCCGAAATAAATGTTCGGGGTATTTCGGATTTTCTGAAAAATAATCTTCAACAAGACGTTCGTGAGCTCCAAGACGATCTCGATTAATCCGTGCTCTTCTAGTTAGAACATGTCTTTCAACTTGTTGTCTATGATGTCGAGAGTAAGTTGTGCAGCTTCGATTAAAAAATCTTCTCCTTCGCTAAAATCGTCATCCTCCCGTAGAAACTCCATTTTTATAAAAATACTACTTTTTTGTTTATTTTTTTTGTGAGGTGTGAAGATTTTAGAGAGTGTGTGTGAATATTAGAGGGTTTGTGATGATTTTATATATAGGTTTTATTTATTTATTTTTTTTTTTAAATGGTCCAACGGTCGAAACCCAACCCCCCACCCTCGACCACGCCGTTGTTCTACTCACCGTGAGCCAATCAAGCCCCAAGGGGGGCGGTGTGCCACACCCAGCCACGCCCCACCCACGCCCACTCCTTGGGCACACCGGAGGGTCTAAGTGTGAGTTAGTATTTGATCTCAATCCTATATATATATATATATATCGTCACCGCAAATGACGTTTGTATATAGTAAATCCTAATTTTCAAATATAAAAATATTTCCTTTAATGTCGATGCTAATTCCTAACTAACTTATTTAAAAATACACAAAAGGCAAAAATAAAAGTATATAACTTATTAAAAAAAAGTTTAATATAATATACAGCAATGAAACTAAATATTCAAGCATAAAAAGTATTATGAATGTAATTAATGATTATAAGTTTTGGGTTTATTTTAAACTAGGTTTAAACCCCCGCGCGTTACGGCGGGTTATTACAGTACACTATCAAGAACGGATATTATATATCATTTTCAGAAACATATGTTGCATAACAAAATTAAATCTATCATAACGAATTTTATATAATTTTTCATAAAAATATAAAGTCATACAAAATTCTCATAAATATGTTACAAAAATATCAGAAAATTTACTCCAGAAATATTTCTCATCGGCAACCAATCGTTTGAATTAAAACAAAAACCTAAATCTTTAAGCAAATCTCTCAAATTTAATCATTTAAGTCTGTTTACCGCTTTTCAAAAGTTAAAAAAACTTCTGGTGGTCTAAGTCTAAATTATCAAAACGTCACTACATAAAACCGTCGCTCACATTAAACCTGAAAAGAATTAGGTTTTAAATAAACAAATCAATTTTAATGTGAGTTAATATGGACCACAATACCACATGTTTATTTTCAAGATTGCAAATCGATGGCTCAGATAGGGTTTAAGGGTTTTCTCTTTATGATCGGGTTTTCATATGATACAAATTACACACATACATACACACACACAAATATATATATGTGTGTGTGTGTGTTCGTTCTTGGAACATAGCATCACAATTTTACTATACATATTATTATATACATATAACTACTATTCAATTTTCATGATCTTTAATACTATATAGTAATAGGAAACTTGAAATAAACTGAAGTGGTAAAGGGGATTATAAATAAAAAGAAATCAAAATGGTAATGATAATTAAGTGAAACACTGTGTGATTGGCTAAATTATTTGAAATGGATCCAGATAGGATCATATCCTAGCCGAATGAATCTTGGTTTGGTGAATGGAATTAAACTAGACTATGGAGTTCTGAAATGAGCGGTACTGGTTAAGGAAGTTTAATTTATATATATGAAAATGCATATATTATTATTGTTATCGTCTCCGGTTTTAAATCCGATTTTTATATTAAACGAACATCTGGTTTTAAATTCGATCTAATCGTTCCGATCAATAAACCAATATACGAATGGTTCAATATGATGTTAGCCGGTCCAGTTTTAAAAACATTAGGACAACCAAAGATTAGAATAATATTTTTTTTAGAAGTGAATATTACTCTACTTCTAGTCACTTCAATTGCTACGTATATTTCACGTCAGGATTTAAGCTCTAATCTTTTACGAGAAAATTGCCTTTCTTTTCCTTTTTTTAGGTCAACATGTCCATCCTTGAGATCATCTTTTTAATTTTTTTTTTAAATTTTTTTCTATTAATTTATATATTTCTTCTTTTGGGTCTTTTAATGTTTTAGTATTGAGTTTATCTTTAATTAAGGTTGTCTTGATCGGTTGTGTTTGCGCTTGCTATATGATTTTTTATTGTACGTATAGTGTTTTACAATGAAGAGACGGTTGCTTTTGTGATAGGATACATCTTATGGTTTTACATTAGATTAACAATCACTGAGACATGTATTTGGGTTTTGTTACTTTTTTTTAATGGTTCATTTAATCTTTTCATAAACACTTCGTTTAACTTTTTCGAAAACATTGTCTGTTAAAAACATTTATTATTAAGCCTACATGTTACATTTTTCAAGAGATCAGTTAAATAATATTTTATATTGTTTGCGCATGTAATACTAACTAGTTTACAACATACCTTTAACTTATGACTGTTCAAAAAGCTCATGATTCGAGAAAGGCTCGGCTCGAAAAAGCCTCCTTAAAAATGAGCCGAGCCCGAGCCAGGTTGGCTTGAGCTCGGCTAGTGGCTCGAATCGTTGGCTCGGCTCAATTTTTAACATACATATATATGTATGTATATTAAATTACACACACATATTCTATTGCACACACAAACATATATATATATATATATATATATATATATATATATATATATATATATGCTTCCAATGGTAACCCATTTCAATTGTGATAACCCATTAACTATTTTAATTAGTTGTTTAAATAAAGTTTTTTAAAATGAGTGATCTATATTAATTCTGAAATAAATAAGTGGTTAAGATTTGTTTAAAGGTATTTTAGATATTTGTTGGTGTATTTGATTTCATTTTTTTTAAAAAAAAGTTTACCCCCCAATTTTTTAAACCTTCATAACTTTTATATACATTCTTATTTTTTTTATAAAAATTGCTCCATTAAATTTGTCACATTTTTATTTTTAATTCAAGTATAATTTTGTGAAATTTTTTCAAAGTGTAATTACACTGACGTAACGAGCTGAGTTTTTTGAACGTGTTCATAATTAAACTGATGTAACGAGCTGAACTTTTTTAAAGAGTTCGTAGTTACACTGATGTAACGAATTGTGGCTTATTATTTTTTTATAATAAGCATTCGACATTTTTTCAAATTTTTTTTCCATTTTTAAAAAAATCTTAACCGAGAAGAATTATCCACTTCTAAAAAACCACATAAGTTTTTTAATGAAATGTTCTTTTAAGTATATAATTAAATACATACATAATCTTACAATAATGTAATTAAAATGATGTAACGAGCTGAATTTCTTCAATGGGTTCAAAATTACACTAATGTAGCAAGCTAAATTTTTTTCAAAGTGTTAGTAATTACACTAATGTAACGCGCTGAATTTTTTCAAAGTATTCGTAATTACACTGATGTAACGAGCTGAATTTTTTAAAAGTGTTCTAATTTTTTTCAAAAATTAATGAACTAATTTTTATAGTAAAAAATAAATTTGTAATGTATATTTAAGATGAGGGAAAAAATTTTAAAGATAGAAAGTTTTCGAAAAATGATGGAAAATTATTGTTGTCAAATCAACTATTTTAACTAAAAAAATTATTATGATAAAATTCATAATTTAAAATGACAAATATGATGACAAAGGTGTAAAGAGGTAATTTATTTGATTTGAGAGGGTTTACTTTTATACGTATTATATGACAACTTTATTTTTTAAATGTATCACATAATTTTGGCTCGTAAAAAGCTTAAACCACCTAATTTTTGTCAAATCAACTAATTTAACTAAAAAATTTATTATGATAACATTCATAATTTAAAATGATAAATATGATGACAAAGGTGTGAAAAAGTAATTTATTTGATTTAAGAGAGTTTACTTTTATACGTATTATATGACAACTTTATTTTTTTAAATGTATCAATGTGGGACAAACTAAAAAGTAAAGTAAACCATTTAGTTTATGGCTATGCTCGAGACTTGAGTTTTTTACGAGATCGAGCTTAAGCTCGATTTTTTGGCTCGAACCACATCCATCCTTATGGAATCCATCTGGACAGCTTACCTTAAATTTCGAGCTGTATCGAAAAGTCTCAAGCTCGAGCTCGGCCTGACTCGATTATTGCCCTACCTTAACTACATTTAAACATATGATAAAAAAAAGTTTATTTATTGTTTTTACAATTAAAAAATGTTTTTAAAAAGTTAAAAAGATACCAATACTAAAAGAATTAAATAAACCATATAAAATTATTTTGTTTGATCTTAGTTATTTTATAGGAAGGTTTCTAAAAATGTTTTTTTATTATTTTATATTAAAAATGTTTTTTCTTATTACATTATTTAAATCACTTACAGACATTTTAGTAAACATATATTAATAAAAAGATGAAAAACAAAGCATTTTAGTCTTTTTAGAAGAGATTAAAAGCTACTTGGATAATAAAAAAGTTTGTATCTAAAAGTAATTTGAAGAGAAGTTGAAGAGAATATTTATGAAATAATTAAAAACCATTTAGAAAAACTTTTATAAAACATTTAGAAAAACTTGTATATTTTATAGTAATTTGATTTTTAAAATGTGTTTTATCATACTAATATATTTTTAATGTATTAATTCTTAGTTTAAAAATGTAAAAAAAATATTTAATATTATTATTTAATATGCGATATATTTAATAAAAGAGAAAGACGAGAAATCAAAGTAAATGTGCTTTAATAACACGCCAAGTGTCCTTAGAAACTTTGATTTATTAAAATAGATATATAGATTTTAATTATTTATACTTAATATAATAAAAATAATCATATATGATCTATGGGTTGACCCTCTTTTAAGTCTACCCGACATACACGGTACATTGATTATTCATTTCGTATTCACATCCATAAAATTAATAGACACTTTTAAAAATTCCAACACAGAGTTAATTGATGATGTGACTCGAATAACTCATGGTCCTATCACCTCCCTTTAATCTATAATTGACTTCTTATTTCAAGTCCTCTAGTTTTTTTTGAACAGCAACAACAGAACGGTACGTCGTGGCATATGCAACACGTCAGCATGCCTCGGAAGACCCCTTCCTCAAGGGAGCGATGTCCCGTTTTACCGGGCGCCACCTTCGGAAGAGCTGCACCTGATGCGCAGAAACCAGCTTATTTTTGCTGTAAAAACCATTCCCCCATCAGCTCAGAACCCGAGATTAAGCTAAAGATTTCTCCCTTCACCTGGTATCCATCAAAGTGCTTCAAGTGGGAGCAGAACCGTTGACCTTCACATTGGAAGGTGAGTTTTCTACCATATTGTAGGTGAGTCTTCAAGTCCTCTAGTTAGTAGTTACATTAATAAACTTCTCATAAAAATTAAACTTTATCTTAGAGCGTGAAATGCTATATTCTAATTGTCTCTTCTATCGCAAGTGTAACCGGAGACTGCAATCATGATTCCTGCCCAATCTGTGTCGCACCTTTGGAAGGACGAAAATCTGAGGGTGTGACATATTGATCCTCGTCCGTCATGGTAATCGATGTTATAGGAAAATAACTCAAAAAATAATTGATTTTGTTGCACAACAACTAGAAAGTAGGGGTGTTCAGTTTTCGAATTGGATTCGAAAAAATTGAAATTCGATTCGATTTTTATTCGAAAATCACAAAGTCGAATTCGATTCGAATATTCGTATTCGAATCGAAATTCGAATATAATTATTTATATATATATATTTTTAGTATATATATACAAACAGTTACTATAAAATTATTATATATCTATGATTTTATTAGTTTGAATGTTATCACTAATATTACAACTTAAAAGTTAGCTATTTGATATTTACATATTTATAATGTATTTGATATTTTGAATACATAAACATGTGTAAAAAGTATAAAACATTTTTTAATTAAATTTGAATTAAACAAATTCGATTCGAATTCTGAATACGAATACGAATCGAATTCGAATGCTCTTAAAAAATTCAAAATTCGAAACCATTCGATTTGAAATATTTGAGTTATTCGGAATTCGATTCGATGAACACCACTACTAAAAAGTCATGACTTGATTCCTATTTATAAAATTACAACTCAATAACCTAACTTAATTAGTAGGTTATAATCCAAACACAAAACCCTAATCCTATAAACCGACTCGCTTAGTAGAAGATAAAGCCCATACCAACTTGCATGGGATGACCTATGCCGAGGCCTGAACATTACCCTATCCTAGTTGAGATAGAGAGACAGTTATCATTTAAAATTAATTATCACAACGTTTTTATCTTCTACTAAGCGAGTTATCATTTAAAGTTAATTATCACAACGCTTTTAAAGTTATTTTCAAAAAATGAGTAAACGTGAAAATTAGTGATATTTTACTTTTGTGCATTGAGGACCCACACATATATACATAATATGGGTGCATCGCAAATAGAGCGTATATGTATATATAAATAAATACGTAGAAAATTATTTTTTTATGTTAATGAACGAAAATTATTAAGAAAAAAACCAGATTATATATTACTGCAATTTAACTCGAAATCAGAAAGAAACACAGATCTAATCAATCTTCTACAAACAGACTACGAACAGACATCAAGAACAAACTAACCAGAAAACCCTAACAAATGTTTGAGAGTCGTAAACGTCTAAACGATATAGAAAGAATGATGAGTCTTCCCATCTTCTTATACTCTCATATATTGGATCATTTCCATTTATCCATCCGATCCGGTTAACAGCTACAAGCCCAGCAAAGTCTACAGTCGTAAGCCCATAAAGCCCACCAACCTCTTATCCAGCTCCTTTAATCACATATAACTCAGCAACTAGAGGTGGGCAAAAAAAACCGGAACCGACAACCCGAACCGGAACCGGAACCGGTCATACCTGAATCGGTGGGTACAAACGGGTCCGTTTTTCAAACAAATTAGAACCGGAACAAGGAAAACAAGAACTAGCTTCACTGTACCCGGCCAAAACCCGAACCGGAACAAGGTCTTGACTTTGTTGAATGAAGCCGGTTCAAAAAAAACTCGATTTGTGCACCTCTGTCAGCAACCATTTGCTCATATAAAGCTCATCCAGAACACATCAAACTAACACATTAAACACTAACTACAACATTTAATAATCAAGATAATAGAATTAAAATATTCATATTACCTTTTAACGGATTGAATTTTGGTTGCATATTGTGAAGATTTATTCTACTTATTATATTTGGAAACTTTGTTCTGCAAAGTGGTGGATTGGTTATGTTATATACATTCTAGATGAGTTTAAAAGATGATTTATACTTATTAATAAGTGTGTGAACATGTTTAGAAAGTTGGAATTGAGAAAATATAATACATTACTATTTATAGTAACTTTTGATGATTTAATGGATTAATCGGATTGATTTAACATGATTTGATGATATGTTAATGTTGCAATATGCTTAGGAATGATATATAAACATATCTGGAACATTTGGTTTTGTTAAAAATGGATTTTGGTTAAACCTTACTAAATAAGGAAACTTTAATATGATAAAATGCTACGTATTGTGATTTATGCATGAATGACAATTTCTGATGCTTTGAATATGTGTTGAATATGTTTTAGGAACGTGTTATAAGTATTATTTTTATGAAATTAGATTTCATGTTTAAACTTTCCAAAAATTGAAACTTACTAAAAGAGGAAGCTCATGCGATTGTTATACGTGACTTACGTGAACGTTGTTATGATAGAATCATAAGAAGTATGATAATGTGCTACTTGCATGTTATGATCAATATTGTGCGCAAACGAACTTTAACAAACTAAACGTGTCACCAACGGGTCGTCGGGTCAACACGAGTCAACACAAATAAAACGCGAATACTCTGTTGAACACACAAACATTTATAGTTATATGAGATACAATAAAACACAAGATCAACACAAACTCATAAACCTATATGATTATAGGCGGTAACTAGTATGTATTAGCAAACACGAACTAACGTGAAACAAGGAACTGCACTATGAGGTGAGTTCTATGCCCCTTTTACTATTTTCGTCACTTGGGGGAGAAAACATGCATACAAGCTCTTTTGATACAACAAACATTTTTTGATGCATAACTACATGCTTTTATCATTTATACATATGTGCGACAGATCTCACCAAAGTTCTTACAAGCACATAAAACCGTTAATCATGTATGACGCTCAACATGATAATTCCGAAGAGCACTATTTAGGCCTAACAAGCGCGTCCGTCGCGCCGGATGGCCAACCTGATTGGAGGAGTGAACAGATGCATAATTGACCAAACACATTGCCATTGTCTTGTGATGGACATGGCGAAAGACTAAAATTCAGCTTCGGTTGCGAAACACATATGGTATAAAAATACATTGACTAGCTATCAATAGATATTGAATTGTAATGTTATGTAGTCTTGCAACCACTTATTGTTGAACATTGTTATAAAACATGTACTCTTACCAAACACTGCTCAGAATATGATGCATCACTTTTGTCATTTAAAATTGGACATGTTTTCTCTTTGTTTTGTCATGTAATGCTTAGACAACTTTAATGTTTCCGCACTAATGGTTATTTTGAACGAAACCTTTTAAACAACGCTTCCGCAATTTCATTTCATATTTGTCAAGCATAATATTTTTAATCTCAAGTTTCCGCAACTTTGATTTAACAAAACTATTTTTTCCAATTTATTAGATGTATATATGTAAACAGACATTTAGGTCTCGCAAGTGTAACCGGAGACTGCGATCCTGATTCCTGCCCAATCTGTGTCGCACCTTTGGAAGGACGAAAAATTGAGGGTGTGACATATTGATCCTCGTCCGTCAAGGTAATCGATGTTATAGGAAAATAACTCAAAAAATAATTGATTTTGTGGTACAACAACTAGAAAGTCATGACTTGATTCCTATTTATAAAATTACAACACAATAACCTAACTTAATTAGTAGGTTATAATCCAAACATAAAACCCTAATCCTATAAACCGACTCTCTTAGTAGAAGATAAAGCCCATACCAACTTGCATGGGATGACCTATGTCAAGGTCCAAACATTACCCCTATCCTAGTTGAGATAGAGAGAGTTATCATTTAAAATTAATTATCACAACGCTTTTATCTTCTACTAAGCGAGTTATTAGGGGTGTTCAGAATAACCGAAAACCGTTTAAATCCGTTATCCGAACCGTATCCGTAACCGAAAAAAACCGAACCGAAATCTGAATTCGGTTTTCGGTTCGGTTATTAACCGTAACCGAATTCCGAATTCGGTTTTCGGTTCGGTTTTCGGTTACATCTTTTTTTTTAATTCGGTTTGTTCGGTTATCCGTTTAAACCGAATATTTAATTAAATATATTAATTTTTATATATATTATATATGATAAAATTGAAACCCTAGGTTTCCATATCTCCACTTCTGCCGTATCCTTTATCCCGATTCCCATATCTCAACATTTCAATCTCTGTTCTCATCCTCTCAAGATCTATATCATCCTCAAGTCGAATGATCGATCTCTGCTCTCATCCTCTCAAGTATATGTATCATCCTCAACATTCAAGATCGAATCCCATCGCTCTCATCCTCTCTGCGCCATCGGCTCATCGCTCTCATCGTCTCTGTGCCGTCGCCGACGGCTCAAATATCGCCGACCTCGACATCCATATGCGCCAACAGCTCTCATCGGACTCTCGGTTAGTACTTAGGATTGTGATTTTGGATTATTTGTACAAGCTGGAGATTTTGATTATTTGGGATTTTGGGTTGAGTTGCTGCACAGAAGCAGGTTATTGAATTGTTTGAGTTGTTGCACACTTGTTCATGTTTGAACTAAGTCTCAACAGGTTATTTGAACTCAAGTCTAGCTCAACAAGTTGTGGTTTATGTTCTTGCTCTGTTTTTGTATATAATTTTGCTCTTTTAATAGGTTGGGTTTTTAAAATCAAGCTGGAGACAATATTTGGGGGAAAATAAAGAATTTGGTTGAATTATACTGAATTCGGTTAAAACGGTTGAATTCGGTTTGTTCGGTTATAACCGAAACCTAACCGAATTGAATTCGGTTAGAATTCGGTTCGGATAACCATTTAATGAATTCGGTTCGGTTAACGGATAGGATTTTTTTTTCAAAAACCGAACAAACCGAACCGAACAAACCGTTAACCGAACCGATGAACACCCCTACGAGTTATCATTTAAAGTTAATTATCACAACGTTTGTCAATGTTTATTATTTCGTTTGTGGTTAAAAATTTTAAATTAATAATGTTTTTCATTTAAATTAATAACTTTGTCATTTATTATTATTAAACTAACAATTTTAATATTATTTCGTTTTAATAAATACAAAATGAAACATCATATATTACATATGTAAAACCAAACAAACAAAGCACAAAATATATATATATATATATACACACACATAACAATTGTTTGTACAAAACAAAGTAATGAAATACAAACATACTAATAAGATGTACAGACTCCGAATCCTATCAGGCTGGTGGCAGCGGGAGGAGAGGGTTCGCGCCCGCTCGCTTACTTTTATGCTTGTCATTTCTGACATGCAACTGCCACACAAGACGCTTTTTGTCGTATACACCATTGAGTTTAAATGGACAACCAATTTTCTTATTGCTAGAGCGTTTACGTGTGGCAGTTCTCTTGTGGATGTCATAATGATCACACACGACATACATTTTTTACTTTGTGTCCTTTCTTTTTTATTGAGCGGTGAATATAATCTAACCATTGTCAAGCGCTCTGCTTTTTACCTACGTAACCAACTCATCATGAGATTTAAATTCTTGAAACAATAGTACGATTAAACTTATATAATGTTAAGAACATAAAACTCAAACTAACTTATACCTGATTGACATTCACAATACTTTTGCATGATGATCTCCATTGAAATAATCTTGACCGCTAAGATGTGGTTCAGAAGGTTCATCATTTGATTCATACCAGCTTTCTTGACTGTATGAAAGTTGACTCTCAAATCCAAAATCATGGCTGCTTTCATAAGCAAAGAAAGCTTCAATACAAGGCTCCTCTTTTAATTCAGAAAGCCTATTCGCGTTGTAAAACTGAATGCTGAGATCCTCATTTAAATAAGGCAGTCCTTGCAGTCTGTTCTCGTCATAATGAAAACTGAACCGCATATTCCTCCTTAAACACATATATGATCGGTGTTTAGTTAATAATAGACAAATACGCAACAAAATTGGTATACATGATCTATCTGTTTGTTTCCAAAGAAGCAGTTAACGTCCTGAAATGACATTATGTAGATTGGGTAAGTTGAAGAAAGTGAGTATAATAACTTAACGTTTGAAGAATGAAGAAATGTGAATGAATATCACTGCATCGTTCGTTTGTTTTATATATAATTTGAAGAAGAGAAAATTCCCAAAATGTCCCATTTGACTTAAACTTTTCCTAAAATGTCATATTTGACTTTTTCAATCTCTCAAAATGTCCACACTTTATATGGGCGTCGCCGCCCATGTATATACAGGAGCCGCCCATAAAATAAACCACTTTCTTGGCCCCCTTTCTAGTTAAAGTACCTGCCCTCTACCTCGAATAGACGACCTGTTTGATCAGTTGCAAGGGTCAAGCTACTATTCAAAAATCGATTTAAGATCTGGTTACCATCAACTCAGAGTACAAGAAGGAGATATACCGAAGACAGCCTTCAGAACACGGTACGGACATTACGAATTTCTGGTAATGCCTTTTGGACTGACTAACGCACCGGCCGTATTCATGGATCTCATGAATCGTGTGTGTAAACCATATCTCGACAAGTTCGTAATCGTATTCATTGATGACATCCTGATCTATTCTAAGACTCGAGAAAAACATGCCGAACACTTGAGATGTGTCCTAGAACTACTGAAGAAAGAACAATTGTACGCGAAATTCTCCAAATGTGATTTTTGGATTCGCGAAGTTCAGTTCCTTGGGCACGTAGTAAACGCGAAAGGGATACATGTAGACCCAACTAAGATTGCGGCAATCAAGAACTGGACTGCACCTAAGACTCCAACAGAGGTACGACAGTTCTTAGGATTGGCCGGGTACTACAGGCGGTTTATCGAGGGATTCTCGAAGATCGCACAATCATTGACTTCCCTTACGCATAAAGACAAGAAGTTCGAATGGGGAGAAAAACAAGAAGCTGCTTTTGACTTATTAAAGCAGAAGTTGTGCAGCGCACCTATCTTATCACTAGTCTACTGCGACGCATCGAAGCAAGGACTCGGTTGTGTACTGATGCAACGCGAGAAGGTCATAGCTTATGCGTCACGACAATTGAAAGTGCACGAGAAAAATTACACGACCCATGATCTGGAATTAGGAGCCGTAGTATTTGCATTGAAGATCTGGAGACACTATCTGTACGGCACCAAGTGCACTATATTCACGGATCATAAGAGCCTGCAGCACATTTTCGACCAAAAGGAGCTAAACATGAGACAACGCAGATGGGTCGAGTTGATAGGTGATTATGACTGTGCAATCAAGTATCATCCCGGGAAAGCCAATGTAGTAGCCGATGCGTTAAGTAGAAAGGAAACAATCAAACGCGTACGTGCACTACAACTTACCATTCATTCTGAGCTACCTAATCAGATTCGAGTCGCACAACAAGAAGCTCTGAAAAAGGAAAACCTTATCTTCGAAGCTATGCGGGGTATGGATAAACAGATGAAACAGAAAAACGACGGAGCTTACTATCTGATGGACCGAATTTGGATTCCACGCTACGGAGGATTGAGAGAAGTAGTGATGGATGAAGCTCACAAGAGTCGATACTCGGTACATCCAGGTTCTGACAAGATGTACCACGACCTAAAGACAACTTATTGGTGGCCTAATATGAAATCAGAAATCGCAACCTATGTGAGTAAGTGTCTGACTTGCTCCAAAGTTAAGGTCGAATATCAGAAACCGTCAGGGTTACTCCAACAGCCAGAAATTCCAGTATGGAAATGGGAACAGATATCCATGGATTTTATCACCAAGCTGCCAAAGACAACAAGTGGTTGCGATACCATCTGGGTTATTGTAGACCGACTCACGAAATCGGCACACTTCCTGCCGATTAAGGAAACTGATAAGTTGGAAAAGTTAACCCGAATCTACTTGAAGGAAATCGTATCCAGACACGGAGTCCCAATCTCTATTATATCTGACCGAGACAGCCGTTTCACGGCACATTTTTGGAAGTCCTTACACAAGGCACTTGGGACGAGATTGGATATGAGTACTGCTTATCATCCACAGACGGATGGTCAGAGTGAACGAACCATCCAAACCCTAGAAGACATGCTTCGGGCCTGTGTGATTGACTTCGGTAACAGCTGGGAGACTCACCTACCTTTGGTGGAATTCTCTTACAATAACAGTTATCACACCAGCATCGGAGCTGCACCTTTTGAGGCACTTTATGGACGTAAATGCAGATCACCACTTTGTTGGGCAGAAGTTGGTGAAAGCCAACTGACCGGACCTGAGCTCGTGCACGAAACAACTGAAAAGATCGTGCAGATACGTAACCGAATGGCAGCAGCTCGGGATCGACAGAAAAGCTATGCCGATAAAAGGCGCAAGCCTTTGGAATTCCAAGTGGGAGACCGAGTACTTCTTAAAGTCTCACCTTGGAAGGGAGTGATTCGATTTGGGAAAAGGGGAAAATTAAACCCTCGTTACATAGGACCATTCGAGATCACTAAACGGATAGGCCCCGTAGCCTACGAACTACAGCTACCACATGAATTGAGTAGCGTACACAATGTGTTTCATGTTTCGAACCTCAAGAAATGCTTATCGGACGAGACGCTCGCAATCCCTTTGGAGGAAATCCAGATTGATGAACAACTTCACTTCGTTGAGGAACCGGTGGAAATCATGGATCGGGAAATCAAGAAGTTGAAACTTAGTAAAATACCAATTGTAAAAGTTCGTTGGAACTCACGGCGAGGACCGGAATACACCTGGGAGCGAGAGGACCAGATGAAACAGAAATACCCTCACCTATTCTTCAACCAGACTAACACCAGCAACACGAACTGAATTTCGGGACGAAATTCCTATTAACTGGGGGATGATGTGACGCCTCGCAAATTCCAGGTCAGCAATTATAATACTTTAATAATAATGTGTGTTATTATTTCATATGTGGCACTAGAATAATTTTATTTAGTGTGACACGTGGCACAACGGACCTAACACACCGATAATTCGAGGAATTATCGCACGAAAACTCGCACGTGTCTTGAATGACGAATGTTGGTGAACGGATCAAACCACAGAACACTTTCACTGCACATTAGGTTCCGGGGAACCTAAGTTAGTAGAACGATGTCCATATGTCGAGAAACGATACTCGTAATCGAAAAATACGCGAAAAATGGATCAAAACATGAAAATGGGCCAAATTGGGCCGGATCTAGGGTCCAGGCGGTACGCCTGACCCGAGGATCCCTACCCAGGCGATACGCGCGGATGAGGAGGGAACGCCTCTCATCTGTCTGTCCCGCGCGTAACGCCTGGCCTTGGTGGTCAACGTCAGGCGATACGCCTGACTACTCTGACACTTAAAAATCTTTTAAATCTCATGATTACCACACCATACCTCTTTTACCCAATACCATACGTAAACTCCTCTATTTAATGCCTCAAAAACATCTGATTTCACTACTACAACACCATATCACACTCATTTGAAGTCTTGGAAGCCATGGATGGGAGATTTGAAGCTAGTTCTTGAAGGTCTTGAAGGTTTGAAGCACAAAGGAGCTCCAAGAACACCACACTCCATTCCCTCTCGTGATTAAAGCTAGCTTAGCCACATTTTGAAACTTGGGAAGGTAAATCTTGAGACTATGTAGCATAAAACACACATGTAACACACACCAACCCACATGCAAGGTTCAAAGCTTGCATACACACACTAGATCTACACATACACGAATTTTCTTTTGTTTGAATGTGGGTTTGATGATGCTTCTATGTTTATTAGTGATCTATGATGATAGATTGAAATTTTATGATGAAACATGATAATGTCAATATGCATGATAACGATTTGGTCACAAATGGATGTTCTAGCAACATGTATGTATGATTTAGGTGGAGTTACATGAAATTTGATATAGAAATGTTATGGAATATGATTTAGAAGTGTTATGAATAGCAAGATATGTCAAAATATGATTATTACTAATTGTGGTAACTTTAATATCATGAAAGGTTGATTTATGATGAAATGGCTTAATGCATATGATTATATCTATAAGTTATGTTCAAAATGATGTTTAGAAACAAAAAGGATGATTATTGATGTGTAAAATTGTTAAAAACCCCAAATATATGATTATTATGAATAGTACCATGAATAGTGACTTTATTTTACAAAGTCTATAAATGATGACATATTTGTTGTAATGAATATGATCTAACGGTTATTTTGAATTAGGATGACGATATTATGATGAGATTGTTAGCTAGACTTAGCGACACATGCTTATTTTGTAACCTTCTATTTATAGAAACTTTTATGCGCAAACCATGTTAAACCGGCTATGTGTAACTATGTGATATGTGATAACATGCTCACTTAGGATAAATATGTATAATAGAATAATTGGATTATGATTTATTGCTTGATTTGCCAAATGTGGAAACTTTCTTAAAGTAGGAACTTACTATAAATAGTAAGTTTCCTCACGAAAGTGATTTTGGTATCCGTACACTTCACACGACACAAAACCGCACGTTACACGAACACTTGATCCAAAACCGTCACCAACGGGTCGTTAGGTCAAACACGGTCAACACGGTCAAACACGGTCAACGCGACCCACAAAACAACTTGGAGTTGTTGAACTCAAACACGGTCTCGTGAGACCCACATGTATGCAAACACAAACTTATGGTACCTATGTGATATAGGTAACCACTAGCCGGCGAGCTACACTGTTCTCGTGAAGAACACGCACTACTTAACTCAGGTGAGTTTACGGCCCCACTTTTACTCTTTAAATGTTTTGCTAAACTATTGGGGTGAGAATACAATGCAACTGTTTTAGATATATAGCTGGTATGTTGTGAAAACCATTTTTGAGTGTAACTATTATCGCTTAAAGTCCTCACTTATCCTTACCGTTAGTTGTGTAACAAACGAGTCGTAATTACGTAGTACTACTGGGTTTGACTAGCCCCACTCGGCACCAATGTTGACTGGAGGTCATAACGAGTGTAATTTCGATGTGAATTGCGAGTTCAGCGATGACTCGCGGAGGCAAACGGAAACAGTCTAGTTTCGGTAAGATGAACTGACACACTCCACGGATCGTAGTATCCAACAACTAAACTTAACATACCCAGTATATGTCTGTTTACTTTTCAGTCTGTCTAAACCTGTGAACTCACCAACTTTTTAGTTGACACTTTTCGCATGTATTCTCAGGTAATTAATGGAGCACACGCTAGGATGCGCACAAGGAAGCTTTAAGGAGTCTGGCTTGCATATAGACTCTTGTCCTAGGCATTGTGTGCATTGGATGTGTTTTAAAACAATTTAAACTATGTAGTGTCTGTTAAACAATTTACTTTCCGCTGCAAACTTATTTACTTATGATGTTGAAACATTTTCCGCTGCGTATTAAATGAAACTATGTTATTTTGCAAATCTGTGTGAATGTGAAACTCATATAGAGTCGTTCTATATGACCATGAGCTGTGATCCTGGCCACGTCACACCCACGTGGACTGACACCACGAGTGGGAATTTGGGGGTGTGACACCATCCGTTTGAGGATGATAAGCCGTGCTAAGATCCAATCGAGTACCAAACGATTCATGTAGAGATTCCCAAAAACGAGCAGTGCATTGAGCATCACGGTCAGATATGATGCTAAAAGGTACGCCATGTCTGCTTACGATTTCATCCACATAGATACGAGCTAACTTTCGCACGGGAAAGTTCTCGCGAATCGGTAAGAAATGAGCCGATTTGGTCAAACGGTCAATGATCACCCATATACTATCATGTCCACTAGAAGTTCTTGGGAGTTTAGTGATGAAGTCCATAGAAATGTTTTCCCACTTCCACATGGGAATTTCAGGTTGAACAAGCAATCCCGAAGGTCTTTGGTGCTCGGCTTTGACTTTAGAACAAGTCAAACATTTAGTAACATACTCGGCAATGTCTTTCTTCATTCCAGGCCGCCAATAAAGAAATTGAAGATCTTGATACATCTTGTCCGCTCCAGGATGAATGGAATAACGAGACTTGTGTGCCTCGTTCATGATGGTCAATCAAAGATCATTTCGATTAGGAATCCAAATACGATTCAAGAAATAGAGTAAACCATCAGACTTGGTTTTTAGTTGTAATTCAGCACCGCAAGACATTTCATCCTGCAATTTGCCTTGGTTCAAAGAAATTTGTTGAGCCTCATATATTTGGTTGTGAAGATTTGATTGGATTTGAATGCTATGCACATGAGTATGGCTCTTTCGACTAAGTGCATCGGCTACAACGTTGGCTTTACCGGGATGATAACGAATCTCGCAATCGTAGTCATTTAAAAGTTCAACTGTGACACCCCAATTCTCATAACAAAACGTTTAACATAATTGCGGAATTTACAAAATTTAGGTCCCAGATTCACGGGTTTTAAAACCCTTACAATTCAACTAAAATCCTTTAACGCTTTAACATGACTAGCTAGACTTGTTCATCATTTACAAAACATGTCAAATACGTTAAAAGTGTAGTTTTAAACTTTACAATCCATTTACTTAATCTTTACAAAAGCATGGTCCGATCCTTTTAACCGTCTGATCGTTCTGAGTCGTAGCCGAACCTACCTTTGACCTGAAACAACCACAACAATCAAGTGTTAGTCCAAAAGGACTAAGTGAGTTAACCCCTTAACCTCCCCGTGCTTAACCGAATTAAACGGAAGCAAAAATCAAAAAAATCCATTCTGGGCGTATGGTACGCCCAACCGGGCGTATGGTACGCCCACCGTACCCGTAGCCCAAATTCCAGCGTTGATAGAAACTTCTGGGCGTAGTGTAAGATTCTGGGCGTATGATACGCCCATTCTGGGCGTATGGTACGCCCACTGCAGGTCTGCAGCTACAATTTTCGCGTTTTCACTGCCAGATTCGATCCGGATCATTCCCGGACATTCTTTTACACAAAAATCAACTTCATGTCACCATTTAAACATATTTTTAAGTCCCCAAACCTATCTTGGTGACCCTCAACATATAATTTCACATAATCACCTAATGGTTTGTTTTTCCCAAACCACCTTTAACTTCAATCCTTTTTCCTTCGCACGAATGCGAATCATCCCCATGACCCTCATTAGTCATTATACCCCAACTTTCACACGTATGTGAATCATCACCCTTGCCATACAAGTATGGACTTATACCCTCTTCCACACGAATATGGATCATCACCCAAATGCCACCAAAGTGTGGTCTTACATCATATTCCACACGAATGTGGATCACCAAACATGAAACGTGTCAATTATCATTTCTCATATATTGACATCAATTTAATTCATGCACGCACCACATAATAAGCAACAACTACTACAAAACACCATAGTATGTAATCAATACAATTCAACATTTACAAACATAAATAAGTCTTATGGTTGCTTATTCATGGATAGGTTTACTCACCTTGGTCCTTAGTTCCACTTGGTTCAACTTTCTCTTTACTGGGTCTTTGGTTGGTACTCCCACCTCCTAGATCATATTATCACACATACACATTCAATCTAGGAACAATTCACACAAAACAAACTTCCAACCCTTTGACCCATTATCATCATATTTGACTTTACTATAGTCAAACTCTCCTAATTCATTAATTTACATTTCAATTGCTTCCAACATATGAAATTAGACTAAACACCACTAACAAATCATCTATTTGAGTTTATGAACCATTTCCCCCAAGTTTACCAATAATCAAAATTCATTCTTGCATTTAAGTTGTTTGAGGCATTTCCTCAAACACCTTATGTGCAGAGTTTTATGACACCACAACATCAACATTTTTAAAAGCCAACATTTCCATTCATTTCCTTTCAAACATACAAAGTGTCAAACTCCTCATTTTATGTATCTTTGATCAAAATTTCTGCACATATATAATAGACACAACACCTATTCCCCAAATTCATCATTTACTTCATAACTTCATGGAATTCATAAAACCCATGAAATCCCCAAAACCCAACTCTAGGTTTTTCAATCTACTTTACATACAAGATGATTATTTAGTTGTTTTCTAACATTACTAACATCATCTCATGTTTTAGATTACACACACAACTCAAATTTTGAGTTTCACCATCGTCTAACCACACCCACATGGAAACCCACGAAAATTCAACAACTTATAAGAAATTTACATACCTATAGTTGTGAAATTACAAGGAGAACAAGAATCCTAGCTTGCATTAACGACTTGAGCAAGATTTGATGACGAATTTGGTCAAAAACCCGAAATCCTTCTTTTTCTCCTTCTTGGTCGTCGACCTCCCCTCCTCCTAAGCCAAAATCTGATTTTGACTTCTTTGACCAAGCTTTTCCCATATAACACCCTTTTAATTTATCTTTCAACTATTGACAATTTCAGTCCCTCCACTTCCTACTTAACATTTTCTAATGTTTTAACATGAAATAAATGTTTAACCTACTAAACAACACATAACAACACCGTTTAACTTAAAATTTAAATCACATATCGATTATTTTAATATTAAGTTAAATCGGGTCGTTACATCAACCCAACGTCGTTGCCTCATGTTGAGTTCTTTTTGATGAGGAATATGTTGCAGGCTCTTGTGATCGGTGAAGACCACGCACTTTGTGCCATAGAGATAGTGCCTCCAAATCTTTAAGGCAAATACAACAGCACCGAGTTCGAGATCGTGAGTGGTGTAATTCTTTTCATGAACCTTCAATTGTCTCGATGCGTAAGCAATAACCTTTCCTCGTTGCATGAGAACACAACCGAGTCCTTGATTATATGCATCACAATAAACAACGAAGTCATCGTTTCCATCGGGAAGAGTCAAGATAGGAGCATCACAAAGCTTTTGCTTTAGCGTTTGAAATGCTTCTTCTTGTTTCGGCCCCCATTCATAAGGCTTGTCCTTATGAGTCAAGGCGGTGAGTGGAACAACAATCTTTGAGAAATTTGCAATAAAGCGTCGATAGTAACCGGCAAGACCGAGAAAAGAACGAATCTCGGTTGGAGTCTTTGGTGTACTCCAATTCTTAACGGCTTCAATCTTCGCCGGATCTACATGAACACCTTTTTCATTGACAATGTGTCCTAAAAATTGAACTTCCTTAAGCCAAAATTCACATTTAGAGAATTTGGCGTACAGTTGTTCTGTTCTTAAGAGCTCCAAAACCAATTTAAGGTGTTGTTCATGTTCAGATTTGCTTTTAGAGTAGATCAAGATATCATCAATGAACACGATCACGAATTTGTCCAAATACGGTCTACATACTCGGTTCATAAGATCCATGAAAACCGCAGGTGCATTGGTTAACCCAAAAGGCATAACCACAAACTCGTAGTGACCATATCTAGTTCGAAAAGCAGTCTTTGGGATGTCATCTTCATGAACACAAAGTTGATGATAACCGGAGCGAAGGTCGATCTTTGAAAACCAAACCGATCCTTGAAGTTGATCAAATAAATCATCGATACGAGGCAATGGATACCGGTTCTTGATCGGTTGTGAACAATCATGGTGCATGTATGATAAGGCCTTTGCGATACTTTTAACCGCGGTCACCCTTTTATTCCAATCAAATTCAACAGCTTGTTCCATGTGATTCAGTATGTTCCTTAAGCTCCCTCCTGACAAGAACTCATACACCAAAAACGAATGACGCGAATGTGAACAAAATCCATAGAGTTTGACAATGTTTTGATGGCGTATTTCTGTCAATGCTCGGATCTCGTTTTCAAAACTCTTGAGATTTTGCATCTCACCATCTTCTGTTGCATGGATCTTTTTCACCGCATAAACTTCACTTGACAATTCTGCTTTATAAACTGTTCCATACCCACCAACCCCAACAACATGCCTCGAGTCGAAGTCCTCCAAGGCTTCAATGATTCTCTCATACACCATTTTCCCATCATAACTCCAAATGGTAAATGGTTTTGCTCTTGTCTCTTGTGGCCTAACGTTTTCAAGATTTGGGTTTCTTTTATGTAGACACAAGAATGCAACCACCATAAAAACCACTAGCAGCATGATTCCTAATGCAGGAAGTATGATCAGAATCACAAATGAAACCTTCTTTTTATGACCATGATTTGTTGGTTGCATTGTTGGACAATCTAACCCTGTGTTATTTCCACACAGCCCCTTGTTATGTCCAAGTGCCTCCTTTGGAGCATCTTCAAATGCTCTCATCTTTGGAAGTGGGCCCTCAAGCTGATTGAAAGATACATCAACAGTGGTTAAACCTAACATTTCAGTGAAACTTGAAGGAACAGACCCAGAGAGTATATTGTGAGAGAGGTTCAATGTTTGTAGAACGTTCAAACCCCCAAGCTGTGACGGTATACTCCCTGTCAGATTATTGTGAGAGAGGTCAAGATAGTCTAAGCTTTTCAATTTGGAAATGGGCACAGGAATGGCTCCCTCAAAGAGGTTGTTGCTTAAGTTCAAGATCCTTAGCTTTAAGCATTCTCCTAAAGTTTCATCGATTGAGCCGGTAAGAGAATTTTGTGCTAAGTTAAGCCGGACTAAATTTGTCGCTCTTCCTAGCTCTGTAGATATTTTTCCAGACAAATTGTTGTTGGACATCTTTAAGCTAGTTAAATTAGGACACGATCCCCAGTTAATGGACACCTCCCCATAGAACTTATTGTAACTCAAATCCATATAGTCCAACTCTGGCTATATACCAAAATCTTGAGAAATGTTTCCAGTCAGTTGGTTATGTTCAAGCCGAACTCTGAATAAGCTGCTACAGTTTTTCAAGCTGTTTGGTACATGGCCAGAGAAGAGATTTTCGTGCACAGTGAAATATGTAAGAAGACCAGAGACACATACATTGTTTGGTAAATGACCATAAAGCATGTTGGAAGATACTGAGAATATTTCCATGTTCGTTAGATTAATGTCTCGAGGAATGAAACCGATAAGATTATTCATGAACAAGTTCAATTCTGAAAGAGCATTTCGCTTTCCTAACTCAGGTGGTATGGAGCCACTGAAATTGTTATGACCCAAGTTCAGACTTGTAAGCTGAGTGTAATTTGCTAAATAGTTTGGAATGGACCCAGAAATGAAGTTATCATATAAGTACAGTGTTCCTAACCTACTGAAATTTTGAAAGGTGGTTGGAATGGTACCCGTGATAAGGTTTTCGCTAATCCAAAGATCCATGAGATCCCGAGACCCAGCAAGTTCAGGTGGAATCGACCCAGAAAGTTGATTTCCAAACAGATAAAAGAAATAGAGACGGGTTAAATTTCCTATTGACGAAGGAATGACTCCAGTAAGATTATTATTAGAAAGGTCAATCTTTTCGATCAAACCAAGTGTCCCAATTTCTGAAGGGATGGACCCAGAAATGAAGTTGTCATTTAAGTACATTCTTCCTAACCTACTGAAATTTTGAAAGGTGGTTGGAATGGTACCCGTGATAAAGTTATTGCCAATCTGAAGGTCTATGAGATCCCGAGACCCAGCAAGTTCAGGTGGAATCGATCCAGAAAGTTGATTTCCATACAGATAAAAGAAATAGAGACGGGTTAAATTTCCTATTGAAGAAGGAATGACTCCAGTAAGCCTATTATTAGAAAGGTCAAGGTTTTGGATCATACCAAGTGTCCCAATTTCTGAAGGGATGGGTCCCTCAAGAAAATTACGATGTAAGTCAAGAATAATTAACTTTTTGAGGTTACCAAGGCTATTTGGGATATGACCATTAAGACTGTTACCATACAACTGAAGGTAACTTAAGTTTATGAGGTTACCTATGCTATTTGGGATACGACCATTAAGACGGTTTTCATACAAACTAAGAGCAATTAAGTTTCTGAGGTTAACTATGCTATTTGGGATACGACCATTAAGATTGTTATTAAACAAATTAAGTGAAGTTAAGTTTGTGAGGTTACCTATGCTATTTGGGATATGACCATTAAGACGGTTTTCATACAAATTAAGGGAAGTTAAGTTTCTGAGGTTACCTATGCTATCTGGGATATGACCAGTAAGTGTGTTAGTGGTCAAATAAAGAACATTCAAAGATGTTAGCATTCCTATCTCGAATGGAATCTCCCCTGAGAAGTTATTAGTGGCCAGGGCTAGATATTTGAGATTAGACATGTTTCCAATGCTGGAAGGAATAGAGCCATAGAGCAAGTTAAATGAGAGATCAAAAGTTTCAAGATCACGCAACGACCATGTATCAAGATCATCAAGTGTACCTGTTAAGTTCACATGTTGAACTATGATGCTTGTTACAACACGTTCTGACCCGTTACTGCAACCAATTCCAGTCCAATTGTTCTGACATGGATTGGTTCCAACCCATGATGAAAGAGCTAACTGGCTTTGGTTATCAAGGCTAGATTTCCATTTCAAAAGAGCAGATGCTAAGTTTGTTGATGTCGCAGTTGCAAATGAAGGAACACAAAAAAGATTATAATAAGAGAATAATAATAATAATAATAATAATGCTATCGTACATGAAGATTGTAAAATTAGAAGGGTATGAGAAAACATTTTTAGGAAGCAAAAGATTCAAGTGTAAGACTTTTGAACCACCCAAATAAAGATGTGAATTAAGTTTCTAACACTCAATACTTGATTTACTAGGATAACCCTCTATATTTTATAGAATTTGAAAATTACACATCGACCCCCTAAGAATCTTTCACTTCATCAGGATAACCCTCTATATTTTATAGGGTTTGTCACACGTTCCCTGGTGACTGCAAATTTTGAATTTTCTTTTTAGTCTGGGCTTTTAATCTAATGGTACCCAAATATTAGTTTAAGGTTCAATGCTCGTTGAAAACAAATTAAAGTAAATTAAATGTATGTCTAAGTTGCTGTTAAAATATATATATATAGGGGAAAGATCAAATAAAAAGTATATTTTGCCTAAGAACTTCGATTGAACTCATTTTGATGGCATTGGAACCGTCTCATCAAACCCTACAATATTAGATTTTAAGTTTTCGTTTTAACAACTAGATTTAGATTTTAGGTTTTAGGGCTTGGTTTTAGCTTTTAAGTTGTATCTTTATGTTAAAGATTTGTTTTTAAAGTTTTGGTTTTTGTATTATGGTTTATTGTTTATGATTTAAGATTTTGGTTTTAGGGTTCGACAAGCCGGTTCTAATGACGCAAAAATGAGTTCAATCGGGGTTTCTTTGAGTCGGTTTTCGAGTTTTTAAAATCCTTCTTAGCCTTCTTAGACAAAATAGACTTTTTAGGGGAACCTTACCCTATATATATATTGTCACCGCAAATGACGTTTTTATATAGTAAATCCTAATTTTCAAATATAAAAATATAATTTCCTTTAATGTCGATGCTGATGCTTATTCCTAACTAACTTAATTAAAAATACATAAAAGGCAAAAATAATAAGTATACAAGTTGTTAAAAAATAGTTAAATATAATATACAACAATGAAATTAAATTTTCAAACATAAAAAGCTAGTATTATGAATGTAATTAATGATTATAAGTTTTGGGTATATTTTAAATAGGAAATTTGAAATAAACTTAAGTGGTAAAGGTGATTATAAATAAAAAGAAATCAAAATTGTAATGATAAATAAATGAAACACTGTGTGATTGGCTAAATAATTTGAAATGGACCCAGATAGGATCATATCCTAGCCGAATGAATCTTGGATAGGTGAATGGAATTGAACGAGACTTGGAGTTCCGAAATGAACGGTACTGGTTAAATGAAGTTTGATTTTTTTTTTATATTGTATTACATATACGCCCCATTAGGGGTGTACACATATAATGTATATATGTGTGGGTTCTTAAGGGGCAAAAGTAAAAGTGCACTAATTTTAACGTTATTTTAGTTATTTGTGAAAATAACATTAAAATCATTGGGATAATCAACTTCAAAATATAACATTGAGCCGGGGACTCTTTCGAAGCAGCCTCTCTATCACAATTGGGATAGGAGTAAGGTTTGTATCTATCCTTCCTCACATACCCTATTAAAAAGTGGGAATATACTGGGTAAGGTTGTTGTTGTATTATTTGTATCGTCTCCGGTTTTAAATCTGGTTTTATATTAAACTACATATATTATTGGCATAGTTATTCGGTTTTAAATTCAATCTAATTGTTCCGACCAATAAACCAGTAATACGATCGGTTCAATATGATGTCAGCCGGTCCAGTTTTAAAATCATTAGGGACAACCAAGATTACAATAATATTCTTTTTTAAAAGTGAATATTACTCTAGTTCTGATCACATCAATTGCTACATATATTTCATGTCAGGATTTAAGCTCTAATCTTTTACTAGAAAAATTGCTTTTCTTTTCTTCTTTTTTTTAGGTCAACATGTCCATCCTTGAGTTTTATCTTTCTTATTTTATTAATTTCTGTAGGATCGGGTTGTTATCTCTAAACAACACTTCACAAGTATTTCTTACTTAATTTTAACAGATGCGGAATGTTCTGTTAGAATGATCTCACAGTTTCACTCAAAGTGACACAATAATAATCTTTGAACAATATTAAGAACACAAGAATAATTCAAGCTCAAGGATATATTTCTCTCAAAGTGGAAGTATACAAGCAAGCACACTTCAAGCAACAATACATTGGGGGGTTATATAGCCGAGGCTACAACCGTATACACTTAGGAATACAAGTTGGGTATACTAGACAAGTACATAAAGTAAAGCTTATTCTAGTATGTTGAGTGTCTTAACAGGCTAAGACACTCAGTTATGATCATTACATTAATAGACATTGACTTTACAAAGGACTATTAAATACAAAAGACATTTAATGTTGTTGATCTTCAAGGCTTCAGATGATCTTTTGCATTTAATGCAGCATGGGAGAGGTAAGGCGCTTTATCTGACTCATTACATGTTGTCTTTGTCTTTACTCAGACCAGCATGTCTTGTGTCAGTACCTTTTGTACTATGAGAGTAAGCTGCTACAGTCTTTGTCAGAGGATAAACCTCGGAAGTCTTTGTCTTGTGTGCATAAGAAGATTCCTCGGAAGTCTTTGTCTTCCGAGCATTAGAGGATTCCTCGGAAGCAGTTGTCTTGTACAACCTTCGGCAGGAACCAGTTATCCTTCGGAAGCAATGTTGCTTCCGAAGAATCACTTCTTCCTTCCGAAGGTGTTTATTCAAAGAGACTCCTATACTTAGACAAAACAAGAAGTTTGGTGAGCATCAGCCTTTATTAGTCTTTACAGTCTCCCCCTAGGCTGATGCTACCAAAACTTCTAAGGCATAAACCTTGGCTTCCATGTACCCCTCAGTACCTGTGCCCTTTTTCTAATTAATCTGATAGCTGACCTCCCATCTGCTCCATTGTCAGGATTATTGAGAGGGAGCTTATCTAGATCAAGTATATAGGGTTTTGCCAATGTCATCAGATGCAAAAGATCCACCAGTTTTATTTCTCCATTGTAGTCGGTGAGGATGAATATCCTTTCTTGTGCATTGAAGCTCCAATCTACCAAAGGGATGTATGAATGCTCATGCATTAATCTGCTGATATCCCTCATGTCTTCTGGGGTTTGTGTAGTTTTGGGAGTTGCTTCAGATGTGGCTACAAGTACTGAGAGTGTTGTATCAGGCTCAGAGTCTAAGGGGATAGTTTTTGTTTCCTTTTTCCTTTTAGCCATGCTCTTTCTTCTTGTGAATCTTGGTTTGTCTTGAGCAGTGGCTTGACTCCTCAGAACTCTGGCCTGTTGGGCTTCCACAGTTGATTCTACTGCTGCACCTGTTGTTGCAGTAGACTGTGGCCCAATATCCTCATCCCTTGAGGGTTCTGTTCTCCTCTCTTCAGCCTGTGTATGTCTCTCAGAATCAGGGTTTGGTTTTGATTGTTTCCTTGTAGTCTTCTTACCCTTTTTGTAGACTGAGGAGATTGGCATGTTATCCATACTTGGACTTGAAGGAGGAGATATTGGTTCTTCTTTTGGATTTAGGGGGAACATTTTGGGGAACATTGCTTTTGTTGCTGCCCCACACATGACTTCTTCTCCCTCTCTGATCCCTGCACCAGAGAGGGGAAATTCTATTGTAGCTCCTCCCCCTAAACCTAAGCCTCTCATTAGGCTTTCCTTTCTTGCCCTGATTTGTTCAATTGAAGGTAACTCACCTCTTGCAACTTTGGCTTTTATATCTCTGATATGCATATCCATGGTTGAGTTCTTCATTGGGCCTAGCTGCCGAGCATGGAAGCCATATTCCAAGAGAAAGGCCTTGTTCTTGTCTCTGTAGGCCTTCTCTTTTTGCTCCTTTGTAAGTACACTCAGGGCCTTTGATGCAGCAACAGCTTGTTCTTGCTGCTGCACCTTGTCCAGCTCGGCAGCCATTCTAGGTACCGACCAGTTGATGACTTCATCAAAGTCATAACCTTTTTCTTCTAGCAAAGCAGAGAGTCTAGCTCGCTCTTCATCTAGAGAAGTGTTTGGTCGGCCCTTTGTTTTCTTTGGTCTCATGTCCTCCTGTTCTGCTTCCTCCTCTGGGGTTAGCTTACGTTTTCCTTTGTCATCAGCAGTTATTTTTGCCCCAGAGGAGATTTCTTCTGTTGCCTCACCAGCTGGTTCATTGGCATGTAGCTCCTCTGTGGAGGAAACATCCAGGATGACTGGGCCTTCGGAGGCAGCTGCAGCTTCGGAGTTAACCTCAGCATTCACTGGCTCCTCCAGTTGACCAATCCCCTTAGATGATTCCTTATTGAATTCCACAAAGGGCTCAGGAGAGGAAGAGAGAGCTTCAGCAGCTTCAGTCCCAGAAGGGGACACAGATTTCATGGAAATTGATTCTTCTTGTGCTGTGTCTTCCATGCCAACCTGAGCTGCAGTCTCAGAAGGAGACTTAGTCCCAAGAGGGGACTGAGGTTCCAAAGAGGAAGTAGAAGAAGAGGAAGTAGAAGAAGAATCTTGAAAATAAGTACCCAAGAAGTCATCCCATTCAGCAGTCAAAGTGACTAAGGATGGAGTAACTTCCTGTGCACCCTCCTCTTCTCTTGCTTCTGATCCTGACCCTGCAGTTGGTATATTCTCCCCCTTTTTGGTAGCATCAGGGGAGATGAAAGTGGTAGTAGCAGGATCAGGGTGAAATGAATGTAGAGTGACCGGGGGACGCCTCCTGAGGTCCAGAATAGTGGCATCTTTGGTTTGGACCTCAAGCCGCAGGGTAGCCACCTCAGCTTCTAAGTGAGCTACCCTGGCTTGGAGGGAAGTTATTGTAGCCGTCAATTCCTGTGTGGATGTGCCCTCCTCTACCGGAGTAGAATCATGGGGCGATGGAGTCCTGAGCCTAGCTCCTGCACCTCCACCACCAGATGTGGTTTCTTGGCACCCTGGATTCCCTTCATTGAGAAGAACCTCAAAGAAGTCCTCCCCAATATAGGTTGCCGCAGGTGAGGTCCTATTGCCTGTACCACTGTCCTGTGGATCTTTATTAAGATCAACAGTAGTGGCAGCCTCACCTGCATTGACCCCTTCAGAACTACTGGGGCCAACCTCTGATTGAATAGGCTCTGGGTCAGGGAACCGAGCTTGTAACTGTGTCACCACTCTCATTAAAGTTTGGGTAGTTGGAGAGAGTGGTTCCTCCACAGCTAGAGCAGGGGTTCCTTGAGCCTGGGTGATAGTATGGGTGGGGGGCATTTCTGGATGATATGAACCTGGAGACTTGGGAGACAGTCTCTTATCTAATGAAGTTGCTTCATGAGAAGCAAACTCAATGATGGGTGCATCCCTTTGAATATTCTCAGTTATGTTTTGTGACATAAGCTGAGGGCTTTCAGGCTGGTTAAGGGCAACCACAGGTTTCAAAGGAAGAACCTGTGGAGAAACAAGGGGTGTGGCTTTCACCTTAGGTAGAACTGTGCCCTGAGCAGTTCTTTTAACCTTTTTCTGTTTTGGTTCAGTAGAAGGGGCCTGAACAACTGTAGAAAGTTGCACAGGGTTTCGTTTGCGTTTGTAAGTGATCTTTATGGGGTGAGGAACAGAAGTGGAAGGTGTGGGTTCAGCATCTGTGGGGTTAACAGAGCTGTCACCTTCTGGAGCAGGGGACTCCATAGAGGAAAGAAGAGGAGTGAATGTCCCAGAGAACTGAGCACTCTTCTTCTTGAGTTGCACAAAAATCTTGGAAGAGACCAAGGGCATTTTGTAAGTATGCCCAGTTAGAGAAAGGGAAGCTCCCAACTCTTCATTAAAAAGGTGTTGCGAAAACCTGGGATACATACAAAACTTCTTTGGTGACATGATGTTGTCAACCAAATTATTGAAAATAAAAGCAGAAAAATTAAACAGTTGATTGGAAACCAAGCCATGAATAGCCGAAGCTAAATCAGATGGAACTTGGTCCCAACCACCAGATTTATTTGAAAGACAATGTAAAAACACATGTATGAGGTACTTGTAATTATAGGACACTCGACCCTTCAAATAGGTTGTTGAAGGGAGAGGACCTTCGTACCCCATTGACTGAAATGTCAATGCTACCTCATCCTTCGTGAATGAAACCTTTCCACCGGCATCATTTAGTTTAAGATGCCGACAGATGGTCTCCACAGAAATAGCAATAGGATGAGCATCAATGGTGGCTACAAGAGACCGACCATTGGAAGACGAGGAAACAGAACAAGATGCCCAGAACTGTTGGTGATGAGACTCATACACCAAGGGCTGAACAGTTAATGCAAAGAAATACCTGCTCCTTTGAAGAAAGGAGATGATTGGGGCGAAGTCAGCATCATGTTCTGCTGATAACTCCGCTGGTACGTTGTGAGCAGGTTTGAAAGCAAGAAGAGCCATGAAAGTTGGTGATTTTAGGGCACAATTGGAGAGATCAAGGAGAAGAAGAGTTCAAAGTGAAACAGTTTGTGAGAATTTGAATGAGCGGGAGACCTTTATATACATTCGGATTTCAGCATTTAATTATATAGACACATTAAATTTGAGATCCGGATGTCAGAAAAAGGTCTTCCGATGACAGCTGGTTTCACAATTAATTTTCTCTGACTGAGGTGCTTCCGAAGAAGTTTCTTTCGGAAGCAGGGTATTTATTAGACCAAGAGAGTTCAGAAGGGATGTGCTTCCGAAGTATAAAATTTATACTGTCGGAAGCACTGCTTCTGAAGTGTTAGAAAATTCATTAGGCAAAATGTTCTTCGGAAGACACTTTCTTCTGAAGAGTACCTTGAGAAGCCTATGCTTCCGAAAGTAATGTATCGGAAGAATATTACTTCAGAAGGTAAGTTAGCTTCTGAAGTGTGAGATCTTCCGACTAAGGAAGAAATAATTCTTCCGAAGACTTAACCTATCTTCTGCTGAGTAGATACTCATCGGAAGATAAGTTAAGTTTATCTTCCGAGGAATTATTTATTCCTTGTTAGTACATTTATTCAAAGTTGATCATCCCAATGGATGTTATTAAGTACCTGAATCTTCCTTCATCAAATGCCTTTGTGAAGAGATCTGCCAAATTGTTTTCTGAATCAACTTTGACCAAATGAATCAACTTCTTTTCTGCACAATCTCTGATGAAATGGTATCTGATGTCGATGTGCTTGGTCTTGGAATGCTTGACAGGATTATTGGTGATGGAGATTGCACTGGAATTGTCTATCTGAATAGGAGTATTGAACAGATCTACTCCATAATCCTTCATCTGATTCTGGATCCAGATGACTTGTGCACAGCAGCTAGAAGCAGCTATATATTCAGCCTCTGCAGTAGAAGTAGAAACACATGACTGTTTCTTGCATTGCCAAGACACAATCCTGGATCCAAGAAATTGACATCCCCCTGATGTGGATTTCTTGCTGATGTTGCAACCCCCATAATCACTGTCTGTATAAGCCATGAATTGGAAGTCTTCATTTCTAGGATACCATAATCCTAGACTTGGTGCTCCTTTGAGGTATCTAAAGATTCTTTTTACAGCCAGCATATGAGAGACTTTGGGATTGGCCTGAAATCTTGCACATACACAAGTTGCAAACATGATATCTGGCCTGCTTGCTGTGAGATACATCAAAGAGCCTATCATTGCTCTGTACTGGTGCTGATCAACATCCTCCCCCTCAAGATCAGGGCTAAGTGATGTTGTTTTGGACATAGGAGTTCCCAGAGCTTTGCAATCAGAAAGCTTGAATCTTTCAAGAATGTCCTTGACATATTTTGATTGACTAATGAAAATCCCTGTAGGAGTTTGTTTCACTTGTAATCCAAGAAAGAAGGTGAGTTCTCCCATTGAACTCATCTCAAATTTGGATTTCATTAGTGATTCAAACTCCTTGCAGAGAGATTCATTAGTAGAACCAAAGATAATGTCATCAACATAGATTTGAACTAGCATGATATGTTGATTTGACTTCTTGAAAAAGAGAGTTTTATCAATTGTTCCTCTCTTGAATTTGTTTGCCAACAGAAAAGAAGATAAAGTTTCATACCATTTTCTGGGAGCTTGATGCAACCCATAAAGAGCCTTATCAAGCTTGCAGACATGATCAGGAAACTTTGGATCTTCAAATCCTGGAGGTTGGCACACATAAACTTCTTCATCAATTTTTCCATAAAGAAAGGCACTTTTAACATCCATCTGAAACACTTTGAAATCTTTTGCAGCTGCAAATGCCAAAAATATTCTAATAGCTTCAATTCTGGCAACAGGTGCAAAAACTTCATCATAGTCAATGCCTTCCTCTTGAGTGTATCCCTGAACAACCAATCTTGCTTTGTTTTTGATGACAACACCTTTGTCATCTTTCTTGTTTCTGAACACCCATTTGGTTCCAATGGCATACTTTCCTTTAGGCAAAGGACAAGTTTTCCAAACTCCTTGTCTTTGAAACTGAAGAAGCTCTTCTTGCATAGCTTCTACCCAACTGTTATCTTTTAAAGCCTCTGCAACCTTCTTAGGTTCTATTTGGGATAGAAAGCAAGAAAACAAGCAAACATTTGCTTCATGCATAGAGCTTCTAGTTCTGACACCTTCTTCTACATTGCCAATGATGTTTTCAACTGGATGAGTGCTGTGAATTCGAGTCCTTGGAATCACATCCAGTTGAGAAGATTCATCCACGTTGAGTGACTCAAGGTTAGGAAGAACTACCTCAAGTTGGATTTCTGGCAAATCACGTGGATTCAACGTTTGAACTGTTGTGGGTTGGTTTTCTCTGGGAGTAGTGATTTCCAGAGAATTTTCCTCTGCTGAAGGACTTCCTACTTCTTCTTGATGTTGTGAATTAGAAGCAGCTTCAATTGAGGGACCTGCCTGAGATGTGTTGATTGTTTCAGACTGTGATACATCATTTTGTGTTGAAGTGGATTCTGCCAAGTTTTGTCTTGAAGCTATTGGCAGTTCAACACGAAAGTCATCTTCTCTTGAGCCTTTGGAGATGTCTGTGGTAGCTGACTGTGAAACTGGAACATACTCTTTCACCAGATTAAATGCAGATGTAAAACTATCAAGATCAAACAACCAATCAGGGCCGGTTCCAGATTTATTGAGAGTATGTTCATTGAACTGAACATTTGCAGACTCTTCAATAACTCTGGATGCTTTGATGTATACTCTATACGCTTTAGCATTTGAAGAGTACCCAACAAAGTAGCCCTCTGCTGATTTCTCAGCAAATTTGGCTAAGTAATCTTTAGTATTCAAGATGGTGCAATGACATCCAAATGGTTTGAGAAATCCAATGAATGGCTTTCTCTTATGCCAAATTTCATAAGGAGTCATGCCATGTGACTTAACTACCAATATTCTATTTTGGACATAACAGGCAGTGTTGACTGCTTCTGCCCAAAAAGTTATTGGAAGTTTGGCATCGGACAACATGGTTCTTGCAGCTTCAATTAGTGTCCTATTCCTTCTTTCAGCTACACCATTTTGTTGTGGAGTTCTAGGAGCACTAAATTGTCTTGTGATACCTTTAGATTCACAAAAAGAATTTAAAACATGATTCTTGAATTCTGTTCCTTGATCTGATCTGATTATTTTTACATGATGGTCACTTTCATTCTCCACCCTGAGTATAAATGACTTTAGGATTTCGGCAGTTTCATCCTTGGTATTTAAGAAGAACACCCAGGTATACCGAGAGAAATCATCAGTAACCACCAAACAGTATGATTTTCTACCAAGACTTTTAACACTTGTAGGACCAAACAAGTCCATATGTAGTAAATGAAGGACTGTGGTAATAGAATTTATCTCTTTGGCATAATGAGATGACTTGTGTTGCTTACCCTTTAAGCATGCAACACATTTATCAACACATATGAATTCTTTTGTTGGTAAACCAGTTACTAAATTATTTTTGACCAATTTATTCATATTTTTGAGGTTTACATGACAAAGTCTTCTATGCCAAAGTGATGATTCATCAAGTGAAGCTTTTGAGACAAAGCAGCTTATATTACTAAGAGGTGCAGCTGTGCTCATATCTAGCATATACATGTTACTTCTTCTTGGAGCTCTGAGTAGAATTTGATCATTTGGTATCACAAATCCTGGTTTCAGAACAATGCACTCATGCTCAGTAAACAACATGTTATGCTTTTGATCACACACCTGTGATACACTTAGTAAATTGTAGTTAAGTTCTTTTACAAAATGTACATTCTCAAAGCTTACCTTACCATTTGTGATTGTGCCTCTACCTGTTATGTATCCTCCTACTGGATCACTTCCAAAAGCAACAGACCCGCCAAAGAATGGTTCATATTTGTGCAAGAGGGTCTTGTTGCCTGTCATGTGCCTGGAGCAGCCGCTGTCAACTATCCACAAGTTGCCTTTTGATTCCTGCTGTTCCTGCACATGACCAGAAGTGAGTTAGTTTCTGATGGGAACCCAAGCCCATGTGGTCTTGGGTTTACCATTTGCATCATTGTAAGTAAATTTCTTTGACATCATTCTAGGTGGGACAGATGATGTGGATGCTTCTGATGTGGGTGATGGCTTATCAGATGATTCCTTCTTCTTCCATACTTGTGCCTTTTGAGTTGTCGGAAGACTTGGTTTCTTTTGATGGTCATCGGAAGCTGTTTTTCTTTTTCCTTCCGATGATCTTCTTCCGAAGACAGATGACCTCTTTTGTTTGTTGAAAGCATTCCTTTGATGAGCTTCCGAGGTTCCTTTTCTTTCGGAAGCTTCCTTTTTCTTTGCTTCCGATGCTTTCTTGACCAAATTTCTTCTCTGTTCTTCCGAAGAAGTAGATGACTGACTCCAACTATTCTTTCTTCCTCTTCCCTTGATTGAGGAAATTCTGCTTCTTGGATTATAGAAGCAATCAGCAGCAAAATGATTCTTTTCACCGCACATCAGACATAGAGTTTGAATGTTGGGAGAGTGTTGCTGCTTATCCCTTTTAACGAAGTCTGATCTTTGATCTTCAGAGAATGATGGTTTGGATGTTCCAACATACTTGTTAGTCTTGGACTTTGCCTGTTTTCCTGGAGAATTGACTTTTCTCTCCATTGATCTACCTCGTTTTGACTTGTCAGATGGGCAAGTCACATACTCATCTGAGGAGATATTTTCTGTGGTTTTAGCTTTGATAAAAACTGTTGAATGTTTCTTAGTTTTCTTATTTTGATTCTTAAATTTCAAAGCTTGTTTTCCTTTTACTGATTTAATAGGAACATCATCCTCATCTGAGCATGTTGAGGTACTTGGATCAGAGAGATTATCCTTTTGAACTACCTTGTGTATATCCAACTCCTCATTATACACAAGGTCAACCAGTGATTTACACCTAACATCTGTTATGGAAGTATAAGCAGATGGAGGTTCCATTTTGTTATATCCCAAACCAGCTCCCCTTTTATTCACAAGTTCAGTTGTGCTGCTCATTCTAAAAAGTTTTTCATATTTTTCACCTTGGCTTAGAAATTTGTCTCTGTAAGACTCAGCCAATACAAGTTCAGTCTTGGCAGTGGTTAGTCTTTCTAAAAGATTTTTAATCTGACACTGTTTGTTAGTGTCTTCATGTTTTAAACTTGAAATGGTCTTTTCCATTTCTTCAATCTTTTCTTTGTAATTTCTTTCAACCTCAAAGAAATTTGCCTTGACTACTTGTAGAGACTCAAGTTCATTACAGAGTTGAGAATTTATTTTCTTATAAATAGTTAATGTTTCTAAGCATTCAGGTGAGCACATGCTATCATTTACCTTGCTTGAGGAAGATGAGTCATTTGCCATCAAAGCACTGTTGGAGATGGAGGGATCCTCAGCTTGAAAGCTCCAGTCTGCAAAATCTTGTTCAGCAATATTTGCATTGTTAGATGAGCTTGATGGTCTCTGTTGTGGTTGCCCAGAAGTTGTCTGCTGAGTTCCTGTGGACTTGCATTCTCTGGCAAAGTGGCCTAACTGTTGACAGTTAAAGCATTTGAGTTTAGATTTGTCAAGTCCAAACCCAGTCTTCATATTGTGCTTTTTGAACTGTCTGCCGGTTCTTTGGTAAAACTTCTTTGCCCTGTATGAAATCATAGCCATTTGATAGTTTATATCCATCTCCTCAAGATCATCTGCAGGAATACCATCCAAGTCTTCTTGACACAGATGAAAGTAATTTGTCTCCTCAGCCATAAAAGCTCCTTGCCCAGAGGTTAGTAGTGGGGTTGGGTTAGATACAAGGTTTGATGAATTTGGAGTTTCAGGAAATGTGACAGTGGATGTGGAGGTAGAATGGTAGAGGGGTTGATAGATTTGGTATGGAGGATTATTGATGGGTGCATAAAGAGCAGCTGAACCAGATGGTGAGTGGGAGACTTTAGATTCTTGGACATCTAATTCCATCTGATAGGCACTGAGAATACCAAACAATTCTCCTAAAGTTAGAGTTTTCAGGTTTTCTGTTCTTCTGATTGTTACCGAATAAATATTCCATGCCTTTGGAAGAGACCTCAGAAATTTTCTGAGCACATCTTGATTATCAAGAGTTACACCTGCAGTAGTTAATTCATCCACAAGTTGGACATATCTTAGGTACTGAGAAGACATATTCTCATTGTTTTGTTGACAAAAGTTCTCAAACTTCTGTTTCAGCATATCCTTCTTGTTTTCTTTGACATCTTCTGACCCTTCATACATCTGTTTCAAGGAATTCCACAGTTCTTGAGCAGACTTGCATTTCTTGAATGCATGTATAATGGAGTTCGGTATTGACATCTGAATTAGCCAAAGAGCTTTAGAATCAACTTCCATCTTCTTGTAATCTTCGTCTGAGTACATAGATGGATCTTTTGGTACTGCAGCAACTCCAGCACCTGCAGCAGCAACTGTAGGAATGTAGGGACCTTCAAGAACAGACTTCCAAAGTTTGAAGTCTTGGTTCCTGATGAACCCTTCCATTCTGACTTTCCAGGTATCGAAGTCTTCAGGTGTGAACATTGGTGGCTTGTTGAGAGTGTCATTTTCTGTATCATGTTTGTTTAGAGCAGCCATCTTGGACAGACACAGAAAATATGAGCGTTAATACTATGAGAGTTTATAAGAAATAGAACTGGTAACTTGATGATGATTAGTCAGTCAAGTTCAAGAGCCAAATGCTCTGATACCACTTGTAGGATCGGGTTGTTATCTCTAAACAACACTTCACAAGTATTTCTTACTTAATTTTAACAGATGCGGAATGTTCTGTTAGAATGATCTCACAGTTTCACTCAAAGTGACACAATAATAATCTTTGAACAATATTAAGAACACAAGAATAATTCAAGCTCAAGGATATATTTCTCTCAAAGTGGAAGTATACAAGCAAGCACACTTCAAGCAACAATACATTGGGAGGTTATATAGCCGAGGCTACAACCGTATACACTTAGGAATACAAGTTGGGTATACTAGACAAGTACATAAAGTAAAGCTTATTCTAGTATGTTGAGTGTCTTAACAGGCTAAGACACTCAGTTATGATCATTACATTAATAGACATTGACTTTACAAAGGACTATTAAATACAAAAGACATTTAATGTTGTTGATCTTCAAGGCTTCAGATGATCTTTTGCATTTAATGCAGCATGGGAGAGGTAAGGCGCTTTATCTGACTCATTACATGTTGTCTTTGTCTTTACTCAGACCAGCATGTCTTGTGTCAGTACCTTTTGTACTATGAGAGTAAGCTGCTACAGTCTTTGTCAGAGGATAAACCTCGGAAGTCTTTGTCTTGTGTGCATAAGAAGATTCCTCGGAAGTCTTTGTCTTCCGAGCATTAGAGGATTCCTCGGAAGCAGTTGTCTTGTACAACCTTCGGCAGGAACCAGTTATCCTTCGGAAGCAATGTTGCTTCCGAAGAATCACTTCTTCCTTCCGAAGGTGTTTATTCAAAGAGACTCCTATACTTAGACAAAACAAGAAGTTTGGTGAGCATCAGCCTTTATTAGTCTTTACAATTTCTTTTGGGTCTTTTACTGTTTAAGCATTGAGTTTATCTTTAATTAACGTTGTCTTAATTTCTAAATGTTTTTATTATATGTTTTAGTGTTTTACAACGAAGAGACTTGCTTTTGTGATAGGATTCATCTTATGGTTTTACATTAGATTCACAATCATTGAGACATGTATTTGTATTTGTATTTGTATTTACGTTTTGTTACTCGTTTTTTTAATGGTTCATTTAATCTTTTCATAAACCCTTCGTTTAACTTTTTACGAAAACTTTGTCTATTAAAAACATTTATTATTAAGCCTACGTGTTACATTTTTCAAGAAATCTGTAAAATAATATTTTATAATATTTGCACTTGTAGTATTATCTAGTTTACAAGATACCTTATCTTACGGCTATTCAAAAAGCTCAAAATTCGAAAAAAGCTTGGCTCGAAAAGAGCTCGGCTCTAAAAGGCTCATTAAAAACGAACCGAGCCCAAGCTAGGGTTTGCTCAGCATGAGCTCGGCTAGTGGCTTGAATCGTTTGCTCGGCTTGATTTTTAATATGTGTGTGTGTGTCTGTGTATGGGTCTATGTATCTGTGTTGTTATACATGAGTGGGGTTGTATAAAGTACTGATTTTGTAAAAAGTGTGAAACAATTTGGGTCGTGGATGTACTATGATCAAGGGTTAATAATCACAAATGACAAAAATGTTAATTTAAAAAGTGTTTACAGTTAATAAAAGGGTAAATTAGGGATTTAGTTTTTTAATTTGTTGATAACATTGATGCTTTGAAATCAATGGGATTCGTTACTCCAATTAAGTTTCAATCACAAGTCTACCTTCTTCATCATATGCGATTACTCAAAAATCAACCAAAAAATCAGGCGATATGAACCAGAAATCGAATTCCTGTATTATTCTGACGAAGCGGTAACGCGAAAATCAATTTTACATTTGCAAATTCTATGATCGTGATGTGCTAATAAGGTTTAAGTACATGCTAGCACACAACAACACATATCAATATATATCAGCATATAATAGCACTACAAAATCCGTGTCCTTTGGCGTTTTAAATTAAAACATGCCAGCACATAACTACACTAAAAATGTGCCAAATAATTATCTTATCATTCATACATGCATATTAGCAAATTATTTAACGATTTATCAATTAATAAATTATTAAAACTCACTATTCACATCGTTTTACATAAAACAACACCTGCTATCACATAAAAGCATATATTAACACTCATGTTCGATATTATTATAAATAACAACACATACTAACACAATAACACTCATGTTCACACGATCACACATTTAATTTATGTTCAAATAGATGAACTCACTGTTGAATTATGTGATATTGTTTTCTTGTTTGCCGTGAAATATTGATAATCGTATAACCATGATGAATTTTTGGAATGATATCATTAAACGTAACTGCTTAACAATATTTCCTTAATTAAGGGATTATTAAATATGTACTAATACGTAATTTGACTAATGTACCCTTTTTTATTAATTAAATGAAATGCCAAATGTCAGCGCATGGTTACGTATGTTTTACATGATTTTACAAAATAGTTTTTTTTAAAATAACTACTCAGCGTTTTTTTAATTTTTTTATAAAAATTTGCCAAATAATATAACAAACCTGTAAAAAAAATCAAAAAAATGTTTTTTACATGATTGTTACATGGTTTTCTTTGTTTTCATACTAAGGAGGGTTTTCAAATTATTTATGCCCTATTATGTATAACTATGTTTATTCAACCCGCACGTTGTTGTGAGTTATCACACTACACTTCTGAGAACGGGCATTTTATATCATTTGCATAGGCATAGGTTACATCAAATCTCTCATCACGAACTATATACAATTTTTTCATGAAATCATATAACACCTCACAAATATGTTTAAAAATAATATAAAAATTACTCACAACATCCTTCTCATCAATCGTTTGAATTAAAAGAAAAACTAAAATTTCTAATTAAATATCTCAAATTTAATAAAAATCCAAATATATAAGCAAATCTCTCAAATTAATACCCTTATGTATGTTTACTACTTTTTAAAGTTCAAAAACTTTGATGGTCTAAGTCTAAATTCTTAAAACGTTACTAAATGGTGTCTCAAATCTCTCAAATTTAACAAAAACTCAAATCTTTAAGCAAATCTCTCAAATTTAATACTCTTATCTATGTTTATTACTTTTTAAAGTTAAAAAAACTTCCGATGATTTAAGTCTAAATTTTTAAAACGTCACTACATGGATCATAAATCTAAATAATATAATATATGATTTTGAATACATATATACAATGAGGCTCACTAATTATATAATAATAATATACATACTATTCATTTTCATGTATTTTAATTATATATATTAATATATGTATGTACGTACGTGCATATAATATATATCAATATATATAATACAGTTTATATAGTATATTAAATATATGTTTGTTTGTGTAATTAAGTGGAGGAGGAAAAGAAGAAAAAAAACGAGTTGCCTCGTGCCTCTGCTCGAGACTCGAGTTTTTTGCGAGATCGAGCTTGAGCTTGGTTTTTTGACTCGAACCACGTCCATCTTTATGGAATCTATCTGGACAACCCTTAAATTTTGAGCTGCCTCAGCTTGGCTCGATTACAGCCCTACCTTAACTACATTTAAACATATGATAAAAAAAAAAGTTTATTTAACGTTTTTTTCAATTAAAAAAGTTAAAAAGATACCAATACTAAAAGAATTAAATAAACCATATAAAAATGATTTTGTTTGATCTTAGTTATTTTATAGAAAGGTTTTAAAAATGTTTTTTTTATTTTATATTAAAAATGTTTTTTCTTATTACATTATTTAAATCACTTAAAGATATTTTAGTAAACATATATTGATAAAAAGATGAAAAACAAAGCATTTTAGTCTATTTTAGTAACCAAGGGCTTTTAGCCTAATGATTATCCTCTTGACTTCTCTATGGGATGTCTTAGTTTCGAATCTGAGCTAAGACATATTTGTTGAAGCAAGGTTAGGGGGTTTACCCAATTGTGGGGTTCCTCCTAGGCTGCGCTCGGGCATACGCCCCAGAGCGTCAAATCCGATGGGACGGTTGAAATCCCGTCTTGGGTGTCGTTGTACCAAACTGTTCAAAAAAAAGAGATTAAAACATTAAATGTTACATGGATACTAAAAACGTTTGTATCTAAAAATGATTAGAAGAGAAGTTGAAGAGAATATTTATGAAATAATTAAAAAACATTTAGAAAAACTTTTATAGAATATAATGATTCAACAAAATATTTTTTATTGGAAACTTTTTCTTAATCCCTTTTAAAATAACATAATTTTAAATAAAAATTCTTTTTTACCCAATTAGATTAGATTTTGAGAAAAAGCAAGGTTTTTAAAAAAAATATCCAACTATTTTTTATGGCGTTACGTACAAAATTTATGTTGTTACGTAGATCAACTTAAAAATGCATATAATAGTAAGCATGGAAAAACATTATATTTGATCCAATTCAGATCAAATTTACGTTGAAATGTATACCAACTCAAAGTAACACGTGCATAAAAATAATAATATAGCAAATTATTTTTGCAAAGGTTAATAACAAAAGTTATTAAAGAAATATCAAATTACATACATTAAATGGGTTTAACTCGAAACTTTAAAAAGATAAAACTGATAATTTAACCATTGGGGGCCGCATACGGAGTACCTGTCAATTCATTAGATGGCCATTTAAAAAAAAGATGAATTCGATTGAAGAAATTGGTAAATGATATGTTATGTAATATGATAGGATAGGACATTGGTAATGCATTTAAGTGGACATTGTGTCAATTGCGATTACCATTTTGTTTATATTTTACTAATAATTTTATAAAATTAAAAAAAAAAACTGACTTAATTCTTTCTATCCTCATAGGTCACAAATTTTCTGAGGTGTTTTGATTAGGGGCGTAAACAAATCGAACTCGAGCTCGGTTCGTTTTAAGTTAAGAGAACTCAAGCTTGGCTCATTAAGAGATTTTTTTAAAAATTCGAATTCAGCTCATATGAAATTTTTTAAGCTCGAGCTTGGCTAGTTTGTTTTTTAATGATTCAATTTCTTTATTTTTATTATTAATTTTATATGTATTAATAATTATACTTTTCAAATATAAATTAAAATATATGATTTAAATATATTTATCACATTTTTATATAAAAAAAATTAATTATACAAATATACACTTAATATAATATATATAAATTATATAATTAAAAAGTTCGTTTATGCTTGCGAGCCGGCTCGAGTTCAATATGCGAAACTCGAGCTCGTGCTTAATAAATAAACGAACCATATTTAAAAGCTCAGACTCGGTTAGGCTCGGGTCATTCAAACTTTTTATTAATCCGATCCCAAGTATCGCTCACAAGCCGGTTTGATTCGTTGTTTTTTTTTTGAACAACAAATTTCACCTTCGTTTATATCCCTGGTACTTATGTATTACACGGGTTGAATGAAAAAATATAATAAATAATTATTAATAAAAATTTAGACAATATAAGGAGATTTTTTAATATAAATTAAATATGACTTAAATTTTGTATAATTTAATATTTGAGGTAATAAAATAGTTATATTATTTCTTTAAATACCAATTTTTTTCAAAGTTTGTTTCTTTAAACACTTTTTTTTAAATACTATTTTTAAAAATTGTATATTTTATCATAATTTGATTTTTAAAATGTTTTTTATCATACTAATATATTTTTAATGTATTAACAAATATGTTTCTTAGTTTAAATATCTAAAAAAAAGGACTTAATATTTAATATTATTGATTAATATATGAGATGTATTTAATAGGAGAGAAATGAGAGAAATCAAAGTGAATGTGCTCAATGTGTCTCTAAAAAATTTGATTTATTAGAGTAAATAGATTTTGATTATTTATATTGTTGGTGCATATTTTGGGTGTCTGTTGCTAGTCGAATAGTATAAATTAGTCTTATTCATTTGTAATCACTTGTATGTATCTGTATGTTGTTACACTGGGAACTGAGTAGTTCGCAGGAGCATATGCGAACGGATTTAATGTAAATGGGTTCATTCGTACGAATGGAAAGTCAAGGTTTTTGAGTGTTCTAGGGTTTTGAGCATGAGAGGGGGAGAGATCATGCTCGATCTCTCCCCGGGAATACTATGTTCTTTTATGATATGAATTCGATCTTGTAATCAATGTTTATTCAATATACAATCGGTTTGATTCATACTTGTCATGTGTTCTAGCCCTAACCTTCCGTCCATCACAGAAATTGTCGGTCCTAAATGTTTTTTTTCATGTATTCAACATAATAAAAATAATCATATATGATTGTGGGTTGACCCTCTTTTAAGTCTACCCGACAAACACGGTGCATTGATTATTCATTTCGTCTTCACATCCATAGAATTATTAGACACTTTTAAAAATTCCCACACGATGATGTGACTCGAAGAGCTCGTGATCCTGTGTATTAAAAAACCCTTTATTCTATAATTGACTCCTTATTTCAAGTCCTCTAATTAGTAGTTACATTAATAAACTTCTCATAAAAATTAAACTTCTCTTAGAGCGTGAAATGCTATACTTGAATAGTAACTTCTGCATGCAGGAAATATCAAAGGCATTATAGAAACATGTTAGAAGTATTATTTTGATTAAACTAGATTTCATGGTTAAACTTTCCAAAAATGCAAACTTTTGAAAAAAGGAAGCTCCTGCGATTGTGCACAGCGCATCAGGGATTTATAAAAATAACTTTCCTAGACATAATTTATAACTAACGGTATTACATTCCTCCTATTACTATATGTACAACTCACAAACTTAATTTAACAAGATCTTAAAATCGATATTGAAATTCATACGTTGTCTAAAGAATAATATTAGGCATCAAGCCTAATGAGTTTAAATCCCTAACATTTAAATATACACCACCCAGCTCGGCGAAACACGTCACAGTAAGCGGCATGCTTGGCAGGACAGTTTGAATTCATCATAAACCAGTCGCGATACGCGACGACGGTTAGAATTCCATTGGCGGTACGCGAAGTATCTCATAGTCGGAACTCAACTATTTTGTCCGTCATGGTACGTCAAGAACTCCACCTCACTCCCTGGTGGTACGCGACGAACTCCAAAACCACTGTTGTAAAACTCGACGATGTACCGCCTAGGACTAATCAGGTTTAATCGGCGCTAGGCATATTGGAATTTTCATATGTAATTTTACAAATATATATTATATACACACATCAATATCAATAATTTCATATAATACTTCAAATAATTTAAAAAATAAACATAAACATACTAAGTTAAGTACTTCAAGGTTCAAAATTTAACACTGAGTTCAAAGTTTAGAAATAGATTTCGATGTTATGTGGCTTGATTCGATGTTTTAGAGACATATTAAGGATTTTGGGTTGAGAAATATCTAAATAATCATGAAATTTGTCCCTTTTTACCAAAAAAAGTCAAAAATAAATAAAAATCTGACTAGGCCGACGAGGCCTCGCCTAGGCTAAAATCGAGACAGTAGAGGGTCGCCTAGCGCCTAGACGGCCGCCTAGGCGGATTTTTACAATAGTGCCCAAAACTCACAAGCTCTATAAATACCAACCATTCTACACACTTCGAGCCTTTTAACCATTTCACAAACTCCCTGCTAAACCTCTCAACCCAAACCCTCTGAACACATCCTAAACCTCGGCCAACATTACCCCAGTCATTTTCTTGCATCCTTTGGAGGTTTGGGATCATTGGAGCTCGTAAGAAGCATTGGAAGACCGTTGTAAGGCATCACCAACTGAAGAATCATCATCAGACATCATCCAAGCTTTGCAATATCTGTTCTAGCCAAATCTAACCCTCCAAGACTTTGTGAGGTAGTTTTTACATGATTATTTACACTTAAAATGCACATGCATGCATGTATACACACACGCAACTCCAAAACAATCACATGCACGAATTTGTTAAGATTCTATGGTTGATTTAAAGTGTTTTGCTACTGATTACAAGTATAGAAATGATTTAGATTGAATTTTGGTTGCATATTGTGAAGATTGATGCTAGTAACTATATTTGGAAACTTTGTTGTGCAAAGTGATGGATTGGTTATGTTATAGGCATGTTAGATGAGTTTAAAAGATGATTTTTGTAACATTTCATTTTATGGATATATAAATAAAATATTTTTGTTTATAATTAAAATATTAGTAGTCAAAATATAATAATAAAAACGATTAATTAAAACGTAAGGTCTCGACTAATAATATAAAATAGTTTATTTTATAAATATGATTATTCGAGAGTATAAGGATAGAAATAAGCGTTCAAAATTTTTAACGTTCGTTTAAACGAATAAGTAGGATGAAACAATTATTAGAAATAATCATTGTTTGAACGGTCAGTTATTATTACACGAGACCGCCTAGAAAATTAATAAAATATATTATAATTAAACTTTGTCCGTTTTTAACGAAACTTAGGTCGAAACGTAGAGAAAAATGAGCAGTATCTAATCATGTAATTATAACTTTATAAAACACGATACTTTAAAAGTTATAAGAGAAAAATGATATTTGATCTAAATTAATTATAATAATATAATAATAATTAAAAAAAAATCAATCAAGAATGAGGCATGTATAAAGCGCCGGTGTCATTCAAAAATTGAAAATGGAATATAGATTGCCACGTATAATCTAAAGGACATATACATCATTTTCTTAGAACGACTAATCCATAAAAAAATATATATATATATTTATATACAAAGTCGGTTAACATATGTTAAATTGAGAACTTAGTTCATTCAAAAAGAAAATAAAATGAAAGAACAGAAGAAGTAGCTCATGATCCTCTCTACATAGAAGTCACGGTACATGTTTGGGTATGGAATCTAAATTTTTAAATTTAACTCATAAATTAAAGTTATTGTATATTATTAACTTATTATACGGTTAAGGTTAAGATTCGATTCCATAGTTGTACAAATATTGTGTTAACCTTATGATATGTTTTAGGAACTGAAAATAAACGTATCAGGAATCATCCATGCAAATAGTTATAAGAATATATTGAACATAAACGCTGCCCAAATTATATTGAGAAGTTCTAAGCTATCACACAGCCAACCAAAAATTCATGCGAATACATTTAACTCGTTTTTAAATTTATAAATGAATTTTTATGAGCATGTATGTTTAAACTTTGACACATAAAGGGATACTATGTGACTAGCATTTAGGTCATTAGTATACGTATGATTTGCAAATTGTATCCGCTATGGGTGAAATTCACATACGTGGCTGGTAACGTGGGCTGGAAGGTTATACGTAAGACGCACTTTGCAGGCAACCTAACCAGTGACGGGCTGTGGGCTGGAGTGAACAATTGTAAGACGCACTCCGCTGCTGTTCCTAACCAGTGACAGTATAAGCCGGGGTATGCAGTGGTTGTCTCGATGAGTGAAATAACCTGCTAAATGTGTAGTATTGTCATTATTAATTATGGTTAAAGGACCAAACATGCTATGCTTGCATATCGAGTTTGTTATTTGTATTCATCAACATTATGTTGACGTTTTATTTTCAAAAACTTTTCAGGTAATAATGAAATGTAAAAGAGAAGCAATATTAGAGATTCTTGGCCTATGATGCCTTGAATAAGATCTTGTGGTGAGACAATGGAGCTATTGGAGCTATGCTTCCAAGTCATGTATAAACCGGATATTATAAAATGAATTGTAATTATGTGTTTGTGAAAATCCGGTTTACAATAATATGAAATGATGATGTTCATACCTATGCGTATGAAATTTTATGAAATCCTAAAAAGTTATTTTTGAAAAGTATTAACAAACGATGAAAATGTGGTTTTTCATACCCACGCGTGTGAACTATTTAAAAATCATGAAAAATATGGTTTTCACATCCATGCATGTTAATTATTTATAAAATCATGAATTAAAGAAATAACGCTTCCGCTAAACACATATGAAAAAGAGTAATAACCTATGACCGAGACATATCTATGAAACCAATTCGGGTCACAACACCCGGGTCGCCGAGAGCCTGGGGTGTGACAATTTTTACTTATTAATAAGAATACGAACATGTTTAGATAGTTGGAATTGATAAAATATAACTTAAGTTCATACATTACTATTTATAGTAACTTTTGATGATTTAACATGATCTGATGATATGTTAATGTTGGAATATGCTTAAATGAAATATAAGATATCTGGAACATTTGGTTTTATTAAAAATATATTTTGGTTACACCTTAATAAATAAGGAAACTTTAATTTGGTAAAATGTTGCTATTGTGATTTATGCATGAATGGCAATTTCTGATGCTTGAATATGTTTTAGGAACATGTTAGAAGTATTATTTTGATGATATTAGATTTCATGTTAAACTTTCCAAAATTGGAAACTTTCTAAAACAGAAAGCTCTTGCGATTGTCATACGTAACTTACGTGAACGTTGTTATGATAGAATCATAAGAAGTATGATAATGTGCTAATTGCGAGTTATGATCAATATTGTGCGCAAACAAATTTAACAAATTAAGCGTGTCATCAACGAGTCGTCGGGTCAACACAAGTAAAACACGATTACTCTATTTAACACACAAACACTTAGAGTTGTATGAGATACAACAAAACACAAGATCAACAAAAAATCATAAACCTATATGATTATAGGTGGTAACTAGCAAGTGCTAGCAAAATGTCACACCCCGAGCCGGCGGGTTGGATCGAATTCCCCGTCGGGCGGAAGGTTCCCGAGGCGCGATATCGGGAATGATAATCGTAATGATCAGATTGTTTACATTGCTCATGATATGTATAAATGAGAAACTGCTAAATGAAAATAGAATTACAAAGTTAAATTATATCAGTTTAGTTTATAATTTAACAATGTAAATCTACTATCACACAATCATTCTTCTATCTTGTATCTGCACAAGATATACAAAATAAATCTATAAAATGATGCTTCAAAATATGCAGGTCCAAAAAGCTAGGTCATCTAACTTGTATCCTAGTCCAAATGAAATAACTCCTTAGTTGACATGTTCGAAACCTGAGAAGTCATGCAAAAAGATCAAGTCAACACATGGTTGGTGAGTTCATATAGTTTTATAAAAATGAGTTTGAATAACCTTTGAATGACAACCTTAACCTCACCATTAACCACCTATACCATCCAGTTCAGTATGCTTATATATAGGGCATATGTAGGGTCGAACTTACCGCCCGCCACATAACGAACCACATGATATATTGTTCCTAGTGATAATTAAGCGTTTCATCCCACCTCTTTGATTTCCATAATCTTTGATTCATAGCACTTGATTACCCTGAAAATGCTTACCTTGATCCCCCGAAATGACAACCTTAACCTCATCAACGACCACCTATGTTATCCAATCAAGTATTCTTATATATAGGGCATATGTAGGAGACAAGCCCCAGCCACCGTCCCACCACATACCGGACTGCTTAGCATATTGTTGTTAATGATATTAAACGTTTCACTCCATTCACCTTCAATTTAGATTTTGATTTCCACAAATAGATTTACCTCTGATCTCTTGAGTTCTCCATGTATGCATGATTACCCCAACGCACTTGTAGAAATATAATATTAAATGTTAAATTAAATTAATAACTAAGCATTTAAATACAACTAAGACATGATGATTGGGCCTTATTTGACTCAATCAATTAGACTTAGTTGTTGGTGGTTGTCCAAGTTGTACCCTCTCACACGTGGCCCATATCAGGCATGACCCACAAGGAGTCTATCTGTATGTGTTGGGACTTTCATGATGCCCATATCAGCTTGACCCATTGGCCTACTGTACATGCCGGGACTTTAAGGATATCCTTTGATATGATTCTTGATCTTCTTTGATTTTCTGGATTTTGTTTGATAGTTTAAGTTATGCCCATGTAGCTTGACTACAAAAGTCTACTACTGTGACGGGATTTTCCGTGTGTTACACGTTGTCTTGATTTACATACAACTGACATCCACCTTACTTAAGCAATTAATGATTTAATTAGATCTTAATGATTTCATTATTCCAATAATTCACACACGGTTATGATTCCCTTGATTCTCTTGGTTCTAATCTTTTCAATTCCATGATTTCACAATGATTATAGATTCTTGAGTAGGATCCTTAGTTTACTGATCACACACTGGATTAGATTCCATTGCATTTGATCTTTAACTTTAGTTCTCTTGATTTCACTTTGAATTTAGATTCTTGAATTTGAACTTGATGGACTAAGGGTTTGTTTAGAGTTTAGAATTTAGATATTACTCATAAGAGTAATTAATTAACTTGTTAGGAGTATAAACAAGCATATATAAAGCATATAATAAGTAAAAGAATTTACGTAAAATAGTTTAAATAAAAAGGTTTATGCATGCTTCTCAGCCCCGCGTTTGAAAACAAAATGTTTAGAAAAGGGGCAATGAACTCACCTGTGTAACTGTGTTGCTCTGTATTGAATTACCACAAAATGCACACTCATTGTTGTAGCCTATGTTTCTTCAGTTCCTGAGTTGTTTTAAGAGAATTCGAATACGATAAGTACTTGTAATAGTCGTCGTATCTAAGGTTTGGTCTCGGTGTGCATCTAAGTGTCCTATGTTACTAGTGTGCTTCTAAGACTTAATTTAACTAGTCTAACTCATTACCCTTTAGTAACCCTAATCCCATAATTAATCATAACAAGTCTTTGATTAAAACATTTTTAAGTTATTTCATTTTAGATTAAATATTTAGAAAACATCATTTAATGTAACTTAATAAAGGTTATAGTTTAATTTCTTTTATTCAAAACATAATTAATTTAAATGAAAAGCTATTTAACAGATGATGGCTTAGGTTAAGCCCATTGGGCCAATCTCGGGCTCATTATTAGACTTTGATTTCCAAGTGATTTATTTTCAACGCTCTGATTACTAAGCCTTGATAGTTTAAATAAACCATCTAAGTTAGTTGTATATCTTTGTAGATTTTCCTAAGGTTTTCGTGTTAATGGTTAAATCAACACTCAAACTTTAGATTATTGTTTGACCCACATGATTTATTGATGGATCCTCAAATGTGTTATGCTTAATTAATGGATATCATTAGTCCCCACTTAGTTGTTTGTATGATAAAGAAAGCCACTTTTCTTTAGAAAACCCTACTTCTCCATGCACACACACAATTGCATGCACACACACAAAATGCATGCACACACATTTAAGATAACTTTCCATGCATGTGTCTACCATCTCTATCCCCTATATCCAAAACCACTTAGCCTAACACCCATGCATGCACTCATACCCAACCCAATTCATCATGACCGTCGAATAAAAGGTGGGCCGAATGAGTGTTCTGGGCCGATTGAATAGCAACGACCGAAACAGTGGGCCGAATAGGCATGGCCGACCGAAGGAGATGTGGCCGAATGAAGGAGAGCTGCTTCGGCTAGCCATTCGGTGAATGAGGGTGTGGTTCGGCTAAGGTCATTCGACCGAAAGGGGTGCCATACGGCCAAGGGCCATTCGACCTAATTGGTTGTAGCCATTCGGCCTGTCGAGCACCACCATTTGCAGCCATGGTTCTTCGATCAAATGTTATCCCATGGTGTACAACAAGTTCCTAACTCATCCTAAGTGTATATTATGGTGATTTCCTAATTGAGATGGGTTAACCGGTTTCAAGGGGTTCGAACCTAGGGTTTTTGAAAACCCTAAAACCGAACAAAGATCATGATTTTACCTCAAATCTGTCGGTTAAATGCTTAGATCCGTTGTACTTCTGGAATCTACGAGTGGCTTGTGGTTCTAGAGAGAGAAAGTAGAGAGAGAGAGAGCTCGAGTTTGGGCCTGAAATGGCTGGTTGGTGGTGGTGGTTGTTGTGGCGTTAATGACCACATTGAAAGGGTTAGAAATACCCGGTTACGTTAGGGTTCGTTCGGTTTCGCGTAGAAGCGTCGGTTTTTTGTCGTTTACGTAACGAAACGACTCGTTTCTAAAATAAGATTTATAAAATTATTTTAGGTGATTATTCCTAGTAAATTAACTAAATATCTTCCATTTAAATTAAAATTTTCAGAAATATATAATTTATTGTTTAAAAATTGAATCGTACAGTCGTCGCGCGTATTCGTTCGAATCGTCACCCGTACGAACACGACAATAACTACACTTTTCAATATTGTTTTCTAATTATCGGATATCATTCAGAACGTTAAAATTTCAGATATATTCGTACAAATCGTCACCTATACGAATAATCTGTCGATTTAGCATTCACGTAACGACATCCGTGTTGTTTTGTTCTGTAAAGCCTCACATACGTTTGTACGTAATAAAACCCTAACACATAATCACATGATGGTTCTGTAACGCCATATTATTATCTGATTGATGAACCATAGTTCTGAACCTTGTTTTCTGAACAGATTCTAAATTTGTTCTTTGATAACACAAAATGATAATGAAACATGATATGATTATCATATACATTGCAATACACATAATTTGTACCTGATTACTTTCAATTTACTGTTGAGATCATTGTTCTGGTGTAACAACCGATAATTTTGTAACCTATTAATAAACGTGGGAAATTTTGGTAACCGTTTATGTCCAAAATTTATATAAACGTTCGTAAAGTAATTAGGATCAAAAGGATGTAAACGTTAAAAATATCTGATAATGTATTGACACGTTATAAAGCCTATTAATAACGTGTAAAATTTTCTGTGACCGTTTGGGTTCGAAATTTTTATGAACGTTCCCGAAGTGATTACGATCATATTAAAATAAGCGGGACCGTTATACGATAAAGTATGAACAAGATATAAGCTCGTGAATATTAAAAATATGTGAGCCAAGTTGAAGGGAGTTTTAAAAATAGGAGACCATAGATGAGGGGGTCAAAGTGTAAGTTCTAAATTAATTAAGAACTAAGATATCTAGATATTTGTTGTTGTTCGATCACCAAAGTCGGCTACAGGTTCAAAAAACACACACAAAGCGTGCGTGTAGCCGAGGGAGAAGAACAATGGAACCAGCCTCCAAGATTGGACGATCCCTGGAGATCTAGCCGTTGGATCGCTCTCAAATTTTAACCGAAGATTCCTAACACATAAAGAAAGACTTTCACCGTTGGGTTTTAGATTTTGAGGTCTGGAAGTCGAGTTATCATAGACCGAACAGAACAGTGATGCGGAAAGAAATCCGGCGATCTGTTCGCGTTTTTGGCGACTGTATCAGCAGTGAAAGCCGGAGACAACTGACTCAGAAGGTAGAGCTCGATGAAACGAAGCCGTGGACACCTGAATCACCTCGATTGGAGTTCGTTTGGTCTAGTTTTGAGCTACTCGTATGTTGTTGAGTGAAAATTCAGCAATGAATTGGATTCCAAGATGGTCAACGAAAGTCAAAGCGATCAAATCTGGTCCAACTCGGTCAAAAGCATTCAAGTTCAAATTCGATAAATACAGAAAGGTTTGGAATGCGAAGCCGAGTCGTAGGAAACGAGCGGTTATATCAACGGTTGGAAACAAGCTTGTTCGTATACGCGAACCGAATGAACGAAAGGTATAACCTATTTATAAACTATTAGAATTATTAGGATGATAATAGTTATAATTAGTTTGATTACGTGTGCCATGTGTTGAGGATGAATAATAATTGTTTAGAGTTGATTATTTAAGATTTGATTATAAAATAGACAACTTGAGTTGTCTGGATTTGACTAAAAACAAAGGGAACTCTGCCCGTTTTTCGTAAGATTTAAAAGTAAGTTTTATTAACTTAAATGTCCTCAAATACGGTTTAGACTTGGTACGAATTATAAGTAGTAAGATTAATGATTTGTTAAATCATTTAATAGTTGAAGAAACATATCGAGTTATTGATCAAGCGCGGATAGATTCAACGGACCGATACGAAGGTTTACTTGATTAAGACCTTTGTTCAAGTTAGACTGCATTGATAGCTAAGACATCCAGGTGAGTTCTTTGTAGCTCTATTTAAATGTTTTATCTTTTTGGGCTGATATGCATGTTGTAAAGTTATTTTATGTAAATGATTGTTATACCTGACTACGGTCAGGTAAAAGAAAGTTTTCAAGTAAAGAATGTTTTAAAGTAAATAATGTTTTAAGTCTCAATTCCGGTTGAGAAGTAAATGATTTTAAGAGTCTCAGCTGAGCTGTAAAGAATGTTATAAGTCTCAACTGCGGTTGAGGAGTAAATGATTTTAAGAGTCTCAGCTGAGATGTAAAGAATGTCAGTTGAGACGTAATTGATTTTTAAAGACATCGACCTAGGTCGAGCAGGAAATGTGATATGGAGGTCCCGGCTGCGGTTGGGCAAAACATGAGCACTGCGGTAAAAGGAGTCGCTACTGCTTATGATGGTTTAAATGATTTAAACCATGTTATGTATGAATGATGTATGTAAAGAAGTCTTGTACCGGTATGAGCCGTCAACTTCGGTTGATGGTTAAAGAGTCCTGTGGAAACACGGGCCTGCCGACTGTGTGTCGCTAGTTGAGGAAATCTTATGCATGTATAAGTTATTGACTTCGGGTCGATAGTTTAAGAGTCTTGTGCTGCACAAGCCTGTTGACTTCGGTCGGCAGCGAAGGCTAATGTTTTATGTTCAGTATAATTGAGACTGTTGTCAGTAGTTGACGGCGAAGTTCCTTCACCGTATGAATGATGTTATGATGATATGTATGCTATGTAAGTATGTTATGAAGAAAGGTATGCCATGTATGTGAATTATGTCATGTGATGACATGTATGTTATGTTATGAATTGTTTTATGATATTTAAAGATCTGAATGAGTAACGATTTTTATGAAAAATTAACTTAGAACTCAACAGCGAAAGCTGGCTTGTTTTAGCATGCATGTCAGGTTGATCAGGTTATGATAAAGATATGATGGCCGTGACATGGCATGAGGACTACCTATTCAAGAGCTGGCATTCTTGTTAAGATTAAATGTTAAGTAATGATTTCCGCTGCTAAAGTATACGACCATTGTACGGTTTAAGAGCTATGCTTTTGATGTTTAACCAACCGAGAGACTCCCGGGAATGGGGCCTCTCATCTGGTGACGTTTCCGGCACTGATGTTACACAAAAGCGCACTAAACCAAAACAAGGAACTGCACTATTAGCTCAGTTCACATCCCCTTTTACTCTTTTTGTCCCTAAGGGGAGAAAGCGTGCATACAAACTCTTTTGATACTACAAACATTTCTGAATACATAATTACATGCTTTTATCATTTATACGTATGTGCGACGTATCACGCCAAAGTTCTTACAAACACATAAAACCGTTAATCATGCATAGCGCTCAGCGTGGCGATTCTGAATAGTGCTATTTAGGCCTGACAAGCCCGTCCGCCGTGTTGGATGGCTAACCCGACCGGAGGTCGGAACGAATGCATAATTGATCAAACACATTGCCATTGTCTTGTGATGGACATGACAGAAGGCTCACAGTCAGCTTCGGTTGCGAACCACATATGGTATAAAAACACATTAACTAGTTATTAATAGATATTGCATTATAATGTTAATATGTTATGTAGTCCAGCAACCACTTATTGTTCAACATTGTTATAAAACATGTGCTCTCACGAACCATTGTAATGACGTTTCTCACATGTTTTTATCATGTCACTAAGTCACTGTTCAGGATAGGATGCTAGGACAGAGTCCATGCATCACTTTTGTCATTTAACATTATACATGTTTTATCTCTTTGTTTTATCATGTAATGCTGAGACAACTTTAATGCTTCCGCACTAATGATTATTTTGAATGAAACCTTTCAAACAACGTTTCCGCACTTTCATTTCGTATTTTTCAAACGTAATACTTTTAAACTCAAGCTTCTGCAACTCTGATTTAACAAAACTATTTTATCCAATTTATTAGATGATGTAAACATACATATAGGTCTCACAAATGTGACCGGAGACTGCGATCCTGCCCAACTTGTGTCGTGCCTTTGTAAGGACGGAAATATGAATGTGTGACATATTGATCCTCGTCCGTCAAGACAATCGATATTTTAGGAAAATAACTCAAAAAAATTGATATGGTACAACAACTAGAAAGTCATGACTTGATTCTTTTTTATAAAATTACAACTCAATAACCTAACTTAATTAGTAAGTTATAATCCAATCACAAAACCCTAATCCTATAAACCGACTCGCTTAGTAGAAGATAAAGCCCATACCAACTTGCATGGGATGACCTGTGCTGAACATTATCCATATCCTACTTGTAATAGAGAGACTGCTCCGAATAAACTCCGGCTCAAAGTTATCTTTTAAAGTTAATCATCATAATGCTTTTAACGTTATTTTCAAAAGAAAGTATAATAACGTTAAAATTAGTGCAATTTTACTTTTGGCTATTGAGGATTCATACATATATACTGTAACACTTACGAAATTTGTAATAACCATTTATATTTAATAAAGCAATTTTGACGTCATTGGAAATTTTATTATTATTGATTGTAGTTATGTATGATAAATTAATTCAAACAAAAACAAGATAATTAATTTTATAATAAATATTATAAGATTTAGAAATTTTTACAATTAAATAAAATAAACAAATAAGTTTTTATAAACTTTCAAAAATCTTTATGAAAAATTCATACAAATATATCTTAGTTACAAATTTTTATAAACTTTAATCATAATTAAATAAATAATATAAATAAGGATGTTTTAAAATTTTATAATTTTAAAATAACATTAAAATAATGTTTTTATGAAAATATAATCAATATATATTGATTATGGATTTTAAATAAAAGTTTAAACAATTTAAAACAATGATTGATAAAAGTTTAGGGGTAAAAAGTGTGAGATTAGAAAGTTCTAATTAAAAGAAAACATGGGAGGGGTTTTTCTGTCATATTCCCAAAGATTCCACCATCTTCACCCATGGTTCTTTCTAACCCGCCCCATAACCCATTTCTCAACCGTTCGACCCAACTAGCAAATCCAAGTGTTTACAGCTCGATTACAACGAATCAACATCAAATTAGGCAAGGATTTTATACGCGTAATCGTCCCCAATCAGTTTAATGGCTATTAACAGCCATTAAAACGCATATCTTGCTTCCTAAAATACGAACCACGACCGAAATTCAAATCTTAACCGAACGTGTATAAAAATTCAATTAAATCGACCCTAACAACCCTTTTTCACCTACGGAGCTTTCTGCAAACACAAAACACATTCTCGAATCAAAACAGAGGCGAATCAAGACTTTGAACTCTCGGTTTCGTGCGTCGCTCGGCCTATAGTCGAACTCCATCAACTAGAACATCCAGGTAGGTGTTTCATACACCATTGTGCTCGTCTTTAATCCTCAAACAAAAACCCCAAGATGTTAACATCAATCGAGTTCAAAAAGGAACGAATTCGAGAGGAATAAGAACTAGGGCTCGATTATTCTTTCTTGAACTGATGGGGGGATGTAAGCGACGGTAAGGTTAAAACCTTTTAATCCAGAAACATATCGCGAGCAACTGCTCTAGATCAACTGGTAGCACTCTTGTAATCCTCCGAACAGGTCGCGGGTTCGAACCTCTAACCGGGTTAAAACCGGTTTTTGCCATTTTTTTTTATATATTAAACTTTATTTTAAATATTTTAATTAACCAGAAAATATTTTTATAAATAAAATTTGTAATAAATAAAAAAATGTTATATACTAAAAATTTTGATTATAACTTTTATTATAAATTTTACTTATTTATCTATCTTTACCTATTTAAATAAATTAAAATGTATTTATTTATTTTAATTATTTACGGCTCTAGACCATTTATTTATTAGTTTATTTATTTATTTATTTATTTAGTTATAGAATTATTTATCTATTTATTTATTTATATGTTCTTAGTTAAATCATTTACATATAATTATAATGATAAAATAACTTAACAAAGTTTTGTAAAATTTCATAAATAAATAAATAAGTTTCATAGACTTATTTATTTAATTATTTAATTACAACTCGTTATCTCATTTATTTAGTTAATTATTTATTTATTTATTTATTTATCTACAACTATTTATCTCATTTATTTAGTTATTTATTTATTTATTTGTTTATTTATTTACAATTCTTTATCTCATTTATTTATTTATTTATTTATTTATTTATTTATTCCTACTCATAAACCTATTCTTATTTATAATAAATATTATAAACATAATACTTAAATATGTTTATACAAGAATGATCAAAATAAATTGTTTTAAATCAATATTTAAATTTTTAAATAAACACTTTAAAGTCAACATTTGTAATTTAGATATTTTATTATTTTCATTTAAATCATAATAAACCTAATTGTGTTTGTTCAAAATAAATCGAACCCGTTGATCCTTTTAGAACTTAGATCCATAGAATGACATAGTTTTGTTAAACATATGCATATTGAACTATTTAGGTGAACATTGAATTTGTGTTGGACATATTTGAACTAGGGGTGTCGAAAATACCCGAACCCAACTAACCCGACCCGCACCCGAACCCGAATAAGCTTAATAGGGTCGGGTTATTCGGGTCAAAAATGTTAGTCGGGTTATTCGGGTCAACCCGATTAACCCGAACTGTTAATAGGGTCGGGTTTCGGGTATATTTTTAAAAGTTAGTCGGGTTTTGGGTCAACCCGAATAACCCGAATAAGAATGATTTTTATTTTTTTTATATATATTAATTATTAAATGTAAGATATATTTAACTTTTTACCAAATTATGACAATGACTATTAATCAAATTATATATGAAAAATAAACTATTTACATATTTTTCATTGAATTATGTTTGCAAAATGAATTATTTGTACAAATTTAAAATTAGGACAAGATAATAACAAATAAATAACAACCCGAATAACCCGACTGACCCGACCCGAATAACCCGTGACCCGAATAACCCGAACCCGAATAACCCGAACGTTATTCGGGTCGGGTTGCGGGTTAATAATTTTTTTGGGAAAACCCGACTAACCCGACCCGATTAACCCGACCCGATTAACCCGAAACCCGATCGGGTTGACCCGATCAACACCCCTAATTTGAACTATATTTGACAAGACATTGCAAAGGCTAGCTTACACACTAAGGTGAGTCTTCATAGCCCCTCTTTTACTATTTTTGTTTTAGGGGTGAAACATGCAACATATTTATTTCATTTACTTGTGAACTTAGCTAATGGCCTTATAGTTAGTGAACTTTAGCTAAGCATATGCATTGATCACATTCATTTTAGTGACTATGATAGATCTATTGGACCGACCATCCCACCGTTGTTTGATTTACCCTTCGGGGGAGGCCCGCGGTGATAGTTTACTATTTGAGCATTTTGATAATGCTAATCATAGGTCAATCATCATTTGTTATCATTTGTTGATCTGCTTTACTTGCTAGTTCATTTTGACTATGATCATTATGCTTAGAGTTCACATATATCATTATCTATATCATTTTCATTAAACCTTTTGGTTTGAGTGTCAAAACCTATGAAACTCACCAACTCTTTGAGTTGACACTTGATTTTTAACATGTTTCAGGTGGAAATGGAAACTAGCATTATTGAGCTTGGATTTAGCTTTAATTATTTATTTTATGTCTTTGAATTTTGAATTTGAATTTGAAACGTTGTAATAGCTAGGGTTGAATTTATTTATTTGACTTTGTAATGAATGATGGATTTAATTTTATTGAATGATTAGTTATTATTATTTACATCTTTATACCCTAAGCTATGAACAATCTACACTTCGTGTCACCCCGATGTTTCCGCCATCGGTCGGGGTGTTACATATACATTATATGCGTGCACCACAAATTGAGCGTATATGTATATATAAATAAGTACGTAGAAAAAAAATTGTTAACGAACGAAAGTTATTAAGAAAAAACCAGATTATATATTACAACAGTTTAACTCGAAACCTTTTAAATTTAAGAACGTAAAAATGACAGCTGATGAAAATCAAGAACGTATAAATGACAGTTATGAAAATCGATGAATGAACTTTGTACAAATGATATACCATGAGTTATTTATTTAAGGGGATAATAGGTTTAATAGATTTCATTTTGTTATGCATTATTCGGTTAAACAATTAAATCGAAATAACAAAATATAAGGTTGAATCCGGTTTATTTAGCTAGGTTTGATCGGTTTTTAACCGGTTTATTTGGTTTTTAATCGGTTGTTTTGGTTGAATATGATTTGCGTTGTTTTAATCGAAACCGAACCGAATTAAATTCGGTTCGGATTACCAGATTCCCAGTATGGTTCGATTCGGTTTTTGGTTGTGCTAAAAATCTAAACCTATATACTTAATTAATCAATCAAAGCATTCACTTAAATTATTTTTGTATTTTGTTGAACTCTTGAATAAATGACCATTTGGAGTATTATTCTAAATCTTAATATGAAATCTAGCAAAACCGAGCCAAACCGAGTTTGAGCTTTAATAGTTCCCTCGATCTTATAAATTCGAACCAAATCGAATGGCTCGGTTTGAAAACGAATCAAGTTCAAGCGGACCTTCACTTGATTCGGTTCGCTCAGCTCGTGAACAACCTTAGTTAGTTTATACTTCTCATAAAAATTTAACTTATCTTAGAATGTTAAAAAACTAGAACTAAACACTCAATCCAAAACGTATTATATTTGACATGACTTGTTTTCAAACAAATTAGACTTGTTTTTTATGTAAATAACTAAAAACAAATATAATTTTTTTTACCGCTTGGCTTGTTTACAATCGAGCCGAAATCAAACGAGCTTATTTACGAGCTCTTTTTGTCCAAGGTTTGAATGAGTTTCGAATATCAAAATATTTTGAACCCTAAAAGTAAACAGAAGACTTAAAATAAATAGTCAAATATAAATTAAAAGGTTTTTAAATTCACAGGGTCGACGAGCTTTTCTAGTGTATTCCAATTTTCAACTTATAGAAGACTTCAATTAAATATAGTCTTCGTATGGGTCTGGGTTTTTTGAAATCAGATACAACCCGATCCGGTTCTATGGAGTATCCCGTTTCAGTTCGGGGGAAGGAAAACCACATCCTATGGTACCCGGTTAGGGTCGAGTCGGGTAGGAAAATTGGGTATGGCTTAAAATTTTTTTTTGCTTTCTTACAATTGAACATTTAAATAACTTAAATTTCAATTTTATTTATTTTATACAATTTACAAACTAATATGTTTAACATTCGAATAACATAAATTTCATTTTTATAGTTTTTTAAAAAATAAAAACAAACACATAATTCTTAAAAAAAATATGATACAAATTTACCTAAGTTCGCTCATAATTTACGTTTAGTATTCACTATAGCTATTGTTCAACCGTATGGATGTGTCATAGGCGAGTTATTCGTCCGAAAAACCAGAGGATAATGCTTCGGCAACCTCCTCTTATTGTACTTGAGGTTCAATTATTAGTTCGTCTTCGAGATTTGTAGAGTCTTGTATACGATCCACCACGTACAAGTGATGTTTTAAGACAAATGCACATTTCCACAGACGTTGGGGTGAGTCTTGTTCTTTTTAAAGATAAAACCCTGTCACTAATAGAAAAAACGGATTTCGAAGCTACCGTAAAAGCTTGGACGATTAGTAAATCACGGGCTATTGCGGATAGAATATGAAATTGGGATTTCTTTCCTTCCACCAAGTCAAAATATCAAATTGCATATATTTTTCGGCGCTCATAGTGGATATAAAGTATGTTCCACTATACCTCCCAAGCTCGTTACTTGGGGTGTCACCTCTTTGAATAAACTTCAAACAAATGTTGTGAAGAAAAATAAGTTTTGCTTCGTTGGCAAAATTTGGGTTGTTTTCGTACAAACTTAAATAAGAGTTTATTTCATCAATTATAGTTTCTACCCCCATAACATTTAAAATAAGATTTAAGGCCGTGACTCAAGTAAAAACAACAGGTGGCGATTTAAAATATTTTTAATATTTTTCATTAATTGGTTTTACCATTTTTGTAAACAAATCGATTTTATTTTCAAAATTTTGTATATTATTAGCCATTAAAAATAATTCTGAAAGTTCTAAACAACTAGTGTGATAACTAACCCTGGATAATTTTGTAGTTGAATTTAAAAACCTCAAGAAAGACGGTGATATAAAAAATATTTTTTCCCCAACCATCGTCGTAAAACGGTGCAGCTCGACCGGTTCCTGAACGATGGTTATGAAAAATAGATAAAGTGTCATTTTGTCGTAAAGCACTTTTAAACAGTTTGAAAGTTGAATTCTATCGAGTAGGTACGTCCCAATTCGGACCTAAACAAATGGAATTTGTATCTTTACATAGTTTTTTATAATCAATAAATCTTTTTCTGCTTTTATTAAAAATGTCATGTAGCATATTTTTAAAATCGGCTATAAAAATATCAAATTCATCAACTTCGAGCCCGTCTTGCACAACCAAATTTATAATATGTGCAACACATCGACTATGAAAAAAATCGCATTTGCAAATCAGTTTATATTTAATTTTTTGTTTTCAGCTGCGTTTGTATTGTTTGACGCGTTATCGAACGACATTGAAAATATTTTATTTTTTAATTTAAAAGTTTGTGTTACATTCTAAAATGTAAAACAAATGTTTGCCGGAATATGGATTTGGAAACAATTCAAACGTAATCGTGCGCTTCATCATTTGACACGTGTCAGGATTTACCCAATGAGTGGCAACGCAAAGGTATGACTTGGGCTAACATGAGGAGCTGACCAAATATCGGTGGTTAGGTTCACACAGGTTTATAAATTTTCAAAAAATGAAATTAAATCCTTTTTTTACGTTTTTTCACATTTTTAAGCAATAACATCTATGAGTAGTGTGAGTTACATGTGCGTAGCGAGGTTGGAGCGTCTCCCAAATCATTTTCGTTAAATGAGGGTTATCGAAATTGTCAAATGGCAAACCTTCTTGAATCACGAACTTAGATATTATATCTCAAACCATGTTTACATCATATACAAACATTGCATTGTCGGGTCCGATTGCGTTTGATCAGAATCCAGATTTTCTTTCTTGTCTTTGCAAAATGTAGAAATGTGTTTCTTTAATGTAGCGTTGCACTATTTAGTCAAAAAGCGTCACAAAATTTGCAACGAGTCTTTGAAAACCCGTCACTCATTTCACATAAATCCCAATTGAACCGAACTTCCGGGTGTCTATTGTTAGGTAAAACCCGAACAAGGAGAAGGTCGGTAGAAGAACAATCTTCTTGCCCAAGGGATGGATATGACTGAGCCATAATAAGATAATAAGAATGATTAAAAAGAAAGTGAAAGAAAGTTAACACGAGAGTTTTTTGTGTTTTTGTGTTTTGAGTGCTCAGTTTGCGTTTGAGAGTTGTGAATCAACTAATTCATCAAAAACATTTATATACTAGCTTGGAGGGGTAAAATGGTCAATAAAATTCGAAAAAACAGTGAATACGGTAACAAACGACTATATTTTTCGGAAAAAGTGGTTATATTTCGAAAAAATGGAAAAAACGGGTCCGGGTCCAGGTCCGGGTTGAAAATCGGTCTCAAAATTTAAAACTATACCCGGGCATGAACCACCGGGTTTTTTCGGGTACAGGCCTGGTATGAACCAGGTCCAGATCCAGTATTTAATCGAGTCTGGGTTCAAGTTCGGTTTTTTGTGCACCTCTGCTTCGTAATCGCATCATCAAAGAAAATCGTGCTGGAATTTATAAAAGTGTCTATTCATGTTATGAAGGTCTGGATATGATCAATGTACCGTGTGTGTCAGGCGGACTTGAAGCGGGTCAACCCACACCCATAAATATTTTTATTATGCTTTTTTTTTAAACAACGAAAGTTTTATCTTAATTTCCCAACTGAATTATATTTAACAACTTCGAAACAAGTTACATCAAAACAGCAGGTAGACGGGCAACAAGCTGCGCCGCCAACCCTTTCTGAATTGCAAATCCTAACCTTCCAAACACAAACTCCTGCCCCCTTGGGGTTGAACAATTGTTCTGGACGACCCGTTGAACCCTCGTCAAGAAGTGGATAGCTTCTGATGCTAGGGAGCCAAAAGTATCAAAGGCGAAAGGGACAAAGACATGCTGATTCTCTGCACAAGCTTTAGCGTGCTTATCCACTTTCTTTGATTCAGCCTTTCTTGTTGCTTGTCCGGCCACAAACCCGTTTTCCCTTAAACCAACCAAAGGGGAAACCCCTGTGAGGTCTACACAAGCATGTTTCCCCCCAGCCCAGCCAAAGACGAGCAGATCCGCTGGCCGCAGAGTAGATCTCCCTTCCATAGGGTCTGTGAGAAAATTCACAGGGTCCTCTTTCTTAGCAGAAATACCAGCTCTTCTTAGGATGTCCCACAAAACATCCCGCACCCAGTCGTGTCGATATTTGAACCCAGGGAGCTCTTTACAATGAACTGCGTGCTCCCCGTATTTATCCATACAAGCTTTACGACATATCGGGCGGGTTTCATCTTCCGGGTACATAGGGATCATCAACCGGTATTTAAGAATGGATCTGTATTCTACTGCAGACATGCATTGTCCCAACCCCTCAATCGGGATAACGGTCAAAAATTCCTGAGCATGGGGACCCTTCAGGCACTCAAACACCGCCTTCTGGCGAGGTGACAAATCAAAAGCTTCTCCCAGGCTTTGAGCGATTTTGCTAAACAGAGCATTCGCCAAAGTTTTTTGTGGCTTCGAGGGGGCGGTGTCCTTGTTAGAGAAACCGCCAATATCCAAGTCTGGGAGAGAGACATTTAAGCGTTCGAGAGCCTCCTGATAGTCCTGGTCAAGCCCAACGACCCCACTGTTTCGAAGGATATGATCCTGTAGTTCCCAAGATTGAGCTCTAGACGCCACAAAGGCATAAACCCCAACATCTCGAGCTGATAAGAGGCCCAATCCACCTAAACGCATAGGCAAAGATGCCAGACGCCACTGGAGGTCACCAAAGACACTACTATGTCCTCTATAGCCTCTCTAAGGCCATCATCGAACCGAGATGCCGCATCCTCTATCAAATGGGGTTGACAAGTCCGCAGCCCAAAAAGTAACTTAGCAACCCCCATGCACGACCTTAGCAGGAGGAGTTCACATTGGGGATCCCTCAGACAAGATAAGAGTTTCATGAGGTCAACCGCCCCTGAGGCCCGCCGCCCTGCCAACTCCTCAATAAAACTAGGATCCCGACTAACAGCTCCACCAAGGAGCTTAACCCCCTTCTCTGGTCTACCGATCCCTCTCGGGAAAAGTCCATCCTGAACTTTCCGCCCGTCGCATGTCGGCCAAAAAACCTCCGTTTTCTTAATGTTGAGATAAAGCCCTAGAGATGGCCCCCCCTCGTTGATGATGTCTAAGGCTTTAGCAACCTCAGAGGCGTTGCCAATAATCGTCCCATCATCCAAATACCAAGCATGAAACGGAAGTTTACAGCGGTCCTGAACCCGGAGAATAAGAGGGTGTAAGGCAAGGGCAAAGAGAAGGGGCCCCAAGGGATCTCCTTGTTGAACTCCGGTAGTAGCCCCAATACACTCGTTACCAACATATAACCTAGCAGGCTGGGCGTAAAGAAATTGGACCCACCGATAGATTGACGGGCAACGCTGATGAACCTCTCGGAGAAAGGTTGTGCGGTCGACCATGTTGAAAGCATTGGAGAAATCCACAGTAAGCAAGGCTAAGGAACCATCTACATGAAACGAGTTGAGAAACCTGTTTGCACTGTGAAGCACTGCCTCTGCTCCATTTGGCACCCCGACCCCAAATTGATAGTCACCCAAGTACTGGGTCATTTCTTTCCCGACCTTCTTCATCGCCACCTTGGAAACTAACCGTCGCCAAATACCCCCCACAGCAATAGGCCGAATTCCTTTATCAGGCTTCAATAAGGGAGTGAGGGGGGCCGAGGCAACAAACTCAGCAAGCACCTTAGGGCAGGATCCCCCAAGCCATAAGTTAACAACTTCAGTAATGCTCGCAAGCAAACCTGAGGAAGTAACCGAGCCATCCCCACCAACAGCATCTAACAGGTGTTGGGCCCGCATCCCGTCTCTACCACAAGACGTCCCTTTAGGAAAGGATCGAATACATTTGAGCACACACTCCCCATCAACAACAAGAGTGGGTTGGGCCAAAGGGTTGGAAGGTGAGGATGGGGGCGGCACCACCGGGTGTTTATCAATAAGAGCTTTTAAGGTCGAATCACCTAGAGGGGCAACTCCACTAGAGCATAAGACCTTAACTGCAGCCGTGAAATGTCCATCCCTGACTTTCCGAAGACATTGCTTAATATTAGGGTCCCTTTCTTTGTCTTCCTCTCTCCTGCATTCTCCCTTAGGAGCCCCCGTCTCCTCCACGCTATCCAATAGGGAAGAAACTAAGTCATCAAACCCAGACCCATCTTTCCAAACTGTAAGCGCGTGCAAGATGTTACTACACTGCAGAGATTTCCTGTTCCCTGATCTCCGCTCTTGTCTGGAGGATGGTCTAACCACCCGCAAGGTGCAACGCGGAAGTAAGAGCAATTGGACCCAATTGTCGACCGATCCTGGCGACGCTACCACTTTGCGCAAAGCACCTGTTAGAACCTGAGCAAACAACAACCGACAACTTGGGGGAATGCTTTTAACAGTCGGAATAGAGAGGGAGAAAACATGCTCAAGGAGGTTAACCTTACCCCCGAGCCCTGCTGGGTGGCGTGGGTTTGTGTCAACCACCACTTGACATGGTTTCCGAATCCCAACAATGAAATCTTCAACATCCCCCGAGTTTATGGCAAACAACACAACCTCATTATCATGCTTGCATCCCCTGCTGAGTGCATGCATCACCATGCACTTTCCACATAACCATTTACCCCCTGCCCTAAGAACCTCCGCAACATCCAAAAAAAGGTCCAAGTCCTTGGAGATAGCCCCCTTCAAAGATAGCCTTCGGCATTCTGTCTTGAGGTGGGTGCTTTGCATGTGTTCCAGTAGGCGGAAAAAACCCACAGACCCCGGTTTGCCATCTTTACATTCGTGGAAAAATTTGAAAGGGCAGATCCTTAAGCCACTAGCAGAGTCTTGCACAGGGCCCACTGACTTACCGTTCCGACGCCCCCTCACAGGAGCCATGCGTGTAAGAAAAATGCCACCAAAGAAAAACCACAATAACGGTACTCCAAACTCGAGATGAGTTGTGGGGGATAGAAAATTGGTAAAATCTATACAAGACTAAGGAGGACAGCAACCGCGGGTTGCCCACCCTCTAAATGGAACCCCACAAAACCCCTTACCCCATGGCGGCCTTCACTTCATTGAGGCATTAGATCGAACACCTGGCGGGTCAACTTTTCTATCACGTTCTATAGAGATGAATGGCGATGGTGGAAGCTGATTTTAGGTCTAAGAATCTCCTCTGCTATGCTTTTAATCACAATATCCACTCAAGAACACAACGGATTTATGCCACCCGTTAAAACTAAGTGGATACCTGAGATCAAAAGTAGTACAGTGATGACGAGAGTGTACGCCAAAGCTGTTATTCCGGCACTTGTTTCTTCCGATAAACCGCGTTTCTTCCCAGAATCTTCCACCGGCGGCCGGAATCTTAGCCCCGTAGTCCTCACCGGCGGCCGGAATCTTCCGATAAACCGCGTTTGAGAGTTACCTCGCTGAAACCCCAAATTGCGAACGACGATTGTAGGCAGAGGAAAATGACGGATGTATGCGGAAGCAATTTACAAACACCAAAGTTAAAAGTAAAAAACAAGCACCAATTTAAGCTTACACATTCATTAAATAGATATAAGCTTATGTTCAATATATATAATCAAAACACTTTAAAGAGAGTTTGATACGGACACCCATGAAAATTCTTGTGCCTATGAGGCTAGAGGAATGAATTCAAGTTTTTTAATTTTATAAAATTATGCTTGGTAAAGTATATATAAATAAAATATTAATCGCATTTGAATTAACAAATGAAATATATTAAACCTATTATCTACTTTAATGAAATCATTTAATAATGTCTATAAAATTCATTCATCTATTTATAAACTGCCATTTTTACGTTCCTAAATTTTCAAGTTTCGAGTTAAACCGTTGTAATATATAATCTAACTAGGTTAGTACCCCGTGTATTACACGAATTAAATAAAGAAATATAACGAATAGTTATCAATGAAAATTTAGAATATATAAGATGATTTTTTATATAAAATACGAGTATAATTTCGAATTATTTAATATTTTAAGTATTAAAAAATATTGTGTTTCAAATAATTGTTTTTAAAAATTTATAATTTATAATAATTTTTTTAAAAAAATGTGTTTTTAATATTAATATATTTTAAAATGCATAAAAAGGATATTTAATATTTAATATTATTATTTAATATTTAATATTATTATTTACTATTAGATGTATTTAATATGAGATAGAGATATGAAATAAAGGTTGATATGCTTTAAAAACATGTAATGTAACATGAAAACATTTATTTATTAGTAAACGAGTAGAATAGTAAAAAATTATATTTGTAATTACATAAAAAAAAAGTCTCAACCTAAATAGTAAATACTCATAGTCTAAACATTAAAAAAAAAAATACTTAAGCCTTCAAAGAGTAAATAGTTATAATCTCATAATCACTTCGTATAACTGGTAACATAAATAAAGAAAAAAAATAAAAATCTAAACATAGAAACGTTGATAACAACTATATCCGATTGATACAAAAGAAACCCAGATCTAATCAATCTTCTACAAACAGATATCAAGAACAAACTAACCAGAAAACCCTAACAAATGTTCGAGAGTCGTAAACCATATCAGAAAGAATGATCAGTCTTCTCATCTTCCTATACTCTCATATATATTTCCATTGACCCATCCGGTTAACAGCTACAAGCCCAGAAAAGTCTACAGTCGTAAGCCCATCAAGCCCACCCACCTCTTATCCAGCTCCTTTAATCACATATAATAGAGGTGGGCAAAAAACCCGGAACCAACAACCCGAACCCGAACCGGTTGTACCCAAACCGATGGGTACAGGTGGTTCCGTATTCTCAGAAAAATCGAAACCAAAATTGGAACCGAAAAAAGCAGAGCCGGTTCCACGGTAAGGCTGGCACAACGGGTTTAACAGGTTTCAGACGACGCGATTAATGCAAATATAAAACATGAAAACGATTTGTTTAACACTTGATTTGGTGATTTAAAGTTTAAACATGACATTTCTTTATTTTATGTAGCAAAAAAGAAAAATGATGAAGTTTAGCCTCTTAATTTTTATTATTTTTAAAAAAAAAGTATAAAATCAAATCGTAAATTTTTGTTAAACATGTTTAATTGTGTCTTAACAGGAACTCATCTTGCCAGCCCTTGAGCCGGCAAACCCGAACCGGAACCGACCAAAACCGGAACCGAAACCGGCAAAAAACCGGAACCGAAACCGAAACCGGTTGTTGACTTTGTTGACCGGAACCGTTTGGAACCGAACCGGCTAAAAAAACCGATTTGCCCACCTCTAACATATACTCAGCAGCCGTTTGCTCATATACAGCTCATCCATAACACATCAAACTAACACATTAAACATTAACAGCAACACTTAATAATAATAATAATAATCAAGATAATAGCATTAAAATATTCATATTACCTTTTACTGAAAATAACTCAAAAATCTTTGTTGAGTTTATGATACAAATATACAATAGAATGTCATGGCTCATTTGGCTCGATTCCCTATTTATATCTACAACTCCATGCCCCTAACTTAATTACTAATTAGTAGGTTATAATCCAATCACAAAACCTGAATCCTATAAGCCGACATGCTTAGTAGGAGATAAAGTCCATACCAACTTACATGGGATGCCCTATGCCAACATGCATAGGTTTCGGAAATTCACATGAGCCTTTATAAAAAGCGGGGTTAATTTTTTTGAACAGCAAATTTTTTCACCTTTGTCCACTATGGGACTAGAACCCTCAACCTATTTTAGAAAAGACACCTTAACACACTTTGGTACCATTGGAACAAATGCCCTATGGTAAAAAACGGGGTTAATAAATGGTTCATAGAGGGGAGGTCGAACTAGGTATATGGAATTGAATGGCTATAAGTTAACTCTTGTCAAGGGTTAGACGCATCCTTATCAAATTGAATTGAAGATGAAGGAAGAGTTGGTTTACATTGTGGAAGAAAGACAATTCACATATCTCACAACCGACACAATCCTCTGTTCGGAGCAGTAGCTATTTGTTTGGCTTTACATCCGTCCCAAGGTATCATTTCTAATACATCCGTAGGACAAGCTTGGACACATTGAGTACACCCGATACATGTATCGTAAATCTTTACTGAATACGACATTGGATCTATCCATTTTTGAACGTGATAAAGTTTCAGTCTAGTAAATTTAGTCGTATTTCTCTGAGGAAGAGGCAAAACAAAATCAACTTGAATTTGAGAGCACGATTCGAAATCTAACGTTTACCCCTTAATTATTATACTGAATTAGAGAGGTCTTAGACATCTCATTTCTTTGAACTTCAACCTTGAAAGCGACGAATTAGTATATAAGCTCGTTGTTCGCATCCACATATGTTTTTCACCTTTATTTGATCATTTTCAACACATTCACGAATAAAATGGTACTGGCTGTGGATGTGTGTGCTTTCTTTGTTGAACATCGGATTTTTTTATGAGAGAGAAAATTTGTTGTCAACTTGTAGTGTAACACCTCGAAATTTATACGCAACTTATTTTACTCATGATTATGTACCAAAGTAATTAACTTGCATAAGTTGATTGTCAATATGAATTTTGATCTTCTTCCTCACACACCAGACTTGGATTTGAATAAGTTGCACAATAACATGCACAAAGGTTCGTAACGATGGCAACATCGATCACTTCAACAGAAACTTTCTTTTCGTTCGGAATAAGAGAAGTTGTTGAAGGTTCGTAACATTGAACATGATCTACGGTTTTTTGATTATCTCACGTGTTGTTTTTCTTGTTTTGTGAGGCATAACATTGAACATCGCTTCGCTCCAACATTTTTTACTTCGTAACCTTTGGCATAGATGCCCTTTTATAGATTTTCAAAACCTCCAAATTTTTTTAAAAAGTAAACTTTAATTAAAAAAAGTAAACTCAAAACTAAAAGGGAAAAGCGAATATGAGTCTGTTAACCACCTAACTTAGGTGTGAAACCCATAAAAACGACGTAGTTTTGATTAAATATCATTAATTATAGTATGTGCGAAATTTATGGAGTGAAGATAGGAACAAAAAAATTACCATAATTAATGAGATTTAATCAAGACTACGTCGTTTTAATGGGTTTCATACATAAGTTGGGTGGTTAATAGCCTCATATACACTTTTCCCAAACTAAAATATTTAAAAAATGTAAACTAGCGTGTTGTGGCAGGAACGCTACGAAAAGAAATAACAAACTAAAATATCAGAAAACGATAATATGTTAATTAAGCAACAAAAAATAATAATAAGAAGAATTATATCAGATAACTAAATCAAATTAAAAAAAAAAAGTTATTTTCCTATGGTCAGATATGAGAAGGTTAAGGATTGATACATTTCTTTATCCCCTACATTTAAACCAGCATATATGGATTCTAGCAGCTGGGCAGAACGGAATTCAACTCTTGTTAGCTGCAGAGCAAGAAGCCCAGCAAAATCTTAATTCTACCTGAAATGGTACTTTGATAGGCAGTTGGAATTAGCTGATATATTGAGGCTTCCAATAATACATATTTTTCTAATCACCTTTTTTTAGTACATATTTTATCAAATAATATTCTTTTAATGAAAAACTCAAAAATATGTCTAAAACAACAAACACAGTAAATATACTAACAATAAAGTTGAAAATAATTATATTTAATGAAATGAACTAAAATTAAGAAACCATTAATAAAATATAGCAACAAGTGATTGGTTAAAAACATGTTTCAATAAATTTAATGTTATTGATGTAATTTTTTTTAACGGCATTTAATCTTCACATGTGAACTACTGATTTTCAGGTTACGTCACCAAGGTCTAGTTACCATGACCTCCGTTGAGATCCCACCACCATCCCAGGAGGAAACCGTACCGGAAAACCCCCTGACCTTTCAAGGACCCCTATTTCACATTTGGTTGAATTTGAACTTATGATCTTCCATTTGAAAAGCAAAGGGGTACACCGCTAGGATATAACCCCTTTGATTGATGTAATAGACTTTGGTGAAAATAGAACTTTGTAAAGAGAATAACCCTTCTATTAAGGAGTTAAAACAAAGAGTCAAAAGACACGTTTGTTGTAATTAAACCTTTTATATTGTCTATCATCCGCTTAAACAAGTTTTATATTACATTAATAAAATAAAATATTAATTAATTTGATGCGAAAAGAGAGGAAAGATGTGTTAATTAGAGAATTCGAAGCGTTTCCGACTGGCTTGCACACGGCTGCAATTACTATTTTATATTAAAAATAAATTAAAAGAAATAAATTAATAGAAATCAATTCATTAAATATTTGGTTTCGCACGGACGTATCTTTATAATACGATTGACCCGGGATTTTTATACAACTAAATGCTGCCTTTTCAAATTGGGGAAAACCCACAACGTTCCTTTTGTTCTTCACACACCACAACTTGACAACCTTGATCGTCGTTTTGAATTTTGATCTTCTTCCTCACACACCAGACTTGGATTTGAAGAAGTTGCACAAGAACACGAAGCTTCGTAACGATGCCAGCATCGATCGTTACACCAGAAACGTTCTTTCGTTCGAAATAGGAGAAGTCGTTGAAGGTTCGTAACGTTGAACATGATCTAGGGTTTTTTGTTTCTTCCCATTATTGTTTTTCTTGTTTTGTGAGGCATAATTTTAACAATGACAGTGAATGTTGCTGACTACTGCAGGAGATCAACCCTCTATGGCCTAATCAGGAAAGTTTATTCCGTCTTTTATTTTGATGGCTTATTTCCCTGATTTCATTCACAATTTTGCAATTAGGTGTTTGTATCCCTCTGTGCTACGTGTTTATTTAAATTAACTTCTCGATGCAATCAGGGTTTTGTATTCTTACGTTCAACGCATTTTTTGTCACGTCATACATATTATCATCTTAAGGGTAATGTCTTCATTCTTTAAATGGTTATGTTTTCCTATCTTGGTTGCTAACAATTATTTGATTTGTGGGAAAGATATTTGCCGTTCAAGGGCAGCGAAAGCCAAACGAGAAGATTCGTGATTTGAGGTAACATTCTTTAATCCTAAGACTCCTTCACTTTTTATTTGCCAATGATGTTATCTTATTTGTGAATGGGAAGATTCTTTTATCCTAAGATGCTTTTACACCACTCTTTTAGAGTATTTGTTTTCTATAATATAGCTGCTATTTGACTAATCTGTTAGCTTTTGTGGAAGCAAAAGCGTGACATCATTACCATCAGGAGGTATTATCTTCAATTCTAAAATTGTTTTTTATTGTTTTGGTTGCCAATAAATGCATAATTTTTGACAGGAAGATGCTACTTAATTGACTTCTATGTAAGCATGAGGAAACGAAAGCCAAACGGGCAACTTCTTTTACAGTTTTATTGAGGTAAATTCTTCAATTCAAAAATGCTTATACTTTGCTCTTTTAGTTGTCAATATTATATGTTTTCTTGGAGGTAGCAGCTCATTGACTTTAATGCGAACTTGGGGATGCAAAATTTTGACCAGATTCCTATTTAGGAGAGTAGGAGGCGATATCCTCAATCTTAAAACGGTTATGTTTTACCATCTTTACTGCCAATAATTGTTTGCTTTGTGGCAGGGAGCTTTGTTACTTGACTTTTATGTATGCTTGAGAAAGCGAAAGCCAAAAAAGGAGATACATCGAGTTTACATTCCTTAATTTGTTGTGATCCTTTCGCTTCACATATTTTAGTGTCTAAATATAATATGTTTCTTGGACAGGGCTGTTACTCGACTTTTATAGTGATCCCGAGAAGGCAAAACGTGACAAGATTACTATCTCAGAGGTAGTATCTTCAATCCTAAATTGGTTTTCTTTAACTCTTGTGGTTGCTGGTAATTACTTTTCTATGGCAGGCAGCTGCAACTTCGACTTTTATACGAGCTCGTGGAAACGAAAACCAAATGAGGAAATTCTTATTTTGAGGTAAATTTCTTCAAGCCTAAAATGCTTTTACATGAATCTTTTAGTTGTCTAATATTATTTTTTTTCAGGGACGGAGCTGCTGCTTAACTTTTATGAAACTCCTGGAAGCAAAAGTGCGTGAGATTAACGTATTGAGGTAACATCTTCAATCAGAAAATGGTTATGTTTTACTGTTTTGGTTGCGAGTAATATTTATTTGTTTTGAGAAATGCTATTTAACTTTTTTGTGATCTCAGGGAAGCGAATGCCAAAAAAGGAGCTACTTATGTTGAGGTAAAATTCCTTAACACTTGGATGCTTTTACTTCACTGATTGGTCGCTAAATAAGTATTTGTTATATTTAACATAGCTGTTACTTGACATTTATGTGAGCTTGAGGAAACACATGCGTGACAGGATGATTATCTTCATGTAATATCCTCAATTCTAAAATGGTAATGTTTTATAGTTTTGGCTGCCAATATCTATTTATTTAATGGCAGAGATATATAGTTTTGTTAAAACAGGCCGTAGGCTGCGATTAATCTGGGACTAATGGGTAGATGTAAGGAACTGATTCAATTTCTAAAAATCGGTAGTCAATCGTAATCTGTTAAAGTTGGGAAAATAAGAGGTTACCTGACCAAAATCTAACAACCTCCGATCTTAATTTGCAGCCTTAAATCTACAACAATGACAACATTGACAGAAAGACTCACCTTGGGATCTTCAATCTCCACCAACGAGAACGAAAACAGACCTCCGTCCTACTGATTTTTTGCACGAGAACGGGGGCTGCCTTGGCTGTGGGGTTGCACTAGTAGTGACGAGACTGTACTAGGTGATGTGTGTTGACTTTGGATGGAATGGGGAGACCTCAGGCGGTGGTGTTGTCGGGTGGTGCGTCAACCATCATAGGCTAATGAAAAAGGAAAAACCTGTTAAAAAATATGTTTATGGGCTTTAGGTTTTTAGAACTAAGTGATTTTTAAAGAAAAACGAAATTGGTATCCTATAAATCATTGAATTATTTAATAAAGTATGCATGGTTTGAAAAATTATATATAAAATGTGTGTGTGTGTCTATAATCTTAAAAAATTACATATAAAATACTAATCCGACTATTTCCCTAGTTAGTACCTCTTCGCCCGACTAGCACCTCGCGATTTCTATGACTCTGGAGAGGTATACTTGACTTTACATGAGATCTGAGGAAGATAAAGCCAAACAAACAAATTCGTTATCGAGGTAAAGTTGGTAATAAAAAAAATGTAAATTCTTTGATTAAAAAAATTATGATGTTTTTCTCTTTTGTTGACTTTGTAGTTATTTGTTTTTCAAACATAGTTGCTACTTGTCGTTTACGTGTATTAGGGGTAATGTTTTCTTTTTTTAAATTGTTATATTTTACTATCTTGGTTATTTATAATTATTTGATTTTTGGAAAGAGCTTTGCCACTTGACTTTGAATGAGCCAACAGCAGCGAAAGCCAAACGAGAAGAAGATACGTGAATTGAGGTAACATTCTTTAATGCTAAAATTCTTTCACTTCACTTTTTGTTTGCCAATAATATAGTATTATTTGTCAAGGTGAGATCTTTAAACCTAAGATGCTTTTACTTCACTCTTTTAGAGTATTTGTTTTCAATATAATAGCTGATACTTGACCTCTTTGTTAGCTCTTGAGAAAGCAAAAGCATGGCATCATTACTTAAGGAGGTACAATATTAAATTCTAAAATGGTTTTTGTTGTTTTGGTTGCCAATAAATGCTGAATTTTTGATAGGATGGTGCCACTTGACATCTATGTGAGCATGAGGAACCGAAAGCCAAATGAGCAACATCTTTTATTGAGGTAAATTCATAAATTAAAGAAATGCTTATGCTTTGATTTATTAGTTGTCAAGTATTATGTGTTTTCTCGGCTTGTTGACCCTATGCGAATTTGGGGAAGCAAATTTTTGACCCGATTCCTGTCTAAGAGGCATTGTCTACAATTAAAACGGTTACGTGTAACCATCTTTGTTGTTAATAATTGCTTGCTTTGTGGCAGTGAGCTTTGCTACTTTGCTTTTATGCGAGCTCGGGAAAATGAAAGCCAAAAGAGGAGACAATTATACCGAGTTCACATTCCTCAAGTCGTTGAGAACCTTTTGCTTCACATATTTTGTTTGCTAGATATAATTTGTTTGTTAGACAGGGCTGTTACTCCACTTTAATAGTGATCTCGATAAATTAAAACGTGACAAGACTACTATCTTAGAGGTACTGCTATCTTCAATCCTAAAATGGTTATCTTTAACTCTTATGGTTGCTACTAATTGTTTTTCTATGGCAGATAGTTGCAACTTTGACTTTATATTAGCTCGTGGAAGCAAAAACCAAACGATGAAATTCTTATTTTGAGGTAAATTTCTTCAAGCCTAAAATGCTTTTACATGAATCTTTTAGTTGCATAAATATTTGTTTCATGGGACGGAGCTGCTGCTTTACTTTTATGAAACTCCAGGAAGCAAAAGTGTGTAGATTACCGTATTGAGGTAACATCTTCAATCCTAAAATGGTAATGTTTTACTGTTTTGGTTGCGAGTAATATTTATTTGTTTTGAGAACTGCTATTTAACTTTTATGTGATCTCTGATAAGCAAAAGCAAAACATGGAGCTACTTATGTTGAGGTAAAATTCTTAAACACTAAGATGCTTTTACTTCACTTATTGGCTGCTCATAAAGTATTTGTTTTATTTAACATAACTGTTACTCCATATATTCCCACTGTTGCTGCCGCTGGAGCCGGAGGAGCTGCAGTGCCTAAGGATCCATCTCTTTACTCTGACGAAGATTATAGAAGATGGAGGTTGATTCGAAGGCTCTATGGCTCATACAGATGTCGATTCCTAACTCAATCATCCATGCCTTTAAAAAGTGCAAGTTAACAATGGAGTTGTGGAACTCTCTACAACAAATGTACGAAGGATCCGACGATGTTATGAAAAACATGAAGGACATGCTTAAGCAGAAGTTTGAGAACTTCTGCTAAGTGAACAATGAAAGCATGACTTCTCAACATATGGTATGTCTAACTTGTAGATGAACTAACAGTTGTAGGTGTTAAGCTGGAAAATCAGGATGTGATCCGGAAGTTCTTAAGGTCTTTTCAAGTGTGGAACATTTATTTGGTTACTTTAAGAAGAACTAAAAATCTCAGAACTCTAAAGCTCATTGGGTTGTTTGGCATCTTAAGTGCCTATCAAATTCTCAACAGGATGCACGACCTTCATTCTCAACATTATTCAAGTCAGCTGCTTTGTATGCACCCATTCATAATTCAACTTCTCAGAGTTATTCACAAGCTTGCCATCCATGTTCCTCACCCATTATCACATTCACAGATCTCCCCCTCCATCTACATCCCAACAAACACCTTTTGCAAACCCGGTTTCCATGATCACTTCTGGTCAAGGAGCCTTTATAGTTGAAGAAACATACTACTTTCAGCTATGTCAAGAGGATCTTGAAGGCATTCCAGCTGATGATCTAGAAGAGGTGGATATCAACTACCAGATATCTATGATTTCTTATCGTGCAAAGAAATTATACTAACGTGCTGGTTGATAATTCAAAAAACACAACATGAAGGCATGTTTCGTTCCGGATAAAAGCTAGTTAAAGTGCTTCAACTGTCAGCAGCGCGGACATTTTGCACGAGAATGCAAAGCAGCACAAAGAAATCAAGTTGCATCCACCAACCAGCCAACCCAGCAACCAACAAACACTCATCAATCAAACAATGCAAATTTCGCTAAGCATAGTGATTTTTCGGATTGGAGCTTTAAAGCGGAGGATGCTTCCACCTCCAACATTGTACTCATGGCCAACAACTCAAGACTTACTTTCAAGGTAACTCATGACATGTGTACACCTGAGTTTATTGAAAACTAAATGCTTACAAACGATTTATGCACGAGTTTGTGGGGAGCTTGAGTCCATACATGTAGTTAAAGCAAAAAATTTTAAAGTAGAAAAGACTTACAAGTAAACAATTGAAACTTTAGAGAAAGCGGTTTCAAGTGTCAACATGAAGAGGCAAACTATAAGTGTCAAATTAATAACCTGCTTGAAAGACTTACTACTGCTATACCGTGATAAGTTCCTAAGTCTTGGTGACAAATTTGAGAGACTTCTCAAGATGACTGAGGACTCACAAATTGTGTAAAAACACAAGGCTGGTGATAGAACTCGAAATATAAACGAACAAGGATAGAGGATTTTCACTACTACTCCCACTTCGAGAGGGGAAATCTCCAATTACATACGATAATTCAAATTAACAAAGACAAGAAAAACAAGAACATCCAAACTACTACTAATAAACCAAAGAACTAAAAAACTGGAAAATAACCACCCACTACTTCCACTTCCCTTAAACCCAGTTAAATGGATCAAACATATTAGAAAATACGAGCTCCAGCTGATCCATTGTAACTTCCGGTTTATCTTGTTTGAACTTGCGACGTGAATAGACCCGAACTGGCTGCCTATAACTCTTATCAATGCTTCCCCCTTCGAAAGTGGACTTGTCCTCAAGGCCAAAATAAGGAAATTGGGCTGCAAACAAATCATAAGACTCCCAAGTGGCCTCCTCCAATGGTCAATGTTTCCATTCAATCAATAACTCAAGCACTCTAATACCATCTTCATCAACCCAGCGATGTGCAACCACTGAATGTGGTTGTAAATCATATTCCCAATCCTTAGTGAGAGGCAAAGGATGAATAACATTAGTGGGAACATAACCACGAGCTAATTTCAGCACCGACACATGGAAGACTGGATGAATCCGGGCATCATCTGGCAATTCCAATTCATAAGCCACACTTCCCACCTTGCGCTTAACACGATAAGGTCCAAAAAAACCGAGGAGATAACTTTTCAAAACGTCGTTTGGCTAAACTTTTCTGTCTATAAGGTTGAATTTTTAGGAAAACAAATCGCCAACCTCAAATGAGAGATTTCTCCTTTTTAGATTTGCTTGAGTTCGCATTCTGTCCTGCGCCTTTTGCAAATTAGATCTTAATAACTTCAACATGTCATCATGATTAATAAGTTAGGGTTCCAACTCAGCATTTGTAGTTTCACCTGCAACATACTGGTACAAACGAGGAGGTGGCCGACCATAAACTACCAAGAATGGAGTTGTACCTGTGGAAGTATGATATCCTGTATTGTAAGAGTATTCGATCCACCACGACCAAAATAGTATCCAACCTGTTAGAAACAGGTAATCCCGTAATGAAATCAAGGGAAATATCGTCCCAAATCTTTTGAGGAATCGGAAGTGGTTGTAGCAGCCCCGCCGGTGATAAAGTGTCATATTTTTGGCGCTGACAAGTGACACTTCTGGACGAACAAACGGATATCTCTGCTCATATTAGGCCAATAGAATTGAACTGATATTCGCTTGAGAGTCTTCAAAAATCCTCCATGGCCAGCTGTAGGTGTGGCATGAGCTTCCATGATGAGTTTCTCCCGCAAATCAGCAACATTAGGAACTACCATTCTCCCTTTATGATACAATAATTGACCACTCATAAGATAATCGAGACAGTTGATCGATAATTTGAGCTGTAAACGGGTCTTGAGTAAGAGCAGCTCTTATATTAGCAATATCTAAGCAGTGAGGCAAATAAATTGCGAAAAAGTGAGGTCTCCTCGATAAAGCATCAGCCCCTTTATTCTCCGAACCATTGCGGTAAATGATAGAAAAATCATAGGGCATCAATTTAAGGAGAAGACTTTGCTCAGTAGTAGTTACCCTTTGTTCCAAAAGGAATTTAAGGGTATAATGATCAGTTTTGATCAAGAAATGATGGCCCATTAGGTAGTGGTTCCACTTTTGTACCGCAAGCACCAAAGCAAGTAGTTCCCTATCATAGGCTGACTTCAATCTGTTAGATGGGGAAAAACCTTTGCTGAAGTAGGCAATAGGGTGATTATCTTGAGTAAGGATGGCCCCCGCTCCATCGGAAGAAGCATCACACTCCACAGTGAAGGTTTTAGAAAAATCAGGCAGACAAAGTGTTGGGGCTGTCATAAGAGCCTGTTTCAGAGTATTGAAAGCTGACAGGGCAGCTTTAGACCATACAAAGCCATCTTTCTTTGTAAGTAGGGAAGAGGTCGAGCAATTATACCATAATTACGAATGAACCGTCTATAGTAACCAGTGAGGCCTAAAAATCGCCTTACCTCTCGAACATTAGTCGGAATGTGCCAAGACTGAATAGCAGTCACCTTATCTCGGTCAACCTGTACACCCTCAGCAGAAACAATATGCCCAAGGAACAGAACTTGGGACTGCCCAAAACAACATTTGGTGAGCTTAGCAAAGAAACAATTTTGACCAAGTAAATCCAAAGTTTGTAAATGAATAAGGTGCTGTTGCAAATTAGGGCGGTAAATTAGGATGTCATCAAAGAAAACCATAATAAATTTCTGCAGGTAGGGTCGTAATAAGTCATTCATGATGGCTTGGAATGTAGAAGGGGCATTAGTGAGACCAAAGGGCATTACCCTGAATTCATAGTGCCCCGAGTGTTTTCTAAAGGCTGTCTTCTCAATGTCTGCCTCATTAACCCTAATCTGATAGTAACCCAATCGAAGGTCTAACTTGGAGAAACCATAGACCCATTCAGCTCGTCCAACAACTCATCAATAGTGGGGATTGGGTACTTGTCAGATATTATTATCTTGTTTAAGGCCCTATAATCCACGCACATTCTCCAAGTGGAATCCTTTTTCTTTACCAGCAAAACAAGGCTGGAAAAAGGGCTATTGCTAGGCTGAATGAACCCAGTAGAGAGTAAGGCTTCAACCTGTTTTTCAATTTCAGCCTTCTGGGAATGGGGTACCCGGTAGGGACGGATGTTAGGTGGAGTGGAATGGGGTAAAACGGGGATGGAATGGTATTGGGTGTGAAAAGGAGGCAGCGATGTGGGTTCTTGGAATACCTTATCAAACTTGCTAATCAATGGTTTGATATCAGCTGGTATGTCCAATAGGGTTTCAGGTTCAAGGGTGAGGTGTTGGAAAGCTGTTGATTTTTTAGGACCAGAAGATACTCCCTGTAGTTTGTACTTTCGGCCATCAATGGTAAATATGAGAAACATCTCGTTCCAATTTGCATGAATAGTATTGAGGGAAGACAACCACTGAATGCCGAGTACAACATCAGCCCCTCCTATTGAAAAAGGATAATAATCATGAGTCAACTTCACATCAAAAATATGTAAAGTGATATCTTTACAAAGTTGGCTACAACGAATTATATCCCCATTGCCAATTTGCACACCAAAAGGTGTCACAAATTGGGTGGTTAGCTGCATCTCTTGGACCAAAGTATCTGATATGAAATTGTGGGTTGACCCACTATCAATCAAGATCAATACCTCCACATTATTGAGTTTACCGTGGACTTTCATGGTTGTAGTGTGGGATTTGCCCAAAATGGCATGAAGGCTAATCTCAGCTATCTCATCATTTGCTTCCCCAGCTTCACCTTCTACAACCGCCGGAGTTTCCTTCAGTTCAGTCTCAGTTTCCAGCAATTTGAAAGTCCCCACTTTACATCAGTGCCCCGGTCCATATTTATCTCCACAGCGAAAGCACTCTCCCCATAGGAACCGATTTTTTTTTTTCAGTTTCAGTGAGTCAAGGAGGGTTTTTGGAGGAATTGTTGGGCTGGTTTGTGGTAGTAGGTTGGGGTGTGGTCATGGGGTGATTCGTTCGGGGTTAAACCCAATTCTCGATCCTTTAGGGTTACGAGTGGATGTTACCTTAGATTCATACTCCAACGGCAGACTCATCGCCTTGTAAACCGTTCGTGGCTTGTGTATTAAGTTCTTCCTTCGGACTGTTTAGGAAGACACCAAGGAGACAATGATCGGGCCAATTGGACGCTCTGGAAGAGCGTTTAGCAAACTCTTGCTTGTACTCCTGTACCGTGCCAGTCTGTTTGATACTACATAGGTGCTCGTCTGAGTATTGAAACTCTGCGGGTCCAAAGCTTCGTTGAAAAGCATGCATCATTTCATCCCAAAACTGAATTGGTTGGTCAGTGGACAACCATGAAAACAGATCCAATGCATCTCCCTCCAAATGCATTATTGAGGTTACATTGACTTGCTCCTCCTCTAGGATCTGGTAATATCTAAAATACTTCTCGGCTTTGAGAACCCACCCACGGGGGTCTCCTCCCGAAAAAATGGGAAAATCGATCTTATTATAAAGTCTGAAAAACCGATTGTGATTCCACGAAGTTTCGACATCATCCTGTTGTCTACTTCCAACTCCTTTTCCCCGTGTATCAGAATTGGTTTTGAGGGCGGCAACTTCGGCCTTCAAACTTTCGAAAGAGTCCGCTATGGCCGCTAACTGGGCTGTGACGGGGTTTGGATTTGACGCGTTTCCTTCACTCCGGGTCCGCACCATCTTCAGTGTTCCCGACAATAGAACCAAAATGATAGAACTCAAAATATAAACGAACAAGGATAGAGGATTTTCACTACTACTCCCCCTTCGAGAGGGGATATCTCCAATTACATACGATAATTCAAATTTACAAAGACAAGAAAAACAAGAACATCCAAATTACTACTAATAAACCAAAGACTAAAAAACTGGAAAATAACCACCCACTACTTCCATTTCCCTTAAACCCAGTTAAATGGATTAAACATATTAGAAAATACGAGCTCCAGCTGATCCATTGTAACTTCCGGTTTAACTTGTTTGGACTTGCGACGTGAATAGACCCGAACCGGCTGACTAGAACTCTTGTAAGCTGGTCTTGGGTACAATGAGGTTGAATCTCCAACATTTTACATCACTAAGGTAGAGGTTAAATAAACCAAAGATCAAATTATAAACTTAACAAATATTTGAATTAATATTAACAACTTGAGTGTTATTAACAAAAAAAGTAAAAAAATAAATTACCCACCTTGTGATTTAAGTCATAATAGAATATATAAAGCAAAAAGTACCTACTCACTCTCAACTCTCTTGCCTTCCTATCTAAGTAGCATAAATACGGGTATGGGACTGGGGCACAGGGATACGGGAAACGACAAAACTCAAAAATTTAAGATACATGTACGACAATGGTATGACAATAAAAAAATATAAAAAATAAATATACCTTAAACTATTGATTGAAATAGACATATAGAATATTATTTATTGATGGCCTAATCGATTATCGAATATGTAATTCTTGGATGAATCAAAATCACACAAGGCTTATGCCTGATGGCCAAATCAAAATTGCCAAAGGCTGACTACCAGTGCCGAAGACACCCTGCTTTGTTCGTAATATGATGCAGGAGAGTCAGAGAAACCCTGCTTTGTTCGTAATATGACGCCGGAGAGTCGGAGATCTGTTGCTGAAATGTGTGGTAAACTACGAAAAATAATAAGAGTAAATTGTTGAAATGGTTCATGTGGTTTGCACGTATTTCCCTTTTAGTCCCTAGGTTTCATAAATTACCCATATAGTCTCAATTTTTAATCATCTATAACAAATATAGTCCTTATGTCACAAGAAATCTATGTATTAAGAGGCTAATTTGTAGCCAGCCTATTAATGGTCATTAAGAGACTGCCTCTTAATAGTTAAAAGGTACACTTAAGTCTGAATCTTGTGATAACATTATATTTTTTAGCATCTTAATACAAGCAAATTAAAGGAAGTTCACATACTAAGAAAAAGATACATAGAATATAGAACAACAACAAAACAAAGAAAACAAGCTAGCTAGCTAGGCTATTTATATATGAAATGAAAGTGAACGTATTAAGATATTTACTGAAAGCAAACAATATTCCTCTATACAACGCTCACTTGGGTATCTTGTTGGGCCTTTTGGCTGCATGCGTTCCTGATAAGAGGTCGAGAGTAACATCTCTCATTGATGGCCTACATTGAGGGCTCTTTTTCACGCATGAGAATGCAACCTCCACAAGTAATTCCACTTCATTAGCAGTTTGTTTCGTCAGTGGAGGAAGGCGTTGGTCCAAAATTTCTATGTGAGATATGGCATTCATGTCATCTATGGATGTGATGAGGAGGATGTCTCTTGGATGCTTACCCATTATAACTTCAAGTGTTACTACACCAAAGCTGTAAACATCACACTTCTCATTCACTTCCATAGTGTATGCAAGTTCTGCAAAAAAAAAAAAACAAAAAAAAAACAAAAAAAACAAAAAAATAGTTAATAAAAAGGTCTTGTGAATACATGCAATTTAATTTGTTGGAAGCCAGCTGAATTATATATACCTGGAGCAATGTAACCAAAGGTTCCAGCGAATGAAGTCCAGTTGGATGAGTCCGGCTTCAACAACCTGGCGGTGCCAAAATCAGATACATGAGCAACCCACTCAGAATCAAATAAAACATTGTTGCTTGATAAGTCTCTATGGATGATCGGTTGTGAACAATCATGGTGCATGTATGATAAGGCCTTTGCGATACTTTTAACCGCGGTCACCCTTTTATTCCAATCAAATTCAACAGCTTGTTCCATGTGATTCAGTATGTTCCTTAAGCTCCCTCCTGACAAGAACTCATATACCAAAAAGGAATGACGCGAATGTGAACAAAATCCATAGAGTTTGACAATGTTTTGATGGCGTATTTCTGTCAATGCTCGGATCTCGTTTTCAAAACTCTTGAGATTTTGCATCTCACCATCTTCTGTTGTATGGATCTTTTTCACTGCATAAACTTCACTTGACAGTTCTGCTTTATAAACTGTTCCATACCCACCAACCCCAACAATATGCCTCGAGTCGAAGTCGTCCAAGGTTTCAATGATTTTCTCATACACCATTTTCCCATCATAACTCCAAATGGTAAATGGTTTTGCTCTTGTCACTTGTGGCCTAACGTTTTCAAGATTGGGGTTTCTTTTATGGAGACAGAAGAATGCAACCGCCACAAAAACCACGAGCAGCATGATTCCTAATGCAGGAAGTATGATCAGAAGCACAAATGCAACCTTCTTTTTATGACCATGATTTGTTGGTTGCATTGTTGGACAATCTAACCCAGTGTTATTTCCACACAGCCCCTTGTTATGTCCAAGTGCCTCCTTTGGAGCATCTTCAAATGCTCTCATCTTTGGAAGTGGGCCCTCAAGCTGATTGAAAGATACATTAACAGTGGTTAAACTTAACATTTCAGTGAAACTTGAAGGAACAGATCCAGAGAGATTATTGTGAGAGAGGTTCAATGTTTGTAGAACCTTCAAACCCCCAAGCTGTGACGGTATACTCCCAGTCAGATTATTGTGAGAGAGGTCAAGATAGTCTAAGCTTTTCAATTTGGAAATAGGCACAGGAATGGCTCCCTCAAAGAAGTTGTTGCTTAAGTTCAAGATCCTTAACTTTAAGCATTCTCCTAAAGTTTCATCGATTGAGCCGGTAAGAGAATTTTGTGCTAAGTTAAGTTCTTCTAAGTTGTGCAGATTTCCAAGTGATTTGGGAAATTTTCCTGACAACTTATTGTCATTCAAGTACAAGTTCACCAATGAGCCTAATCTTTCAAAGCTTGTTGGGATTTCACCAACCAAGTGATTTGAAGAAAGATCAAGCCGAACCAAATTTGTCGCTCCTCCTAGCTCTGTAGATATTTTTCCAGTCAAATTGTTGTTGGACATCTTTAAGCTAGCTAAACTAGGACACGATCCCCAGTTACTGGACACCTCCCCATAGAACTTATTGTAACTCAAATCCATATAGTCCAACTCTGGGTATATACCAAAATCTTGAGAAATGTTTCCAGTCAGTTGGTTATGTTCAAGCCGAACTCTGAATAAGCTGCTACAGTTTTTCAAGCTGTTTGGTACATGGCCAGAGAAGAGATTGTCGTTCACAGTGAAATGTGTAAGAAGACCAGAGACACATATATTGTTTGGTAAATGACCATGAAGCATGTTGGAAGATACTGAGAATTCTTCCATCTTAGTTAGATTAATGTCTCGAGGAATGAAACCGACAAGATTATTCATGAACAAGTTCAATTCTGAAAGAGCGGTTCGCTTTCCTAACTCAGGTGGTATGTAGCCACTGAAATTGTTTTTACCCAAGTGCAGCCTTGTTAGCTGAGTGTAATTTGCTAAATAGTTTGGAATGGACCCAGAAATGAAGTTATCATATAAGTACAGTGTTCCTAACCTACTGAAATTTTGAAAGGTGGTTGGAATGGTACCCGTGATAAGGTTTTCGCTAATCCGAAGATCCATGAGATCCCGAGACCCAGCAAGTTCAGGTGGAATCGATCCAGAAAGTTGATTTCCATACAGATAAAAGAAATAGAGACGGGTTAAATTTCCTATTGAAGAAGGAATGACTCCAGTAAGATTGTTGTTAGAAAGGTCAAGGTTTTGGATCATACCAAGTGTCCCAATTTCTGAAGGGATGGACCCAGAAATGAAGTTGTCATTTAAGTACATTCTTCCTAACCTACTGAAATTTTGAAAGGTGGTCGGAATGGTACCCGTGATAAGGTTTCCGCCAATCTGAAGATCAATGAGATCCCGAGACCCAGCAAGTTCAGGTGGAATCGATCCAGAAAGTTGATTTCCATACAGATAAAAGAAATAGAGACGGGTTAAATTTCCTATTGAAGAAGGAATGACTCCAGTAAGCCTATTATTAGAAAGGTCAAGGTTTTGGATCATACCAAGTGTCCCAATTTCTGAAGGGATGGGTCCCTCAAGAAAATTATCATGCAAGTCAAAAAAAATTACCTTTTTGAGGTTACCAATGCTATTTGGGATGTGACCATTAAGACGGTTGCCATACAACTGAAGCCAAATTAAGTTTATGAGGTTACCTATGCTATTTGGGATACGACCATTAAGACGGTTTTTATACAAACTAAGAGCAATTAAGTTTCTGAGGTTAACTATGCTATTTGGGATACGACCATTAAGATTGTTATTAAACAAATTAAGGAGAGTTAAGTTTGTGAGGTTACCTATGCTATTTGGGATACGACCATTAAGACGGTTTTCATACAAATTAAGGGAAGTTAAGTTTGTGAGGTTGCCTATGTTATCTGGGATATGACCAGTAAGTGTGTTAGTGTTCAAATAAAGAACAGTCAAAGACGTTAGCATTCCTATCTCGAATGGAATCTCCCCTGAGAAGTTATTAGTGGCCAGGGCTAGATATTTGAGATTAGACATGTTGCCAATGCTAGAAGGAATGGAGCCATAGAGCAAGTTAAATGAGAGATCAAAAGTTTCAAGATCATGCAACGACCATGTATCAAGATCATCAAGTGTACCTGTTAAGTTCACATGCTGAACTATGATGCTTGTTACAACACGTTCTGACCCGTTACTGCAACCGATTCCAGTCCAATTGTTCTGGCATGGATTTGTTCCAACCCATGATGAAAGAGCTGATTGGCTTTGTTTATCAAGGCTAGATTTCCATTTCAAAAGAGCAGATGCTAAGTTTGTTGATGTCGCAGTTGCAAATGAAGGAACACACAAATGATTATAATAAGAGAATAATAATAATAATGCCATCGTACATGAAGACTGTAAAATTAGAAGATTTTGAGAAAACATTTTAAGGAAGCAAAAGATTCAAGCGTAAGAGTTTTGAACCACTCAAACAAAGATTTAATTAACTTTTTAACACTCAATACTTGATTTACTAGGAGAGAATAGATGCTACTTATAGAAATTTAAAATTACACATTGACCCCCTTAAGAATCTTACACTTCATCAGGATAACCCTCTATATTTTACAGGGTTAGTCACACGTTCCCTGCTAAATGCAAATTATAAATTTTCTTGTGTCTGGTCTTTTAATCTAATGGCCCCTATTAACCTACGCCCATGTATATATATATATAGGGGATGTTCAGATGTTAAACTGAAAACTATTTTTTATTGAGAACTAAAATAACCAATTGTAGCCACAAGTTTAAAAGGGTAAAAAAGCAACTTCCCCTATTTTTAAAGGAAAATTATTTTTTTACCCCTTAAAACATGTGGTTCAAAATTAGTTCTTTTGGTTATTTCATATTTAATGGTTCTTAATATAATAAGTCCATATATATATATATATAGGATTGGGATCAAATACTAACCCTCTCTTACGGCGCTAACCCATTAACTTTGCCAAAACGAAGCCGAATCTTGAATTTTTTTTTGAACATCATTGTAACACAATTAGAACACCATGTTCAGTTTTGAGTTTGGCCTATTCATCACCGTTTAAAAAATACCATCGTTGTAAGGTTTTTGCTACAGTACTGTAAGTTTTAAATATTTAAACACCTACAGTACTGTAAGAGCCCAAACGGTGATGAATTAGCCCAAACTCAAAATTGAACATGGTGTTCAAATTGTGTTACAATGATGTTTAAAAAAAAATTCAAGATTCGGCTATTTTTTGGCAAAGTTAATGGGTTAGCGCCGTAAGGAGGGTTAGTAATTGATCCCTTCCCTATATATATATATTGTGTAAAGACTAATAAAGGCTGATGCTCACCAAACTTCTTGTTTTGTCTAAGTATAGGAGTCTCTTTGAATAAACACTTTCGGAAGGAAGAAGTGATTCTTCGGAAGCAACATTGCTTCCGAAGGATAACTGGTTCCTGCCGAAGGTTGTACAAGACAACTGCTTCCGAGGAATCCTCTAATGCTCGGAAGACAAAGACTTCCGAGGAATCTTCTTATGCACACAAGACAAAGACTTCCGAGGTTTATCCTCTGACAAAGACTGTAGCAGCTTACTCTCATAGTACAAAAGGTACTGACACAAGACATGCTGGTCTGAGTAAAGACAAAGACAACATGTAATGAGTCAGATAAAGCGCCTTACCTCTCCCATGCTGCATTAAATGCAAAAGATCATCTGAAGCCTTGAAGATCAACAACATTAAATGTCTTTTGTATTTAATAGTCCTTTGTAAAGTCAATGTCTATTAATGTAATGATCATAACTGAGTGTCTTAGCCTGTTAAGACACTCAACATACTAGAATAAGCTTTACTTTATGTACTTGTCTAGTATACCCAACTTGTATTCCTAAGTGTATACGGTTGTAGCCTCGGCTATATAACCTCCCAATGTATTGTTGCTTGAAGTGTGCTTGCTTATATACTTCCACTTTGAGAGAAATATATCCTTGAGCTTGAATTATTCTTGTGTTCTTTATATTGTTCAAAGATTATTATTGTGTCACTTTGAGTGAAACTGTGAGATCATTCTAACAGAACATTCCGCATCTGTTAGAATTAAGTAAGAAATACTTGTGAAGTGTTGTTTAGAGATAACAACCCGATCCTACAAGTGGTATCAGAGCATTTGGCTCTTGAACTTGACTGACTAATCATCATCAAGTTACCAGTTCTATTTCTTATAAACTCTCATAGTATTAACACTCATATTTTCTGTGTCTGTCCAAGATGGCTGCTCTAAACAAACATGATACAGAAAATGGCACTCTCAACAAGCCACCAATGTTCACACCTGAAGACTTCGATACCTGGAAAGTCAGAATGGAAGGGTTCATCAGGAACCAAGACTTCAAACTTTGGAAGTCTGTTCTTGAAGGTCCCTACATTCCTACAGTTGCTGCTGCCGGTGCTGGAGTTGCTGCAGTACCAAAAGATCCATCTATGTACTCAGACGAAGATTACAAGAAGATGGAAGTTGATTCTAAAGCTCTTTGGCTAATTCAGATGTCAATACCAAACTCCATTATACATGCATTCAAGAAATGCAAGTCTGCTCAAGAACTGTGGAATTCCTTGAAGCAGATGTATGAAGGGTCAGAAGATGTCAAAGAAAACAAGAAGGATATGCTGAAACAGAAGTTTGAAAACTTTTGTCAACAAAACAATGAGAATATGTCTTCTCAGTACCTAAGGTATGTCCAACTTGTGGATGAATTAACTACTGCAGGTGTAACTCTTGATAATCAAGATGTGCTCAGAAAATTTCTGAGGTCTCTTCCAAAGGCATGGAATATCTATTCTGTAACAATCAGAAGAACAGAAAACCTGAAAACTCTAACTTTAGGAGAATTGTTTGGTATTCTCAGTGCCTATCAGATGGAATTAGATGCCCAAGAATCTAAAGTTTCTCACTCACCATCTGGTTCAGCTGCTCTTTATGCACCCATCAATAATCCTCCATACCAAAGCTATCAACCCCTCTACCATTCTACCTCCACACCCACTGTCACATTTCCTGAAACTCCAAATTCATCAAACCTTGTATCTAACCCAACCCCACTACTAACCTCTGGGCAAGGAGCTTTTATGGCTGAGGAGACAAATTACTTTCATCTGTGTCAAGAAGACTTGGATGGTATTCCTGCAGATGATCTTGAGGAGATGGATATAAACTATCAAATGGCTATGATTTCATACAGGGCAAAGAAGTTTTACCAAAGAACCGGCAGACAGTTCAAAAAGCACAATATGAAGACTGGGTTTGGACTTGACAAATCTAAACTCAAATGCTTTAACTGTCAACAGTTAGGCCACTTTGCCAGAGAATGCAAGTCCACAGGAACTCAGCAGACAACTTCTGGGCAATCACAACAAAGACCATCAAGCTCATCTAACAATGCAAATATTGCTGAACAAGATTTTGCAGACTGGAGCTTTCAAGCTGAGGACCCCTCCATCTCCAACAGTGCTTTGATGGCAAATGACTCATCTTCCTCAAGCAAGGTAACTGATAGCATGTGCTCACCTGAATGCTTAGAAACATTAACTATTTATAAGAAAATAAATTCTCAACTCTGTAATGAACTTGAGTCTCTACAAGTAGTCAAGGCAAATTTCTTTGAGGTTGAAAGAAATTACAAAGAAAAGATTGAAGAAATGGAAAAGACCATTTCAAGTTTAAAACATGAAGATACTAACAAACAGTGTCAGATTAAAAATCTTTTAGAAAGACTAACCACTGCCAAGACTGAACTTGTATTGGCTGAGTCTTACAGAGACAAATTTCTAAGCCAAGGTGAAAAATATGAAAAACTTTTTAGAATGAGCAGCACAACTGAACTTGTGAATAAAAGGGGAGCTGGTTTGGGATATAACAACATGGAACCTCCATCTGCTTATACTTCCATAACAGATGTTAGGTGTAAATCACTGGTTGACCTTGTGTATAATGAGGAGTTGGATATACACAAGGTAGTTCAAAAGGATAATCTCTCTGATCCAAGTACCTCAACATGCTCAGATGAGGATGATGTTCCTATTAAATCAGTAAAAGGAAAACAAGCTTTGAAATTTAAGAATCAAAATAAGAAAACTAAGAAACATTCAACAGTTTTTATCAAAGCTAAAACCACAGAAAATATCTCCTCAGATGAGTATGTGACTTGCCCATCTGACAAGTCAAAACGAGGTAGATCAATGGAGAGAAAAGTTAATTCTCCAGGAAAACAGGCAAAGTCCAAGACTAACAAGTATGCTGGAACATTCAAACCATCATTCTCTGAGGATCAAAGATCAGACTTCGTCAAAAGGGATAAGCAGCAACACTCTCCCAACATTCAAACTCTATGTCTGATGTGCGGTGAAAAGAATCATTTTGCTGCTGATTGCTTCTATAATCCAAGAAGCAGAATTTCCTCAATCAAGGGAAGAGGAAGAAAGAATAGTTGGAGTCAGTCATCTACTTCTTCGGAAGAACAGAGAAGAACTTTGGTCAAGAAAGCATCGGAAGCAAGTACCTCCAATAATAGGAAGAAACAAAATAAAAATGCTTCTGAAAAGAAAGCATCGGAAGCAAAGAAAAATGAAGCTTCCGAAAGAAAAGGAACCTCGGAAGCTCATCAAAGGAATGCTTTCAACAAACAAAAGAGGTCATCTGTCTTCGGAAGAAGATCATCGGAAGGAAAAAGAAAAACAGCTTCCGATGACCATCAAAAGAAACCAAGTCTTCCGACAACTCAAAAGGCACAAGTATGGAAGAAGAATGAATCATCTGATAAGCCATCACCCACATCAGAAGCATCCACATCATCTGTCCCACCTAGAATGATGTCAAAGAAATTTACTTACAATGATGCAAATGGTAAACCCAAGACCACATGGGCTTGGGTTCCCATCAGAAACTAACTCACTTCTAATCATGTGCAGGAACAGCAGGAATCAAAAGGCAACTTGTGGATAGTTGACAGTGGCTGCTCCAGGCACATGACAGGCAACAAGACCCTCTTGCACAAATATGAACCATTCTTTGGCGGGTCTGTTGCTTTTGGAAGTGATCCAGTAGGAGGATATATAACAGGTAGAGGCACAATCACAAATGGTAAGGTAAGCTTTGAGAATGTACATTTTGTAAAAGAACTTAACTACAATTTACTAAGTGTATCACAGGTGTGTGATCAAAAGCATAACATGTTGTTTACTGAGCATGAGTGCATTGTTCTGAAACCAGGATTTGTGATACCAAATGATCAAATTCTACTCAGAGCTCCAAGAAGAAGTAACATGTATATGCTAGATATGAGCACAGCTGCACCTCTTAGTAATATAAGCTGCTTTGTCTCAAAAGCTTCACTTGATGAATCATCACTTTGGCATAGAAGACTTTGTCATGTAAACCTCAAAAATATGAATAAATTGGTCAAAAATAATTTAGTAACTGGTTTACCAACAAAAGAATTCATATGTGTTGATAAATGTGTTGCATGCTTAAAGGGTAAGCAACACAAGTCATCTCATTATGCCAAAGAGATAAATTCTATTACCACAGTCCTTCATTTACTACATATGGACTTGTTTGGTCCTACAAGTGTTAAAAGTCTTGGTAGAAAATCATACTGTTTGGTGGTTACTGATGATTTCTCTCGGTATACCTGGGTGTTCTTCTTAAATACCAAGGATGAAACTGCCGAAATCCTAAAGTCATTTATACTCAGGGTGGAGAATGAAAGTGACCATCATGTAAAAATAATCAGATCAGATCAAGGAACAGAATTCAAGAATCATGTTTTAAATTCTTTTTGTGAATCTAAAGGTATCACAAGACAATTTAGTGCTCCTAGAACTCCACAACAAAATGGTGTAGCTGAGAGAAGGAATAGGACACTAATTGAGGCTGCAAGAACCATGTTGTCTGATGCCAAACTTCCAATAACTTTTTGGGCAGAAGCAGTCAACACTGCCTGTTATGTCCAAAATAGAATATTGGTAGTTAAGTCACATGGCATGACTCCTTATGAAATTTGGCATAAGAGAAAGCCATTCATTGGATTTCTCAAACCATTTGGATGTCATTGCACCATCTTGAATACTAAAGATTACTTAGCCAAGTTTGCTGAGAAATCAGCAGAGGGCTACTTTGTTGGGTACTCTTCAAATGCTAAAGCGTATAGAGTATACATCAAAGCATCCAGAGTTATTGAAGAGTCTGCAAATGTTCAGTTCAATGAACATACTCTCAATAAATCTGGAACCGGCCCTGATTGGTTGTTTGATCTTGATAGTTTTACATCTGCATTTAATCTGGTGAAAGAGTATGTTCCAGTTTTACAGTCAGCTACCACAGACATCTCCAAAGGCTCAAGAGAAGATGACTTTCGTGTTGAACTGCCAATAGCTTCAAGACAAAACTTGGCAGAATCCACTTCAACACAAAATGATGTATCACAGTCTGAAACAATCAACACATCTCAGGCAGGTCCCTCAATTGAAGCTGCTTCTAATTCACAACATCAAGAAGAAGTAGGAAGTCCTTCAGCAGAGGAAAATTCTCTGGAAATCACTACTCCCAGAGAAAACCAACCCACAACAGTTCAAACGTTGAATCCACGTGATTTGCCAGAAATCCAACTTGAGGTAGTTCTTCCTAAACTTGAGTCACTCAACGTGGATGAATCTTCTCAACTGGATGTGATTCCAAGGACTCGAATTCACAGCACTCATCCAGTTGAAAACATCATTGGCAATGTAGAAGAAGGTGTCAGAACTAGAAGCTCTATGCATGAAGCAAATGTTTGCTTGTTTTCTTGCTTTCTATCCCAAATAGAACCTAAGAAGGTTGCAGAGGCTTTAAAAGATAACAGTTGGGTAGAAGCTATGCAAGAAGAGCTTCTTCAGTTTCAAAGACAAGGAGTTTGGAAAACTTGTCCTTTGCCTAAAGGAAAGTATGCCATTGGAACCAAATGGGTGTTCAGAAACAAGAAAGATGACAAAGGTGTTGTCATCAAAAACAAAGCAAGATTGGTTGTTCAGGGATACACTCAAGAGGAAGGCATTGACTATGATGAAGTTTTTGCACCTGTTGCCAGAATTGAAGCTATTAGAATATTTTTGGCATTTGCAGCTGCAAAAGATTTCAAAGTGTTTCAGATGGATGTTAAAAGTGCCTTTCTTTATGGAAAAATTGATGAAGAAGTTTATGTGTGCCAACCTCCAGGATTTGAAGATCCAAAGTTTCCTGATCATGTCTGCAAGCTTGATAAGGCTCTTTATGGGTTGCATCAAGCTCCCAGAAAATGGTATGAAACTTTATCTTCTTTTCTGTTGGCAAACAAATTCAAGAGAGGAACAATTGATAAAACTCTCTTTTTCAAGAAGTCAAATCAACATATCATGCTAGTTCAAATCTATGTTGATGACATTATCTTTGGTTCTACTAATGAATCTCTCTGCAAGGAGTTTGAATCACTAATGAAATCCAAATTTGAGATGAGTTCAATGGGAGAACTCACCTTCTTTCTTGGATTACAAGTGAAACAAACTCATACAGGGATTTTCATTAGTCAATCAAAATATGTCAAAGACATTCTTGAAAGATTCAAGCTTTCTGATTGCAAAGCTCTGGGAACTCCTATGTCCAAAACAACATCACTTAGCCCTGATCTTGAGGGGGAGGATGTTGATCAGCACCAATACAGAGTAATGATAGGCTCTTTGATGTATCTCACAGCAAGCAGGCCAGATATCATGTTTGCAACTTGTGTATGTGCAAGATTTCAGGCCAATCCCAAAGTCTCTCATATGCTGGCTGTAAAAAGAATCTTTAGATACCTCAAAGGAGCACCAAGTCTAGGATTATGGTATCCTAGAAATGAAGACTTCCAATTCATGGCTTATACAGACAGTGATTATGGGGGTTGCAACATCAGCAAGAAATCCACATCAGGGGGATGTCAATTTCTTGGATCCAGGATTGTGTCTTGGCAATGCAAGAAACAGTCATGTGTTTCTACTTCTACTGCAGAGGCTGAATATATAGCTGCTTCTAGCTGCTGTGCACAAGTCATCTGGATCCAAAATCAGATGAAGGATTATGGAGTAGATCTGTTCAATACTCCTATTCAGATAGACAATTCAAGTGCAATCTCCATCACCAATAATCCTGTCAAGCATTCCAAGACCAAGCACATCGACATCAGATACCATTTCATCAGAGATTGTGCAGAAAAGAAGTTGATTCATTTGGTCAAAGTTGATTCAGAAAACAATTTGGCAGATCTCTTCACAAAGGCATTTGATGAAGGAAGATTCAAGTACTTAATAACATCCATTGGGATGATCAACTTTGAATAAATGTACTGACAAGGAATAAATAATTCCTCGGAAGATAAACTTAACTTGTCTTCCGATGAGTATCTACTCAGCAGAAGATAGGTTAAGTCTTCGGAAGCATTATTTCTTCCTTAGTCGGAAGATCTCACACTTCAGAAGCTAACTTACCTTCTGAAGTAATATTCTTCCGATACATTATTTTCGGAAGCATAGGCTTCTCAAGGTACTCTTCAGAAGAAAGTGTCTTCCGAAGAACATTTTGCCTAATGAATTTTCTAACACTTCAGAAGCAGTGCTTCCGACAGTATAAATTTTATGCTTCGGAAGCACATCTCTTCTGAACTCTCTTGGTCTAATAAATACCCTGCTTCTGAAAGTCATTTCTTCGGAAGCACCTCAGTCAGAGAAAATTAATTGTGAAACCAGCTGTCATCGGAAGACCTTTTTCTGACATCCGGATCTCAAATTTAATGTGTCTATATAATTAAATGCTGAAATCCAAATGTATATAAAGGTCTCCCGCTCATTCAAATTCTCACAAACTGTTTCACTTTGAACTCTTCTTCTCTTTGATCTCTCCAATTGTGCCCTAAAATCACCAACTTTCATGGCTCTTCTTGCGTTCAAACCTGCTCACAACGTACCAGCGGAGTTATCAGCAGAACATGATGCTGACTTCGCCCCAATAATCTCCTTTCTTCAAAGGAGCAGGTATTTCTTTGCATTAACTGTTCAGCCCTTGGTGTATGAATCTCATCACCAACAGTTTTGGGCATCTTGTTCTGTTTCCTCGTCTTCCAATGGTCGGTCTCTTGTAGCCACCATTGATGCTCATCCTATTGCTATTTCTGTGGAGACCATCTGTCGGCATCTTAAACTGAATGATGCCGGTGGAAAGGTTTCATTCACAAAGGATGAGGTAGCATTGACATTTCAGTCAATGGGGTACGAAGGTCCTCTCCCTTCAACAACCTATTTGAAGGGTCGAGTGTCCTATAATTACAAGTACCTCATACATGTGTTTTTACATTGTCTTTCAAATAAATCTGGTGGTTGGGACCAAGTTCCATCTGATTTAGCTTCGGCTATTCATGGCTTGGTTTCCAATCAACTGTTTAATTTTTCTGCTTTTATTTTCAATAATTTGGTTGACAACATCATGTCACCAAAGAAGTTTTGTATGTATCCCAGGTTTTTGCAACACCTTTTTAATGAAGAGTTGGGAGCTTCCCTTTCTCTAACTGGGAATACTTACAAAATGCCCTTGGTCTCTTCCAAGATTTTTGTGCAACTCAAGAAGAAGAGTGCTCAGTTCTCTGGGACATTCACTCCTCTTCTTTCCTCTATGGAGTCCCCTGCTCCAGAAGGTGACAGCTCTGTTAACCCCACAGATGCTGAACCCACACCTTCCACTTCTGTTCCTCACCCCATAAAGATCACTTACAAACGCAAACGAAACCCTGTGCAACTTTCTACAGTTGTTCAGGCCCCTTCTACTGAACCAAAACAGAAAAAGGTTAAAAGAACTGCTCAGGGCACAGTTCTACCTAAGGTGAAAGCCACACCCCTTGTTTCTCCACAGGTTCTTCCTTTGAAACCTGTGGTTGCCCTTAACCAGCCTGAAAGCCCTCAGCTTATGTCACAAAACATAACTGAGAATATTCAAAGGGATGCACCCATCATTGAGTTTGCTTCTCATGAAGCAACTTCATTAGATAAGAGACTGTCTCCCAAGTCTCCAGGTTCATATCATCCAGAAATGCCCCCCACCCATACTATCACCCAGGCTCAAGGAACCCCTGCTCTAGCTGTGGAGGAACCACTCTCTCCAACTACCCAAACTTTAATGAGAGTGGTGACACAGTTACAAGCTCGGTTCCCTGACCCAGAGCCTATTCAATCAGAGGTTGGCCCCAGTAGTTCTGAAGGGGTCAATGCAGGTGAGGCTGCCACTACTGTTGATCTTAATAAAGATCCACAGGACAGTGGTACAGGCAATAGGACCTCACCTGCGGCAACCTATATTGGGGAGGACTTCTTTGAGGTTCTTCTCAATGAAGGGAATCCAGGGTGCCAAGAAACCACATCTGGTGGTGGAGGTGCAGGAGCTAGGCTCAGGACTCCATCGCCCCATGATTCTACTCCGGTAGAGGAGGGCACATCCACACAGGAATTGACGGCTACAATAACTTCCCTCCAAGCCAGGGTAGCTCACTTAGAAGCTGAGGTGGCTACCCTGCGGCTTGAGGTCCAAACCAAAGATGCCACTATTCTGGACCTCAGGAGGCGTCCCCCGGTCACTCTACATTCATTTCACCCTGATCCTGCTACTACCACTTTCATCTCCCCTGATGCTACCAAAAAGGGGGAGAATATACCAACTGCAGGGTCAGGATCAGAAGCAAGAGAAGAGGAGGGTGCACAGGAAGTTACTCCATCCTTAGTCACTTTGACTGCTGAATGGGATGACTTCTTGGGTACTTATTTTCAAGATTCTTCTTCTACTTCCTCTTCTTCTACTTCCTCTTTGGAACCTCAGTCCCCTCTTGGGACTAAGTCTCCTTCTGAGACTGCAGCTCAGGTTGGCATGGAAGACACAGCACAAGAAGAATCAATTTCCATGAAATCTGTGTCCCCTTCTGGGACTGAAGCTGCTGAAGCTCTCTCTTCCTCTCCTGAGCCCTTTGTGGAATTCAATAAGGAATCATCTAAGGGGATTGGTCAACTGGAGGACAGTGAATGCTGAGGTTAACTCCGAAGCTGCAGCTGCCTCCGAAGGCCCAGTCATCCTGGATGTTTCCTCCACAGAGGAGCTACATGCCAATGAACCAGCTGGTGAGGCAACAGAAGAAATCTCCTCTGGGGCAAAAATAACTGCTGATGACAAAGGAAAACGTAAGCTAACCCCAGAGGAGGAAGCAGAACAGGAGGACATGAGACCAAAGAAAACAAAGGGCCGACCAAACACTTCTCTAGATGAAGAGCGAGCTAGACTCTCTGCTTTGCTAGAAGAAAAAGGTTATGACTTTGATGAAGTCATCAACTGGTCGGTACCTAGAATGGCTGCCGAGCTGGACAAGGTGCAGCAGCAAGAACAAGCTGTTGCTGCATCAAAGGCCCTGAGTGTACTTACAAAGGAGCAAAAAGAGAAGGCCTACAGAGACAAGAACAAGGCCTTTCTCTTGGAATATGGCTTCCATGCTCGGCAGCTAGGCCCAATGAAGAACTCAACCATGGATATGCATATCAGAGATATAAAAGCCAAAGTTGCAAGAGGTGAGTTACCTTCAATTGAACAAATCAGGGCAAGAAAGGAAAGCCTAATGAGAGGCTTAGGTTTAGGGGGAGGAGCTACAATAGAATTTCCCCTCTCTGGTGCAGGGATCAGAGAGGGAGAAGAAGTCATGTGTGGGGCAGCAACAAAAGCAATGTTCCCCAAAATGTTCCCCCTAAATCCAAAAGAAGAACCAATATCTCCTCCTTCAAGTCCAAGTATGGATAACATGCCAATCTCCTCAGTCTACAAAAAGGGTAAGAAGACTAAAAGGAAACAATCAAAACCAAACCCTGATTCTGAGAGACATACACAGGCTGAAGAGAGGAGAACAGAACCCTCAAGGGATGAGGATATTGGGCCACAGTCTACTGCAACAACAGGTGCAGCAGTAGAATCAACTGTGGAAGCCCAACAGGCCAGAGTTCTGAGGAGTCAAGCCACTGCTCAAGACAAACCAAGATTCACAAGAAGAAAGAGCATGGCTAAAAGGAAAAAGGAAACAAAAACTATCCCCTTAGACTCTGAGCCTGATACAACACTCTCAGTACTTGTAGCCACATCTGAAGCAACTCCCAAAACTACACAAACCCCAGAAGACATGAGGGATATCAGCAGATTAATGCATGAGCATTCATACATCCCTTTGGTAGATTGGAGCTTCAATGCACAAGAAAGGATATTCATCCTCACCGACTACAATGGAGAAATAAAACTGGTGGATCTTTTGCATCTGATGACATTGGCAAAACCCTATATACTTGATCTAGATAAGCTCCCTCTCAATAATCCTGACAATGGAGCAGATGGGAGGTCAGCTATCAGATTAATTAGAAAAAGGGCACAGGTACTGAGGGGTACATGGAAGCCAAGGTTTATGCCTTAGAAGTTTTGGTAGCATCAGCCTAGGGGGAGACTGTAAAGACTAATAAAGGCTGATGCTCACCAAACTTCTTGTTTTGTCTAAGTATAGGAGTCTCTTTGAATAAACACCTTCGGAAGGAAGAAGTGATTCTTCGGAAGCAACATTGCTTCCGAAGGATAACTGGTTCCTGCCGAAGGTTGTACAAGACAACTGCTTCCGAGGAATCCTCTAATGCTCGGAAGACAAAGACTTCCGAGGAATCTTCTTATGCACACAAGACAAAGACTTCCGAGGTTTATCCTCTGACAAAGACTGTAGCAGCTTACTCTCATAGTACAAAAGGTACTGACACAAGACATGCTGGTCTGAGTAAAGACAAAGACAACATGTAATGAGTCAGATAAAGCGCCTTACCTCTCCCATGCTGCATTAAATGCAAAAGATCATCTGAAGCCTTGAAGATCAACAACATTAAATGTCTTTTGTATTTAATAGTCCTTTGTAAAGTCAATGTCTATTAATGTAATGATCATAACTGAGTGTCTTAGCCTGTTAAGACACTCAACATACTAGAATAAGCTTTACTTTATGTACTTGTCTAGTATACCCAACTTGTATTCCTAAGTGTATACGGTTGTAGCCTCGGCTATATAACCTCCCAATGTATTGTTGCTTGAAGTGTGCTTGCTTGTATACTTCCACTTTGAGAGAAATATATCCTTGAGCTTGAATTATTCTTGTGTTCTTTATATTGTTCAAAGATTATTATTGTGTCACTTTGAGTGAAACTGTGAGATCATTCTAACAGAACATTCCGCATCTGTTAGAATTAAGTAAGAAATACTTGTGAAGTGTTGTTTAGAGATAACAACCCGATCCTACATATTGTCACCGCAAATGACGTTTTTATACAGTAAATCCTAATTTTCAAATATAAAAAAAATAATTTCCTTTAATGTCGATGCTAATTCCTAACTAACTTATTTAAAAATACATAAAAGGCAAAAATAAAAGTATATAAATTGTTAAAAAAAGTTTAATATAATATACAGCAATGAAACTAAATATTCAAGCATAAAAAGTATTATGAATGTAATTAATGATTATAAGTTTTGGGTTTATTTTAAGGAAAGTTGAAATAAACTGAAGTAGTAAAGGGGATTATAAATAAAAAGAAATCAAAATGGTAATGATAATTAAGTGAAACACTGTGTGATTGGCTAAATTATTTGAAATGGACCCAGATAGGATCATATCCTAGCCGAATGAATCTTATTTAGGTGAATGGAATTAAACGAGACTTTGGAGTTCTGAAATGAGCGGTACTGGTTAAGGAAGATTTAATTTATATATACTAAAATGCATATATTATTATTATTGTTATCATCTCCGGTTTTAAATCCGATTTTTATATTAAACGAACATCTGGTTTTAAATTCGATCTAATCGTTCCGATCAATAAACCAGTATACGATTGGTTCGATATGATGTCAGCCGGTCCAGTTTTAAAAACATTAGGACAACCAAAGATTAGAATAATATTTTTTTTAGAAGTGAATATTACTCTACTTCTAATCACATCAATTGCTACGTATATTACGTCAGGATTTAAGCTCTAATCTTTTACGAGAAAATTGCTTTTCTTTTCCTTTTTTTAGGTCAACATGTCCATCCTTGAGATCATCTTTTTTATTTTATTTTTTTAATTATTTTTATTAATTTATATATTTCTTAGTATTGAGTTTATCTTTAATTAAGGTTGTCTTGATCGGTTGTGTTTGCGCTTGCTATATGCTTTTTTATTGTACGTATATAGTGTTTTACAAATGAAGACACGGTTGCTTTTGTGATAGGATACATCTTATGGTTTTACATTAGATTAACAATCACTGAGACATGTATTTGTATTTCGGTTTTGTTACTTTTTTTAATGGTTCATTTAATCTTTTCATAAACACTTCGTTTAACTTCTTTGAAAACATTGTCTGTTAAAAACATTTATTATTAAGCCTACATGTTACATTTTTCAAGAAATCAGTTAAATAATATTTTATATTGTTTGCGCTAGTAATATTAACTAGTTTACGACATACCTTAACTTACGACTGTTCAAAAAGCTCATGAATCGAAAAAGGCTCGGCTCGAAAAAGCCTCCTTAAAAATGAGCCGAGCCCGAGCTAGGTTGGCTTGGCTTGAGCTCGGCTAGTGGCTCGAATCGTTGGCTCGGCTCAATTTTTAACATACATATATATGTATGTATATTAAATTACACACACACATATTCTATTGTTTAAATAAAGTCTTTTAAAATGAGTTATCTATATTAATTCTGAAATAAATAAGTGGTTAAGATTTGTTTAAGGGTATTTTAGATATTTGTTGGTGTATTTGAACGTGTTCATAATTAAACTGATGTAACGAGCTGAATTTTTTTAAAGAGTTTGTAGTTACACTGATGTAACAAACTGTGGCTTATTATTTTTTTATAACAAGCTTTCGACATTTTTTCTAATTTTTTTTTCATTTTAAAAAAAATCTTAACTGAGAAAAATTATCCACTTCTAAAAAACCACATAAGTTTTTTATTGAAATGTTCTTTTAAGTATATAATTAAATACATAATCTTACAATAATGTAATTAAAATGATGTAACGAGCTAAATTTCTTCAATGGGTTCAAAATTACACTAATGTAAGCTAAATTTTTTCAAAGTGTTAGTAATTACACTAATGTAACGCGCTGAATTTTTTCAAAGTATTTGTAATTACACTGATGTAAGGAGCTGAATTTTTTAAAAGTGTTCTCATTTTTTTCAAAAATTAATGAACTAATTTTTATAGTAAAAAATAAATTTGTAATGTATATTTAAGATGAGGGGAAAAAATTTAAAGATGGAAAGTTTTTGAAAAATGATGGAAAATTATTGTTGTTTTGCTCGTTACGTTGGTGTAATTACGAACGCTAGAAAAAAATTCAAAAAAAATGGCGTGACTATAATATAATTAACGAGAAAAATAGGACGAGTTTAATGGTGTAATTTTTATAAAAAAAATAACATAATATAAAAAAGTTATAAATGTATACAAATCAAGTAGGAAAACTTTGATTTAAAAAAAGGAAAATGGATACATTTTTAAGAGTCTGGCACTTGTCACTATTTTATTAAATCTGACTTTTTTATATTAATGCGAATGACTCATTTTCAATTTAAAAGTATTTGATGACACATGACAATATCTTGTTAAATCTACAAGTTTTGAAACATTGGATTTGAGTTAATAAGTTACCACAATTGTGATGGGTTCTTATTTGAACTATATATATATAGGGGAAGGTTAAAAATATAACCCACTAAATGCGCGCTAACCCAAATAACTTTGGTAATATGAAGCCGAATCTTGTATTTTTTTTTAACATCATTGTAACACATTTTGAACACCATGTTTTTTTATGAGTTTGGACTAATTCATCACCGTTCAAAAACTTGCAGTACTGTAAGTTTCAAAATATTTAAAACTTACAGTACTGTAGCACAAAACTTGCAACGATGATATTTTTTAAACGGTGATGAATTTCCACAAACTCATAAAAGAACATGGCGTTCAAAATGTGTTACAATGATGTTAAAAAAAATCCAAAATTTGGCTTCATCTTGCCAAAGTTATTTGGGTTAGCGCATTTAGTAGGTTATGAAAAATTGCACACCATATATATATATACACTAGTGAGATTCCCGCGCGATGCTGTGAAAAACAAAACAATTAGGCTACTGGTTTGGGCTCGTAAAAAGTTTAAACCACCTAATTTTTGTCAAATCAACTATTTTAACTAAAAAATTATTATAATAAAATTCATAATTTAAAATGACAAAGGTGTAAAGAAGTAATTTATTTGATTTGAGAGGATTTACTTTTATACGTATTATATGACAACTTTATTTTTTAAATGTATCACCTAATTTTGGCTCGTAAAAAGCTTAAACAACCTAATTTTTGTCAAATTAACTAATTTAACTAAAAAATTTATTAAGATAAAATTCATAATTTAAAATGACAAATATGACGACAAGGTGTGAAAAAGTAATTTATTTGATTTGAGAGGGTTTACTTTTATACATATTATATGACAACTTTATTTTTTTAAATGTATCAATGTGAGACAAACTAAAAAGTAAAGTACACCATTTAGTTTATGGCTATGCTCAAGACTTGAGTTTTTTACGAGATCGAGCTTAAGCTCGATTTTTTGGCTTGAACCACGTCCATCCTTATGGAATCCATCTGGACAGCTTACCTTAAATTTCGAGCTGTATCGAAAAGTCTCAAGCTCAAGCTCGGCTTGACTCGATTATAGCCCTACCTTAACTACATTTAAACATATGATAAAAAAAAGTTTATTTATTGTTTTTGCAATTAAAAAATGTTTTTAAAAAGTTAAAAAGATACCTATACTAAAAGAATTAAATAAACCATATAAAAATTATTTTGTTTGATCTTAGTTATTTTATAGGAAGGTTTCTAAAAAATGTTTTTTTTATTATTTTATATTAAAAATGTTTTTTCTTATTACATTATTTAAATCACTTACAGACATTTTAGTAAACATATATTAATAAAAAGATGAAAAACAAAGCATTTTAGTCTTTTTAGAAGAGATTAAAAGCTACTTGGATAATAAAAAAGTTTGTATCTAAAAGTAATTTGAAGAGAAGTTGAAGAGAATATTTATGAAATAATTAAAAAACATTTAGAAAAACTTTTATAAAACATTTAGAAAAACTTGTATATTTTATAATAATTTGGTTTTTAAAATGTGTTTTATCATGCTAATATATTTTTAATGTATTAATTCTTAGTTAAAAATGTAAAAAAAATATTTTATATTTAATAATATTATTTAATATGCGATATATTTAATAAAAGAGAAAGACGAGAAATCAAAATAAATGTGCTTTAATAGCACGCCAAGTGTCCTTAAAAACTTTGATTTATTAAAATAGATATATATATATATATATATTAATTATTTATACTTAATATAATAAAAATAATCATATATGATCTGTGGGTTGACCCTCTTTTAAGTCTACCCGACATACACGGTACATTGATTATTCATTTCGTATTCACATCCATAAAATTAATAGACACTTTTAAAAATTCCAACACAGAGTTAATTGATGATGTGACTCGAATAGCTCATGGTCCTGTGTATTTAATAACCCTTTAATCTATAATTGACTTCTTATTTCAAGTCCTCTAGTTTTTTTTTGAACAGCAACAACAGAGCGTAACGTCGTGGCATATGCAACACGTCAGCAGGCTTCGGAAGACCCCTTTCTCAAGGGAGCGATGACCCGTTTTACCGGGCGCCACCCTCGAAAGAGCTGCACCTGATGCGCAGAAACCAGCTTATTTTTGCTGTAAAAACCGTGCCCCCATCGGCTAAGAACCGGAGATTAAGCTCAAAATTCCTCTATTCACCTGGTATCCATCAAAGTGCCTCAAGTGGGAGCAGATACCTTGACCTCCACATTGAAAGGTGAGTCTTCTACCACATTGTAGGTGAGTCTTCAAGTCCTCTAGTTAGTAGTTACATTATTAAACTTCTCATAAAAATTAAACTTTAGCTTAGAGCGTGAAATGCTATTCGAATTGTCTCTTCTTTCGCAAGTGTAACCGGAGACTGCAATCATGATTCCTGCCCAATCTGTGTCGCACCTTTGGAAGGACGAAAATCCGAGGGTGTGACATATTGATCCTCGTCCGTCATGGTAATCGATGTTATAGGAAAATAACTCAAAAAATAATTGATTTTGTTGCCCAACAACTAGAAAGTAGAAAGTCATGACTTGATTCCTATTTATAAAATTACAACTCAATAACCTAACTTAATTAGTAGGTTATAATCCAAACACAAAACCCTAATCCTATAAACCGACTTGCTTAGTAGAAGATAAAGCCCATACCAACTTGCATGGGATGACCTATGCCGAGGCCTGAACATTACCCTATCCTAGTTGAGATAGAGACACAGTTATTATTTAAAATTAATTATCACAACGTTTTTATCTTCTACTAAGCGAGTTATCATTTAAAGTTAATTATCACAACGCTTTTAAAGTTATTTTCAAAAAATGAGTAAACGTGAAAATTAGTGAAATTTTACTTTTGGGCATTGAGGGCCCACACATATATACATAATATGGGTGCATCGCAAATGGAGCGTATATGTATATATAAATAAATACGTAGAAAATTATTTTTTTTATGTTAATGAACGAAAATTATTAAGAAAAAAACCAGATTATATATTACTGCAGTTTAACTCGAAATCAGAAAGAAACACAGATCTAATCAATCTTCTACAAACAGACATCAAGAACAAACTAACCAGAAAACCCTAACAAATGTTTGAGAGTCGTAAACGATATAGAAAGAATGATGAGTCTTCCCATCTTCTTATACTCTCATAGTCTCATATATATTGGATCATTTCCATTTATCCATCCGCTTAACAGCTACAAGCCCAGCAAAGTCTACAGTCGTAAGCCCATAAAGCCCACCAACCTCTTATCCAGCTCCTTTAATCACATATAACTCAGCAACTAGAGGTGGGCAAAAAAAGTGAACTGACAACCCGAACCCGAACCGGAACCGGTCATACCTGAAGCGGTGGGTACAAACGAGTCCGGTTTTTCAAACAAATTAGAACCGGAACCGGGAAAACAAGAACTGGCTTCACTGTACCCGGCCAAAACCCTAACCGGAACCAGGTCTTGACTTTGTTGAATGAAGCCGGTTCAAAAAAAACTCGATTTGTGCACCTCTATCAACAACCATTTGCTCATATAAAGCTCATCCAGGACACATCAAACTAACACATTAAACACTAACTACATCATTTAATAATCAAGATAATAGAATTAAAATATTCATATTACCTTTTAACTGATTGAATTTTGGTTGCATATTGTGAAGATTTATTCTACTTATTATATTTGGAAACTTTGTTCTGCAAAGTGGTGGATTGGTTACGTTATATACATTCTAGATGAGTTTAAAAGATGATTTATACTTATTAATAAGTGTGTGAACATGTTTAGAAAGTTGGAATTGAGAAAATATAATACATTACTATTTATAGTAACTTTTGATGATTTAATGGATTAATCGGATTGATTTAACATGATTTGATGATATGTTAATGTTTCAATATGCTTAGGAATGATATATAAACATATCTGTAACATTTGGTTTTGTTAAAAATGGATTTTGGTTACACCTTACTAAATAAGGAAACTTTAATATGATAAAATGCTACGTATTGTGATTTATGCATGAATGACAATTTCTGATGCTTTGAATATGTGTTGAATATGTTTTAGGAACGTGTTATAAGTATTATTTTTGTGAAATTAGATTTCATGTTTAAACTTTCCAAAAATTGAAACTTGCTAAAAGAGGAAGCTCATGCGATTGTTATACGTGACTTACGTGAACGTTGTTATGATAGAATCATGAGAAGTATGATAATGTGCTACTTGCATGTTATGATCAATATTGTGCGCAAACGAACTTTAACAAACTAAACGTGTCACCAACTGGTCGTCGGGTCAACACGAGTCAACACAAATAAAACGCGAATACTCTGTTGAACACACAAACATTTATAGTTATATGAGATTTAATAAAACACAAGATCAACACAAACTTATAAACCTATATGATTATAGGCGGTAACTAGTATGTATTAGCAAACACGAACTAACGTGAAACAATGAACTGCACTATGAGGTGAGTTCTATGCCCCTTTTACTATTTTCGTCACTTGGGGGAGAAAACATGCATACAAGCTCTTTTGATACAACAAAATTTTTTTGATGCATAATTACTTTTATCATTTATACGTATGTGCGACAGATCTCACCAAAGTTCTTACAAGCACATAAAACCGTTAATCGTGTATGACGCTGAGCATGATAATTCCGAATAGCACTATTTAGGCCTAACAAGCCCGTCCTTCGCGCCGGATGGCCAAGCTGATTGGAGGAGTGAACGGATGCATAATTGACCAAACACATTGCCATTGTCTTGTGATGGACATGGCGAAAGGGTAACATTCAGCTTCGGTTGCGAAACACATATGGTATAAAAATACATTGACTAGCTATCAATAGATATTGCATTGTAATGTTATGTAGTCTTGCAACCACTTATTGTTGAACATTGTTATAAAACATGTACTCTTACCAAACACTGCTCAGAATATGATGCATCACTTTTGTCATTTAAAATTGGACATGTTTTATCTCTTTGTTTTGTCTGTAATGCTTAGACAACTTTAATGTTTCCGCACTAATGGTTATTTTGAACGAAACCTTTTAAACAACGCCTCCGCAATTTCATTTCATATTTGTCAAGCATAATATTTTTAATCTCAAGTTTCCGCAACTTTGATTTAACAAAACTATTTTATCCAATTTATTAGATGTACATATGTAAACAGACATTTAGGTCTCGCAAGTGTAACCGGAGACTGCAATCCTGATTCCTGCCCAATCTGTGTCGCACCTTTGGAAGGACGAAAAATTGAGGGTGTGACATATTAATCCTCGTCCGTCAAGGTAATCGATGTTATAGGAAAATAACTCAAAAAATAATTGATTTTGTGGTACAACAACTAGAAAGTCATGACTTGATTCCTATTTATAAAATTACAACACAATAACCTAACTTAATTAGTAGGTTATAATCCAAACATAAAACCCTAATCCTATAAACCGACTCTCTTAGTAGAAGATAAAGCCCATACCAACTTGCATGAGATGACCTATGTCAAGGCCCAAACATTACTCCTATCCTAGTTGAGATAGAGAGACAGTTATCATTTAAAATTAATTATCACAACGTTTTTATCTTCTACTAAGCGAGTTATCATTTAAATTTAATTATCACAACGTTTGTCAAAGTTTATTATTTCGTTTGTGGTTAAAAATTTTAAATTAATAATGTTTTTCATTTAAATTAATAACTTTGTCATTTATTATAATTAAACTAACAATTTTAATATTATTTCGTTTTAATAAATACAAAATGATACATCATATATTACATATGTAAAACCAAACAAACAAAACACAAAATATATATATATATATACATAACAATTGTTTGTACAAAACAAAGTAATGAAATAAAAAATACTAATAAGATGTACAGACTACGAATCCTATCAGGCTGGTGGCAATGGGAGGAGAGGGTTCGCGCCCGCTCGCTTACTTTTATGCTTTTCATTTCTGACATGCAACTGCCACACAAGACGCTTTTTGTCGTATACACCATCGAGTTTAAATGGACAACCAATTTTCTTATTGCTAGAGCGTTTAAGTGTGGCAGTTCTCATGTGGATGTCACAATGATCACACACGACATACATTTTTTACTATGTGTCCTTTCTTTTTTATTGAGCGGTGATTATAATCTAACCATTGTCAAGCGCTCTGCTTTTACCTACGTAACCAACTCATCATAAGATTCAAATTCTTGAAACAATAGTACGATTAAACTTATATAATGTTAAGAACATAAAACTCAAACTAACTTATACCTGATTGACATTCACAATACTTTTGCATGATGATCTCCATTGAAATAATCTTGACCGCTAAGATGTGGTTCAGAAGGTTCATCATTTGATTCATACCAGCTTTCTTGACTGTATGAAAGTTGACTCTCAAATCCAAAGTCATGGTTGCTTTCATAAGCAAAGAAAGCTTCAATACAAGGCTCCTCATTTAATTCAGAAAGCCTATTCGCGTTGTAAGACTGAATGCTGGGATCCTCATTTAAATAAGGCAGTCCTTGCAGCCTGTTCTCGTCATAATGAAAACTGAACCGCGTATTACTCCTTAAACACAGATATGATCGGTGTTTAGTTAATAATAGTCAAATACGCAACAAAATTGGTATACATGATCTATCCGTTTGTTTCCAAAGAAGCAGTTAACGTCCTGAAATGACATTATGTAGATTGGGTAAGTTGAAGAAAGTGAGTATAATAACTTAACGTTTGAAGAATGAAGAAATGCTAATGAATATCACTGCATCGTTCGTTTGTTTTATATATAATTTGAAGAAGAGAAAATTTCCAAAATGTCCCATTTGACTTAAACTTTTACTAAAATGTCATATTTGACTTTTTCAATCCCTCAAAATGTCCACACTTTATATGGGCGTCGCCGACCAAGTATATACGGGAGCCACCCATAAAATAAACCAATCAAAATAAGCCCGAACCTAGTTTATGGGCGTCCCGCTCGTGAAGTTTATGGGCGTTCCATCCACACATGTTATAGTTTATGGGCGTCCCGCCCGTGAAGTTTCCACCCGTAACAAAAAATTCAATTTTATGGGCGTGGTTCAGGTTTTATGGGCGCCGGCGCCTATAATGGACACATGGCTTATTTTAATTGATTTATTTTATGGGCGGTGCCCGTATATACATGGGCGGCAGCGCCCGTAAATGATGTGAAAATTTTATGGAAAATTTTGGTCTAAATAGGCAATTTGGGGACATACGTGTCGTACAAGTATGTACGCTACGTATGAACCTTGCTTTATGTGGCGTACAACTTTGTACACAGCGTACTACTTTTTTCATTGTCATGTGCTAGATTTTACCTCATATAATTACCTTCTATACGTTACATAGAGTACGATATGTAGTGTATCACTTTTTCTGCGATCCAGACCAATGTTTTCAAAACACGACTGGACATCGGACTGGTCTGCTTACTGGTCAGAGGTTCAAACGATCTGACCGGTCGAACCGGATTTAAGAACCAGATGATTTTATAAACATTTTATAAATAAATAAATAAATATATATATAATAAAAATAAAAATAAGTAAAAAAATTATAAAAAAACCAGTTCAACCACCGGTGCGACCGACCGGTTCACCCAAAACGGCCCAGAACCCCTAACCGGACCGGTTCCCGGTCCGACTGGCCAGTCCGTTTTTCAAAACATTGATCCAGACACTCAAAAATTATTGTCCTTATACGTGACGTATAGGGCTATACGTAGCGTACAACATCCCATTATTGCTCAAAATGTCAGTACTAAGTGTACTGAGGGCTTATACGCCACATAGAGTCTTGTATGTGTAGTATGACTTCCAAATTTTACCAAGAATGTTAGCCATGCATGTGGTTGTACGTGACGTAGTGCTCTCTACATGACATATAGGTTGGTATAAGTGACGTGGGGTGCTATATGACACGTAGGGGTGTTCAAAATATCCGAAACTCAAAAAAATTTGAAATCTGAATCGTATTCAAAACCCGAAAAAACCTTATCCGAAATCTATTTCGGTTTTTTCGGGTCGGATTTGATTTAAATTTACAAAAATAAATACTAACTTTAAATGCTCAAAGCATCATATAACCAAAACCTTAAACCAAATAGCAGAATTATAAATTTCAATATATATATGATTGAGATCAAATAATAGCCCGCTCTTAAAGCAATAAGTCAAATAACTTTGCTAAGATGAAGCCAAATCTTGGATTTTTTTAACATCATTGTAACATATTTAGAACACTGTGTTCTTTTATGTTCTTTTAAAACATATGTTTATTTTTAATTGTTTGCATCCTAAATCTATTGAGAAATTTGGAGCAACGTTTCGAGGTAAGTTGTACGCCATTCGACGCGTATTTTGGTGAACATGCATAACGTACGTGGAGGGAATACTAAAGGTTTTAGAGCCAGGTTATATATGCCTCCATAAAAGAGCTATTATTCAGGTATGAATATCTCCTAAAAACTGGTTAATGATTATATATAGTTCAAAAGTTATCTAGATTTATAGTTCAAAGGTTTTGGAACCAAGTTATGTGCCCTAGTAAGTACTAAGTGTATTTTGCAATCCCATGAATGCCATTTCTTTTGTTGCAGTTGACCAGGAGGACATGCTTGCTCGCTATCTAGCAGAGGAATTAGACACATCTAATTAAGGTAATTAAGATTGATATCACTAGTAACCTATGATCGCTTTCATCAAAAAAAAATTTTTTTTTGGGGGGGGGGGGGTTTACATTCCTGCTAACTTATAATCGTTTTGTGTCTTTTTTTTTCGCTTGTTTATGTTCTTTTAGAATATCATTCGTGCTTAACCCTGATCCGTGTCAACAACTGATTGAATCCGACTTGTTGTCCTGACTAATTGACTTTTAATCCACTCTTCTTTGCTATTCAGGTGACAATTAAATCAGTTCTTTTGCTATTATATATCACATGTACATGCGTATATTGTGATTTATTGTTAGGTTTGTTGGTGTCAACTTGTTTGGTCTAGTCTTCATGCTCACTATTCTCAGTTTTTTTTTGTCTGTTTAAATTTCCTTTTAAATTTGATTCAGGTTTAACCTTGTTCTTTGTTCAAAACTTGCTAATGGATTGAAATCTGATCCACTCTCTTTGCTACTCAGGTACTAGTGCACTATATATTATATATCACATTTGCATACGTATATTGTATTTTTTTTGTTTGGTTTGTTGGTGTCAAAATGTCAAATGTTAGGTTTCGGTGACCTTGGTTTTGTTTTTTGTAACCTAGTTAGTTCTATGTATATATTCATGTCTTGTAATTGTAATCTTTGAGCACCTAAGTAATAAGAGATAAATCCTAGTTGCAGCTCGTGGACGTAGGTCACATCGACCGAACCACGTTAAATCTTCGTGTCGTTTATTTTCTAGTTTCATGTTTCTTGTTTCTTCTTTGCAATCGTGTACATGTGTTGTTTAATCTATTTCCGCTGCGCCGCTTGATTCCTAAAAAGTGGTATCAGAGCCAGGTTCGTTGAAGATTAATAATACGAACATACTGAGACGTTTGCTGGGAAAAAAAGAAGAAGAAAAGAAATGAGTGTTGGTCGCTTGTCACGAATTAGGGTTTACCTTAGAGTTCGTCATCTACAGCCGTCTTCACGAATTAGGGTTTTATAACCCTTGAGTTCGTTGATCTACATGGTCTGTAAAGTTCGAATTAGGATATCCCTTGGCGTTCGTCGCAGATCTGAGCCTCCCAGATTAGGGTTTTCCAGTTCCGTCGCTGTCAATCCCCTCCACCACCTCCGTCGCCATCTGCCGTCACAAAGTTGCCGGTCGAAGGGGTTGCCACCGCCGGTTGAAGGGGTCGCCGCCACTTGACGCCGCCGGAATCGTCTCCGGCCAGTGGGTTTCCGGCCGATTAAGGCGCTGGCACTTGTTTTCAGGTTGTTTTGAGAATCTGGATCGCGATTAGGGTTCGTACAACTCTTGAATTTGTCGATTGAATCTCTGATTGACTCGTTTTTTGTTCGAAATTTCTGGGTCAGCTTCGATTAGGGTTCATATAACCCTTGGGATTGTGTATGCTGCTAAGGTTGACTGATTTTGACTAATAGGGTTTCAAAATTGAACCCTTGAGTCGTTGTTAGCCAGTTTCGAATCTGTTTTGAGTGCTTCGGGATCGGGTTTGCAATATTTGTGGTCAACCAGTTTCTAGGAATTGGTTTTTTGTGAATATCAACATTCGGGTTTAGATTTGTCTACAAGAGATCAATCATGTAACTGTTTACAGTTTATTTACGGTTTCTGACAGATCGGATTAGTTGACAGTGTTCAGTAGAACAACCATCAAGTTTAGGCCCATGCCATTGTTGTGTCTGTCACTATCTCAATTCGATTTCTGTTTGCTAGGGGTGTGCATCGTCGGTTTAGGTCGGTTTTTGGCTTAGTCCAAACCCAAAACCGAAATTTCGGTTTTTTCGGTTCTTAAACCCGTTTGGGTTCGGGTTTTTCGGTTTTTAAACCCGTTTGGGTTCTGTTTTTTCGGTTTCTATCTTTTCAAAACTCATTTGGGTTCGGTTTGGGTTTCGGTTTTTTCTACTTAGGCCTTAAATTATGCTTATAAAAAAATAAACTAAAAAATTATATTTGTATTAAAAATATTTTAAGTACAACACTACCTAATATTTTAAAATATATACAAAAATATTTAAATTCAGTAAAAATAATACATGTTTTTAGTATCCTAAGCCAATAATAATTATAAAATTATGATTTTTATTTAACTTTTGATATCAAAAACTAAGAAAATAAAAATAGACGGCTTATAAATTGTTGAAAATTTTCAAAGGTAATATATATATGTGCATATACGCATGTATTCGGTTTTTTCGGTTTTTCTTTAAGGTAAAACCAAACCCAAACCCAAACTTTCGGTTTTTAGAAAACTTACAAAACCCGTCGGTTTCTATTTGGGTTCGGTTTTTTCGGGTTGGATTTTTCGGTTTTTGGGTTTTGGGTCGGTTTTTTTGGTTTTATGCACACCCCTAAGTGTTTGCTATGGCTGAAGACGGAAAGGTTGCGATTGAGAAGTTCAACGGTTCTGATTTTGGTTTGTGGAAAATGCAAGTAGAAGCATTACTGTGTCAGAAAGATTTGGATATGGCATTGGGGGATAAACCAGAGAAAATGGAACAAGTTGATTGGGAATTGAATGACAAGAAAGCTCGAGCGGTTATTCATTGGCTTTGGCGAAGAGCGTTGCTTTTAACATCATGAAGGAGACCGCAACTAGTGGTATCATGAAGGCTCTGTCAAATATGTACGAAAAGCTCTCGGCAACTAATAAGGTGTTCTTGATTCAGGAGCTTGTGAACATGAAGATGATGGAAGGTGCATCTGTAACATCTCACATTAACAACCTTAATTTGATTTTGTCGAGGTTACTTTCGGTTGGGATAAAGTTTGATGATGAGGTTCAGGCTCTACTGACTACTGCTACTATCTTTGCTGCCTGATAGTTTGTCCGGGACAGTTACTGTTGTTACTAGTTCTGCGGGGGCAAGTGGTATGACATTTGAAGGGATTAGAGATTTAGTTCTTGGCGAGGATATCAGACGCAAGAATCAAGGTAGATCGTCTTCTTCTGAAATGTTGCATTTCTTCTGAAATGTTGCATGTTGGCAGGGGTAGAATGAATAGCAGGGACAGTGGGAGTCGGGGAAGGAGTTCGTCTAGAACTAAGAAAAGTGTGAAATGTTGGAACTGTAACGAGGTGGGACATGTTAAGAGTCAATGTCCAAAGAAACAATTGAATGCTGCTACTGAGGATGTGTTTGAGGATGATGCATTGATACTTAGTGATGAAAGCAGTGTGGACTCTTGGGTCATGGATTCTGGAGCATCGATTCATGCCACGCACAACAGTGATTTGATGAAGAATTTGATAATCGGTGACTTTGGGAAGGTACGACTTGGTAACGGTGAATTTCTGAATGTTACAGGCATAGGAGATATTGATCTGGAGACTTCATTGGGAACTACATGGAAATTACAGAATGTCAGGGTGATTCCAGGTTTGAAGACGAATCTCATTTATGTCGATGAACAGGGACTAGATGTTAATTTTGGTAGTGGCAAATGGAAAGTGATCAAGGGTAATCTGGTTATAGCTCGGGGAAAGAAACAGGGATCGTTATATTTGGTTGAGGTACCTGCTAAGGGAGTGACCGTCCCGGTTAACCAAGACAAGGTCTGGTTTGCTGAATCTAGGGGGCAAAAGAAGGTTCATTTCATAAATGTATATTTCATGAATGCCTTAATTGCCGGTTTATATAAGTTATCTTCAGGATTTGTTTTACAGACTTGCAGCCCTTAAAAATTATTTCTTCTTTGATACTTTACAAATAATGTTGTGCTTGGCGGTTATCTGTAATAGCTCATGTGAAGCACTTTTTGAGACAAATAAGAATGTTGCAACTTTAAGTGTTCAGTTTCCTGGTAAGGTTATATAGCACTTCAACCTTAATTATTCATAACAAATGTGCGAATTTTTAGGAGAGATATGTCTCATTAGATCATGGCACTTCAACCCTTGTTAGTGTTCTAACCTAAAGGGATCCTATTCTATAGAGGTAAAGCTACTATTAGTGTTTTTCTTTAATTATTTTTCAATTTTTTTTGGGATCATCTTCCATACCTTAAAGAATATAATGTCGTTGCCACATGCTCAAACATAATCGAATTATGATTGGATCATGCTTGCTTGTGGATTATGGTCTATTATTTTTTTTGCCATTGTTGTGTTTTTATTTTCTTACGTAGAATATGTTTGTTGCATAATCTGGTAAAGAGAAACAAATGCTTCTCAAATTAATGTGGAACATTATATTGGTTTTATGGGACGATGCTGCTACTTTAGCATTTATGAGAGCTCAAGGAAGTGAAGGCATGATGAAGATTACTATATAGAGTTAAAATTTTGAATCCTAAAATGGTACGTTTTACCGTTTTGGTTACCAATAATAATTACATTTTTGTGACAGAGATGATGTGCTATATATATGCCTTTTATAGAGAGATGTGCTATATGTCTTTTATGTGAGCTTGGGGAAGCAAAAGACAAACAAGGATATACTTTTGTGGAAGGAAATTTTTTTATCCTAAGATGATTTTACTTCACTGTTTCAGGGTATTTGTTTTCTATAACATAGCTGCTACTTGACTTATCTGTTAACTCTTGAGGAAGCAAAAGCATGGCATGATTACTAACAGAAGGTATTATCTTCAATTGTAAAATGGTTTTTATTTTTTTTGTCACCAATAAATACTTAAAATTTATGACAGGGAGGTGCTACTCAATTTGTTGAGATTCTTTTGCTTCACATTTTTAGTTTGTCAAATACAATGTTTGTTACTTAACTTTTCTGTGATCCCAAGAAGCAAAACGTAAGAAGATTACTATTTTAGAGGTAGTATCTACAATCCTAAAAGGGTTATGTTTAACTGTTGTGGTTGCTAGTAATTATTTTTCTATGGCAGAGGGTTGCAACATGACTTTTATACGAGCTCATGGAAGCGAAACCAAATGAGGAAATTATTATTTTGTGGTAAATTTCTTCAAGCCTAAAAGGCTCTTACATGAATCTTTTACTGTATTGAGGTAACATCTTCAATCCTAAAATGGTTATGTTTTATTGTTATGCTTTCCGATAATAGTTTCTTGTTTTGAGAGCTGCTATTTAACTTTTATATGATCTCGGGGAAGCAAAAGCCAAACAAGGAACTACTTATGTTGTGGTATTTTACTGTATTGAGGTAACATCTTCAATCCTAAAGTGGTTATATTTTTTTTTTTTGGTTGCCAAAAGCATCTCGGGGAAGCGGAAACCAAACAAGGAACTACTTATGTTAAGGTAAAATTCTTTAACACTAAGACCACTCTCATCTCCGACTTATATGGTGGTTGTTTGTTCAATGTATTAAAAATAAGTAAATATTGAGTAAAACTGGACGACTTGGTAGTCTCACCCACCGAGCATCATCCCTTCTTTTAATATTATAATTGGGACCAAATGATAAGTTTTATTTAGTTTTAATATTATAATTGGTCCATATTATAAATTTTAATATTTTATTAATATGGATTGAGTTGGTTGTGAATGAGAGTAAAAAATTAAGTTTGGTTGGTTGTATATACGAGAGAAAGAGAGATATTGATTTTTTAAAGAATAGCTTAGGTTGGTTGGTTGTGAATGAGAGTAGTCTAAGATGCTTTTAATTTACTCATTGGTTGACAAGTATTGTTTTCTATAACATAGCTGCTTCTTGATTTATATGGGAGCTTTAGGAAGCACAAGCATGACACGATTATTATCTTCGTAATATCCTCAATTCTAAAATGGTCATGTTTTATTGTATTGGTTACCAATATCTGTTTTTTGTGGCAGAGAGGCTAGGAACCTAGTTGATTTCTTGAAATTGGGGATTAATCGGTACCTGCTAGGAACCAATTCAATTTCTTGAAATCGGAGGAGAAAATCAGTAGCCGGTCATAATCACTCAAAGTTGGTAAAATGGGCGGTTAATCAGCCTAATCGGCCCAAATTAGGCAATCTCTGATCTTAATTTGTAGCCTTACATCTGCAACAACGAGAACGAAGATTGAATGAATCACCATGGAATCTAGATTTGATCTCAATAAACGAGAACGAAAACAGACCTTTGATCTCCTGATTTAGCATGAAAATCAGTAGCCGGTCATAATCACTCAAAGACCTTTGGATGGAGTGGCGAGACCTCAGACGGTGGTGGTAATGGTTGGCGGTTGTGGTAGTTGAGTGCCTGGTGGTGCGTTAACCCTAAATCCCTAATAGGCTAATAGAAAAGGAAACAATTTATTTAAAAATATGTTTATGGGCTTAGGTTTTGAGAACTATGGGTTTTGTAAAAGAAGCAAAATAAAAATGGTATGCCATAAATTAAATCATTAGTTAATTGGATAAAATCATTGAATTATTTGAAAAATAATACTTAGCTTGAAAAACATTGTGTGTGTAATTCTAATCCATTTAATCTCTGTTTGGTATCTCACCGTTCAGCTAGCACCAAGTGATTTATGCACCATAGGAGAGGTCTACCAGGCTTTTAAGTGAGATTTGGGAAAGAGAAAGCCAAATGACCAAAATTATTATCGGACAGAGTTGCTACGTGCCTTTTTCATGAACCCAGGGAAGCGAAATTCTAACAACATGATTATCTTAAATCTTTAAATGGTTATGCTTTACTATCTTGGGTGCTAAAAATTACTTGATTGTGGAATAGAGCTTTGCCACTTGACTTTTAATGAGCTTTGGGCAACTAAAGCTGAACTAGAAGACGCGTGATTTTAGATAATATTCTTTAATCCTAAGATTCGTTTACTTCACTTTTTTATTTGCCAAAATATTGTATGCTTTTTGGTACGAGGCTGCCACTTAACTTGCATGCGAGCTTGAGGAAGAGGAAGTGACAAGATTACTATTTTAGAGGTATTATCTTTAGTCTTTAAATGGTTTTGTTTTACTATTTTGGTTGCTAATAGTTATTTGCTTTTTGTGAAAAAGCTTCTACTTGACTTTTATGTACTCCCGTGTAATGAAAGCTAAACGAGATGATGCTTATATTGAGGTAAATTCTCTAATCCTAAAATGTTTTTATTTCACCTTTATAGTCTTCAAATATTATTTGTTTACTAGCACATAGCTCTTACTTGACATTTATGTGATCTTGGGAAGGAATGCTAGGCAAGATTATCATATTTAGATGTAATATCTTCAAGTTGCTTAAGTTATTTGTTAATTTTTTGTAATTATATTTTTTCATGACCTTGGGAACCCACTTACGTAGTAAACATTCATGTGCATCACTTTGACTTGTAATTGTGTAATGAGATAGCAAAAATTCCTGCTACCTTTGAAATTCATGTGAGTTTTCTAGCGACTTTTGAAATTATAGAGAAAATTCCAGCTAATATCTTAAATTTTGACAAGTTAGACATATACATATACACACATATATAACTTAACATTTTTATAAAAATTATATAAAAGTTCCTGTTAGATTTATATATATATTTTAAAAATTTTGTATGAAAATTCTGATCCAATTAATCTCGATTAATCACTAGTCCCTATCCCCACCGCTCAACCATCGTCTACATATTTCTATAAAACTTTTACCTTGCATCTGAAGGAGAGATACTTCTTATTAGATCATGGCACTTCAATCATCCATGCCTTTAATTAGTGCAAGTCAACAATGGAGCTGTGGAACTCTCTACAACAAATGTACAAAGGATCCGATGATGTTAAGGAAAACAGGAAGGACATGCTTAAGCCGAAGTTCGAGAATTTATGCTAAGTGAACAATGAAAATCAGGATGTGATCCGGAAGTTCTTAAAGGTCTTTTCTTTTAGTGTGGAACATTTATTTGGTTACTATAAGAACTGGAAATCAGAACTCTAAACCTCATTGAGTTGTTTGGCATCTTAAGTGCCTATAAAATTCTCAACAGGATGCACGACCTTCATCCTCAACATTATTCGGGTCAGATGCTTTGTATGCACCCATTCATAACTCAACTTCTCAGCGTTATTCACAAGCTTGTCATCCATGTTCCTCACCCATTATCACATTCCCATATCTCCAACTCCATCTACATCCCAACAAACACCTTTTGCAAACCAAGTTCCCGTGATCACTTCTAGTCAAGGAGCCTTTATAGTTGAAGAAACAAACTACTTTCAGCTATGTCAAGAGGATCTTGAAGGCATTTCAGCTGATGATCTGGAAGAGATGGATATCAACTACCATATTTTTATGATTTCTTATCGCGCAAAGAAATTCTACTAAAGTATTGGTTTATAATTCATAAAACACAACATGAAGACATGTTTCGTTCTGGATAAAAGCAAGTTAAAGTGCTTCAACTGTCAGCAACACGGACACTTTGCACGAGAATGCAAAGCACCACAAAGAAATCAAGTTACATTCACCAACCAGCCAACCCAGCAACCAACAAACACTCATCAATCAAACAATGCAAATTTCGTTGAGCATTGTGATTTTTCTGATTGGAGCTTCAAAGCGGAGGATGCTTTCACCTCCAACGTTGCACTCATGGCCAACAACTCAAGACATACTTTCAAGGTAACTCATGACATGTGTACACCTTAGTTTATCAAAAACTAAATGCTTACAAACGATTTAATGCACAAGTTTGTGAGGAGCTTGATTCCATACATGTAGTTAAAGCATAATTTTTTAAAGTATAAAAGACTTGCAAATAAACAATTGAAACTTTAGAGAAAGCGGCTTCAAGTCTCAAACATGAAGAGGCAAACTATAAGCTTTAGATTAATAACCTGCTTGAAAGACTTACTACTGCTATAACTAATCTTGTAGTGGCTCAATCTTACCGTGATAAGTTCCTAAGTCAGGGTGCCAAATATGAGAGACTTCTTAAGATGACTGAGGACTCACAAATTGTGTAAAAACACAAGGCTGGTCTTGGACTCTTGGGTTCAATGAGGTTGAATCTCCAACATTTGGCACCACTAAGGTAGAGGTTAAATGTAAACCAGAGGTCAAATTATAAACTTAACAAATATTTGAATTAATATTAACAACTTGAGTGTTATTAACAAAAGAGTAAAAAAAAAAAAATTTACCCACCTTGTGATTTAAATCATAATAGAATATATAAAGCAAAACGTACCTACTCACTCTAACTTGCCTTCCTATCTAAGTAGCACAAATACGGGTATAGGACTGGGGTACAGGAACTTTCCGATACGGGAAATGACAAAACTCAAAAATTTATGATACAGGTATGACAATGGTATGGCAACAAAAAATATAAAAAATAAATATACCTTAAACAATTGAATGAAATAGACATATAGAATATTACGTATTGATGGCCTAATCGATTATCGAATATGTAATTCTTGGATGAATCAAAATCACATAAAGCTAATGCCTAATGGCCTAATCAAAATCGCAGAAGGTTGCCAGTGCCAGAGACACCCTGCTTTGTTCATAATATGATGCTGGAGAGTCAGAGAACCCCTGCTTTGCTCGTAATATGAAGTAGGAGAGTCGGAGAGCCACTGCTGAAATGGGTGGTAAACTACGAATAATAATAAGAGTAAATTGCTAAAATGGTTCACGTGGTTTGCCTGTATTTCCCTTTTAGTCCATATGTTTCATAAATTACCCATATAATCCCAATTTTTAATCATCTCTAACACATAGGCCTTATGTCATAAAAAATCTAGGTATTAAGAGGTTGATTGGTAGCCAGCCTATTAATGGTCATTAAGAGACTACCTCTTAATAGGTAAAAGGTAAACTTAAGTTTGGATGGTTAAGATATAACATTAAAGGATAGTCTCTTAACCATCCTGACTTAAGGTTATCTCTTAAGTTTTAACCATTAAAATGTTATAAATCATTAAGAGGTTGAAATCTAAGGGTTGTATATGTTACAAATGTTTAAAGGTTTTGAATGAGTAACATATGTATAAAATATAAACAAAGAGTGAAATACTGGCAAATAGCAAGAAATATATCGACAATTTACCCTAATAACAATTAAATTAACATTATGTTTCAATAGAAACGCATTATAAAAATGAAAAAAAAAACTAATTAAATAAAACTAAGTTGTCATAAATATATAGGAAAAAAATATAAACATTTAAATAAAAATTAGTATTAATTATGCTAACAATAGTGATAGTATTATTAATAAAGTTAATCCAAATAATGATAATAGGAAATTGCATAGGGAATGATTAGGAACTTTCAATGTAAAATTTTCATCAAAAACGTGTCAACAAAGCATGTTTTGTAACTTTGACAGAAATTATTTCCTACGAGATATTTTCCAAAACAAATGTATTGAAAATAGTGATTTTCGACGCATTTCTCACAAAAGGGTAACTAGGAAATTGTTTTTTTCTAGTGATATATGAATTTTGTGATAACATTTTATTTTTTAGCATCTTAATACAAGCAAATTAAAGGAAGTTCACATACTAAGAAAAAGATACATAGAATATAGAACAACAACAAAACAAAGAAAACAAGCTAGCTAGCTAGGCTATTTATATATGAAATGAAAGTGAACATATTAAGATATTTACTGAAAGCAAACAATATTCCTCTATACAACGTTCACTTGGGTATCTTGTAGGGCCTTTTGGCTGCATGCGTCCCTGATACGAGGTCGAGAGTAGCATCCCTCATTGATGGCCTACATTGAGGGTTATTTTGAACGCATGAGAATGCAACCTTCACAAGTAATTCCACTTCATTAGCGGTTTGTTGCGTCGGTGGAGGAAGGCGTTGGTCCAAAATTTCAGTGTGAGATATGGCATTCATGTCATCTATGGATGTGATGAGGAGGTCTCTTGGATGCTTACCCATTATAACTTCTAGTGTTACTACACCAAAGCTGTAAACATCACACCTTTCATTCACTTCCATAGTGTATGCAAGTTCTGAAAAAAAAAAAAAAGTTAATAAAAAGGTCTTGTGAATAGATGCAATTTAAGTTGTTGGAAGCCAGCTGAATTATACCTGGAGCAATGTAACCAAAGGTTCCAGCGAATGAAGTCCAGTTGGATGAGTCCGGCTTTAACAACCTGGCGGTGCCAAAATCAGATACATGAGCAACCCACTCAGAATCAAATAAAACATTGTTGCTTGATAAGTCTCTATGGATGATCGGTTGTGAACAATCATGGTGCATGTATGATAAGGCCTTTGCGATACTTTTAACCGCGGTCACCCTTTTATTCCAATCAAATTCAACAGCTTGTTCCATGTGATTCAGTATGTTCCTTAAGCTCCCTCCTGACAAGAACTCATACACCAAAAACGAATGACGCGAATGCGAACAAAATCCATAGAGTTTGACAATGTTTTGATGGCGTATTTCTGTCAATGCTCGGATCTCGTTTTCAAAACTCTTGAGATTTTGCATCTCACCATCTTCTGTTGCATGGATCTTTTTCACTGCATAAACTTCACTTGACAGTTCTGCTTTATAAACTGTTCCATACCCACCAACCCCAACAACATGCCTCGAGTCGAAGTCCTCCAAGGCTTCAATGATTCTCTCATACACCATTTTCCCATCATAACTCCAAATGGTAAATGGTTTTGCTCTTGTCTCTTGTGGCCTAACGTTTTCAAGATTTGGGTTTCTTTTATGGAAACAGAAGAATGCAACCGCCATAAAAACCACGAGCAGCATGATTCCTAATGCAGGAAGTATGATCAGAATCACAAATGAAACCTTCTTTTTATGAACATGATTTGTTGGTTGCATTGTTGGACAATCTAAACCTGTGTTATTTCCACACAGCCCCTTGTTATGTCCAAGTGCCTCCTTTGGAGCATCTTCAAATGCTCTCATCTTTGGAAGTGGGCCCTCAAGCTGATTGAAAGATAGATCAACAGTGGTTAAACCTAACATTTCAGTGAAACTTGAAGGAACAGATCCAGAGAGATTATTGTGAGAGAGGTTCAACGTTTGTAGAACGTTCAAACCCCCAAGCTGTGACGGTATTCTCCCGGTCAGATTATTGTGAGAGAGGTCAAGTTTGTCTAAGCTTTTCAATTTGGAAATAGGCACGGGAATAGCTCCCTCAAAGAAGTTGTTGCTTAAGTTCAAGATCCTTAACTTGAAGCATTCTCCTAAAGTTTCATCGATTGAGCCGGTAAGAGAATTTTGTGCTAAGTTAAGTTCTTCTAAGTTGTGCAGATTTCCAAGTGATTTGGGAAATCTGCCTGACAACTTATTGTCATTCAAGTACAAGTTCACCAATGAGCCTAATCTTTCAAAGCTTTTTGGAATTTCACCAACCAAGTGATTTGATGAAAGATTAAGCCGGACTAAATTTGTCGCTCCTCCTAGCTCTGTAGATATTTTTCCAGACAAATTGTTGTTGGACATCTTTAAGCTAGTTAAATTAGGACACGATCCCCAGTTACTGGACACCTCCCCATAGAAGTTATTGTAACTCAAATCCATATAGTCCAACTCTGGGTATATACCAAAATCTTGAGAAATGTTTCCAGTCAGTTGGTTATGTTCAAGCCGAACTCTGACTAAGCTGCTACAGTTTTTCAAGCTGTTTGGTACATGGCCAGAGAAGAGATTGTCGTTCACATTGAAATATGTAAGAAGACCAGAGCCACATATATTGTTTGGTAAATGACCAGATAGCATGTTGTTAGACATTAAGAATATTTCCATCTTAGTTAGATTAATGTCTCGAGGAATGAAACCGATAAGATTATTCATGAACAAGCTCAATTCTGAAAGGGTGGTTCGCTTTCCTAACTCAGGTGGTATGGAGCCACTGAAATTGTTATGACCCAAGTGCAGCCTTGTAAGCTGAGTGTAATTTGCTAAATAGTTTGGAATGGACCCAGAAATGAAGTTATCATATAAGTACAGTGTTCCTAACCTACTGAAATTTTGAAAGGTGGTTGGAATGGTACCCGTGATAAAGTTATTGCCAATCTTAAGGTCTATGAGATCCCGAGACCCAGCAAGTTCAGGTGGAATCGATCCAGAAAGATTATTATTAGAAAGGTCAATCTTTTCGATCAAACCAAGTGTCCCAATTTCTGAAGGGATGGACCCAGAAATGAAGTTGTCATTTAAGTACATTCTTCCTAACCTACTGAAATTTTGAAAGGTGGTTGGAATGGTACCCGTGATAAAGTTATCGCCAATCTGAAGGTCTATGAGATCCCGAGACCCAGCAAGTTCAGGTGGAATCGATCCAGAAAGTTGATTTCCATACAGATAAAAGAAATAGAGACGGGTTAAATTTCCTATTGAAGAAGGAATGACTCCAGTAAGATTGTTGTTAGAAAGGTCAAGGTTTTGGATCATACCAAGTGTCCCAATTTCTGAAGGGATGGGTCCCTCAATAAAATTATCATGTAAGTCAAGAAAAATTAACTTTTTGAGGTTACTAATGCTATTTGGGATGTGACCATTTAGACCATTATCATACAAAGTAAGAGAAGTTAAGTTTATGAGGTTACCTATGCTATCTGGGATATGACCATTAAGACGGTTACCATACAACTGAAGGGAACTTAAGTTTATGAGGTTACCTATGCTATTTGGGATACGACCATTAAGACTGTTTTTATTCAAACTAAGAGAAATTAAGTTTCTGAGGTTACCTATGCTATCTGGGATACGACCATTAAGATTGTTATTAAACAAATGAAGAAAAGTTAAGTTTGTGAGGTTACCTATGCTATTTGGGATACGACCATTAAGACGGTTTTCATACAAATAAAGGGAAGTTAAGGCTGTGAGGTTACGTATGCTATCTGGGATATGACCAGTAAGCGTGTTAGTGGTCAAATAAAGAACATTCAAAGACGTTAGCATTCCTATCTCGAATGGAATCTCCCCTGAGAAGTTATTAGTGGCCAGGGCTAGATATTTGAGATTAGACATGTTGCCAATGCTAGAAGGAATGGAGCCATAGAGCAAGTTAAATGAGAGATCAAAAGTTTCAAGATCACGCAACGACCATGTATCAAGATCATCAAGTGTACCTGTTAAGTTCACATGTTGAACTATGATGCTTGTTACAACGCTTTCTGACCCGTTACTGCAACCGATTCCAGTCCAATTGTTCTGGCATGGATTGGTTCCAACCCATGATGAAAGAGCTGACTGGCTTTGTTTATCAAGGCTAGATTTCCATTTCAAAAGAGCAGATGCTAAGTTTGTTGATGTCGCAGTTGCAAATGAAGGAACACACAAAAGATTATAATAAGAGAATAATAATAATAATGCCATCGTACATGAAGACTGTAAAATTAGAAGATTTTGAGAAAACATTTTAAGGAAGCAAAAGATTCAAGCGTAAGACATTTGAACCACCCAAACAAAGATTTAATTAAGTTTCTAACACTCAATACTTGATTTACTAGGAGAGAATAGATGCTACTTATAGAAATTTAAAATTACACATTGACCCCCTTAAGAATCTTTCTCTTCATCAGGATAACCCTCTATATTTTACAGGGTTAGTCACACGTTCCCTGGTAAATGCAAATTATAAATTTTCTTGTGTCTGGTCTTTTAATCTAATGGCCCCTATTAACCTACGCCCATGTATGTATATATACATGGGGGATGTTCAGATGTTCAACTGAAAACTACTTTTTATTGAGAACTAAAATAACCAATTGTAGCAATGAAACTAAATATTCAAGCATAAAAAGTATTATGAATGTAATTAATGATTATAAGTTTTGGGTTTATTTTAAATAGGAAACTTGAAATAAACTGAAGTGGTAAAGGGGATTATAAATAAAAAGAAATCAAAATGGTAATGATAATTAAGTGCACTGTGTGATTGGCTAAATTATTTGAAAGGGACCCAGATAGGATCATATCCTAGCCGAATGAATCTTGGTTAGGTGAATGGAATTAAACGAGACTTTGGAGTTCTGAAATGAGCGGTACTGGTTAAGGAAGTTTAATTTATATATACTAAAATGCATATATTATTATTGTTATCGTCTCCGGTTTTAAATCCGATTTTAATATTAAACGAACATCTGGTTTTAAATTCGATCTAATCGTTCCGATCAATAAACCAGTATACGATTGGTTTGATATGATGTCAGCCGGTCCAGTTTTAAAAACATTAGGACAACCAAAGATTAGAATAATATTTTTTTTTAGAAGTGAATATTACTCTACTTCTAATCACATCAATTGCTACGTATATTTCACGTCAGGATTTAAGCTCTAATCTTTTACGAGAAAATTGCTTTTCTTTTCCTTTTTTTAGGTCAACATGTCCATCCTTGAGATCATCTTTTTAATTTTTTTTTATTAATTTATATATTTCTTCTTTTGGGTCTTTTAATGTTTTAGTATTGAGTTTATCTTTAATTAAGGTTGTCTTGATCGGTTGTGTTTGCGCTTGCTATTTGCTTTTTTATTGTACGTATAGTGTTTTACAATGAAGAGACGGTTGCTTTTGTGATAGGATTCATCTTATGGTTTTACATTAGATTAACAATCACTGAGACATGTATTTGTATTTGGGTTTTGTTACTTTTTTTTAATGGTTCATTTACTTTTCATAAACACTTCGTTTAACTTTTTACGAAAACATTGTCTGTTAAAAACATTTATTATTAAGCCTACATGTTACATTTTTCAAGATATCAGTTAAATAATATTTTATATTGTTTGCGCTTGTAATATTAACCAGTTTACAACATACCTTAACTTACGACTATTCAAAAAGCTCATGATTCGAAAAAGGCTCGGCTCGAAAAAACCTCCTTAAAAATGAGCCGAGCCCGAGCCACGTTGGCTTGGCTTGAGCTCGGCTAGTGGCTCGAATCGTTGACTCGGCTCAATTTTTAACATACATATATATGTATATTAAATTACACACACACATATATTCTATTGCACACACAAACATATATATATATATATATATATATATATATATATATATATATGCTTCCAATGGTAACCCATTTCAATTGTGATAACCCATTAACTATTTTAATTAGTTGTTTAAATAAAGTCTTTTAAAATGAGTGATCTATATTAATTCTGAAATAAATAAGTGGTTAAGATTTGTTTAAGGGTATTTTAGATATTTGTTGGTGTATTTGATTTCATTTTTTAAAAAAAAAGTTTACCCCCCAATTTTTTAAACCTTCATAACTTTTATATACATTCTTATTTTTTTTATAAAAATTGCTTCATTAAATTTGTCACATTTTTATTTTTAATTCAAGTATAATTTTGTGAAATTTTTTCGAAGTGTTCGTAATTACACTGACGTAACGAACTGGATTTTTTGAACGTGTTCATAATTAAACTGATGTAACGAGCTGAATTTTTTTAAAGTGTTTGTAGTTACACTGATGTAACGAACTGTGGCTTATTATTTTTTTATAATAAGCTTTCGACATTTTTTCAAAATTTTCTTCCATTTTTAAAAAAATCTTAACTGAGAAAAATTATCCACTTCTAAAAAACCACATTAGTTTTTTATTGAAATGTTCTTTTAAGCATATAATTAAATACATAATCTTACAATAATGTAATTAAAATGATGTAACGAGCTGAATTTCTTTAATGGGTTCAAAATTACACTAATGTAGCAAGCTAAATTTTTTCAAAGTGTTAGTAATTACACTAATGTAACGCGCTGAATTTTTTCAAAGTATTCGTAATTACACTGATGTAAGGAGCTGAATTTTTTAAAAGTGTTCTTATTTTTTTCAAAAATTAATGAACTAATTTTTATAGTAAAAAATAAATTTGTAATGTATATTTAAGATGAGGGAAAAAAATTTAAAGATGGAAAGTTTTTGAAAAATGATGGAAAATTATTGTTGTTTTGCTCGTTACGTTGGTGTAATTACGAACGTCAGAAAAAAATTCAAAAAAAAAATGGCATGACTATAATGAAATTAACGAGAAAAATAGGACGAGTTTAATGGTGTAATTTTTATAAAAAATAACATAATATAAAAAAGTTATAAATGTATAAAAATCAAGCGGGAAATCTTTGATTTAAAAAAAGGAAAATAGATACATTTTTAAGAGTCTGACACTTGTTACTATTTTATTAAATCTGACTTTTTTATATTAATGCAAATGACTAAAATATCATTTTCAATTTAAAAGTATTTGATGACACATGACAACATCTTGTTAAATCTACAAGTTTTGAAGCATTGGATTTGAGTTAATAAGTTATCACAATTGTGATGGGTTCTTATTTGAACTATATATATATAGGGGAAGGTTAAAAATATAACCCACTAAATGCGCGCTAACCCAAATAACTTTGGCAAGATAAAGCCGAATCTTGGATTTTTTTTTTGAACATCATTGTAACACATTTTGAACACCATGTTCTTTTATGAGTTTGGGCTAATTCATCACCGTTTAAAAACTTACAGTACTGTAAGTTTCAAAATATTTAAAACTTACAGTACTGTAGCACAAAACTTACAACGATGATATTTTTTAAACGGTGATAAATTTTCACAAACTCATAAAAGAACATGGTGTTCAAAATGTGTTATAATAATGTTCAAAAAAAAATCCAAGATTCGGCTTCATCTTGCCAAAGTTATTTGGGTTAGCGCGCATTTAGTGGGTTATGAAAAATTCCACACCATATATATACACACTAGTGAGATGCCCGCGCGATGCTGCGGAAAACAAAACAATTAGGCTACTGGTTTTGGCTCGTAAAGAGTTTAAACCTCCTAATTTTTGTCAAATCAACTATTTTAACTAAAAAACTTATTATGATAAAATTCATAATTTAAAATGACAAATATGATGACAAAGGTGTAAAGAAGTAATTTATTTGATTTGAGAGGGTTTACTTTTATACGTATTATATGACAACTTTATTTTTTAAATGTATCACCTAATTTTGGCTCGTAAAAAGCTTAAACCACCTAATTTTTGTCAAATCAACTATTTTAACTAAAAAATTTATTATGATAAAATTCATAATTTAAAATGACAAATATGATGACAAAGGTGTGAAAAAGTAATTTATTTGATTTGAGAGGGTTTACTTTTATACGTATTGTATGACAACGTTATTTTTTAAATGTATCAATGTGGGACAAACTAAAAAGTAAAGAAAACCATTTAGTTTATGGCTATGCTCGAGACTTGAGTTTTTTACGAGATTGAGCTTAAGCTCGATTTTTTGGCTCGAACCGCGTCCATCCTTATGGAATCCATCTGGACAGCTTACCTTAAATTTCGAGCTATATCGAAAAGTCTCAAGCTCGAGCTCGGCCTGACTCGATTACAGCCCTACCTTAACTACATTTAAACATATGATAAAAAAAAGTTTATTTATTGTTTTTGCAATTAAAAAATGTTTTTAAAAAGTTAAAAAGATACCTATACTAAAAGAATTAAATAAACCATATAAAAATTATTTTGTTTGATCTTAGTTATTTTATAGAAAGGTTTTAAAAAATGTTTTTTTTTATTTTATATTAAAAATGTTTTTTTATTACATTATTTAAATCACTTACAGACATTTTAGTAAACATATATTAATAAAAAGATGAAAAACAAAGCATTTTAGTCTTTTTAGAAGAGATTAAAAGCTACTTGGATAATAAAAAAGTTTGTATCTAAAAGTAATTTGAAGAGAAGTTTAAGAGAATATTTATGAAATAACTAACACACATTTAGAAAAACTTTTATAAAACATTTAGAAAAACTTGTATATTTTATAATAATTTGATTTTTAAAATGTGTTTTATCATACTAATATATTTTTAATGTATTAATTCTTAGTTTAAAAATGTAAAAAAAAATATTTAATATTTAATATTATTATTTAATATGCGATATATTTAATAAAAGAGAAAGACGAGAAATCAAAGTAAATGTGCTTTAATAACACGCCAAGTGTTTATTAAAATAGATATATAGATTTTAATTATTTATACTTAATGTAATAAAAATAATCATATATGATTGTGGGTTGTCCTTCTTTTAAGTCTACCCGACATACATGGTACATTGATTATTCATTTCGTATTCACATCCATAAAATTAATAGACACTTTTAAAAATTCCAACACAGAGTTAATTGATGATGTGACTCGAATAGCTCATGGTCCTGTGTATTTAATAACCCTTTAATCTATAATTGACTTCTTATTTCAAGTCCTCTCCTTTTTTTTAACAGCAACAACAGAGCGTAACGTCGTGGCATATGCAACACGTCAGCAGGCCTCGGAAGACCCCTTCCTCAAGGGAGCGATGGCCCGTTTTACTGGGCGCCACCCTCGGAAGAGCTGCACCTGATGCGCATAAACCAACTTATTTTTGCTGTAAAAACTGTGCCCCCATCGGCTCAGAACCTGAGATTAAGCTCAAGATTCCTCCCCTCACCTGGTATCCATCAAAGTGCCTCAAGTGGGAGCAAAACCCTTAACCTTCACATTGGAAGGTGAGTCTTCTACCACATTGTAGGTGAGTCTTCAAGTCCTCTAGTTAGTAGTTACATTAATAAACTTCTCATAAAAGTTAAACTTTATCGTAGAGCGTGAAATGCTATATTCGAATTGTCTCTTCTATCGCAAGTGTAACCGGAGACTGCAATCATTATTCCAGCCCAATCTGTGTCGCACATTTGGAAGGACGAAAATCTGAGGGTGCGACATATTGATCCTCGTCCGTCATGGTAATCGATGTTATAGGAAAATAACTCAAAAAATAATTGATTTTGTTGCACAACAACTAGAAAGTAGGGGTGTTCAGTTTTCGAATTGGATTCGAAAAAATTGAAATTCGATTCGATTTTTATTCGAAAATCACAAAGTCGAATTCGATTCGAATATTCGTATTCGAATCGAAATTCGAATATAATTATTTATATATATATTTTTATTATATATATACAAGTAGTTACTATAAAATTATTATATATCTATGATTTTATTAGTTTGAATGTTATCACTAATATTACAACTTAAAAGTTAGCTATTTGATATTTACATATTTATAATGTATTTGATATTTTGAATGCATAAACATGTGTAACAAGTATAAAACATTTTTTTAATTAAATTTGAATTAAACAAATTCGAATTCAAATCGAATTCGAATTCGATTCGAATTCTGAATACGAATACGAATCGAATTCGAATGCTCTTAAAAAATTCAAAATTCAAAACCATTCGATTCGAAATATTCGAGTTATTCGAAATTCGATTCGATGAACACCCCTACTAGAAAGTCATGACTTGATTCCTATTTATAAAATTACAACTCAATAACCTAACTTAATTAGTAGGTTATAATTCAAATACAAAACCCTAATCCTATAAACCGACTCGCTTAGTAGAAGATAAAGCCCATACCAACTTGCATGGGATGACCTATGCCGAGGCCTGAACATTACCCTATCCTAGTTGAAATAGAGAGACAGTTATCATTTAAAATTAATTATCACAACGTTTTTATCTTCTACTAAGCGAGTTATCATTTAAAGTTAATTATCACAACGCTTTTAAAGTTATTTTCAAAAAATGAGTAAACGTGAAAATTAGTGAAATTTTACTTTTTGGCATTGAGGGCCCACACATATATATATAATATAGGTGCATCGCAAATGGAACGTATATGTATATATAAATAAATACGTAGAAAATTATTTTTTTATGTTAATGAACGAAAATTATTAAGAAAAAAACCAGATTATATATTACTGCAGTTTAACTCGAAATCAGAAAGAAACACAGATCTAATCAATCTTCTACAAACAGACTACGAACAGACATCAAGAACAAACTAACCAGAAAACCCTAACAAATGTTTGAGAGTCGTAAACGATATAGAAAGAATGATGAGTCTTCCCATCTTCTTATACTCTCATATATATTGGATCATTTCCATTTATCCATCCAGTTAACAGCTACAAGCCCAGCAAAGTCTACAGTCGTAAGCCCATCAAGCCCACCAACCTCTTATCCAGCTCCTTTAATCACATATAACTCAGCAACTAGAGGTGGGCAAAAAAATCGGAACCGACAACCCGAACCGGAACCGGTCATACCTGAATCGGTGGGTACAAACGGGTCCGGTTTTTCAAACAAATTAGAACCAGAACCGGAAAAACAAGAACTTGCTTCACTGTACCCGGCCAAAACCCGAACCGGAACAGGCCAAAACCCTAACCGGAACCGGGTCTTGACTTTGTTGAATGAAGCCGGTTCAAAAAAAACTCGATTTGTGCACCTCTATCAGCAACCATTTGCTCATATAAAGCTCATCCAGAACACATCAAACTAACGCATTAAACACTAACTACAACATTTAATAATCAAGATAATAGAATTAAAATATTCATATTACCTTTAACTGACTGAATTTTGGTTGCATATTGTGAAGATTTATTCTACTTATTATATTTGGAAACTTTGTTCTGCAAAGTGGTGGATTGGTTATGTTATATACATTCTAGATGAGTTTAAAAGATGATTTATAATTATTAATAAGTGTGTGAACATGTTTAGTGTAACAACTGCACATTTTTTTTTTATAAAAAATATTGTTTAATATTATAATTTTAAATATCTAGTTATCATATACACATATATGACACTTACATACTAATAAGTAATGAGTAAAATAATTATTAAAAAGTTTTGACACAATTATTCGGTCAGTTAATGTTATAGAAGACCGCTCAAAATTAATAAAATATATTATAATTAAACTTTCTCCGTTTTTAACGAAACTTAGGTCAAAACATAGAGAAAAATGAGCTGATCCCAGCAGTATTTCTAGAATTTTATAAAACATCATATTTTAAAAGTTATCAAAGAAAAACAAAAATTTAGCTAAATTAATTATAATAATAAAATAATAAAATATTCAAATATGGAATCTCAAATCGAATTTGAATTGTGCGACGTTCATTCAAATGACAACACGTAGATAACCTATATCTATAAATTCCTTCGTCATTAAGTTTCGTCTGCCTATAAATACTATCAAACTTTATTTTCATTTAAGATCACATACATACATATATATATATATATACAATATATATACACCCACATATATTTGAGAAGAAGATGAGGAGATATGGATGCTAGGAGGTGCTGATCAGTATAAGTCAAGAATTAAGAATTGGTTCGTTTAGGTATATTATTTAACTTTTAGTTAAACTCAAAAATTTAAAGTTTTATTAAAATATTAACTTATAGGGTTAGGATTAAGATCCGACCCTATGTATATATTAAAATTTTTTTAACGATAATAATATTGATTATCATTGTAATAATAATATTATAATAAAATAATAATAATAATTATAATTATAATAATAGTCGTTATAATAATAATAATAATAAATAAATAAGTAAGTTAATAAATAAATAAGTAAATCTTCTTTGCAGGATACTTTTAAGAATAATATAAGCAGAAACGCTGCCCAAATTTATATCGACAAGTTCAAACTGTCACTTTGCCAACCAAAAATTCAGGTGAATACATCTAACTTGTTTTTAAATTTATAAATGAATTTTTATGAGCATGGTATGTTTAAACTTTGACGCATAAAGTGATACTATTAGACCAGCAGTTAGGCTATTAGTATACGTATGATTTGCAAATCGTATCCGCATATGGGTGAAATTCCCATACGTGGCTGGTACAGGTGGGCTGGAAGGTTAAACGTAAGACGTACTGCGCAGGCAACCTAACCAGTGACCAGCTGTGGGCTGGAGGGAACAAAACGTAAGACGCGCTGCGCTGTAGTTCCTAACCACTGACAGTTATAAACCAGTGCATGCAGTAGTTGTATCGATCAGTGAAATAACCTGCTAAATGTGTAGTATTGCCATTATTAATTATGGTTAAAGGACCGAACATGCTATGCCTACATATCGAGTCTGTTATGTGTGTTCACCAACATTATGTTGACGTTTTATTTTTAAAAACTTTTCAGGTGATAATGAAATGTAAAAGAAAGGCAAGATTAGAGATTCTTGGCCTATGATGCCTTGAATAGGATCTTGTAGTAAGACCATGGAGCTATTGGAGCTATGCCTCCAAGTCTTGTATAAACCAGATATTATAAAATGATGTATAATATGTGTTTGTGAAATGCTGGTTTATTATAATATGAAATGATGATATTCAAACTTATACGTATGAAATTTTGTGAAAATCCTGAAAAGTTATTTATGAAAAGTTATTTTATAAAAATTGTGACAGTAAGGTTTTTCATACCCATGCGTGTGAATTATTTATAAATCATGAAAAACGGTTTTCACATCCATGCATGTGAATTATTTAATTATGAAATTTATGAAACGCTTCCGCTTAACACATATGGAAAAAAAATAAAATAAAATAATAAACTCTGACCGAGACTGTATTTATCAATGAAACCAATTCGGGTCGCAGCGTTCGGGCCGCCGAGAGCTCGGGGTGTGACATTTAGAAAGTTGGAATTGAGAAAATATAATACATTACTATTTATAGTAACTTTTGATGATTTAATGGATTAATCGGATTGATTTAATATGATTTGATGATATGTTAATGTTGCAATATGCTTAGGAATGATATATAAACATATCTGGAACATTTGGTTTTGTTAAAAATGGATTTTGGTTACACCTTACTAAATAAGGAAACTTTAATATGATAAAATGCTACGTATTGTGGTTTATGCATGAATGACAATTTATGATGCTTTGAATATGTTCTAGGAACGTGTTATAAGTATTATTTTTATGAAATTAGATTTCATGTTTAAACTTTCCAAAAATTGAAACTTAGTAAAAGAGGAAGCTCATGCGATTGTTATACGTGACTTACGTGAACGTTGTTATGATAGAATCATAAGAAGTATGATAATGTGCTACTTGCATGTTGTAACAACCAAAGAATCAGCACATTTGATCGTGTATAAAATCTACGTTGAATTGACAATGGTAATTACTATAGATTGATAGTACATGAGAAATGATGAACGTAAGCGAAAACCGTGCGCGAAACGGAGTTACGGATTGTCCGGAATCGCGAAACGAAGAAAAATTTCAAAGTATGGAACTTCTAGACTCGTCGCGGTACGCGACGGATAGGTTGAGGATTCTTCACGGTACGCGATGGTTGAAAAATATCTGAAATCCTCCGGATTTCTTCGCGGTACGCGAAGCCCTTTTGGGCTCCTTGTCGCGGTACGCGACGGGTGAGGCGGTGGAATAAGTTGATATCTTTCATCAGATTGCATGAAATGTTATCTCATCTTCATATCTCGAACAAGAAAGCCACAAGACGAACATCAGACGAGTTTTCAGCATCCAAACTCAAATTTGAAGCCGCCAGAGTCGACGGATCGCACCAGGGAACGTGTTTACAAGTCCTGATCGTTGTTTTAGCCGTAGAACTCTGTCAGATTAGGTAATGATTAGTTTTAACCTTCTAGTTTGATTTTGATTAATTAGATCTTGATTTTGAACGTAATGACATAGTTAGGATTGTTGATTATTGCCTAGATGATGGCTAGGATTGATTAGAAATGAAGAACACGATGTTCTAACGGTTAAATCCTTGTTTTGATCCGTTGTAATGCCGGTTTGCATGAAATCACAATTATAGTTATAATGGTTTAATCCATTTGATTATGACAATGTAGATGATTAGTTTGGTTAATCTTTGAAATGCAAAGGTTAAATCTAAGTGTTTCAAACTAATCACAATCATTAACATACTTATTGGAACGATTATCTGATGTTTATGATAACAGTCAGATTAGTATGTTAAACATGATTATTAAACCTATTCTAAGACTAAATTGTGATATTTCATGATATCTGGGTAATCAATGATAAGGATTTATCATTTCTAAGCCATTAATCTGTTAAGGAACTATTTTAGCATTATAATCAACAACATTAACTATTTAATGACTTTCAAGGCAATGTCTTTGACATTGAACGTTCAGAAAGATCTAATCAGTAGGTTAAAACATAAATGATTTATTAAGTGTAAACGAATGCAGAATTACACCATTAGTACCAGTTTGAGAGTGATCTTGCTACAGTAAGATATCAGGTGAGTTCTATGAGCCCCTTTTACTATTTTAACGTTTTAGGGCTAATATGCATGTTATAAAGTTATTTTAGGTAAATGATTGCTTTATCTGGCTACGGTCAGATAAGAGAATGTGTTAAAGTAAATAATGTTTCAAGCTGTAAAGTTATTGTATGAAAGTGACACTAACCTGATTAAGGTCAGGTAAAGAATGTTTTTAAATAAAGAATGTTTTAAAGTAAATAATGCTTTAAGTCTCAACTACGGTTGAGAAGTAAATGATTTTAAGAACCTCAGCTGAAATGTCAAGGATGTTTTAAAGACTCAACAACGGTTGAGAAATGAATGATTTTAAAAGTATTGGCCGAGGTTAATTAGGAAATGTGATATTGAAGTCCCGGCTGCGGTTGGGCAAATGTTAAGCACTGTGGTGCGGATGTATGAATGATGTATGTCAAAAAGTCCTGTGAAAGAACAGGCATAAGTCCTGTGAAAGAACAGGCCTGCCGACTGTGTGTCGCCAGTTGAGGAAATCTTATGCATGCATAACGTGTTGACTTCGGTCAACAGGACAGGCTACATTTATGCACTGTATGATTGATGTTATGATGTCATGTATGTTATGTATATGAAATGTTTTATGTTTAGTATGATTGAGACTGTGACTTCGGTCTGCAGTGAAGGCTAATGTTTTATGTATATTAAAGATTTTATTTTTATGAAAAGTTAACTTAGAACTTACCAGCGAAAGCTGACTTGTTTTAGCATGCATATCAGGTTGAATGGTTTGAGAAAGGAGACCGGGAAGGCTCATGGCATACATTGAAGACCACCCCTGGCATAAACTGGCTATGTATAAAACCATAGAGTCGTGGGTTATGTTTAAAAGTTTGTTTAGATCTGTATGATATTTTATGTTGTTACCCTACATTCCGCTGCTATGATAATGTGATTATGGTTTAAGTATTATGGGTTTGATGTTTTGCCAACTGAGGGGCTCGGGGCCTCTCACATGTTATGATCAATATTGTGCGCAAACGAACTTTAACAAATTAAACGTGTCACCAACGGGTCGTCGGGTCAACACAAGTCAACACAAATAAAACACGAATACTCTGTTGAACACACAAACATTTATAGTTATATGAGATACAATAAAACACAAGATCAAAACAAACTCATAAACCTATATGATTATAGGCGGTAACTAGTATGTATTAGCAAACACGAACTAACGTGAAACAAGGAACTGCACTATGAGGTGAGTTCAATGCCCCTTTTACTATTTTCGTCACTTGGGGGAGAAAACATGCATACAAGCTCTTTTGATACAACAAACATTTTTTGATGCATAATTACATGCTTTTATCATTTATACGTATGTGCGACAGATCACACCAAAGTTCTTACAAGCACATAAAACTGTTAATCGTGTATGACGCTCAGCATGATAATTCCGAATAGCACTATTTAGGCCTAACAAGCCCGTCCGTTGCGCCGGATGGCCAACCTGATTGGAGGAGTGAACGGAGGCATAATTGACCAAACACATTGCCATTGTCTTGTGATGGACATGGCGAAAGGGTAACATTCAGCTTCGGTTGCGAAACACATATGGTATAAAAATACATTGACTAGCTATCAATAGATATTGCATTGTAATGTTATGTAGTCTTGCAACCACTTATTGTTGAACATTGTTATAAAACATGTACTCTTACCAAACACTGCTCAGAATATGATGCATCACTTTTGTCATTTAAAATTGGACATGTTTTATCTCTTTGTTTTGTCATGTAATGCTTAGACAACTTTAATGTTTCCGCGCTAATGGTTATTTTGAACGAAACCTTTTAAACAACGCTTCCGCAATTTCATTTCATGTTTGTCAAGCATAATATTTTTAATCTCAAGTTTCCGCAACTTTGATTTAACAAAACTATTTTATCCAATTTATTATATGTACATATGTAAACAGACATTTAGGTCTCACAAGTGTAACCGGAGACTGCAATCCTGATTCCTGCCCAATCTGTGTCGCACCTTTGGAAGGACGAAAAATTGAGGGTGTGACATATTGATCCTCGTCCGTCAAGGTAATCGATGTTATAGGAAAATAACTCAAAAAATAATTGATTTTGTGGTACAACAACTAGAAAGTCATGACTTGATTCCTATTTATAAAATTACAACACAATAACCTAACTTAATTAGTAGGTTATAATCCAAACACAAAACCCTAATCCTATAAACCGACTCGCTTAGTAGAAGATAAAGCCCATACCAACTTGCATGGGATGACCTATGCCAAGGCCCAAACATTATCCCTATCCTAGTTGAGATAGAGAGACAGTTATCATTTAAAATTAATTATCACAACTCTTTTATCTTCTACTAAGCAAGTTATCATTTAAAGTTAATTATCACAACGTTTGTCAATGTTTATTATTTCGTTTGTCGTTAAAAATTTTAAATTAATAATGTTTTTCATTTAAATTAATAACTTTGTCATTTATTATTATTAAACTAATAATGTTAATATTATTTCGTTTTAATAAATACAAAATGATACATCATATATTACATATGTAAAACCAAACAAACAAAACACAAAATATATATATATATACATAACAATTGTTTGTACAAAACAAAGTAATGAAATACAAACATACTAATAAGATGTACAGACTACGAATCCTATCAGGCTGGTGGCAGCGGGAGGAGAGGGTTCGCGCCCGCTTGCTTACTTTTATGCTTGTCATTTCTGACATGCAACTGCCACACAAGACGCTTTTTGTTGTATACACCATCGAGTTTAAATGGACAACCAATTTTCTTATTGCTAGAGCGTTTACGTGTGGCAGTTCTCTTGTGGATGTCACAATGATCACACACGACATACATTTTTTACTATGTGTCCTTTCTTTTTTATTGAGCGGTGACTATAAATTAACCATTGTCAAGCGCTCTGCTTTTTACCTACGTAACCAACTCATCATGAGATTTAAATTCTTGAAACAATAGTACGATTAAACTTATATAATGTTAAGAACATAAAACTCAAACTAACTTATACCTGATTGACATTCACAATACTTTTGCATGATGATCTCCATTGAAATAATCTTGACCGCTAAGATGTGGTTCAGAAGGTCCATCATTTGATTCATACCAGCTTTCTTGCCTGTATGAAAGTTGACTCTCAAATCCAAAATCATGGCTGCTTTCATAAGCAAAGAAAGCTTCAATACAAGGCTCCTCATTTAATTCAGAAAGCCTATTCGTGTTGTAAGACTGAATGCTGGGATCCTCATTTAAATAAGGCAGTCCTTGCAGTCTGTTCTCGTCATAATGAAAACCGAACCGCATATTCCTCCTTAAACACAGATATGATCAGTGTTTAGTTAATAATAGACAAATACGCAACAAAATTGGTATACATGATCTATTTGTTCGTTTCCAAAGAAGCAGTTAACGTCCTGAAATGACATTATGTAGATTGGGTAAGTTGAAGAAAGTGAGTATAATAACTTAACGTTTGAAGAATGAAGAAATGCGAATGAATATCACTGCATCGTTCGTTTGTTTTATATATAATTTGAAGAGAAAATTCCCAAAATGTCCCATTTGACTTAAACTTTTCCTAAATTGTCATATTTGACTTTTTCAATCCCTCAAAATGTCCACACTTTTTATGGGCGCCGCCGCCCATGTATATACGGGAGCCGCCCATAAAATAAACCAATCAAAATAAGCCCGAACCTAGTTTATGGGCGTCCCGCCCGTGAAGTTTATGGGCGTCCCGTCCACACATGTTATAGTTTATGGGCGTCCCGCCCGTGAAGTTTCCACCCGTAACAAAAAAATTCAATTTTATGGGCGTGGTTCAGGTTTTATGGGCACCGGCGCCTATAATGGACACATGGCTTATTTTAATTGATTTATTTTATGGGCGGTGCCCGTATATACATGGGCGGCAGCGCCCGTAAATGATGTGAAATTTTTAAGGAAAATTTTGGTCTAAATAGGCATTTTGGGGACATACGTGTCGTACCAGTATGTACGCTACGTATGAACCTTGCTTTATGTGGCGTACAACTCTGTACACAGCGTACTACTTTTTTCATTGTCATGTGCCAGATTTTACCTCATATAATTATCTTCTATACGTTACATAGAGTACGATATGTAGTGTATCACTTTTTCTGCGATCCAGACCAATGTTTTCAAAACAGGACTGGACATCGGACCGGTCTGCTTACTGGTCAGAGGTCCAAACGATCGGACCGGTCGAACTGAATTTAAGAACCAGATGATTTTATAAACATTTTATAAATAAATAAATAAATAAATATATATAATAAAAATAAAAATAAAAAGTAAAAAAATTATAAAAAAACCAGTTCAACCACCGGTGCGACTGACCGGTTCACCCAAAACGGCCCAGAACCCCTAACCGGACCGGTTCCCGGTCCGACCGGCCAGTCCGGTTTTCAAAACATTGATCCAGACACGCAACAATTATTGTCCTTATACGTGACGTATAGGGCTATACGTAGCGTACAACATCCCATTATTGCTCAAAATGTCAGTACTAAGTGTACTGATGGCTTATACGCCACATAGAGGCTTGTATGTGTCGTACGACTTCCAAACCTTACCAAGAATGTCAGCCATGCCTGTGGTTGTACATGACGTAGTGCTATCTACATGACATATAGGTTGGTATAAGTGACGTGGGGTGCTATATGACACGTAGGGGTGTTCAAAATATCCGAAACTCAAAAAAATTCGAAATCCGAATCGTATCCGAAACCCGAAAAAACCTTATCCGAAATCTATTTCGGGTTTTTCGGGTCGGATTTGATTTAAATTTATCTAAATAATGTGTTTAAACTTTATTTACAAAAATAAATACTAACTTTAAATGTTAAAAACATCATATAACCAAAACCTTAAACAAAATAGCGGAATTATAAATTTCACTATATATATATATGATTGAGATCAAATAATAGCCCGCTCTTAAAGCAATAAGCCAAATAACTTTGTCAAGATGAAGCCAAATCTTGGATTTTTTTTAACATCATTGTAACATATTTAGAACACTGTGTTCTTTTATGTTCTTTTAAAAACATATGTTTATTTTTAATTGTTTGCATCCTAAATCTATTGAGAAATTTGGAGCAACGTTTCGAGGTAAGTTGTACGCCATTCGACTTGTATTTTCCATCTGAACAAAAGCCCTAAAAAATCCGTTCGAAATTCGAAAAAAAGTTAACGCCGTTAGGGTTTATTTGACGGCGGTCCGCCCCGGGAAAATATGTCGAAAGTTCGGACCGTTATCGGGGATTTTCGTAGTTGGGACTGGCAGCGGCCAATGGGTCAAAATTTGGATTATTTAAATCCAATTTGCCGTAAATATTTGTGTTTGAGTTTTAGTATGTTTGCTATTCATTGGATTACACAGTTTAATGATTATATGTTGTTCAAAAGTTATCTAGAAATTGATGTTGTAAATTTATGTGAAGAAAGATAACCTGAAAAACAGATGTTTATTCGTAATTGTTTGCATCCTAAATCTATTTTTGAGTAAATATCTGTGTTTGAGTTTTATAATGTTTGCTATTCATTGGATCCCACAGTTTAATGATTATATATAGTTCAAAAGTTATCCAAATACTATAATGTTCACTGTTTTTCTTATGAAATTATCTATGTACATGTGAACATGTGAAGGTAATGTTGAACATCTACAGTTGCACCAGATAGACTTATCTATTTTAACTATGTTCCATGCTCTTATGTATTCTCTTCTTGTGGCTCCTATGTTCCAGCTCTAGAAGTGGTTGACAAAGTTTGCGGCACGGGGATCAGTTGGTGGATAAGGTGAATTTAAGCAATGTCTTCATTTTGGATTTCTGAATTTATGCTAATGGCTAGTCACTTGTATTTTGGTGAACATAACGTACGTGGATGGAATACTAAAGGTTTTAGAGCCAGGTTATATATGCCTCCATAAAAGAGCTATTATTCAGGTATGCATATCTCCTAAAAACAGGTTAATGATTATATATAGTTCAAAAGTTATCTAGATTTATAGTTCAAAGGTTTTGGAACCAAGTTATGTGCCCTAGTAAGTACTAAGTGTATTTTGCAATCCCATGAATGCCGTTTCTTTTGGTTGCAGTTGACCAGGAGGACATGCTTGCTCGCTATCTAGCAGAGAAATTAGACACATCTAATCAAGGTCATTAAGATCGATATCACTAGTAACCTATGATCACTTTCATCAAAAAAAAATTTTTTTTGGGGGGGGGGGGGGTAACATTCCTGCTAACTTATAATCGTTTTATGTCTTTTTTTTTTTTGCTTGTTTATGTTCTTTTAGAATATCATTCGTGCATAACCCTGATCCGTGTCAACAACTGATTGAATCCGACTTGTTTTCCTGACTAATTGACTTTTAATCCACTCTTCTTTGCTATTCAGGTGACAATTAAATCAGTTCTTTTGCTATTATATATCACATGTACATGCGTATATTGTGATTTATTGTTAGGTTTGTTGGTGTCAAGTTGTTTGGTCTAGTCTTCATGCTCACTATTCTCAGTTTTCTTTTATTGTTTAAATTTCCTTCTAAATTTCATTCAGGTTTAACCTTGATCCCTGTTCAACAACTGCTGATGGATTGAAATCTGATCCACTCTCTTTGCTATTCAGGTAATAGTGCTCTATATATTATATATCACATTTGCATACATGTATTGTATTTTTTGTTTGGTTTGTTGGTGTCAAATCCTTCGGTCTATTCTTCCTGCTCGCCAATTTCTGATTTTTTTAAGTTCATCATTTTCTTATGGATTGGGTTTCCACTTTTCCTTTATGTGTCCCTAATGGCTTTAGGTTCAGAAAATGCTTAATGAGTTGTTGTTGCAGAATCAAGATTACTAAACCGAAAGCGGCATAGCTAAATATATAAATAAATTCTGAAATATTATTATTAATAGGAACATGCAATAATGAGTTCAAACTTAAGAAGCCTATTGCATGCTACAAGTCTCAAATCAGAATGCATAATCAAAACGGGTCAAAACAGAATACTTTCTTAGTAACATATAAAATGCTCGAAGACTACACGGGTTGCATCAATGGAAGCAAAGCAATAATACCAAGAGTACAAAGGAAGGAATCGGTACATTGACCAATAGATAGCAATAGCAAGGCAATAGCAACATGTTTTTAAGGTTCTTAGCTACTCTTCACCATTCATTTTTCTTTTATATAAAAACATAAACATTAAAAGTTCCGATTAATGAGCACATAGTCATATTCAAATGTCAATTTGATTGTATTTAAAAATATATAGGAAGGCCCATATCAAACGACTAAACCCCTATTAAGTTTTAATATATGTTGAGTTTTAGTATGTATTGATTCACACTTGTTTTTGAAAGGTTATAAATGTGTGTGCAGGATTCAAATTTGTATAATTTTGGTTGGATTTAAGCATCTTAGTAACTCCTTTAATTATTTATACCAATTAAGGTTGACAACAAGGAACATAACCAAACCAAACTTATTTACATGTTTAGACACTTGTAATTTGACTTTAATTCAACAGTTTTAATCACCAAGACAGACCAATTATTGTACCTGATCCCTTTAACATACACAAACACAAAAACATAGAATTGGATAGGTTACCTGACTTGATTAGTAAAGCAAGTAGGTAGTAGGTTCCAACAATGAATTTGGTGTTCACAATGATTCTGCCCAACCTGTTTGTGTAATAAAATTCTAGATTGTTAACACCTTCTCACCCTAATATTGAACTAATCAGATATGGTTCATAAGAATACGCAACTGAACCTGAATTAAAGCATTGATTTTGATTACATGGTCCCCAGTTCGTAATTAATCGGGTGGCTCTGATGTGTCGCACGACAAAACAAAACCCGTGGTTTCTTTAAAATTTTGGATCTCACGTATCCATCTAAACATATTATTCATTTTTATTTTCTTTTATATATTCTTTTATTTATGTATTTATTACTATACTAGCCTAGAAACCCATGTATTACATGGGTTGAATAATTAAAAAAATATAAAATATTAACATAAAATAATAATAAGTATTTAATAATTATAAGATTATATTTTAATATAAAATATAATTGATTTATTCTTATAACTTATTAATTTTTAATAAATTAATAAGAAGATGTATATAATTAATAATTAATTGTGCAATTTAATTACTTAAAATTATTAATATCTAATAGGAGAGAGAGACAAGAAAAATAATTTTAGATTTCATCACAAAGTGACATGTGTCTCCTAGAAATACTCCTTTATTAGAATAGGTAGATATATATGTATGTATGTATATATTTTTAGGTATTACATTATATTTCTCCTTTAGTCCCCCTTTTTTGCTAGCCCATTTAGTTAATTTTATGTTTTGGAGTGAAGACCATGCAATAGAACAAGTTAAATTGAAAGGCATCTGCTTCAAACTTGATGGTACATGCATGTTTGGAACAAGTTAATTTGAAAAAAAGTCTACAATGTGATGATGGTGAGATTTTGATGTTGTTTCAAGTTAGCATTTACATTCGTTTATGTTCAATAGGAGAGGTCTACTAGACTTTTAAGTGAGATTTGGGGAAGAGAAACCCAAATGAACAAAATTATTATTGAGGTAACTTCTGCAATAAAAAAACGCTGATATTTTACTCTTTTAGTTGCCTAAGTAGTATTTGTTTATCGGACGGAGTTGCTATGTGTCTTTTTCATGAACCTAGGGAGGCTAAATTCTAACAACATTATTATCTTAGGGGTAATGTCTTAAATCTTTAAATAGTTATGCTTTAGTATCTTGGGTGCTAAAAATTATTTGATTGTGGAATAGAGCTTTGCCACTTGACTTTTAATGAGCTTTTTGGGGCAGCTAAAGCTGAACTAGAAGATACGTGATTTGAGGTAATATCCTTTAATCCTAAGATTCGTTTACTTCACTTTTTTATTTGCCAAAATATTGTATGTTTTTTGGTATGAGCCAGCCACTTAACTTGCATGCGTGCTTGAGGAAGAGGAAGTGTGACAAGATTACTATCTTAGAGGTATTATCTTTAGTCTTTAAATGGTTTTGTTTTACTATTTTGGTTGCTAATAGTTATTTGTTTTTTGTGAAAAAGCTTCTACTTGACTTTTATGTAATCCCGTGTGATGAAAGCTAAACGAGATGATACTTATATTGAGGTAAATTCTCTAATCCTAAAATGCTTTTATTTCACCTTTATAGTCTTCAAATATTATTTGTTTACTAGCACATAGCTCTTACTTTACATTTATGTGATCTTGGGAAGGAACGCTAGGCAAGATTATCATATTTAGATGTAATATCTTCAAGTTGTTTAAGTTATTTGTTAATTTTTTGTAATAATATTTTTTCATGACCTTGGGAACCCACTTACATAGTAAACATTCATGTGCATCACTTTGACTTGTAATTGGGTAACGAGATAGGAAAAATTCCTGCTACCTTTGAAATTCAGGTGAGTTTTCTAGCGACTTTTGAAATTACAGAGAAATTTCCATCAAGAACCAGAACTTCAAACGTTGGAAGTTTGTTCTTAAGGGTCCATATATTCCCACCGTTGCTACCGCTGGAGCCGGAGGAGCTGCAGTGCCTAAGGATCCATCTCTTTACTCTGACGAAGATTATAAGAAGATGGAGGTAGATTCGAAGGCGCTATGGCTGATACAGATGTTTGATTCCTAACTCAATCATCCATGTCTTTAAAAAGTGCAAGTCAACAATGGAGCTGTGGAACTCTCTACAGCAAATGTACGAAGGATCTTATGATGTTAAGGAAAACATAAAGGACGTGCTTAAACAGAAGTTCGAGAATTTCTGCTAAGTGAACAATGAAAGCATGACTTGTCAATATTTAAGGTATGTCTAACTTGTAGATGAACTAACAGCTGTAGGTGTTAAGTTGGAACATCAATATGTGATCCGAAAGTTCTTAAGTCTTAACCATTAAAAGGTTATGAATCATTAAAAGATACACTTAAGTTTGAATGGTTAAGATATAAACATTAACGGATAGTCTCTTAACCTTCCTGACTTAAGGTTATCTCTAAAGTCTTAACCATTAAAAGGTTATGAATCATTAAGAGGTTGAAATCTAAGGGTTGTATGTGTTACAAATGTTTAAAGGTTTTGAATGAGTAATTTATTTATAAAATATAAACCAAGAGTGAAATACTAGCAAATAGTAAGAACAATATCTACAATTTACCCTAATAATAATTAAATTAACATTATGTTTCAATAGAAACGTATTATAAAAATGAAAAAAACTAATTAAATAAAAATATGTTGTCATAAATATATAGGAAAAAATATATAAACATTTAAATAAAAATTAGTATTAATTATGCTAACAATAGTAATAGTATTATTAATAAAGTTAATCCTAATAATGATAATAGGAAATTGCATAGGGAATGATTAGGAACTTTCAATGTAAAATTTTCATCAAAAACGTGTCAACAAAGCATGTTTTGTAACTTTGACAGAAATTATTTCCTACAAGATATTTTCCAAAACAAATGTATTGAAAATAGTGATTTTCGACGCATTTCTGACAAAAATGTGACTAGGAAATTGTTTTTTTCTAGTGATATATGAATCTTGTGATAACATTATATTTTTCAGCATCTTAATACAAGCAAATTAAAGGAAGCTCAAATGCTAAGAAAAAGATACATAGAATAGAGAACAACAACAAAACAATGAAAACAAGTAAAGCTGGCTAGGCTATTTATATTTATACAACGTTCACTTGGGTATCTTGTTGGGGCTTTTGGCTGCATGCGTCCCTGATACGAGGTCGAGAGTAGCATCCCTCATTGATGGCCTACATTGAGGGTTATTTTGCACGCATGAGAATGCAACCTCCACAAGTGATTCCACTTCATTAGCAGTTTGTTTCGTCGGTGGAGGAAGGCGTTGGTCCAAAATTTCTGTGCGAGATATGGCGTTCATGTCATCTATGGATGTGAGGATGATGTCTCTTGGATGCTTACCCATTATAACTTCTAGTGTTACTACACCAAAGCTGTAAACATCACACTTCTCATTCACTTCCATAGTGTATGCAAGTTCTGCAAAAAAAAAAAAAAAACAAAAAAAACAAAAAAAAAGTTAATAAAAAGGTCTTGTGAATACATGCAATTTAATTTGTTGGAAGCCAGCTGAATTATACCTGGAGCAATGTAACCAAAGGTTCCAGCAAATGAAGTCCAGTTGGACGAGTCCGGCTTTAACAACCTGGCGGTGCCAAAATCAGATACATGAGCGACCCAGTCGGAATCGAATAAAACATTGTTGCTTGATAAGTCTCTATGGATGATCGGTTGTGAACAATCATGGTGCATGTATGATAAGGCCTTTGCGATACTTTTAACCGCGGTCACCCTTTTATTCCAATCAAATTCAACAGCTTGTTCCATGTGATTCAGTATGTTCCTTAAGCTCCCTCCTGACAAGAACTCATACACCAAAAACGAATGACGCGAATGTGAACAAAATCCATAGAGTTTGACAATGTTTTGATGGCGTATTTCTGTCAATGCTCGGATCTCGTTTTCAAAACTCTTGAGATTTTGCATCTCACCATCTTCTGTTGCATGGATCTTTTTCACCGCATAAACTTCACTTGACAATTCTGCTTTATAAACTGTTCCATACCCACCAACCCCAACAACATGCCTCGAGTCGAAGTCCTCCAAGGCTTCAATGATTCTCTCATACACCATTTTCCCATCATAACTCCAAATGGTAAATGGTTTTGCTCTTGTCTCTTGTGGCCTAACGTTTTCAAGATTTGGGTTTCTTTTATGTAGACACAAGAATGCAACCACCATAAAAACCACTAGCAGCATGATTCCTAATGCAGGAAGTATGATCAGAATCACAAATGAAACTTTCTTTTTATGACCATGATTTGTTGGTTGCATTGTTGGACAATCTAACCCTGTGTTATTTCCACACAGCCCCTTGTTATGTCCAAGTGCCTCCTTTGGAGCATCTTCAAATGCTCTCATCTTTGGAAGTGGGCCCTCAAGCTGATTGAAAGATAGATCAACAGTGGTTAAACCTAACATTTCAGTGAAACTTGAAGGAACAGATCCAGAGAGATTATTGTGAGAGAGGTTCAATGTTTGTAGAACCTTTAAACCCCCAAGCTGTGACGGTATACTCCCAGTCAGATTATTGTGAGAGAGGTCAAGATAATCTAAGCTTTTCAATTTGGAAATGGGCACAGGAATGGCTCCCTCAAAGAAGTTGTTGCTTAAGTTCAAGATCCTTAACTTTAAGCATTCTCCTAAAGTTTCATCGATTGAGCCGGTAAGAGAATTTTGTGCTAAGTTAAGCTCTTCTAAGTTAGGCAGATTTCCAAGTGATTTGGGAAATTTGCCTGACAACTTATTGTCATTCAAGCACAAGTTCACCAACGAGCCTACTCTTTCAAAGTTTTTTGGGATTTCACCAACCAAGTGATTTGATGAAAGATTAAGCCGGACTAAATTTGTCGCTCTTCCTAGCTCTGTAGATATTTTTCCAGACAAATTGTTGTTGGACATCTTTAAGCTAGTTAAATTAGGACACGATCCCCAGTTACTGGACACCTCCCCATAGAACTTATTGTAACTCAAATCCATATAGTCCAACTCCGGGTATATACCAAAATCTTGAGAAATGTTTCCAGTCAGTTGGTTATGTTCAAGCCGAACTCTGACCAAGCTGCTACAGTTTTTCAAGCTGTTTGGTACATGGCCAGAGAAGAGATTGCCGCTCACAGAGAAATGTGTAAGAAGACCAGAGACACATATGTTGTTTGGTAAATGACCAGATAGCATGTTGTTATACATTGAGAATATTTCCATCTTAGTTAGATTAATGTCTCGAGGAATGAAACCGACAAGATTATTCATGAACAAGCTCAATTCTGAAAGGGTGGTTCGCTTTCCTAACTCAGGTGGTATGTAGCCACTGAAATTGTTATTACCCAAGTGCAGCCTTGTTAGCTGAGTGTAATTTGCTAAATAGTTTGGAATGGACCCAGAAATGAAGTTATCATTTAAGTACATTCTTCCTAGCCTACTGAAATTTTGAAAGGTGGTTGGAATGGTACCTGTGATAAGGTTTCTCCCAATCTGGAGATCCATGAGATCCCGAGACCCAGCAAGTTCGGGTGGAATTGACCCAGAAAGTTGATTTTGATACAGATAAAAGAAATAGAGACGGGTTAAATTTCCTATTGAAGAAGGAATGACTCCAGTAAGATTATTATTAGAAAGGTCAATGTTTTGGATCAAACCAAGTGTCCCAATTTCAGAAGGGATGGGTCCCTCAAGAAAATTTTTATGTAAGTCAAGAATAATTATCCTTTTGAGGTTATCGATGCTATTTGGGATATGACCATTAAGACGGTTTTCATACAAATAAAGGGAAGTTAAGTTTGTGAGATTACCTATGCTATCTGGGATATGACCAGTAAGCGTGTTAGTGGTCAAATAAAGAACATTCAAAGATGTTAGCATTCCTATCTCGAATGGAATCTCCCCTGAGAAGTTATTAGTGGCCAGGGCTAGATATTTGAGATTAGACATGTTTCCAATGCTGGAAGGAATAGAGCCATAGAGCAAGTTAAATGAGAGATCAAAAGTTTCAAGGTCACGCAACGACCATGTATCAAGATCATCAAGTGTACCTGTTAAGTTCACATGTTGAACCCTGATGCTTGTTACAACGCGTTCTGACCCGTTACTGCAACCGATTCCAGTCCAATTGTTCTGGCATGGATTTGTTCCAACCCATGATGAAAGAGCTGACTGGCTTTGTTTATCAAGGCTAGATTTCCATTTCAAAAGAGCATATGCTAAGTTTGTTGATGTAGCAGTTGCAAGTGAAGGAACACACAAAAGATTATAACAAGACAATAATAATAATACTATCATACTGGAAGATTGTAAAATTAGAAGGTTATGAGAGAGCATTTTAAGGAAGCAAAAGATTCAAGTGCAAGACTTTTGAACCACCCAAACGAAGATGTAAATTAATTTTCTAACACTCAATACTTGATTTACTAGGAGAGAATAGATGCTACTTATAGAAAGTGAAAATTGCACATTTGACCCCCTAAGAATCTTTCACTTCATCAGGATAACCCTCTGTATTTTAGTGAAAATTGCACATTGCTACCCAAATTTCATGCCAGGATTTAACCTCTAATCTTTCTAGAGATCGACAAAGTGTTTTTTTTTATTATTTTTCAGGTCAAAGTGTCAACAGTCAAGCCTTGAGTATTATTTTTTTATGTTTCTTTTAATTAATTTATGTATTTCTTCTTTTGGGTCTTTTTTTATCTTGAGATTGGTCTTCTATTCTAAAAGGTCCAACATGCATACACCAACTCCTATGCGAGACACCATCTGGTTGTCATCTATACGTCCGTATATGGTTATACGGCCCGTATAGGGTTGACATCTTTCTAACTTAATTGTGACATTACATTGCTACGCGGCCCGTAAAAAGGACGCTAGTGTATGAATAAATGAGTGGTGTACAAATAGGAGGAGCATGCTAAAAATAGTAATTTACTCTATTTCTCATAAATATAGTAGATTACGGTTTTGGACCTTGTGCTTCAAGTGTTTTAACTATTTCAATTCAAAATAATTTTTTTTATCATTACAGCCCATGTGGTTTAAAAAAATAACTATTTTGGCTCCCAAACTTGACTATTCTAACGGTTTTGGCCCCAAACCTAACTATAATTAGAGGCCATAGCCTTTAATTTTTTAAACCATAGAGATTTTATTGATAGAAATTTTATTTTGGGTTGATACAAATCAAGATAAATGTAAAAACTCTTCAATCAATCTCAAAGGTTTTCGAGCTGAATTATAAGTTTTCTTTTAGGCACTTACTATTTTTTCACGTATAATGATAATTATTAGATACTTATATTCTTATTGTTTGACCCGACTTAACCTGAATCATTGACCTGAACATTTAACCCGACTAACCGAGACATACCGATCGATTGTAAAAAAAATTTATGTTGTGTAAATTTTCATCCCCCCTAAGAATCGTGTAAAGCTCCGCCACTGCATAGAGCACTATACGTGGCGTACAACACAAGCCGACAAAAGTTGCCTTCTGTTGTACGTTACGTAGAGATCACTGCGTAGCGTATAGATCCCATCTTGTCAAAGTACAACATGTTACACGCCACGTCTAGCCTATATGCCACGTTTAACCGGTCAATACGCCACAATAGTGCCATACGACACGTATAATTTATGGCAAAAGGACAATTAAAACATTTTCAAAATTCTCTCCGTTCGAATATAAACATGTTAATGCCATCACACATTGAAGCAATTCTCAATCGTTTGAATTACTCAAAAGTTTCAAGAATGTCGTTGTGGAATGCAGACTTCTTATTTAGTTACAATTCTGACGTATCACATGTATCTATAAGTATTCATCAGGAGGAGCAGTTTGGCCAATCTGGTTACGAGAACTACCCGCCGATAGTTTCGGACTTAAATGAGGTTCCTGGAGTTCAATCGTAACAACAAAATAGGATTTTTGATTTGAATGGAGAACCATGCCTTGAAAGTTCTTATTTTTATCAAAACAATCAAGAGTTTGTTTTTGATGGTGAACATTCATATATGCAATATTCGAATTCAGACTTGGGTTATGCAGGTGACATTTCATTGCCTCAAGAAACTGTCAACGAATTCGTTAATGAATTTTTAAAAGATAAATTATCTTGGGAAACAAATCAGGTATCACATTGTTTATTTATGTATTATTCTGTTATCTAAGCAACAACTAGTTGCATACGAGTTAAGTTATACATGAATTGTTTTTTTAGGAATTTATGTCTCACGACGATTTATTAGCTTGGGTTAAAAACAGATCGTCAGAGAACGGTTGTATTATAATAACCGCGAGATCAAAGAAAAGAAGGTCATTTGTTGAAGAAGATATGGCTGATTTGTGATCGTGGTGGTAAACATGACAGTAATGCAGACCAGAGATGTTCAGGAAACAAGAAAATCGAATGTCCTTTTAAATTGATAGGGATATAGGATGAGAAAAGACTTATATGGCGGTTGCAGGTGAGAAATGATGATCACAACCACGAACCTGCTCAACAACTTGAGGGTCACCAATTTGTACGGAGGTTGTCTCATAACGAGCAGAGAATGGTGGAACAACTAATCGAACAACATATGGAACCACGCAATATACTATCTACCATAAAGAAACAAAACCCTGAAAACGTTTTAATTCTCAGAGACATATATAATGCACAAAAGAAAATCAAACTGAGAAACAAGTAGGAGAAACCCTAATGCAGGTTCTGGAAGGTTTATTGCACTCAAAAGGGTACGTTTATTACACTAGAGAAGATCTTGCCACAAATGTTGTGGAAGATATTTTATTTTGTCATCCAAAATCGTACATATATTGTGCATTCCCGCATGTGCTGATGATTGACGCTACATATAAAACAAATATGTGCAGACTTCCATTTGTGCAAATTTTAGGTGTTACATCGACGCATAGTTGTTTTGCGTTGCTCATGCATTTATAACTAAAGAACGAGAAGAAAACTACCTATGGGTGTTAGAAAAGGGTTAAAGAGATGTTAAACAGATGTATGAAGCCACGCGTGATCATAACTGATAGAGACTGTCGCTGATGAATGTGTGTAAGAAAGTGTTTCCAAACGCATCTAAGGGTGTATGCAGGTGGCACATCGGTGAAAAAATCTCAAAATACTGCAAAGAAAGTTTTTCAAACAGTGATCGGAAAAGGTTTAAGTGTATGTGGGCGATACTATGTGAGTCTTCTTCTGTGGAAATTTATCAATACAACCATAACAAACTTTTCGAACGGTATGTTGAAACAACAAATACTTGCTCAACCTTCTTAAGTTAAAAAAAAGTATATTGAAAAAGGTATTATCTGTGGCTTTCCTATAGAAAAATGAACCCCCCCCCCCCAACCACCACCCACACATACATTATTCAAAGAGATATTCGAGGGCGGCCAAGTTTAAAAGTTCAACAACAAAAGAAATAAGACACCCAGGAAAGTAACATTCACCTTCCAAGGCATAGTTCTTTCACAAAGTCAAGTGTCAACACCATGAAGTTTGCAATGCAACAGAGTAGTTCAACGCCTTCTAGAAGAAAAGGAAAAAACAAATTGGGATCGTTAACAAAAGACGCATCTTCATTTTATCAATAACGGGAGATGAAAACTTGCTAAATGTTATCCGATTTAAAAATCATATTCCAAATTTGTTTCACCCATAGTTGTTATGTTTGTATTTCATTTGATGTTATGTATATATATGTTTTACTATATATTTGTAATTATTATTGTTATGCAAAATTTATAACTAAAAAAAATCTTAAGTTTTTTTATAAAATAAAAATATATTTTTTTTTCAAATAAAATTAACATATTTGACTACACAAAAACAAAGTTATATAAAAAAATTAATTCAAAAAAGTTAATTTTTAATATATTTGTGTCGTATAGCACTGTATTGTACGTATAACTCTCAAAACATGGTGCAGAGAAACAAACTTAAAAGTCTAATCATACTTATACGTGACGTATAAGCTTATACGTCATGTAGAACAATTGCTGACAGGGAATGTCAGGGAATTTAAGGTTGTCAGTTATCGTACTACTATGCGTCACATAGAGAGCAGTACACCATGTACAGTTAGTGTCTCAGGGAATTTAAGGTTGCACCTTTTTTCACTTATACGTCAAGTAAAGACCTATATGTGGAGTATAAGTCGACGGGAGTGTAAACTTAGAAAAGGTGGATGTACAAATAACCAAAGCCTTAAAAAAACCCACATAACTTGCTTAACAAAGACTCTAGCATTCTTTTAAGAAAAGTTGCATTATTTACTCTTAGGTAATGTGTACCAGTAAAACCTCAATCACTTCACGTATACGTCACATTTGAATACATCACATTTGAATTAATTGATGAAACTTTAAATCTAAGAGTAAAATAGTGAACAACGTCGTCAATTTATTAATCAATAAGTGGACTAAGAATTATTTTCTTGTGCATTTGATTATTTATATTTCTAGGTTCCTCAAATGTGACGACTAACACCCATCACTAGTAGTGGACAAAAAACCCACACCCAGAACCGGAACCGACAACCCAAACCGGTGGGTATGAACGAGTACGGTTTTTTAGACAAATTAGAACCGGAACCGGAAAAACCGGAACTGGTTTCCACCTGTACCCGGCCAAAACCCGAACCGGAACCGGTCGAAACCCGGAATCGGAACCGGGTCTTGACTTTGTTGACTGTAACCGGAACCGGTTAAAAAAAAACCGGATTTGCGCACCTCTACCCATCACTATCGTATGCTAGGTTCACGAGTAGAGATGTGAACACGATACGACAAAGAAACCCACTTTTCCTTCTATCGTAGGCTAGAAAAATTCCTCACGTGTTATCGTGTTATTCTTTCATTGTTTCACACCATTCATATCATTTTCTGCCTCTTATATACATCTATACAAGTTTTATATTATGACAATCTGTAAAGACTAATAAAGGCTGATGCTCACCAAACTTCTTGTTTTGTCCAAGTACAGGAGCCTCTTTGAATAAACACCTTCGGAAGGAAGAAGTGATTCTTCGGAAGCAGCATTGCTTCCGAAGGATAACTGGTTCCTGCCGAAGGTTATACAAGACAACTGCTTCCGAGGAATCCTCTTATGCACTGAAGACAAAGACTTCCAAGGTTTATCCTCTGACAAAGACTGTAGCAGATTACTCTTACGGTACAAAAGGTACTGACACAAGACATGTTGGTCTGAGTAAAGATAGAGACAACATGTAATGAGTCAGATAAAGCACCTTACCTCTCCCATGCTACATTAAATGCAAAAGATCATCTGAAGCCTTGAAGATCAATAACATTAAATGTCTTTTGTATTTAGTAGTCTTTTGTAAAGTCAATGTCTATTAATGTAATGATTATGAAAGAGTGTCTTAGCCTGTTAAGACACTCAACATACTAGAATAAGCTTTACTTTATGTACTTGTCTAGTATACCAAACTTGTATTCCTAAGTGTATACGGTTGTAGCCTCGGCTATATAACCTCCCAATGTATGGTTGCTTGAAGTGTGCTTGCTTGTATACTTCCACTTTGAGAGAAATATATCCTTGAGCTTGAATTATTCTTGTGTTCTTATTATTGTTCAAAGATTATTACTGTGTCATTTTGAGTGTAATTGTGAGATCATTCTAACAGAACATTCCGCATCTGTTAGAGTTAAGTAAGAAATACTTGTGAAGTGTTGTTTAGACTTAACAACCCGATCCTACAAGTGGTATCAGAGCTTTGGCTCTTGAACTTGACTGACTAATTATCATCAAGTTACCAGTTCTATTTCTTATAAAATCTCATCGTCTTAACACTCATATTTTCTGTGTTTGTCTAAGATGGCTGCTCTAAACAAACATGATACAGAAAATGGCACTCTCAACAAGCCACCAATGTTCACACCTGAAGATTTTGACACCTGGAAAGTCAGAATGGAAGGATTCATCAGGAATCAAGACTTCAAGCTTTGGAAATCTGTTCTTGAAGGTCCTTACGTTCCCACAATTGCTGCGGCTGGAGCTGGAGGACCTGCAGTACCAAAAGATCCATCTATGTATTCAGACGAAGATTACAAGAAGATGGAAGTTGACTCTAAAGCTTTCTGGCTCATTCAGATGTCAATACCTAACTCTATTATACATGCATTCAAGAAATGCAAATCTGCTCAAGAACTGTGGAACTCCTTGAAGCAGATGTATGAAGGTTCAGATGATGTCAAAGAGAACAAGAAGGATATGCTGAAACAAAAGTTTGAGAACTTTTGTCAACAAAACAATGAAAATATGTCTTCACAGTACCTAAGGTATGTCCAACTTGTGAATGATTTGGCATCTGCAGGTGTAACTCTAGATAATCAAGACGTGCTCAGAAAATTTCTGAGATCTCTTCCAAAGGCATGGAACATTTACTCGGTAACAATCAGAAGAACAGAAAATCTGAAGACTCTAACTCTGGGAGAGTTGTTCGGTATTCTCAGTGCCTATCAGATGGAACTGGATGTCCAAGAATCTAAAGCCTTCCATTCACCATCAGGTTCAGCTGCTCTTCATGCACCCATCAACAATTCTCCATATCAAAGTTTCCAACCCATCTACCATCCTACATCCATACCCAATGTCACACCTCCTGAAACCTTAACTTCATCAAACTCACTCCCAAATCATCTCTCAAACCCAACTTCACTACCAACGTCTGGGCAAGGAGCTTTAGTAACTGAAGAAACAAACTACTTTCAGTTATGTCAAGAAGATCTGGAAGGAATCCCTGCTGATGATTTAGAAGAGATGGACATAAATTATCAGATGGCCATGATTTCTTTCAGAGCAAAGAAATTTTATCAGAGAACAGGGAGGCAGTTCAAGAAACATAACATGAAAACAGGTTTTGGACTGGATAAATCCAAAATCAGATGCTACAACTGTCAGCAGCTTGGTCACTTTGCAAGAGAATGCAAAGCACCAAGGAATCTGCCAGCAACAGGAGAGAGGCAAATTAACCAGCAAGCAACAAATCAAACCTTCAATGCAAATATTGCTGAGCATCATGATTTCTCAGACTGGAGTTTTCAAGCAGAAGATGCCTCCATTTCCAACAGTGCTTTGATGGCAGATGACTCATCCTCCTCAAACAAGGTAAATAATAAAATGTGCTCACCTGAATGCTCAGAAACATTAACTATTTATAAAAAGATAAATTCTCAACTCTGTAATGAGCTTGAGTCTTTACAAGTTGTCAAGGCAAATTTCTTTGAGGTTGAAAGAAATTACAAAGAAAAGATTGATGAAATGGAGAAAACTATTTCAAGTTTAAAACATGAAGACACTAATAAACAGTGTCAGATTAAAAATCTTTTAGAAAGACTAACCACTGCCAAGACTGAACTTGTATTGGCTGAGTCTTACAGAGACAAATTTCTAAGCCAAGGTGAAAAATATGAAAAACTTTTCAGGATGAGCAGCACAACTGAATTGATAAATAAACATAGGGCTGGTTTGGGATATAACAAAGTAGAACCTCCATCTGCTTATACTTCCATAGCAGATGTTAGGTGTAAACCACTAGTTGATCTTGTGTATAATGAGGTATTGGATATACACAAGGTGGTTCAAACGGATAATCTTTCTAATCCAAGTACCTCAACATGCTCAGATGAGGATGATATTTCTATTAAACCAATAAAAGAAAAACAAGCTTTGAAAATTAAGAAACAAAATAAGAAAACTAAGAAACATTCAACAGTTTTTATCAAAGCTAAGACCACAGAAAATATCTCCTCAGATGAGTATGTGACTTGCCCGTCTGACAAGTCAAAAAGAGGTAGATCAATGGAGAGAAAGATCAATTCTCCAGGGAAACAGGCAAAGTCTAAGACTAACAAGTATGTTGGAACATCCAAATCATCACTCTCTGAGGATCAAAGCTCAGACTTCGTTAAAGGGAATAAGAAGCCAAACTCTCCAAACAGTCAAATTATATGTCTGATGTGCGGTGAAAAGAATCATTTTGCTGTTGATTGCTTCTATAATCCAAGAAGCAGAATTTCCTCAAAATCATAGGGAAGAGGAAGAAAGAATAGTTGGAGTAAGTCATCTACTTCCTCGGAAGAACAGAGAAGAAATCCAGTCAAGAAGGTATCGGAAGCAAGTACATCCAATAACAGGAAGAAACAAAACAAAAAGGCTTCCGAAAAGAATGCATTTGAAGCAAAGAAAAAGGAAGCTTCCGAAAGAAAAGGAACCTCGGAAGCTCATCAAAGGAATGCTTTCAACAAACAAAAGAAATCATCTTTCTTCGGAAGAAGAGCATCGGAAGCAAAGAAAAGGGAAGCTTCCGATAGAAAAGGAAAAGTAGCTTCCGATGACTATCAAAAGAAACAAAGTCTTCCGACAACTCAAAAGACAAAACAAGCATGGATGAAGAAGGAATCAACTGATAAGCCATCACCCACATCAGAAGCAGCCACATCATCTGTCCCACCTAGGATGATGTCAACGAAATTTACTTACAATGATGTAAATGGTAAACCCAAGACCACATGGGCTTGGGTTCCCATCAGAAACTAACTCACTTCTGGTCATGTGCAGGGACAGCAGGAATCAAAAGGCAACTTGTGGATAGTTGACAGTGGCTGCTCCAGGCACATGACAGGCAACAAGACCCTCTTGCACAAATATGAACCATTCTTTGGCGGGTCTGTTGCTTTTGGAAGTGATCCAGTAGGAGGTTACATAACAGGTAGAGGCACAATCACAAATGGTAAGGTAAGCTTTGAGAATGTACATTTTGTAAAAGAACTTAACTACAATTTACTAAGTGTATCACAGGTGTGTGATCAAAAGCATAACATGTTGTTTACTGAGCATGAATGCATTGTCCTGAAACCAGGATTTGTGATACCAAATGATCAAATTCTACTCAGAGCTCCAAGAAGAAATAACATGTATATGCTAGATATGAGCACAGCTGCACCTCTTAGTAATATAAGCTGCTTTGTCTCAAAAGCTTCACTTGATGAATCATCACTTTGGCATAGAAGACTTTGTCATGTAAACCTCAAAAATATGAATAAACTGGTCAAAAATAATTTAGTAACTGGTTTACCAACAAAAGAATTCATATGTGTTGATAAATGTGTTGCATGCTTAAAGGGTAAGCAGCACAAGTCATCTCATTATGCCAAAGAGATAAATTCAATTACCACAGTCCTTCATTTACTACATATGGACTTGTTTGGTCCCACAAGTGTTAAAAGTCTTGGTAGAAAATCATACTGCTTGGTGGTTACTGATGATTTCTCTCGGTATACCTGGGTGTTTTTCTTAAATACCAAGGATGAAACTACCGAAATCCTAAAGTCATTTATACTCAGGGTGGAGAATGAAAGTGACCATCATGTAAAAATAATCAGGTCAGATCAAGGAACAGAATTCAAGAATCATGTTTTAAATTCTTTTTGTGAATCTAAAGGTATCACAAGACAATTTAGTGCTCCTAGAACTCCACAACAAAATGGTGTCGCTGAGAGAAGGAATAGGACACTAATTGAGGCTGCAAGAACCATGTTGTCTGATGCCAAACTTCCAATAACTTTTTGGGCAGAAGCAGTCAACACTGCCTGTTATGTCCAAAATAGAATATTGGTAGTTAAGTCACATGGCATGACTCCTTATGAAATTTGGCATAAGAGAAAGCCATTCATTGGATTTCTCAAACCATTTGGATGTCAATGCACCATCTTGAATACTAAAGATTACTTAGCCAAGTTTGCTGAGAAATCAGCAGAAGGCTACTTTGTTGGGTACTCTTCAAATGCTAAAGCGTATAGAGTATACATCAAAGCATCCAGAGTTATTGAAGAGTCTGCAAATGTTCAGTTCAATGAACATACTCTCAATAAACCTGGAACCGGCCCTGATTGGTTGTTTGATCTTGATAGTTTTACATCTGCATTTAATCTGGTGAAAGAGTATGTTCCAGTTTCACAGTCAGCTACCACAGACACCTCCAAAGGCTCAAGAGAAGATGACTTTCGTGTTGAACTGCCAATAGCTTCAAGACAAAACTTGGCAGAATCCACTTCAACACAAAATGATGTGTCACAGTCTGAGACAATCAACACATCTCAGGCAGGTCCCTCAATTGAAGCTGCTTCTAATTCACAACCTCAAGAAGAAGTAGGAAGTCCTTCAGCAGAGGAAAATTCTCTGGAAACCACTACTCCCAGAGAAAACCAACCCACAACAGTCCAAACTTTGAATCCACATGATCTGCCAGAAATCCAGCTTGAGGTGGTTCTTCCTAACCTTGAGTCACTCAACATGGATGAATCTTCTCAACTGGATGTGATTCCAAGGACTCGAATTCACAACACTCATCCAGTTGAAAACATCATTGGCAATGTAGAAGAAGGTGTCAGAACTAGAAGCTCTATGCATGAAGCAAATGTTTGCTTGTTTTCTTGCTTTCTATCCCAAATAGAGCCTAAGAAGGTTGCAGAGGCTTTAAAAGATAACAGTTGGGTAGAAGCTATGCAAGAAGAGCTTCTTCAGTTTCAAAGACAAGGAGTTTGGAAAACTTGCCCTTTGCCTAAAGGAAAGTATGCCATTGGAACCAAATGGGTGTTCAGAAACAAGAAAGATGACAAAGGTGTTGTCATCAAGAACAAAGCAAGATTGGTTGTTCAGGGATACACTCAAGAGGAAGGCATTGACTATGATGAAGTCTTTGCACCTGTTGCCAGAATTGAAGCTATTAGAATATTTTTGGCATTTGCAGCTGCAAAAGATTTCAAAGTGTTTCAGATGGATGTTAAAAGTGCCTTTCTTTATGGAAAAATTGATGAAGAAGTATATGTGTGCCAACCTCCAGGATTTGAAGATCCAAAGTTTCCTGATCATGTCTGTAAGCTTGATAAGGCTCTTTATGGGTTGCATCAAGCTCCCAGAAAATGGTATGAAACTTTATCTTCTTTTCTGTTGGCAAACAAATTCAAGAGAGGAACAATTGATAAAACTCTCTTTTTCAAGAAGTCTAATCAACATATCATGCTAGTTCAAATCTATGTTGATGACATTATCTTTGGTTCTACTAATGAATCTCTCTGCAAGGAGTTTGAATCACTAATGAAATCCAAATTTGAGATGAGTTCAATGGGAGAACTCACCTTCTTTCTTGGATTACAAGTGAAACAAACTCCTACAGGGATTTTCATTAGTCCATCAAAATATGTCAAGGACATTCTTGAAAGATTCAAGCTTTCTGATTGCAAAGCTCTGGGAACTCCTATGTCCAAAACAACATCACTTAGCCCTGATCTTGAGGGGGAGGATGTTGATCAGCACCAGTATAGAGCAATGATAGGCTCTTTGATGTACCTCACAGCAAGCAGGCCAGATATCATGTTTGCAACTTGTGTGTGTGCAAGATTTCAGGCTAATCCCAAAGTCTCTCATATGCTGGCTGTAAAAAGAATCTTTAGATACCTCAAAGGAGCACCAAGTCTAGGATTATTGTATCCTAGAAATGAAGACTTCCAGTTCATGGCTTATACAGACAGTGATTATGGGGGTTGCAACATCAGCAAGAAATCCACATCAGGAGGATGTCAATTTCTTGGATCCAGGATTGTGTCTTGGCAATGCAAGAAACAGTCATGTGTTTCTACTTCTACTGCAGAGGCTGAATATATAGCTGCTTCTAGCTGCTGTGCACAAGTCATCTGGATCCAGAATCAGATGAAGGATTATGGAGTAGATCTGTTCAATACTCCTATTCAGATAGACAATTCCAGTGCAATCTCCATCACCAATAATCCTGTCAAGCATTCCAAGACCAAGCACATTGACATCAGATACCATTTCATCAGAGATTGTGCAGAAAAGAAGTTGATTCATTTGGTCAAAGTTGATTCAGAAAACAATTTGGCAGATCTCTTCACAAAGGCGTTTGATGAAGGAAGATTCAGGTACTTAATAACATCCATTGGGATGATCAACTTTGAATAAATGTACTGACAAGGAATAAATAATTCTTCGGAAGATAAACTTAACTTATCTTCTGATGAGTATAGGTTAAGTCTTCGGAAGCATTATTTCTTCCTTAGTCGGAAGATCTCACACTTCAGAAGCTAAATTACCTTCTGAAGTAATACTCTTCCGATACATTATCTTCGGAAGCATAGGCTTCTCAAGGTACTCTTCAGAAGAAAGTGTCTTCCGAAGAACATTTTGCCTAATGAATTATCTAACATTTCAGAAGCAGTGCTTCCGACAGTATAAATTTTATACTTCGGAAGCACATCTCTTCTGAACACTTTTGGTCTAATAAACTTCACTTTTGGTCTAATAAGCTGCTTCCGAAAGTCACTTCTTCGGAAGCAACTCAGTCAGAGAAAATTAATTGTGAAACCAGCTGTCATCGGAAGACCTTTTTCTGACATCCGGATCTCAAATTTAATGTGTCTATATATTAAATGCTGAAATCCGAAGGTATATAAAGGTCTCCCGCTCATTCGCATTCTCACAAACCGTTTCACTTTGAAATCTTCCTTTCTTTGAACTCCCAATTTGTGCCCTAAAATCACAAACTGCCATGGATCTTCTTGCTTTCAAACCTGCTCACAATGTACCTGCGGAGTTATCAGCAGAGCATGATATCGACTTCGCACCGATCATCTCCTTTCTTCAAAGGAGCAGGTATTTCTTTGCGCTAACCATTCAGCCCCTGGTGTGTGAATCTCATCACCAACAGTTCTGGGCATCTTGTTCTGTTTCCTCGTCTTCCAATGGTCGGTCTCTGGTAGCCACCATTGATGCTCATCCTATCGCTATTTCTGTGGAGATCATCTGTCGGCATCTTAAACTGAATGATGCCGGTGGAAAGGTTTCATTCACAAAGGATGAGGTAGCATTGACATTTCAGTCAATGGGGTACGAAGGTCCTCTCCCTTCAACAACCTATTTGAAGGGTCGAGTGTCCTATAATTACAAGTACCTCATACATGTGTTTTTACATTGTCTTTCAAATAAATCTGGTGGTTGGGACCAAGTTCCATCTGATTTAGCTTCGGCTATTCATGGCTTGGTTTCTAATCAACTGTTTAATTTTTCTGCTTTCATTTTTAATAATTTGGTTGACAACATCACGTCACCAAAGAAATTTTGTATGTATCCCAGGTTTTTGCAACACATTTTTAATGAAGAGTTGGGAACTTCCCTTTCTCTAACTGGGAATACTTACAAAATGCCCTTGGTCTCTTCCAAGGTTTTTGTGCAACTCAAGAAGAAGAGTGCTCAGTTCTCTGGGACATTCACTCCTCTTCTTCCCTCTATGGAGTCCACTGCTCCAGAAGGTGACAGCTCTGTTAACCCCACAGATGCTGAACCCACACCTTCCACTTTTGTTCCTCACCCATAAAAGTCATTTACAAACGCAAACGAAACCCTGTGCAACTCTCTACAGTTGCTCAGGCTCCTTCTACTGAACCCACAAAGAAAAAGGTTAAAAGAACTGCTCAGGGCACAGTTCCACCTAAGGTGCAAGCCACACCTGTTGTCTTTCCACAGGTTCTTCCTCTGGAACCTGTGGCTGCCCTTAACCAGCCTGAAAGCCCTCAGAATATGTCACCACACATATCTGAGAATATTCAAAGGGATGCACCCATAGTTGAGTCTGCTTCTCATGAAGCAACTTCATTAGATCAGAGACTGTCTCCCAAGTCTCCAGGTTTGTATCATCCAGAAATGCCCCCCACCCATACTATTACCCAGGCTCAAGGAGCTTCTACAGTACTTGTGGATGAACCACTCTCTCCCACTACCCAATCCTTAATGAGAGTGGTGACACAGTTACAGGCAAGGTTCCCTGACCCAGAGCCTATTCACTCAGAGGTTGGCCCCAGTAGTTATGAAGGGGTCAATGCAGGTGAGGCTGCCACTACTGTTGATCTTAATAAAGATCCACAGGACAGTGGTACAGGCAATAGGACCTCACCTGCGGCAACCTATGTTGGGGAGGACTTCTTTGAAGCCCTTCTCAATGAAGGGAATCCAGGGTGCCAAGAAACCACTTCTGGTGGTGGAGGTGCAGGAGCTCGGCTCAGTACTCCATCGCCCAAGGATTCCACTCCTGTGGATGAGGGCACACACACTCAGGAATTGACGGCCACAATAACTTCCCTCCAAGCCAGGGTAGCTCTTTTGGAAGCTGAGGTGTCTAACCTGCGGCTTGAGATCCAAACCAAAGATGCAACCATTCTGGATCTCAGGAGGCGTCCACCCGTTATTCTACATCCTTTTCATCCTGATCCTGATGTTACCACCTTCACATCCCCTGATGCTACCAAAAAAGGGGGAGAATGTACCACCTGCAGGGTCAGGATCAGAAGCAAGAGAAGAGGAGGGTGCACAGGAAGTTAATCCATCCCTAGTCACTTTGACTGCTGAATGGGATGACTTCTTGGGTACTTACTTTCAAGTATCTTCTACTTCCTCTTCTTCTGCTTCTGAGGATACAAGGGAGGTTGCCAAAGAGACTGAACAGCAAACATCAAATGTCTCTTTGGAACCTCAGTCCCCTCTTGGGACTAAGTCTCCTTCTGAGACTGCAGCTCAGGTTGCCATGGAAGACACCACACAAGAAGAACAAATTTCCATGGAACCTGTGTCCTCTTCTAGGACAGTAGCTGCTGAAGACCTCTCCTCCATTCCTGAGCTTTCTGTGGAAACTAACAAGGAGGCATTTAAGGTGGTTGGTCAACCGGAGGGGGCAGTGAATGCTAAGATTAACTCCGAAGCTGCAGCTGCCTCCGAAGGCCCAGTCATCCTGGATGTTTCCTCCACAGAGGAGCTACATGCCAATGAACCAGCTGGTGAGGCAACAGGAGACTTCTCCTCTGGGGCAAAAATAACTGCTGATGACAAAGGAAAAAGAAAGCTAACCCCAGAGGAGGAAGCAGAACAGGAGGAGAGGAGACCAAAGAAAACAAAGGGACGACCAAATACCTCTCAAGATGAAGAACGAGTGAGACTTTCTGCCTTGCTCGAAGAGAGAGGCTATGACTTCGATGAAGTATGGCTCTGGTCGGTACCTCAAATGGCTGCCGAGTTGGACAAGGTGCAGCAGCAAGAACAGGATGCTGCTGCCACCAAGACTCAAACTGTCCTTTCCAAGAAGCAAAAGGAGAAGGCCTACAGAGACAAGTCAAAGGCCTTTCTCCTGGAATATGGCTTCCATGCTCGGCAGCTAGGCCCTATGAAGAACTCGACCATGGATATGCACATCCGAGATATCAAGGCTAAAATTGCCAGAGGTGAGTTACTTTCAATTGAACAGATAAGGGCTCAAAAGGCAAGCCTAATGAGAGGCTTAGGTTTAGGGGAAGGAGCTAGAATAGAAATGCCCAACATGTTCCCCCTAAATCCTAAAGAAGAACAAATAACTCCTCCATCAAGCCCATCTATGAAGACAAAAGTCCCTGATCCTGAGAAACAATCTATGGCAGATGAGAGGAGTTCAAGTCCTCCAAGAACTGAGGCTGCAGGCCCAGAACCCACTGCAAGAACAGAAGATGCAGTGGGATCCAATGTGGAGGATCAACAGGCCAGAGAACAGAGGAGTGAAGCCATGGCTCAAAACAGACCAAGATTCATAAGAAGAAAGAGCATGGCTAAAAGGAAAAAGAAAACAAAAACTATCCCCTTCGACTCTGAGCCTGATGCATCCCTCTCAGTACCTAAAGTCACATCTGAAGCAACTCCTGAAACTACACAAACCCTAGAAGACATGAGGGATATCAGCAGACTAATGCATGAGCATTCATACATCCCCTTGGTAAATTGGAGCTTCAATGCACAAGAAAGGATATTCATCCTCACCGACTACAATGGAGAAATAAAACTGGTGGATCTTTTGCATCTGATGATGTTGGCAAAACCCTATATATTTGATCTAGATAAGCTCCCTCTCAATAATCCTGACAATGGAGCAGATGGGAGGTCAGCCATCAGATTGATTAGAAAAAGGGCACAGGTACTGAGAGGTACATGGAAGCCAAGGTTTATTCCTTAGAAGTTTTGGTAGCATCAGCCTAGGGGGAGACTGTAAAGACTAATAAAGGCTGATGCTCACCAAACTTCTTGTTTTGTCCAAGTACAGGAGCCTCTTTGAATAAACACCTTCGGAAGGAAGAAGTGATTCTTCGGAAGCAGCATTGCTTCCGAAGGATAACTGGTTCCTGCCGAAGGTTATACAAGACAACTGCTTTCGAGGAATCCTCTTATGCACTGAAGACAAAGACTTCCAAGGTTTATCCTCTGACAAAGACTGTAGCAGATTACTCTTACGGTACAAAAGGTACTGACACAAGACATGTTGGTCTGAGTAAAGATAGAGACAACATGTAATGAGTCAGATAAAGCACCTTACCTCTCCCATGCTACATTAAATGCAAAAGATCATCTGAAGCCTTGAAGATCAATAACATTAAATGTCTTTTGTATTTAGTAGTCTTTTGTAAAGTCAATGTCTATTAATGTAATGATTATGAAAGAGTGTCTTAGCCTGTTAAGACACTCAACATACTAGAATAAGCTTTACTTTATGTACTTGTCTAGTATACCAAACTTGTATTCCTAAGTGTATACGGTTGTAGCCTCGGCTATATAACCTCCCAATGTATGGTTGCTTGAAGTGTGCTTGCTTGTATACTTCCACTTTGAGAGAAATATATCCTTGAGCTTGAATTATTCTTGTGTTCTTATTATTGTTCAAAGATTATTACTGTGTCATTTTGAGTGTAATTGTGAGATCATTCTAACAGAACATTCCGCATCTGTTAGAGTTAAGTAAGAAATACTTGTGAAGTGTTGTTTAGACTTAACAACCCGATCCTACACAATCATTATTTGTAAGAATTATTTTAGTATTAATAATTAGACTTTTATTTGTTTTGTATAGAACTGTATAACTTAGGAAAGTTTAAATAAAGTATCAAGGATAATTTTTAATTTAAAACTTTTATAAAAAAAAGGTGTCAGATATTTATTTTCCCTTTAATTCCTCTCGAAAATAAAAGAAAATGTCAAATTAAAGACCTCTTTAGACTAGCTAGTTTTTTGCATTTTCAGGAAATCTGTAAAATAATATTTTATAATGTTTGCCCTTGTAATATTTACAACATGCCTTAACTACAATTAACCATATAATAAAAAAAAGTTTATTTAACGTTTTTTCAATTAAAAAATGTTTTTAAAAAACTTAAAAAGATACGTGCACTAAAAGAAATAAATAAACCATATAAAAATTATTTTGTTTGATCTTGTTATTCAAATCAAAATCGAATCAAATTTCTAGTTTTTACGGTCCTAAAATTGAAAATTTAATCTCAAAAGTCAAATCAACGACAAGTTTCTTCCACCTTCAAGTTTCATCCAAATGAAGCAATCAAAACATGAAATGAAAGACTAATTTCAAGCTTTTACAATGAAATATATAATCTAAAGACTAAACATTTAAATAATCAGTCCAAGCATGAAAAACAATGAAAGAAGCATGATTATGATATTCAAGTAAAAATTTAGACACAGGTGCACGCATATAATGTATATATGTGCGGGTCCTTAAGAGCCAAAAGTAAAATTACATTAATTTTAACGATATTTTACTTATTTTATGAAGATAACGTTAAAGCATTGGTGTAACATCATGTTTTGTTAATATAAATAAGATACTCTTATTTATAATTAAACTATTATTAGTCAAAAATATAATAATAAAAACGATTAATTAAAACGTAAGGTCTCGTCTAATATATAAAATAGTTTATTTTATAAATATGATTATTCGAGAGTATAAGATTATAAATAAACATTCAAAATTTTAAGTGTTCGTTTATACGAATAGGTTGGATGAAATAATCGTTGTTTAAACGATTAGTTAATATTATAGGAGACCACTTAAAATTAATAAAATATATTATAATTGAACTTTGTCCGTTTTTAACGAATCTTAGGACAAAACGTAAAGAAAAATGAGCTGATACTAACAATATTTTTATAATTATATAAAACATAATATTTTAAAAGTTATAAGAGAGAAACAAAATTTGAGCTAAATTAATTATAATAATAAAATAATAAAAATATCTTTCAAATCTCAATTTAAAGAAAATTGTACGGATGTTACGTGGAACAATTTTGGGTGAACTCAAATGACTCATTCGATCAATTAAAAAGCACGTAGAAAATCTATATCTATGACTCGTCACGTTTTAATCGTCTATAAATACTCAAAAATTTACTTTCATTTGAAATCATGCACGCGTACAAAAATATATATACACATTTGAGAACAAATTAGAAGCTATGAATATTAGGAGGTGCTGATTAATATAAAAAGTCAAGATTCAGGAGTTGATTTGTTTAGGTATATTATCTAATTTCTTAATTAATTTAAGGTTTCATAAAATATTAACTTATAGGGTTAGAGTTAAGATCCGACCCTACGTATTTATTAAAAATTTTAGTTTACTTAATAATAATAATGATAATAATAATAATAATAACTTCAAACGATAAATTTGAGCCGGTGACTCCTTCGAAGTAGCCTCTGTATATCCCAATTGAGATATGGGTAACGTTTGTCTTCATCTTTTTCTCAGACTCTACTGAAAAGTGAGAATATACTAGGTAATTTGTTTGTTTGTATAAAGAACTAGAAGTTAAGGGGCGGCTGTCAGGGACAGTCGTGGAGGCCGACTGGGCGGTGAATGCGGTTGGACGACAACAACTCTTTGGGGTTAAGAGTAGCGAAACTGAGGAGAGTGGGCTTTCAATCTAGAAACAAGTAACAAAACCATCCGACACTAGAGGGTGTTTGCAAACTTCGTTACCAACCTTGATACATTGTTTGAAGCCCAGCAACTGTTGAATATATAAACACTATAATCACTATATTGATTATAAAACAAAATAAAATCACTAACCAGAATTGTTCTTGAGATTGATTGAACTTCAGAAAATCACAATTGTAAACTTAAAACTATTGCAACTTGGATAATCTCTAAGAATTGTAAATCACTATCAGATCAAACTATTTGATGGTACGAATCAAATGCTTGAACGGATTAGACTTAGAGATATAGAAATTGAAATTGAATCTTGTTGTTTGTTGAAGAAAACCGTACGCACTTTTTCCTTTTTCTGTGATTGAGATATCCCAAAAAAGATTATATGCTTCTGTTGTTATTCGGCTAAATAGGAGACGGCAAAACCCAATTATTATATATATTAATTTGCAAATATTATCCCCCTCACATAAACACTATTTACTTTTTCACACACACACACACCCAACATCACACACACGCACACACATCACACACATGGTGGGCCCCAACATCTCTCTCTCTCACACACACACACACACATATATATATATATATTTTTTGTATCATGTGAAAACCCGGTCTTAAAGAGAAAACCCTTAAACCCTATCTGGGTCGTTGATTTGGAATCTTGAAAATAAACATGTGGTCTACATTAACCCACATTAAAACTGATTTGTTTATCCAAAACCTAATTTTTTATTCAAGTTTAATGTGTACCACATACTTTATTTTCAAAAGTCCAAATCAATGGTCCAGATAGGGTTTAAGGGTTTTCTCTCTTATACCGGGTTTTCACAGGATACAAACCCTCACATAATCACTATTCACTACCGCGTCTAAAGATCAAAAGATATATTTCAATACTTTTCAATTAATTTGAAATTTTCGTTTATAACCCTGAACTTTGAACTCTTATTTTTAAAGGTCCCTCTCACTTTACTCACGTATTTTTAATGTTCACATGATTTTAACGCGTCATTAGGTTATCTGATAAATGTCATAATTATATTAATTTGATCGCAATGGCCTCATGAACATTTATATAAATTTCTAACCCAAATGGTCACAGAAATTTTTCGCGTTGTTTACATGCCTATAACGCATCCGTACATTATCGAATATTTGTATCGTTTATATCATTTTGATCGTAATTAGTTCACAAACGATTTAGATTTAATAATTTTATAAACCATGAGTATTATATATACTACATATATATACGATTTACATTTAATAATTAATATTTGTATCATTTATAAATTTTACATTTACGCAGGGCCTTTTTTTTAAGTCTTCTGTAATCACATTCTTTACTATTCTTAATTTTCAACCCTTAGTTTCAAAGCTTACATTATAGATGTTGTATAGGGTATTTTCGTGCATTTTATTGTACACAATTTTAACCTCATGTTCTGTTGGTTTTTTTTACGTCAGTATATCAGACTCCGCGGCAACGCACGGGTCCTGTATACTAGTTTCCATATAAAGCCCAATATCTTAATTATTTAATTTAAATAATTACATGTCCATTAATTAATTTGGAAGCCCACTCAAATTAATATAATAAACCTATATAATATTAATGTCAAACGAGCCTGCACTTCCGCGTCATCTAACTCGATTAATCATTAATATTATTATCTCGATCACCAAGTTAACCCAATAACACTAAAATAGTTGATAACACTAAAATTACCAACATTCCTCCCCCATTTTCAGTGGCGTACCCACCTTATAGGGTGGGGGGCAGCCGCCCTCCTTAAAATTTTTTTTTTCAGTGGTATATGTATGTTAAAATCTTGATCGACCCCCTTAATATTTTGCAATCGCCCCCCTTAAATTTGCATAATTGGACTTGTGATGAGAAAATAAGTTATAGCTATATTAGTTTTTTGGAGACATAATTACTTAAAAAGGTCACCATAGATGTTGTTTTGAATAGATTTTCAAAAATAAAACCCCGTAGAAAACAAATAGGTCTAACAATCTTAACTCATAACATGATAAATGTGTAGATTAGGAAACAATTATTGTATTTTGGATTGAAATGAGTAACATTATGACATACAATGAGTTGAAATGTATAACACATTAACCAAATGTGGTTCAAAATGAGCACGTAACTTAAAAACTTATGTGAATATAAATGGATTCAAACGGATAAGAATAATAATTCACATATTTGATGAGAAATAACTAGAAATTATTCAAATTAACTATCTGTTTAATTACAATTAATTTTAACTTGAACGAAATTCATGTTTTTTAAGGTGACTCATTTAAACCAAAACTGATTTTGCTTAAAACTCATCTTAATTACCTGCACTCGTTCTGACCCGCTACACAACCCAACCCGTCCATTTTGCCTGACATAAGAACAACTTTAGATGTATTATATTATTAGTATGTTTTTCTATATGAAATTTAGTTCGGTTGTTTTTTTAACATGATCGGACCCAATTCGACCTAACCCGATATGAACATAAGGGAAAAAAAATTATATAGCGATTCTCAAATAACCTTAAAAAATTTCCGCCCCCCATAAAAAAAATTTCTGGGTCCGCCACTGCCCATTTTAGTGATATCCATGATTAACTTAAACATCTCTTACACAAACACAAACTTATGCATAAATGAAAATGTCCTATGGATTGAATTTTCATCTTAGTATATTACACGTTACAAATATTAGAATATCGGGGTGTCACTAAGGATTGAACCCTTGCTATCCATTTAAATACATGTAGGTAACATACACATAAGTTTACAAATTCAAATTTCACTTAACACAATGTTTTATTAGCATGTGTCCTAATCCTACAAAGAATATATCAGAGCTCAAGTCCAAAGCTTCTTGAAGTAGCTAAAACTTCATATTCTTATAGGTAGTTCATTACTCTTGCACATGCACTACAATTTATCAATGAACTATTAAGAAATTAAATTTCAACCTTCTTTATCTTGCAATCTGAACACATACCTTGGGATGATTATGCTAATGTGTTCCAATATCTTCATGACAAGCTTGCCACATTGAATTCAAGATCTAACATTGTATTAGATGTGAATTGGGTGTCTTGACACGAGATATTAAATGGACTTCAAACCCATCCCTATAGCTAATTTGTTCACGAGATCTCTTCCTAACCTTTTGGTTAGATGATCAACTAAATTGAGTTCTGATCTTACAAATTCAACAGATATCACTCCATTTATGATTAATTCTCTAATCATGCTATGTCTGACACCTAAGTGTCTAGACTTCCCATTGTACATGTGACTATATTCCTTCGCTAAGGTAGCTGCACTATCACATCTTATAGAGATTGGTGATATCGGTTTTGATCATAATGGAATCTCAAATATCAGATTTCTTAACCATTCAGCCTCTTTACCAGCTGTTGCTAAAGCGACAAACTCATATTCCATAGTTGAGTTGGTGATGCAAGTTTGTTTCTTAGATGCCCAATAACTAGCACCACCACTAAGTAGAAATACCCATCCACTTGTAGAAGAATGATCTTCCATATTTGTTATCCAACTTGCATCAGATTATCCTTCTAAGACAGAAGGAGACCCTGAATAAAATAAACCATAGTTCATGGTTCCTTTCAAGTACTTAAATAGCCTATTCACTGCTTGCCAATGCTGTGTGTTTGGATTACTGGTAAACCTACTCAGTTTTCCCACGGCATACGCTATGTCAGGCCTTGTGCTAATCATAGCATACATCAAGCATCCAATTGCTTTGGAATACTCCAACTGTGAAATAGAATTGCCTTGATTAGGCATTAGTCTGATATTAGGATCTATAGGGTGTTAATAGAAGAACAATTAAAGTGATTGAATTTCTTTAACACTTTCTCAATATAATGAGACTGAGTCATGGTTATACCATTGTTACTTCGTTTAATCCTTATTCCAAGGATCACATATGCCTCCCCCATATTCTTCATATCAAAACTAGAAGATAACAACTTCTTTGTCTTATCAATCTGATCTTGGTCAGTACCAAAGATCAACATATCATCTACATATAAACAAATAATGACTCCTTTACTAGAAGGATCAAATCTACTGTACACACATTTATCTGCTTGGTTTAGAAGAAACCCATAAGATAAGATCACATCATCAAATTTTTGATACCACTATTTAGGTGCTTGTTTCAAACCATACAATGATTTGATGAGTTTACACACCTTGTTTTCTTGTCCAGGTAATACAAAACCCTCATGTTGTTTCATGTATACATCTTCATCCAATTCACCATTTAAGAATGTCGTTTTTACATCCATTTGATGAATTAACAATTTATGAATTGAAACAAGAGCTATACGAAGCCTTATAGTGGAAATCCTTTCAACTAGAGCATATGTATCAATGAAATTAATGCCTTCCTTTTGTCTAAAGCCTTGGATAATCAATCTAGCTTTAAACTTATCTATGCTCCCATCAACTTTCATCTTTCTTTTAAATATCCATTTGCAACCCAATGGTTTGCAACCAGGAGGCAAATCAGTCAACTTCCAAGTATTATTATGCATGATAGAGTCTATCTCATCTTGGATGGCCTCTTTCCAGAAAGCTACATCTCTAGATGTCATTACCTCATTATATGTCTTTGGATCCTCTTCAATATTGAAGCAATATTGATATTGATACTCAACCACATTCCTGGTTCCTTCCACTAAATAAAGATGAAAGTCAGGGCCAAAAGACTTAGCTTTTCTGTCTCTATTACTTTTCCTAGATTCAGTAGGAACATATGTACTATGATTTCTTCCAGATAAAATATTCTGAACAGGATTAGAATTTCCATTTTGTGAATTCTGAATGGTATCCTTAGGTATAGGCATGGAAGTAAACCTATCTTCATCAAAGATAGCATCCCTAGACTCTATGACAGTGTTTATGGAAACATAGTCATTAGGTTCTAATACATAGAACCTATAAGCTTTAGAATTTTCAGCATAGCCTATGAAAATACAGTCTATTCCTCTTTCACCTAAATTCTTTCTCTTAGGCTCAATAAGGCGTACAACAGCCCTACAACCCCAAACTTTCAAATAGTTCAGATTTGGAGGTTTCCTTTTCCATAACTCATAAGGAGTTATTTTATTCTTTTTATTTGGAGTTCAATTCAATATATAACAAGCAGTTAACATGGCTTCTCCCCAAAATCTATCATTTAAGCCTGAATAAGATAACAAAGAATTCACCATTTCCTTTAAAGTTCTATTCTTTCTTTCAGCCACACCATTCTGTTGTGGAGTGTATGGTGCTGTGGTCTGATGTATTATTCCAATAGATTGAAAGTATACTAGATCATAATACTCGCCTCCCCGATCAGTTCGAAGAGTTTTAATCAGATCACCATGAAGCAATTCAACTTCTTGTTTATAAACCTTGAATTTATCAAGTGCTTCATCCTTAGTATGAACAAGATATACATAGCAATACCTTGTTGCATCATCTATGTAAGTTACTACATATTTCTTATTACCAAGAGATGGTGTGCTATGAAAGTCACATAAATCAGAGTGAATGAGTTCTAATACCTTAGAATCCCTTTTAACATCTTTAAATGTTTTTCTTGTAATCTTAGTTAGTTTACATGTATGACATTTATTATCATGCATATCAAAAGCATGTATTAAGCTCGTTTTAGACATATCTTTCATTCTAACATAATTAGCATGCCATAAACTAGATACGTGATCTACTTTATTAGAAGAGGAAGATGCAATACACACAGATTCACTAGCAAATGGGACATGAATATTAAGTTTAAACATACCATTAGATAAATACCCAAATCCAACAAAGGTTCCATGTTTAGATAAGATGAACTTATCTGACTCGATGACCTGCTTAAAACCATAACTATTTAACACAATTCCAGACAAAATGTTCTTTCGAATCCCCTGTACATACAATACACAATCTAACAATAATTGTTTCCCAGAAGTAAATGCAAGTTTAACTTTTCCTATTCCTTTGATAGGCTCGGTTGCCACGTTTCCCATTCTCAACACAAATCCATCTTCAATTGGTTTGAATTCCTCAAACCATCTTAGATCCTTGCACACGTGACTGGTAGCACCCGAATCTACCCACCATGTCATTTCATCATCCTGTACATAGAATGATTCAGAATTAAAGGAAACATAATTTTTAACCGAATTAAAATCAGAAACAAGGAACGAACCAGGTTTCACGTTTGGGTCCTTAGACCCACTTGGACCGGCTGCATCAGCCTTGCTTCCTCTTGACAACTTCACCCGACAATCTTTCTTGAAATGTCCCGGTTTTCTACATCTACAACAAGCCTTTTTAACTTTCTTGTTGGAATGTTTATTATCATTGTTAAACTTGCGCTTTTTGTCTTTCAATTTATTAAACGTTTTGAATTTTCCATCATCTTCAACAATATTAACCGATGATGAAGCTAGGTTTTTACCTTTGGTTTTATCAACTTCTTGAGACCGAAGTGATTCCTCAATTCTGAGATGACTCCCCAATTGAACCAAATTCAGATCCTCCTTTTGATGTTTAAGAGTATGATTAAAGTCCTTCCAAGATGGTGGAAACTTATCAATGATGCTAGAGACAAATATTGACTCGTCCATTTTCATGTCATGTTGTGAGAATTGACCCAAAGTATGCAATAACTCATTGTATTGCTCCATTACCGGCCTGGAATATGACATCTTGTAATTCATGAAATTACTAACAAGGAATTTCTTACTTGAAGTATCCTCTTCCATGTACTTAGATTCCAAAGCATTCCACAATTGTCTAGCCGATTCATCATTTTGATGAACATCAAACAAGGCATCCGACATTCCATTCAATATATGTCCTCGACATATATAGTCATCATTTTCCCACTTAAGACGTCTTCTAGTTGTTCTAGAGTTTCATCTTCCACTATTTCAGGACACGGTGTGGATAACACATAAACAACTTTTAAAGTTGTTAACAAGAAATGCATCTTTTTCTTTCAACGCCTAAAGTCTTGTCCGTTAAACTTTTCAAGTTTAGCAAACTTACTAGTCATGTCACAAACAGATTCACCACTAGCCATTCTTAACTAGTTTTATACCCGTCCGGTGGCCGGGTATTTTTAATGTTTTTACAAAAATTAATTTGTTTACATTGTAAACGAAATAAATATGAAATAAATAATCCAACAAATACAAGGACCAATCCTAGCAAGAAACACTATCAAACCAAAGAGAAAAGAGTATAAAACATATTGAATTCCTTTGATGATACATGACTCAATAAAAAATAATCCAGCAATTATCATAGATTGACAACCAGGCTAATCAAATATAAGATACTCACTTGAGCCACCAAATTGTCACACGAAACATAAACTTTTCCCAACTTATTTTGACTTGTTATTCAACCCACTCACTTTGCCAAACTCAAATCTTGATAACTACTCTTTATGTGTAGCCTGTAAGATTAATTCATTATATATATTTTTGGCAAATGACAATAATTTAAGGTTCAAGTAGTCACAATTTAAAATCTTAAAGAAAATGTGTAAGCAAAATACAACAAATTATCCAAAGAAATATATACAGCTCCCCCAAGTAATCTAAAATTTAACAAAATATTAAAGAGATTTCAATAAATTCCATGATTTAACTCAGGACATTGCGAGTAAATAAACTAAAATAAGCAAACTAAAATCTATTAATGGATGTTTTTCTTGCCAAACCATTTATTTCAACTTGTTTGATATGAATTCGTATAGCTCTTGATCTGGAAATGTGGATGGCCATAAAAGCCTCAAAGTCTTCTGTACCCTAAGAAAATTTGAAAAACATAAAATTAACCGCATTTAAATTCAAATGGTTCTTTAAAGGAAATTGAAAAGTTCTTAGACATAAAGCCCCAACATGGGGAACAATAATATAGCAAATATAGATGATTACAATGACAAGAACTATCTAAATAAAAACAACTTGCATGGCAGTGATAGGTTTATGATGAGCGTGTTTAGTGTAGGTCAGGACGTCTCTAATCATTCTGAAGAATGATCATGAGAACCCCATGAGTTTCCTCATAGATAAGGCCATTGATACGTTGACAGAACCTCTGCGAGCCAATCGATAAATAGCAGGCTTTGGTGATCCCATTAATGTTGTCGCGAAAAACCTCTATGACGATTTGCTCCTGGTTTTCCGAGCACGGAGCACCTTGACTCCTATTTCACGGCCAAACATTTTTTGATGAGGTTTTGATTTACAGAAGAATTTGACGATGGTGGGTGGTTGTGATTAATTTGGTTGGTGTTTTGGGGGTTTAGAGATGTGGGTTTAAAAAGATTGATAGAAAATTAACGGCATCTGAGTGGATGGGTTCTATGGATGCCAATCCGTGTGATGTGTTTTCTACGTGAGTGTAAAACACAATAAATTAGTAACTGATGTGGAGAGATGGAATGTATGGACAGATGGCGACATGTGATAAATCTAGAGACGTGTGAAAGTGTTTAGGAGAAATGATGATAACCGCTAACATGCTAAACTGCTACCAACTGCCATTTTATAGGGCCAAGATTTCTCCTCAGAGAGGTTAAAAAGACCGCTGTCTATATATTAATAATTAATTAAATAAACAAAATTTAAAATTAGTGTTGATAAACCAAACAAATAAATCAAACTAATTTGTTTGTGTCCACTATAAAATATAATTAAGTATACAATTAATCCAAGAAATTGCTTTGTGATGTGTGGAATGAATTATTTATTTCAAGGCCTTCGATTTATGAATCTTAGAATTTTATGAAACAACGAAATCTAAGCTTTATTATGAATCTCAATTGTGATTCACTGTAACATTGTAACTTCGAAGAAACAATCATTCATTTATTAATTAAAATCAAATTTGTTTGTTTCATTTATTAATTAAAACCAAATTTGTGATTTCTAAATAGAAGTAATCTTTCTTTAGAAATATAATACTGTTTCCGAGATTTGTTATTGAAACAAATTTATTTTTCAAGTATATTGATTTTTGCAATATGGATTGCAATCCAATTAATATGTCACTGTTTTCTAGATTTGTAACCGGCCCACAATTTGCAAATCTCAAAATCCAAATCGGAATATAATTTGATGTTGCAAACTTGATGTTTACAATATGAAATCAAATCTTAATTTGTATATTGCCGACCAAAGAAATCCCGAACCAGAATCCGAATCTCAATTTTATGTTATAATTCCGTGTAACGACCACCGAAAACAACATCAAATTCAACAATTACCAAAAATATAACTACTGAACAAATTAAATAGTTTGATCTTTGTTGAATATATAAACACTATAATCACTATATATTGATTATAACCAGAATTTAAAATTTTAAGAAGAAAAAAGTGATAATTTATAAAGTTGAATGGATAGGTTTTGTTGAAAAAATTAGTAAATAGTATGTTATATAATAGGATAGGATATTGGTAATGCATTTAATTAGTGGATAATAGCTTTAATAGATTTCATTTTTTTATTTCAAATGCTATTAATATTTTGTTTATATACGCTTTACCAGGTATAACTTTATAAAATTAAAAAAATTGAATTAATTTATCTAACCTCATAGGCACAAAAATTTCCATGAGTGTCAATCAAACACTGTTAGGTGTTTTGATTATATACATTAAACATTTAAACATAATAAAAATAATCATGGTTTTGGATTGACCCTCTTTTAAGCAGACCGGCTCAATGGGTCAAGCAGCCCAATCTAAAGCTTAGGGTCACACAATAATAGGGCCTCTATTTATGATTAGGTTTTGGGCTTTTATGATTGGGTTTAAAATAGCTACAGCTAGAGGCCTGGAAACAATATGGCTGGCTGGCCCATTGGTTTTAATTGCAATTGGGCCCTAATCCATATCTTATATTCATTCACGATTCACGATGGCGGCATGCTGCAGACCAAAACAACAAAAAAAGGGGCGTCATTCTCATTCACGTATCTATTAATTTAGTAATTTGGAGAATGGAAAGCGGGAAACGAGATTAGGGCAAATGAAACAAGCGAAACGTCATCACGTATCTATTAATTTAGTAATTTGGAGAATAAAGTCGGAACCAGGGCCGGCCCTGGTCGGAACTCAGAACCAATGCTCATTTGGGTCGGAAACTTGGAAGTCGGAACTCAGAACCAGTAGTCACTCGGCTCTCCCGTCCCGGCATCCTCATTAAACTTTTAAGTATCTAATCTTCTATTGAGCTAATCTAGACCTCATGTATCCAATTTCTATTAATCAGTATTTCAATTTTTGCTTGAGTTATGTCTATTAAGTTATTCTGTTAAGGCTAACAGTTTTGATTTGATTTTGGGATTGATTATTTGAAGGTATTCGTCCTTATTCAACTGTTATTATTACTTGATTTAAAATTAGGGCTGATTATTTGAATTGTTTTAGGTCAGTTGTCTCATGTCTGATGTCTAACGTCTCATTGCTTTAGATTGTATTTGATTGTCAATTATTACTTGGGATTTGCTTTGTTTTAGGGTTGATTATTCTGTTAAAGCTTATATGAGTTTTGATTTAGGTTGTATTTGATTGTTAATTGGATTTTGGGGCTGAATAATTTTGATGATTTTGGCTACATTTTAAACTGATTATATAGGTTGATTTAAAACAATAGGTTTTCAATGTCATATAGATATCGTAAACATGAATCCGGTCATTCTGGGCGCTAGCGGCTGCACTGTTGCAGTTTTTTCTTTTTTTTTTTTGTCAAAAAGGCCTCATTTTTTTTTGCTTTGAGACTCAACAAAGCTTAAGCCGGCCCTGCTTTTAAGTCTGCCTGTCATACACGGTACATTGGGGAACATTGATTATTCATTTCATCTAGACATTCGTAACATGAAGAAGACTTTAGATTTAATTGAAGGTTCTGTCTTGTGAATTAAAAAAAAAAAGCCCTTTAATCGTCTATAATTGACTCCCTTCTAGTTACTTTAATTATTTCTCATAAAAATTAAACTTATCTTAGAGCGTGAAAAACTATATTATATTTTAATTTAATCAAAATGTCAAGAAATCTTAAAGAATTTAAAAGAGTGAAGTCTACACTCATTTATGATTTCTGAACCAAGTGAGGGTCTATGAGTCGCACCACCTTATGGGTACTAGGGGCAGCACCTATGGGTTATTTGATAACTACCTATGTGTGACGTTATTTGAATAGAAATTTCACAATATAACATATATATGTACGTACGTATTCATATCATACAGAAAATCTATTGGATTATTCCTAATCAAATTTCTTGATACTTGTAAGGGTAAAAATATTGATTTCAATTGGTGATTTCATATACGATCGGATAGAATTACAAGGATTAATCACCGAAATTTCTAACAAAAACTAGAATCAAAGAGTCATTGCTACATGCAGGAAACATATCCCGCTTCGTTCAATTTATGGATGAGTTTACATGGGAAGGGATCAAATAATAACACACCTGAATTGATTTAACTCTTAAACTTCATCAAGATCAACCTAAATCTTTGGGTTTTTTTTATTTCATGATCTTTATTATACACGTACAATGTGTTTGTGCAAAAAAAATTTTAAGATCTTACACCAGTATAAGTTGTCATCATGTTAAATAAATGTTGGTAGTGTAATGTAAATTTTAGACTTGTATTGGTGTAAGTTCTTAAACGAAAACAAGTTTACACAAACATATAAGATAACATAGTCTTGTATATGTATGAGCATGAAAATAAAAATTTTAGTTGATCTTGACGGAGTTATTTGGGTTAGATCAATTAAGATGAGTTAATAACGGATCCTTATCAAATATTACGTTTAAATCACACTTAATTTTAACAAAAATATAATGATCCTCGCCCGTCAAGACAACCGATATTATAGGAAAATAACTCAAAAAATTAATTGATTTTATGGTGCAATAACTAGAAAGTCATGGTTTGCTTCCTATTTATAAAATTACAACTCAATAACCTAACATAATTAGTAGGTTATAACCCAATCACAAAACCCTAATCTTAATGCAAATATAAAAATTGTGGCCCTTTTAGTAAATAAATTTTTGCTTATGATAAAAAGTGTGATACATATATTTAGAAAGCATAAAAAATATGTTATTTTGCCTCTATTAAATTATGCTTACCAATAATAATAATAATTTTCACTTTCATTACTAAATGCAATCCTATTAGCATAATAATTAAATATTTGTACTCGATTGCAAATTTTTAATGATTATGCTAGTGAGATTGTCCTACAAACAAAAGTAAAATTTGAGATTATTATTGATTAAACTATTGGTATGAATTATTATTAGCCAATAAATCATCATTTAGATTATGAAAAAAAAATATTTAAAGAAAATACATATATAAATAAAGAATATTAAAAAGTATACTACTTAGTTAGTTGTTAGTTGTGATATTAATTTATATTCATTCTGCCTCTCTTTCTCAACCAGCTTAATTGAATACTTTATTTATTACTATAAAACTTGTTTAAATCTTTTACTCGTAATTAACATTAATAAAAGATTTATTATAAAACAAAACAAAGATGAAACAAAAAAGGCGGTGTGATTATTTAAAAAGAGAACACCTTAAACACACTCTATTTTGAGATTATAAAAGGGTTCTTTAATTTGCTTTTTCAGACCCAAAACAACAAAACAAATAACTTGAATGGTTGAAAACAAACAACCTGTAAGGTTGGGGCCGCAAAAATTTGGAGGCTCTAGACGCTAGCCTTGAATTCCGTTGATAAGAGCCGGCATTGCCTATAAGCCAACTTGCTTCGTAGAATATAAAACACGTACAACTTGAATGGTATGACCTATGCCACGAGCCAAAATTTAACCCCCCGATTACTAAACTGAATTAGAGGCCTTAAACACCAATTAACCAAGTATTTCATTTGTTTGAACTTAATTCATCCTTGAAGAAAAAAAGCAACTTCATTAATATATTAGTTAGTTGCTCGCTTCCACATATGTTTAATTTCTACTCATATTTGACCATTTTCATCACATTTACGAATAAAATTTATTGGTTGTGGCTGCATTTACTTCCTTCGTAGAACACCTTTGTTACTTGTTAAGTGGTGTTTATGGTCCAGTTTCAAACCGTGAAACAGCCTAAAAGTTTGATTGAAACAAAATTGAAACCTTGTTACTTTTTTTTTTCAAAATTCATGTTATTTCCATGTTATCATACAATAAAAAATAGAAATTAAAAAAAAAAATTATGATTGCATGTTGTATAGTCGTATATAGGATTGAAATATAAAATAAATTTAAGTTATCTAAGTGGAACAAAACAAAGTTTAAGTAACTTGATTAAAAAAAATTAAAACGTATTATAAAAATGAAAAAAATTAATTTAATAAAAAATAAGTTTTGTCATAAATATATATAGGAAAAAATATAAAAAATAAATAAAAAAGACTATATTATGTTGGAATTGTGAGGAAACCTAAAATAAAATAAAAACACATTTTGTCATAAAATGCGTCAAAAATAGTAAAAAAAATAAATAAAAATTAGTTTTTCTCACAAATTTGTCACAAGAAATATACAAATAATATTACTCTTTGTCAGAAATGTTGGGAAACAAATACAAAATGCAATAACAAATAAGTTAGATTGAAATGCGTGGTGCTAATAAAAAAAAATTTAAATAAAAATTTTATTATTAATAAAGTTAGGGGCTGTTTGGTAGGATCTGAATGAGTCTGAATGAGTTTGAATCTGAACCATTCAGATTCAGACCGTTTGGTTGGAACGTCTAAACGAAAAAACACATCTGAATGGGGGTCTGAATGGTTCAGATTTGAAAACAAGTCTGAATGGAAAATGGAAGGGGAAAAAACGGGGATCCTCATTTCCCCTCATTTGAAAACCCTATTTTTCACTCTCCTTCCCCTTCTCCCGTCGCAGCCCCATCACTCCTCTGCCGTCGCCTCCCACGGCCTTCTTCTTCCCGTTGCCGTCGGCCGTCGCCTCCTTCACTCTCTACCATCCCCGCATCTACAGTCGCCGCATCTACAGTCCCCGATCTGATATCATCGCCGCCACCTCTTATCTCGCCGTTCTGATATCACCACCGCCGCAGCTCTCATCTCGCCGCCGATCTGCAACTCTCATCTCACCGCAACTCCTATCTCACCGCAGCTCTCATCTCGCCGCCGATCTGCAACTGTAAGCTACATTATCTTCTTCTGAAAGACTATTTGTGAAAGACTGTTTGTGTAATTTGGATGTTTGAATTTTAGCATTTTTCTTAAGTATTTTGAAAGACTATTTGTGTAATTTGGATGTTTGAATTTTATCATGATTGCATTTTTAATCTATGTTTGAATTTTATCATGATCGAATTTACTATTTATATAATCACTGAAAAAAAGCCTTCAGAAGGGTAAAATAGTCATGCTGCATATTCATTCAGATGTTCAACCAAACACTCTTAATCATTCAGCACTTAATGATTCAGACTCTCTTAACCATTCAGACATCTTAATCATTCAGCACTTAATGATTCAGATGCTACCAAATGGCCCCTTAATCCTAATAAAGTAATAATGATAATTAGGAGTGTGGGTAGCTAGGAAATGTACAGGAACTTTCAGCATAATATTTATATTCTATCAGATGCGTGTCATCAAAAAATGTTTTGAAAATTTGACACAATTAAGGCCAGGATTGCTTATTTAATCTCAAAAGTACTTTTTGTTAAAAGTTTTTATTAACTTATGACGTTTTGAAATGAAGTTTTTAAAAATGTGTTTGGATTAGCTTTTCCAAAATGAATTTTTAAATGTGCTGGAGCCTAGAAACAATGATTTTTGACTCATTTCTAACCTAAAGAAACTGTTATTTTTTCTAAACGTTTTAACCAATGTTTTAAAAACTGGTTCAACCGGCTGCCACTTACTAATCCTGTAACAGCTGAAAATTTAGCACATTTGATCGTGCTTGAAATCCACATTGATTTGACAATCGAAATTATTACAGGATGAAAGTATGCGAGAAATGGTGAACGTGGGCGAAAACCGTGCGCAAAACGGAGTTACGGATTGTCCGGAATCGCGGAACGAAGAAAAATTTAAAAGTATGGAATTTCTGGGCTCGTCGCAGTACGCGAAGGAGAGGATGAGGATTCTTCGCGGTACGCGATGGACCAAAATATCTGGGATTCTCCGGATTTCTTCGCGGTACGCGAAGCTCTATTTGGCCCTCGTCGCGGTACGCGACGGGTGAGGCGGTGGAATGAATTGATCTTCTTCATCAGATTTCACGCAGAAGATTATTATCTTCTTCTTCTCGAACTTAAACGCCCTGCAGACGAAAACACACACACTTTTACCATCCAATCACCATATTGAAGCCATCAGAAGTCATGGATCGCACCAAGGATCATATCTACAAGTACTGATCGTTGTTTTACCCACAGGAATCCGTCTGATTAGGTAATGGTTCGTTTTAACCTTCTAGATTGATTATGATTAATTAAATCGTGTTTCTGAACGTAATAATATAGTTAGGATTGTTGATTATTGCCTAGATGATGGCTAGGATTGATTATAAATGACAAACTCGAACTGTTAATAGGTAAATCCTTGTTTTGAGCCGTTGTAATGCCCGTTTTGCATGAAATCATAACAATGGTTATAGTGGTTTAAACCATTTGAGTATGACAAGGTAGGTGATTAGTTTGATTAATTTTGATATGCAAGGTTAATTCTAAGTGTGTTAAACTAATCACAATCATTAACATACTCACTGGAACGAGTATCTGATGTTTATGATAACAGGCAGATCAGTATGTTAAACATGGTTATTAAACTTATTTTAATACGACCTTGTGATATTTCATGATATCTAGGCAATCAATAACAAGGATTGATCATTTCTAAGTCATTAATCTGTCTAGGAACCTGTCTAGTGAGATAATCAACAACATTAACTATTTGATGACTATCAAGGCAGTGTCTTTGACATTGGACGTTCAGAAAGATTCAATCAGTAAGTTAGCAACGCCTAAGACGAATTAAGTAAATAAGAGAATACGTTTATTTAAGCCGAACGAATAAGCAATCTTTAAGTATAACAAGATTGTCGAAATAAGAATGATCAAAATGAGTGTAAGCGGAATTTTGAAATAAAGTTCCAAATGAAAGTTACGATATACCGAAGTTTTGAGCGGTAATCGTAAATTGAGAACCTTCATGATAAGGTTATAATCATAAGGAAAGGAAGATGAGCTAGCAAATTGTGTTTTAGCTCAGGTGAGTTCTATGAGCCCTCTTTTACTATTTTAAAGTTTTAGGGCTGATATGCATGTTATAAAGTTATTTTATGTAAATGATTGTTTTATCTGGCTACGGTCAGATAAGAGAATACGTTAAAGTAAAGAATGTTTCAAGTTGTAAAGTTATTGTATGAAAGTGACGCTAACCTGATTAAGGTCAGATAAAGAATGTTTTCAAGTAAATAATGTTTTAAAGTAAATAATGATTTAAGTCTCAACTACGGTTGAGAAGTAAATGATTTTAAAAGTCTCAGCTAAGGTGTAAAGAATGATTTAAAGTCTCAACTGCGGTTGAGAGTATAAAGAATGTTTTAAGTCTCAGCTACGGTTGAGAGTATAAAGAATGTTTGAACTCTCAACCGAGGTCGAGCAGGAAATGCGATAATGAAGTCCCGGCTGCGGTTGGGCAAATGTTGAGCACTGCGGTGCGGATAATGATTTATGATTATAATGGTTTATGATTATAATGATTTATGATTATGATTATGATGGTTTAAATGATTTAAACCATGTTATGTGTCACACCCCCAATTTCCCACTTGTGGCGTATGTCCACGTGGATGTGACGTGTCCAGAATCACAGCTCAAGGTCATATAGAATACCTCTATATGTGTTTACAGATCCATTGTTTGACACATACACATAATAAGATAGTTTGCAGCGGAATAAAAGTTGTCTTATCATAATGCAGCGGAAAATCAAGTGTTTGACAAAAATGCAGCGGAAATGTAAATAGTTTAACATAACATTGTTTTATCATAATGAAAGTAAATTGTTTTCAAATGACAAGACAGAATGCATGTAAGTTCCTAATTGCTCGTTCCTTAAAGTGTGCATTCCTGTCCTCCTGCTAGCCACGCTAGTTACCTGAGAATACAAGTTAGAAAAGTGTCAACACAATGGTTGGTGAGTTCACAGGTTTTGATATACATATAGTAATAAAAGTGTGTCATGCTGTTTATCATATGTTAGTACCGAGCCCTTGGCCCAAAGTGTCAGTGCGTCACTACCGAACTAGACTTGTTAGTCTTTGCCTCCGCCATGTCTCGTAATAACATGGCAAAATAGGTCAAGTTTTCACGTGTTATGACATCCAGTCAATATTTCGCCACGCGGGGTTCGTCACACCCCAAACGGATCCATTCAAACTCGCCTCGTTGTTTGTACATTAACGGTAAGACTTTGTGAGGACTTCTTACGATTACAACACTTAATGTTTGTCAAATAAACCAGCATACACCAAAATGTTTGTACAGTAATAGATGTTTGACTCGATGCAACAAGTATTCTCCCCCTATTTAAAAGCGTTTTGAAAAAGAGTAAAGAGGGGCCGTAAACTCACCTTAGTGATGAAAGTAGCAAGTAAGCGTAAGCTCCTGATGTGGTAGCACGTGTCGGTCACCGGCAACCTATATCGTATACCGTATGTGAGTTCGCGTATGTGACCGTGCTAGTGTTAGTGCTCGTGTTTGTGCCCAACAACCCTTGGTTGTTCATGTTTGTCCTTGTCGGTCCACGATAACCGTGTTTGCTCGTGTTGGCCCATATTGACCGTGTTTGACCATGTTTGATCGTGTTTGACCGTGTTTGACCAAAGTTGACCGTGTCAAGTCTACGACCCGTTGGTGAACCATGTGACGGTTTGTGAATCGTGTAGCAACGTGTAAGTGTTTGTCGTGTGCAAAACGCGTAGATCGCGTTTATGGACAACTTACTATTTATAGTAAGTTTCCATTTATAGAAAGTCCACAAAGCATATCGTTTTTAGAGTTCTAGCATGTTCAATAGTCCTACGTGATCATGTTAACACATAGCACGTTATCATACAAGTTCATATACGCCGTTTATAACATGTTTGCACATAAAAGTTTCCTAAAGTGGAAAGTTCCCATTTTTAGCATACGTGACATCGGAAACCATCTAATTTAGCATCTAATCCACATATTATAACATAATAAGTCATTTAGCATACTCAAATAATACAACACGTTGACAAGTCGGTTTTTGTAAAAATAAAGTTACTAAAAATAGTAACTTTGTGGTTTGTGCATAAAAATGACCATTTAACATTTCTAAACCATTTTCACATTACCAATCCTCATAATAATCAATCTAGCATCATTTTAATCATGTTAATATGGTGAAAGAGTCTCCTATCATTATTTTGACCCGAAAAGTTACTAAATATAGTAACTTTGTCAAAAATGACCATAAACATTATCAAGATCATATTTTAAACATTCTAATCATCATATTAACATTCTAAGAGCAATTCCAAGTACATGCATGTTCACCAAATACACCAAATCATCTACTTGTAACTAAAAAGTTACTATAAATAGAAAGATTCATAAAAATCATAGTTTTGACCATTTCAATCAAATCTACCCATGAGTAATCATCCTAATATCATCAATAAGCATAACAACATACTCAAGATTATTCCTACCATCATGGATCATACATGCATGGCATTATTTCATCAATCCAAGGCCAAATAACACACTTTAATGACTCACATCATCATGGATCGTCACGAAATGCATTCTAATCACTCTAGATCATCATCAAACACTTTAAAATCAACAAACCCAGATCATAATCTCGTGCATGTGCATTCAAAGTGCTTGCATGTGGGATTTAGCACTTGCATGTGTGTGTAATGGATGTGAAAGTGGGTTTTAAGCATAGAACTACCTTCTAGAGCTTCAAAGGTCTTGAGATGATGGTGGAAACAGGCTCTAGAGCTCCTGGACAGCAGGTTTGAGTGAGAACAAGGAGGAGATGGTGGTGGTGTGAGCTCCAATGAATCCTCCAAGCCTTCTAGTGGTTCTTCCACGCTTTCAAAGCTTCAAGGAAGGTCTTCAATGGCTTCCACCAGGTCACATCAGTGGGTTTCAGATGCTTGAGATAGTAAATGGCCGAGCTAAGACGTGTGGGTGTAGGCAAAATGAGTGTGTAGTGTGATAATGAGTTTTGGGAGTTTAAAAAGTTGATTTTGCGAATCTGGCGCCCCAGGCGTTACGCCTGACGTGGGTTGGGTATGCCTGGCGTTACGCGCGGAAGAAGTCAGACAGGGCGCCTCTTTTGTGTCCCGCGCGCATCGCCTGTCATGGGCTCTCCGGGTCTGGCGTACCGCCTGGACCAAATGTAAGGCCCAATAAGCCTATTTTGTCGTTCTGGCCCGTTCTTGCCCGTTTCTCGACTGTAGAACATCATTCGATCGTCGTTTGGACTCTATTGGTCAGTTATTACCCATAATTGGCTTGTGAGATGTTTCTGTGCTTAAGTGTTGTGATGTTCACCAACGTTCGTGTGTTTTGACACGTGTGTGCTGTTTGTCGATAATTCCACGAATTATCTAGTCATGTGCTGGTGTCCGTACTGTCGTGCCACGTGTCACACTAAATTAAGCTAATTCTAGTGCCACGTGTACATAATGCGTTTAAATAAACATTTAAATAAATAAGTTGCTGACCTGGAAATTACGGGGTGTCACATTATGTATGAATGATGTATGTCAAGAAGTCTTGTACCGGTATGAGCCGTCAATTTCGGTAGATGGTTTAAGAAGTCCTGTGAAAGAACAGGCAGAAGTCCTGTGAAAGAACAGGCAGAAGTCCTGTGAAAGAACAGGCATGTTGACTTCGGTCAACAGGACATGCTACATTTATGTACCTTATGATTGATGTTATGATGTCATGTATGTTGTGTATATGAAATGTTTTATGTACAGTATGATTGAGACTGTTGACTTAGGTCAACAGTGAAGGCTAATGTTTTATGTTCAGTATGACACAGACTGTTGACTTCGGTCAGCAGTAAGTTATGATGCTATGTATGTTATGACTTATGTTATGTTATATAAAGATATGAATGAGTAAAGATTTTTATGAAAAGTTAACACAGAACTCACCAGCGAAAGCTGACTTGTTTTAGCATGCATGTCAGGTTGAGCAAATTATGATAAGGATGTGATGGCTCGTGGCATGACAAGAGGACTACCTATTCAAGAGCTGGCATTCCTGTTAGGATTAAATGTTATGTAAAGACTTCCGCTGTTAAAATATATGATTATTCTACGATTTAAGAGCTATGCTTTTGATGTTTAACCAACAGAGGGGCTCCCTGGGAACGGGGCCTCTCAAGTTGGTATCAGAGCCATAGTTTGAGAGATTTGGGCATAACCTAATGCCTGAACTTAAACTGAGAATGAGATCAAGGTTAAGGAAGCCAGTTAAAGGTAGTTCAATGCCACGAGCGTCTTGCTAAAGTAAGGAATATGTGTTATGATATATTTGAAATAGATTTAAGGTTTATGTGCCTTAAAGTTAATATGATGTAGTTAAAGTAAAGATGCATGTTTATGTGCCTATATGTGTTAAGATGTATGAATATGTTGGAGTGTTTAGACTATTGTTGATAATAATGTTTATTAGGAAATGAATTAAGCATGTGGTGGAAGAAACCCTAGACACACGAGTACAGATAAATAGTGACCGCAATTAGCTACTGCGGTTACGGATATATCTATATGACTAATGCTCGGGTTTCATCTGTCATATGACTTGGACACCATAGGAAAGATTTAATGACTGAACGAATTATAACTATTCGATGCCAATAAAGGTAAAGAACAACATGCGAATAGCGAGGTTGAAAGGGTTATGGAGACAATTGGGAATGTTTGTTTGGTCAGATGGATACCAGTTAAGGTCTTACTTTATTGGTTCGTCAAAGATTCATGGATTAATGGGTATAAAGTATGAATGGGAATAATAGAGACACGGTTGGAAAAGTAAATGATTAATGACATTCCGGACACTGTTATTAATGATTTACTATACAACTGGGTTTGTGTTATTGTCTATCATACAAATACCTTTTATTTCCTAAAAGGTCGATAATGAAATAAACCCTTAGAACATGGAAACAGAGTTCGATCAATGATAGAAATGTAGTTTGAAGACGATGATGGTCCAAGAAATAAAGCATACATGGAAAGTGATGAGGACAACAATGATGAATGCAGTGCAAGGTGCTATTACTCGGGCAACGGTAACATGATGAAGATAGGAATGTATGTATATCAATATGGATGACAGAAATCAATTATGGATGAAGAGAATTAGTACGGGTGATTGAGTTTATGTGTAGGTGATTCAATTGACTGACGAATGATGAAACTAATTTACGAATGAGGGAAATGGCTTATAAACGAACAAGGAACTTTATTATGGATGAATTATTCATCACTTGGGAATGAATAATATTATAAAGTAAGGATGAGTACATCCGATTGAGGTAATGTAAGTTAAAATTTGACCTAGAGATTTGATGAGATTATTCTTTATGTCAAGAGTGATAATGCTTTGTTAGTATCTTAAATCCTGACAAGGTCTCACTAGAATGAGGAATACACGTTGACATTAGGAATTGATAAGCGAAGATAAATGAATATATGCCTGGCTTTAGGTATAGGTGAATCTCAAAGACTAGAGTCAGTCTTATGTCAAATGCAAAAAAGAAAAGATAATGTTCAACCATCAAGATGGTTCGAAGGTTATGAAAAGTTGAAATGATACGATTTGCTTTTGACAAGAATTCATGTGAAGACTGACCGGACCTAGAATTGTTATGCTAAAGATGTTATAGATAATTTTAATAACTCTAGCGGGAAGCTATTTATGCTAGAAGAGGATACATAAGTGTTGCAACATTATTATCATTTAATGAACTATCTTGTCCTCACAAGATAATAGATGTTGAACATGTATAGGATATGTATGGAGCGTAAAGATGCATAGAATATGGAACAACTTAAAAAAAAAAAAAAAAAAACTATTAAGATATTTACTTAAGCAAATATTCCTCTTCAAGGTTCACTTGGAAATCTTGTTGGGCCTTTTGGCTGCATGCACGCATCTCGACGGTAACATCCCACATTGATGGCCTACATTGAGGGCTTTTTTGCACGCATGAGAATGCAATCTTCACAAGCAATTCCACTTCATTTGCGGTTTGTTTCGTCGGTGGAGGAAGGCGTTGGTCCAAAATTTCGGTGTGAGATATGGCATTCATGGCATTTATGGATCTGAGGATGTCCCTTGGATGCTTACCCATTATTATTTCTAGTGTTACTACACCGAAGCTGTAAACATCACACTTTTCGTTCACTTTCATGGTGTATGCAAGTTCTGCAAAAAAAAAAAGTAAATATAAAAGAAAATGCGAGATAAGTTTTAGCCTTAATTGTTTAACCCAAGTTAGAAATGTTAACGGTTCATTTGGGTAAATAAGTCTAAGGAGCTCTTTGGTTGGGTATGAATCATTAAGTGTTGAATGGTTAAGATGTCTGAATGGTTAATTAAGAGGGTCTGAACCATTAAGTGTTGAATCGATTAAGAACGTTTGGTTGCAAATCTGAATGCTGAACGGTTAAGTGTGGTATTGGTGCTGAATGCTTAAGTGTGGTATTGGTGTTGAATGGTTAAGTGCTGAACTGACTCATTAAAAGGTTAATTTATTTCGATCACACATATTTAGAAAGCATAAATATTTTTCTTTTGTTCTTATTTGATTTCTTGATTATGGTTTGCCACAATGATTTCCTGCATATGCTGTTATTTAATAGCGGTATCAGAGCCGATGACTCGATTTCAATCCAGGAAACATAGCTGCACTCCTAAAATCAAAAAAAAAAATTCTGATCTCGAATCTTCAATTCGATTGCAAATAACAAATCGTACATCATCACTATGGGTGATTACAATTTCAATTTGGGATTTAATCAAGGCAAAAGGTTGTGATTTCTTGAATTTTTGTGTGTTGACATTCAAGAACAACCTGACGTGGGTTTCAATTTTGACCCAATCTGATCAAAAACAGAATCATTATAGGCTCTTGTCAATCAAAGGCTGGGCGCAAATCATCACTGAAGTCTTTTTGTGTTCCAATTTTCGAATTATTCAAGGCATAAGACTGATAAATTGAATTCTTATTTTTCTGCAAAATAGAAGCCAACAAACCACTGTGATTTTTTTTGTTCAACTTTTACTGGTCAAGATTTTCATTCAATTTTTATTCTTTAAATCAGAATTCATATTCAAATCAAATTGAAGTAGAAAGCCTCGAACAACAAGTTCATACGTTGATTCAGGGGCTAGAACGGGTTCAGGAGAACCACGAAGGACCATGTGGGTCTTGCACAGAGGGTGCAGGCACTGGTTCAAACCCAAGGCAGACCCAGAAGAGAATCACGAGGGGCCTTGCAAATCTTAACATTGGATCGAGTACTTCAATTGAATGTGAAATCCTATGATACTTCAATTGAAAGTTATTGGTGTTCATGTGGAATCAAGAAGGAAGAAAAGGTTAGAAATTTAGAAATTACTTTGCTATATTTTGTTTACTGTACAGAAAGTCATGAAGGATGTTGTTGAATGTGAAATTTGGTTCATCACAAGAGATAAAGGCCATAAACGCTGTTTAGGATGAATGATTGAAACCAAAAGCATAAAGGGTCAAGTGCAAATCCGAGAAAAGACGATGCCTGTTTTAGTGGTGTGTGTATTGCAGATCCAAGAGGGATCATGTACCCATGTTTTCAAAGCAATATTTGGTAAGGAGGACCAGCGGAAGATTGTTCAGTTTAAAACACGATTGTATTCATAATTTGCATTGGATTCGGAAAAGAAAAGGGAAGCAAATATGGCTAAGAATCAACATAAAAAAGTTACAAGAACAAGCAAAGATTTTAGAAGTGAAGACTCAACTTGGATTAATAATTAGGGGCTGAATGTTAGCCTTAATTGTTTAACCCAAGTTAGAAAAGTTAACGGGTCATTTGGGTAAATAGGTCTAAGTATGTTTTTGTTTATATTGTGTAACATGTAATATGCATAGGGTATATCCTGTCAAGAATTAACTTGTTAACTGTGGTTAAGGTTATATAAACCCGACTATGGTTGCCTGTAAATGTTAGAACGAACACATAATCAGAAAGCATACGTATGTTTCTTTTGTTCTAGTTCTTATTTGATTTCTTGATTATAGTTTGCCAAGATGATTTCCTGCATATCCTCTGATACAATATCGAAGATCTTGTGAATACATGCATGCAATTTAATATGTTGGAAACCGCTGAATTACACACACATACATACATACCTGGAGCAGTGTAAGCAATGTAACCAAAGGTTCCATCGATTGAAGTCCAGTTGGGCTTTAACAACCTGGCGGTGCCAAAATCAGATACATGAGCGACCCAATCAGAATCGAATAAAACATTGTTGCTTGATAAGTCTCCATGGATGATCGGTTGTGAACAATCATGGTGCATATACGATACAGCCTTTGCGATGCTTTTAACCGCGGTCACCCTTTTATTCCAATCAAATTCAACAGCTTGTTTCATATGATTCAGTATGTTCCTTAAGCTCCCTCCTGACAAGAACTCATACACCAAAAACGAATGACGCGAATGTGAACAAAATCCATAGAGTTTGACAATGTTTTGATGTCGTATTTCTGTCAATGTTCGGATCTCATTTTCAAAACTCTTGAGATTTTGCATCTCACCATCTTTTGTTGCATGGATCTTTTTCACTGCATAAACTTCACTTGACAAGTCTGCTTTATAAACTGTTCCGTACCCACCAACCCCAACAACATGCCTCGAGTCGAAGTCGTCCAAGGCTTCAATGATTCTTTCATACACCATTTTCCCATCATAACTCCAAATGGTAAATGGTTTTGCTATCGTCTCTAGTGGCCTAACATTTTCATGATTTGATTTTCTTTTATGGAGATACAAGAATACAACAACCGTAAAAACGACGAGCAGCGTGATTCCTAATGCAATAAGTATGATCAGAATCACTAATGAAACCTTCTTTTCATCGCAATCTTTCCCTGTGTTATATCCACACAGCCCCTTGTTATGTTCAAGTGCCTCCTTTGGAGCATCTTTAAAAGCTCTCATCTTTGGAAGTGGGCCCTCAAGCTGATTGAAAGATATATCAACAGTGGTTAAACTTAACATTTCAGTGAAACTTGAAGGAATAGATCCAAAGAGATTATTGTGAGAGAGGTTCAACGTTTGTAGAACATTCAAACCTCCAAGCTGTGACGGTATACTCCCAATCAGATTATTGTCAGAGAGGTCAAGATAGTCTAAGTTTTTGAGGTTACCTATGTTATCTGGAATAGAACCATTAAGACGGTTACCAGACAACTGAAGGGAAGTTAAGCTTGCAAGCTTTCTTATACTATCTGGGATAGCATTATTAAGGCGGTTTTCGTACAAACTAAGGGAAGTTAAACTTGTGAGGTCACCTATGGTATCTGGAATAGAACCATTAAGGCAGTTTTTAGACAAATTAAGGGAAGTTAAGCTTGTGAGGTCACCTATGTCAGTTGGGATAGCACCATTAAGGCGGTTATCATACAAATTAAGGGAAGTTAAACTTGTGAGTTTATGTATGGTATTTGGAATAGCATTAATAAGGCGGTTACTATACAAACTAAGGGAAGTTAAACTTGTGAGGTTGCCTATGGTATCTGGAATAGAACCACTAAGATTGTTACCAAACAGAAGAAGGGAAGTTAAGCTTGTGAGGTTACCTATGGTATCTGGAATAGCATTAATAAGGCGGTTTTCGTACAAACTAAGGGAAGTTAAACTTGTGAGGTTACCTATGGTATCTGGAATAGAACCATTAAGGCAGTTTTTAGACAAATCAAGGGAAGTTAAGTGTGTGAGGTTATCTATGACACTTGGGATAGCACCATTAAGGCGGTTATCATACAAATTAAGGGAAGTTAAACTTCTGAGGTTATGTATGGCATCTGGGATAGCACCATCAAGGCGGTTAAATGAGAGATCAAAAGTTTCCAGATCGCGTAGCGACCATGTATCAAGAGCATACAGTGTACCTGTTAGGTTCATGTGTTGAACTTTGATGCTTGTTACAACACTTTCTGACCCGTTACTGCAACTGATTCCTGTCCAATTATCTTGGCATGGGTTGGTTCCAACCCATGATGAAAGAGCTGACTGGCTTTGTTTATCAAGGCTATCTTTCCATTTCAAAAGAGCAGATGCTACACTTGTTGAAGGGACAGTTGCAAGTGAAGGAACACACAAAAGATTATCACAAGAGAATATTAATAATACTATCACACTGAAAAGCTTATAAAATGTCATTTTAAGTAAACAATTCAAGTGCAGGACTTATGAACCACCTAAACAAAGATGTGAAGTTTGCAACTCTCAGTACTTGATTTACTAACAGAGAAAAGATGCTATTTATAGAAGAAAAAATTACACATTGACACCCTAAGAATCTTTCACTTCAACAGTATAACCCTCTATCTATACGTTCCCGTGGTAAATGCTTATGAATTTCCTTTTTAGTTTGGTCTAAATTATGAATTTTCTTTTTAGTGTGGTCAGACTTTTAGCCTAATGCCTAATGGTATCTAAATGTTAGTTTAAGGTGTCTCTCCTGAAACAGTTAGGGTTCTAACTCTCATCTGAAGCAAATTAAAGTAGAATAGATATGTGTCTAAGTTATAGTTATTTATATATAGAATTTGTATCATGTGAAAACCCGATTTTAGAGAAATCTTTAAACCCTATTTGGACCGTCCATTTGAAATCTTGAAAATAAATATGTGGTCCCTATTAAATTGAATAAAAATTGGGATTTGAATAAAAAACGTGGTTTAATGCGGACCACATATTAATTTTTAAGATTCCAAATGAAAAGCCCAGATATGGTTTAAGGGTTTTCTATCTAAAATCGGGTTTTCGCAGGATACGATTCTTATATATAGAGAGGGGGTTAATAAGAAACTCTTAAATTTTAAGAAAACCTAATTTAACCAATCACAAAATTTTGACTTTTTTTTATGAGTAAAGTGTCATTTTAGTCCACATGGTTTGACAATTTTTGTCATTTTAGTTCAATAACTTAAATTTTGTCATTTTGGTCATTATGGTTTCATTTTATTGTCATTTTCGTCCCTTGGTTTGTTAATTTTTGTCATTTTAGTCCAAAAGTTTAAATTTGATTGGACTAAAATAACAATAAAATGGAAATCATAATGACCAAAATGGCAACAAAATAAAACCCTAATGACCAAAATTGCAAAATTTAAACTATTGGACTAAAATGGCAAAAGTTGCCAAACCATAGGGACTAAAATAGCATTTTACTCTTTTTTTTATGTATTCTAAAGGGTATTAAGGTAATTGTATACCAAAACTAATCTTGGTAGTTTTCTTATTTCTTTTTAAATCGCATGTTTATCTAATCAAAAGTAGGGGTGTTCATTTTCGGATATCCGAAGTTTCGGATATCCGAAGTTTCGGATATCCGAACTTCGGATTTCTGAAAATTTCGGATAGTGATTTTTGATATCCGAATCCAAATCCGAAATTTCGGATATCCAAAGATCGGATATCCGAAATTTCGGATTCGGATCGAAATCAGGGAAAAAATAAAAAAAAATTCAAAAAGTATATATTTCAGATATCCAAATATCCGAAAATTATCCGGATATCCGAAAAATATCCGGATATCCGAAAAATATCCGAAAATTATCCGGAATATCCGAAAAATATTCGGATATCCGAAAAATTATCCGAAAAAAGTATCCGAATATCCGAAAAAATATCCGGAAAAAAATGTATTTCGGATATCGGATATCCGAACTATCCGAAAATTTTCAAAATAGGTATCCGAATCCGAATCCGAAATTTCAGATATCCGAACTTTCGGATATCCGAATCTCCGGATATCCGATTTTTTCGGATATTTCGGATTCGGATTTTCGGATTCGGATTCGGATACGGATTTTTTTGAACACCCCTAATCAAAAGGGAACCAACGACTTTTCAGCAACAAATACATCTAGGCTAGCGATTCATTTATTCTTTTGCCCTTTATTTCCACGTACATAAATTGTCCTATTAAACAAATAAACAGGAACATATTTGATGTTCTCCCACTATTTAATTTCTACATATATCATCAAAAAAATCGCTTCATTTCAAAAAAACATACCCTGGCATTTTAATTGGTCAGTTATTAATAAACATATTCAACTAATTTATTCTTTAGAAATATATACATATTCTTAGGCTTAATAGTACCCATATTATTTTTTCTAAATTCAATTAGTTCTCAAAAGACAACTACAAAAGGCGTTAGCTCAAAAGGTCAGACAATTTATGCAAAGATTTAGGGTTCCTAAAATATAGCACCTTCAATCTAGAAAAAAAAATATACTTAGTTTGTTTTTTTACTTTGTAAGCTCGGGAGAAAATAAGAATACAAAAGAGGCCAAAATAAAAGCTCCATTGTTCTAATTGTTCTAATATTCATGGAATGTTTGTATTTTATAAATCAATGAAAAAAAATTTAAATAGAGAGACTCAAATAAAAGCCTATTCTTTTCTTATTTTCTTTTAAAATGCTTCATGATTTAAAAAAGTTGGCTTTAGTACATAAATTTTTAACACAAAGCAATAATGGCATTTTACGAATGTTCAGTTTCTTAGAATCTTAGTGTAACAAGTTACATATTTGATAGACAACTACATATTAAATGCACTTTTATGTGATTGGTTGCATATATGTAATCAGATGTATATGTAACCAAATATATATGATTACATATATTTAATTAGGTATATAAATGTAACAAGGTATAGATTACACATATGTAATCAAGTATATATGAGCTAGATATATATGATTACATATGAAGTTAGATATATATGGTTACATATATATAATCAGGTCTATATGAAACCATGTATATTATTACATATATGTAATTAAATATATTTAAACCTAGATATACGATTACATATATGTAATCACGTAGATAAATGAAAACCGTTATATTATTACATATATGTGATTAGGTATATATGAAAAAATGTATATGATTACATATATGTAATCATAAAATTTGGCATGGTTGAAAAAATTCAGATTTTTGAATGCAAAAACTTAGATTCTTTAAAATCAATTTTTGAGTAAACAAATTCAAAATTTTAAATTAATTTTATTTACATAAATTAAGTGAGCTGAGAGAATAATAAATTTCGGAATTTATTAAATATAGGAGAAAGAAAAAACATTTGTTTTGACTATTATACCCTTATAATCTTAAAATTAAATCTTTCATTTATCACTTATTTACAATATTACCATTATTTGTCATTTTTATCTTATACTTGTATTTTTATATTAAACAAACTAGCCTAGAATCCTGTGTATTACACGGGTTGGGTAGTAAGAAAACATAAAATTTTTAAATGTATACATAATCAAAAATAAGATAATCTTTTAAAAAGAAAACATCGTACAAGTAAAAATCATTTAATACAAGAATTAGGGTTTGTGTTTAATTTATTGAAAACCTAAAATAAGGGTTTTATAATTGGGTATAAAATGATTCATGTAAAAATTAGTTTTGGGTTAAGTAATAGACGGGAAAATGAAAATTTTGGGATGCTAAAAAATTGATAAGTGTCCCTTAAATATATTCATTTATTAATTTAGGGAGATATTGGTTTTTTTTGTCTAGAATGCATAAAGATACGATTGTCTTATTATGACATTAAGTTACACCACGAGACAAATATAAATCTAGTTTCCTTTGATGTCATGTTGATTTTCTTTTTACCACGTTAAGGGTGTGATTACAAACTTTGTAACCAACCTCTAAACATTGTCGTGAGCCCGGTTACCACTGTGAAATCAATGTGATCAAGTATCTAAAGACAAGCTTAATCTTCATGGTTGTAAAAATGACTATTATGAAACACAAATTCTATTTTTTTTACCCATCGCTTTTAATGCGTGACATAGGTATAGATTATTATCAATCAAGTTCGTTTCCAAACAAACTCGAATTCAGAGCCGGCCCCAAGAATTAAAAAAAATCTGGGGCCTGGGACGAGGAAAAAAATGGGCCCTTTCAGGGGCGGCTCTAAAAATTAAGGTAACAAGACGATGAATTCAAATATTAAATTACGGGTGTTTAAGTAAACCGAAAACCGAACAGTATTCGTAACTGAAAAAACCGAACCGTGTTCATAACTGAAAAAACCGAACCGGATTTTGAATTCGGTTTTCAGTTCGGTTATCATTCCAAATTATTTTGAATTCGGTTTGTTTGGTTAACCCATTAAACCGAATTCAGATTTAAATTTATTATCTTATTAATAATATATAAGCTTGAATTCGGTTTTATTCGATTTTTAACCGGTTTATTTGGTTTTTAATCGGTTTATTCGGATCGGTTTATTTGATTTTAACCGGTTTATTTGATTTTTGATCGGTTTGTTTGGTTTAAACCGAACCGAACCGAATCTCAAATTCGATTCGGTTTTTGGATAGGGAGAAAAATGAAAATCAATTAAACCAAACCAGAAAATCATAAATTCTATATATATACATATCTATAAAAATTTTGTGCCTTCAAAAAAATTGGGCCCGGGACAGAGGTTGAATTTGCCCATTTCCCGACCGTTCATGTATCCTTTTAAACATTCATGTTATATATTTCTTATATAAATTTTTTGTATATATAATATATAATTTAAAAAAAAAAAATTCGGGCCCCCTAAATTGCCGGGCCTGGGGCGGTCGCCCACCTCGCCCCTCCCCATGGCCGGCCTTGCTCGAATTTATAACGTCAAACCAAAACGTAGTATATTTGGCACGACTCGTTTTCAAACAAAATTTATGTCATTATGTAAATCAATTCAAAATGCACATAAAAATAAACACGAAAACAATATTATATTTGATCCAACTCATTTTCGAAAAACTTTACGTTGTAGTGTTGACCAGCTCAAATTTATACCGATGCATGTATGTTTATATAAATTAATACTTAGCAAATTATTTGTTTATGTTAACGAATGAAAGTGATTGAAAAATCAGATTATATATTATGACAGTTTAGTTTGAAATTTTAGAAATTTAAGAATGTGAAAATGACAGTTTAATTATGAAAATCGATGAATGAATTTTGTACAGCCATTATTAAATGATATACCGGTAGTGATGCATTTAGATTTCATTTGTTAATTCAAATGCGATTAATATTTTGTTTATATATACTTTACCATGTATAATTTTATAAAATGAAAAAAATTGAATTAATTCCTCTAGCCTCATAGGCACAAAAATTTTTGGGTGTCCATATCGAAATTCACACACTCTTTAGGTGTTTTGATTATGCATATTGAACGTAACAAAAATATTCATTGGTGTGGGTTGACCCGGTCCAAGTCCGCCCGACACACGGTACATTGATTATATAGCGAGACCTCCATTCCATGAATATACACTTTTAAAAAGTCGAACAAGTTCTTTTAAAAATTCCAACACGAGTTTCTTTGATGATGTGACTAGGAAGACTTTATATAAAATTAAAGTGTCTTATAAGACTAATGGGTCGTTTGGTTGGCTTTTTTAAACCATTAACTGTTGAATGCTTAAGGTTTCTGAATGAATAAGAAAGTCTGAAACATTAAGTGCTGAACCGGTGAAACAATTTGGTTCCATGTTTGAATGAAGATAAAAATTACCCTTTTTTTTGTTCAAAACCCTAGCCACCCCCACCCCCACCCCCACACAGTCGAGCATTCAGCCTCGTTGGTCGCCCCCGTCGTCGACCTCACCACCGTCGCCGTCATCGCCATTGTAGCCCAATGTCGCACCCCCTTCGTACCCTAAAACCACAACCCTCGGTCGTCAATTCGATGGTGGAGACAATGAACAACCCTAAAACCACAAACTTGGTCGTCGATTCAGACCTCGGTTGTGGTTCGGAGGTGGAGCGACTGTCTATTCAGACACTCGGTCGTCGATTCAGACCCCTTTAGTCGTGAAGCGACTGTGCAGTTGAGCGGTGGTGGATGCGGCCGAGTGGCAGGAGGTGCGATGATGTCGACAGTGAGAGAGGAGGAAGCCGACGATGAGTTTGGGGAGTGGGGAGGGGACCGGAAGGAAGACGACCACCCCTTCCTTTTTCTCTATTCAGACTTGGTTCAAGGTCTGAATCATTCAGAGGTTGATTTAGATGTTTTTTTCATTTAGCTGTCCAAAAAACGGTCTAAATATAAATGGTTAAGATTCAGATCCATTTAAGATTCAAATCCATTTAGATTCATTCAGATGCTAGCAAAGTACCAAATAGAACCTTTTAATAAAAAATAATTTCTCTATTTTAATCTTCCCAACTCAACATAACTCATCCTTTTACCTCCTTAAACAACCCAACCTTTTAATTAAAAAATAATTTATAAAATAGACAGCCTTTTACCCCATCAGGGGAAGAGTGGGGTAACGTGCATCTCAGACAAAGTCAGGGAAGGGAGACTGAGATGGTTCGGTCATGTAAGGAGAAGACACGTGTTGGCTCCGGTTAAAAGAGTAGAGAATCTGAGTGTGGAGGGGAAGAGGTACAGGGGTAGACCTAGGCTGACTTGGGAGGAGCAGATTCGTCAGGACATGATAGCATTGCACCTTTCAGAGGACATGATCAGTGATAGAAATTCTTGGATGCGTAGAATAAAGGCTAGGGACTACTAGAATGATTGGATATATGTTAGCAGCCTTACTTATAAGTAGAACTTTAGTTTTTACAAATGCATGCTTCACTAGTTGGTAGTGTTTACTCTGTGTGCTTCAACTTTTTATGTGGTTTATGTCCTTAAATTATATGAGCCTCCTATTTTGCATAGATTGCATGCGTAGTCATTGTGTATATGCCTTGTTTTTAATCATGCTTTCTTTATATATGATTGTGTATGTAATTACCATATGTTTGAAATAAATGTTTATATTCTTTATGAATGACATATACTTCGGTAGTTTTAATCATGCAAGGCTTACCCTCTTTTCTTAATAAAATGTCTTTGAAAAAAAACAAAAAAACAAAAAAAACAAAAACAAAAAAAAAATTTGAGCCAGGGGTCTCTTCTGACGCAGCCTCTCTATCTCTTCTTGGGGTAGGGGAAATGTTTGTTTTCATCTCACCCCTCCCAGACCCTACTTAAAAGTGGGATTAAACTGGGTACGTTTGTTTGTTTGTTTGTTTATGTTTTTTTTTGTAACCAGATATGTTAGATTTTTTAGACAATAAAGTTAAAAAATCTAACGAACCAATAGAACATGGCCATGTGGAAAAAATAAGATGATGCTAGTTTTTTTTTTATAAAATACATTTTTAAAGAATATTTATTTATAGATTTTTTTGAACGACTCGGTTTTTGATTAAATTTATATCAGAATGTTCATAAAAAAAATTAAACATTAAATGTATTTTTATATTTTTTTAAAAACTTACATATTAGTAAGTTATTAAAGAAATTAAATTATAGGTAAAAGCAATTGTTTTAAAAGATAAATAAAAAACAAAGTAAAAACCTAAACCACACAATGATTGGCAAGTGGTTTCTTTGTATATTAAAAAAAAATGCACAAACCTAAGTTTGCACCACAAACCGGTCGACCATATTTGTTTATTTTCATTTTTTTTAATTTTTATAACACACCTAACCAAGAAAGTCACCAATGAAGCTACCCTAATTGACTCTTTATTTCAAGTTTTATGTTTACTTTTAGGTTATTAAAATATTTCGACACTCGGTACTCGTTCGAAACTTGATAGAAAAAAGCTTGTAAATAAGCTCTTTTGATTTTGTCTCAATTGTAAACGAGTTGAACGGCTCATTTAGGTTTATAAATAAACCGAGCATGTGCAAAAGTTAGCTCGCTCGTTGCTTGCTTGTTTTTAATCGAATTATTTATTAATTTATTATATATAGTGAAACGATAATTTGAAAATCACTTTTATGTGTGAAATCCATGGTAAAAACCATTTCATTTTTTTTTGCGATTTTGTAACATTATTTGGCTCATTTTTATGAACAAAAAAACTCCGAGAATTTTTTTTAAATAAATATTTTTTAAAACCATGTAAAACATATGTGACACCATGTAAAATATTTCATAACATCTTAGGGACTGGGCGTAGCGTTACATATGTTTTACATTGTTTTACAAAATATTTAAAAAAAAAAAACTCTAGGCACTTTTTTATAAAAAATGATCCAAATAATGTTAAGAACCTGCAAAAAAAATTTAAAAAAAAAACTTTTTTACATGGTTTTCCCGTCTGAAGGTGGTTTTAATTTTATTAATTCCCTATAATATATATATATATATATATGGATGACATTAAAAACACAATTTTGCCTAAAAACAATTTTATCAGTTGGTCTCGGTCATTTCCAACTATGAAAATCCCTAATAACGGTCCCTATTATTGACCTATTTATTTCTGGTGGATCTTTGTTAAAACATTTAACGCCGTTAACTTTTTTCGAATTTCAAATGGATATTTTAGGGTTTTTTATCAGAATGAGAATACGAGTCGAATCCCAATTGAAGAATCGTTTCATCATTTGAAGCAACGTTTCGATGTAAGTTATACATGGTAATGGGTGTGCATGGGTTGGTGTGTGTGGGTGCATGGGAAAAAGGATAATAGGGCTTTCCTTCACATGAAACCAACACATACTTTTCATTGATTAAACAAGGAGTGGGTTTTAAAGACAAGGGAGTTTAGGGTTTCTAAGAAACATATTACCAACTAAATGTGAATTAATAAGATTACTTTGAGAATTAAGGCATGGGAAGAAAACATAGAGGACTTAGGAATCAAGTACGAGTCAGTAAAGTAGGGGTTAACAAGAAAGTGGACAATTGGAATGTTCAAGGATGTGGGTTTGGCTAAAGATACATGAGTTCATTAAAGAAATACATGAATTAGGGTTTGAACAACAAGAGTCTTTCTAAGCATTACTAACATCTAAGACATGAGTGGTGTACATCATTTCGGGTTCAATGCGTTGATCAATTTATTGAGGGAAGGAAACGATCCTCTAAAGTTATGAGTATTAATATAACTATCGACATCCAATACTTGGGAATGATACATAAACGTATAATCACATTAGATTGTTCAATCGAACTACCTAGAATGGGTTATACCTATAAGCAACCGAAGCATCACGGGACGATCAAAGTCTAATAATGGGCCCAAGGGTGGCCCAATGGGTTTAATATAAGCCCATCAAGTTAATTACACTTTTCTTAAAATAATTATGCTCTTCATAAAAGAAATTAAATTATAAACCTTATTAAAATAAGTAAATGATTTTCCTAAATAAATGTTTAACTTAAAATGAAGTAAATTGAAAAGGTTCTACTTAAAGTCTTTAAATGATTAATGTGGGATTAGGGTTATTACTGGGTAATAGGTTAGACTAAATTAGATAAAGTCATAGAAAATCATTAGTAATTTAGGACACTTAGTCGCACACCGAGACCAAACCCTAGTTACGACAACTACCGTATGTACTTATCATATTCGAATTCTTTTAAAACAACTCAGGAACTGAAGACACCTAGGCAACAATCAAAGAGAGCGCATATCTTTTGTGGTAATTCATTTCAGAGCAACTGTCACACCCCCAAATTCCCACTTGTGGCAAATGTCCACGTGGATGTGACGTGTCCAGAATCACAGCTCAAGGTCATATAGAACACCTCTATATGTGTTTACAAATCCAGTGTTTGACACATACACAGAATAAAATAGTTTGCAGCGGAAATAAAGTAATATTGCAGCGGAATAAATAAGTCATCACATGCAGCGGAAAATGATTGTTTACACAGCGGAAATTGTAGTAGTTCAATACAACAACGTTTTAAATAAAATAAAGTCAAATTGTTTTCAAAAGACACGAAAACAAATGCATGTGGGACCCTATGCTCATGTCCCCTATGTGCTTTCCTGCTCCACGAGCCTGTCATGCTAGTTACCTGAGAATACAAGTTTAAAAACAAGTGTCAACACAATGGTTGGTGAGTTCACAGGTTTTGATATACATATAGTAATGAAAAGTGTGTCATGCTGTTTATCAATGTTAGTACCGAGCCCTAGGCCCAAAGTGTCAGTGCGTCACTACCGAACTAGACTTGTTTGCTCTTGCCTCCGCTATGCCTCGTATACATAGCAAGTTAGGTCAGAATTTGCACGGGTTATGACACTCAGTCAACATGGTGCCCCGTGGGGTTAGTCATTCCCTAATGGATCCATCCAAATCTACCACGTTGTTTGTACATTAACGGTAAGACTTTGTGAGGGCTTGTAACGAGTTCAACACTTAATGTTTGTCCAATAAACCAGCATACACAATAGTGTTTGTACAGTAATAATGTTTGACTCGATGCAACTAGTATTCTCCCCCTATTTAAAAGCATTTGAAAAAGAGTAAAGAGGGGCCGTAAACTCACCTTAGTGATGAAGTAGTGTGTAAGCGTAAGCTCCTGAACGTCAAGTAGCACGTCTCGGTCACCGGCAACCTATATCGTATACCGTATGTGAGTTCGTGTAAGTGACCGTGCTAGTGTTCGTGTTAGTGCCCGTGTTTGTGTCCAACAACCCTTGGTTGTTCATGTTTGTCCGTGTCGGTCCGCAATGACCGTGTTTGCTCGTGTTGGTCCACATTGACCGTGTTTGACCATGTTTGACCAAAGTTGACCGTGTTTGACCAAAGTTGACCGTGTTTGACCAAAGTTGACCGTGTTTGACCAAAGTTGACCGTGTTTGACCAAAGTTGACCGTGTCAAGTCAACGACCCGTTGGTGAACCGTGTGACGGTTTGTGACTCATGTAGCAACCGTGTAAGTGTTTGTCGTGTGCAAAACGCGTAGGTCGCGTTTATGGACAACTTACTATTTATAGTAAGTTTCCATTTTTAGAAAGTTCACAAAGCATGACGGTGTTCGAGTTCTAGCATGCTCAATGGTCCTACGGGGTCATGTTAGCACATAGCACGTTATCATACAAGTTCATATACGTCGTTTATAGCATGTTAGTGCACAAAAGTTTCCTAAAATGGAAAGTTTCCATTTTTAGCATACGTGACATCGGAAACCATCTAACTTAGCATCTAATCATCATGTTATAACATATTAAGCCATTTAGCAAGTTCAAATCATTCAACATGTTTACTAATTGGTTTTTGTAAAAATAAAGTTACTAAAAATAGTAACTTTGTGGTTTTTGCATAAAAATAGCCATTGAAACATCTCTAAACCAATTTTCATATCACCAATCATCTTAATAACCAATCTAGCATCATCTAATCATACCAATATAGCCCAAATCATCATTTATCAATATTTCATTGATAAAAGTTACTAAATATAGTAACTATGTCAAAATGACCATATACATCACCAAAACTACATTCTAACAAATCAAATCATCTTATTATCATCCTAATAGCAAATCCACATACTTGCATGTTCATGAATTCATCTCCAACAATCATTTTGCAAATAAAAGTTACTAATAATGGAAAGATTACTAAAAATCAACATTTTGATCATTTTAAACAAATCCAACCATGAGTAATCCTTCTAACATTATCAATAAGCATATCAACATACTCAAGATCATTCCTACCATCATGGATCATGCATGCATGGCCATCATTCAACACTTTATGAACAAAACATGAAATCCTTACATACACATCATCATAGATCATCACCAAATGCATTCTAATCATGTTAGATCATCATAAATCATCTTAAAATCAACAAACCCATATTATAAATTCGTGCATGTGAGCCATGGGTGCTTGCATGTGGGTTTTAACACATGCATGTGCGTGTGGTGGTGAGAAATGGACGTTCTAGCCATGGAGGAATGTAAATACTACCTTCTAAGGCTCCAAGAAGGCTGAGATGATGATAAAATCGAGCTAGAAGGCTTCTAAGAGCTTCTGGACAGCAGGTTCCTCAACGAATAAGAAGATGGTGGTGATGGGTGGTGGTCTAGGAGGCTTGCTTCAATGTTCTTGAGCTTCAATCTCCTCAACAATGGCTTCCAGCTGATGAAAATGGTGATTTGCAGGTGAAGGAGACGAGTTTGAGTGTCTTGGAATCGGAAATGAGAGGCTAGGTTGGCTGGTGATGATTACATCTTGGTTAAATAAAGATTCTGCGAACTGGGTCTCCTCGCGTAGCGCGACAGGTTCGAGAGTTCCCCTCGCGTAGCGCGAGGATGTTCCGCGTTCAAATTTCCCCCGCCACTTGTCGCGTATCGCGACAGTGTCATGTGGACCGTCGCGTAGCGCGACAGATTCCCTGGTGAGCCCAATAGGCCCATTTTAGTGGGTTTGATCCGTTCGTCGCCGTTCTCACGTCTACGAATTATCGTTTGGCCTCGTTTGAACTTCCAAGTTCAAAGTGTGAGTGTTCCGTGAGGTTTCTAGTGTTGTGCTACACAATGTGCTATACGTTCACCAACGTTCGTGTGTTTTGACTCGCGTGTGCTGTTTGCCGATAATTCCACGAATTATCTTGTCATGTGTCAGTGTTCGTACTGTCGTGCCACGTGTCACGCTAAATTAATCTAATTCTAGTGCCACGTGTACATAATGCATTTAAATAAACATTTAAATAAATGAAAATCTGACCTGGGAATTACGGGGTGTCACATCCTCCCCATGTTAGAAAGAATTTCGTCCCGAAATTCAACTTGTGCTGTTAGCATTTGTCTGTTCCGCAAACAGGTGTGGGTACTTTTGTTTCATCTGGTCCTCACGTTCCCACGTGAATTCCGGTCCTCGTCGCGAATTCCATCGTACTTTTACAATCGGGATTTTACTGAGTTTGAGCTTCTTGGTTTCCCGGTCCATAATCTCCACCGGTTCCTCAACAAAGTTCAATTGTTCGTCGATTTGTATTTCCTCGAGAGGAATAACAAGTGTTTCATCTGATAGGCACTTCTTGAGGTTTGAGATGTGGAATACGTTGTGTACACTGCTCAGTTCGACTGGCAGGTTCAGTTCGTAGGCTACAGGGCCTATTCGTTTTGTAATCTCAAAAGGTCCAATGTAACGAGGGTTCAACTTTCCTCGTTTGCCAAACCGAATGACACCTTTCCAGGGCGAGACCTTGAGTAACACTCTGTCCCCCACCTGGAATTCTAACGGTTTGCGTCGCTTGTCGGCATAGCTTTTCTGTCTGTCCCGAGCTGCTGCCATTCGTTTGCGTATTTGCACGATCTTCTCAGTTGTCTCGTGCACCAGTTCTGGACCAGTCAGTTGGCTGTCTCCAACTTCCGCCCAGCAGGTGGGTGATCGACACTTACGTCCGTAAAGTGCCTCGAATGGTGCAGTTTGAATGCTAGTGTGGTAGCTATTGTTATATGAAAACTCAACTAACGGTAGATGAGATTCCCAGCTACTACCAAAGTCAATGACACATGCCCGGAGCATGTCCTCCAGTGTCTGTATCGTTCGCTCACTTTGCCCGTCCGTCTGCGGGTGGTAAGCGGTACTCATGTCCAATCTCGTGCCCAGAGCCTTATGCAAGGATTTCCAGAAATGCGACGTGAATCGACTGTCGCGGTCAGATATGATTGAGATTGGCACTCCATGTCGAGTGACCACTTCCTTTAAATAAACCCGAGTGAGTTTGTCTAGCTTGTCAGTCTCCTTGATCGGTAGAAAATGTGCAGACTTTGTCAGTCGGTCTACGATAACCCAGATGGTATCGCAACCACTTGCCGTCTTTGGCAGTTTAGTGATGAAATCCATGGATATCTGCTCCCATTTCCACATTGGTAATTCCGGTTGTTGAAGTAACCCTGATGGCTTCTAGTACTCAACCTTGACTTTTGAGCACGTTAGACACTTACCCACGTAAGTTGCTATTTCAGCTTTCATGTTTGGCCACCAATAGGTTGTCTTCAAATCGTGATACATCTTGTCAGAGCCCGGATGTATGGAATACCGGCTCTTGTGTGCTTCGTCCATCACTACTTCTCTCAATCCTCCGTAGCGTGGAATCCAGATTCGATTCATTAAATAGTAAGCTCCGTCGCCCTTTGCCTTCAATTGTTTATCCATGCCACGCATGGCTTCAAGAGTAAGGTTTTCAGCTTTTAGAGCTTCTTGTTGTGCGTTTCGTATCTGATTTGGCAATTCAGAATGAATCGTGAGTTGTAGTGCACGCACGCGCTTTGTTGTTTCTTTTCGACTCAACGCGTCGGCCACTACGTTAGCTTTGCCTGGATGATACTTGATAGCGCAGTCATAATCGCCGATAAGCTCAACCCATCTTCGTTGTCTCATGTTCAACTCTTTCTGGTCGAAGATGTGTTGTAGGCTCTTATGATCGGTAAAGATAGTGCACTTTGTGCCGTATAAGTAGTGTCGCCAGATCTTCAAGGCAAACACCACGGCTCCCAACTCAAGGTCATGAGTCGTGTAATTCTTCTCATGCACCTTCAGTTGACGTGAAGCGTATGCTATCACTTTCTCACGTTGCATAAGCACGCAACCGAGTCCTTGTTTCGAGGCGTCACAATACACCACGAAGTCTTCGCATCCTTCCGGTAAGGATAGGATAGGTGCAGTACATAGTTTCTGTTTTAACAAGTTAAATGCAGCCTCCTGTTTGTCTCCCCAATCGAATTTCTTATCTTTATGCGTCAAGGACGTCAACGATTGGGCAATCTTTGAGAATCCTTCGATAAATCTCCGGTAGTACCCGGCCAGACCTAGGAATTGTCGCACCTCAGTCGGAGTCTTGGGTGCTTCCCAGTTTTTGATGGCTTCGATTTTGGCTGGGTCTACGTGTATTCCCCGCTCATTAACCACGTGTCCAAGGAATTGGACTTCGCGAATCCAAAAGTCGCACTTTGAAAATTTCGCGTATAGTTGCTCTTTCTTCAGTAGTTCCAAGACTAGCCTTAGGTGTTCGGCATGCTCTTCCTGATTCTTAGAGTAAATCAGGATGTCGTCAATGAACACTATCACGAATTTGTCAAGATAAGGTTTGCACACTCTATTCATGAGATCCATGAACACGGCTGGTGCATTGGTCAGTCCAAAGGGCATAACCAAGAATTCGTAGTGTCCGTATCGAGTTCGGAAGGCAGTCTTAGGAATATCGTTTTCTTGTATCCTCAATTGATGGTAACCCGATCTTAAATCGATCTTGGAATAGTAGCTTGACCCTTGCAACTGGTCAAACAGATCGTCTATTCGCGGTAAGGGATATCGATTCTTGATCGTCACCTTGTTCAGCTCTCTGTAGTCGATACACATACGGAATGATCCGTCTTTCTTCTTTACGAACAAGACCGGTGCTCCCCAAGGTGAGAAGCTCGGCCTGATGAATCCCTTGTCTAACAGTTCTTGCAACTGATTAGACAGTTCCTGCATCTCCGTTGGTGCTAGTCGGTATGGAGCCTTGGCAATCGGTGCTGCTCCTGGTGTAAGGTCTATCTGAAACTCGACTTGTCGTTTCGGAGGTAGTCCAGGTAGGTCTTCGGGAAATATTTCGGGAAAATCGCGGACTACGGCGATGTCCTCAATCTTCCTCTCTTTCTTGGGTTGCTCGGCGATGAGGGCTAGTATGGCAGTGTATCCCTTTTGTAGGTACTTGTTCGCCTTCATGCATGACATGATGTTCAAAGGTACTCCCCGCCTTTCCCCCTGAATCGAGATCTGTTCTCCGTTCTGCAACGTCACTCGTACGATCTTCTCGTTGCATACGATCTCAGCTTGGTTAGCGGATAACCAATCCATTCCAACGACCACATCAAAGCTTCCGAGAGTCACCGGCATCAAATCGATTTCGAGTTCATGATCCGCCAATACCATGACGCATCCTCGAAAGATGTGTTGTGTTTCAATTAACTTGCCGTCGGCTAGCTCTACGGTATACTTGTAGTCTAGTGGTGTTGGGGTAATATCTAGTAATTTGCTAAACTCACTAGATATAAAGCTCCTATCGGCACCGGTATCAAACAATATGCTAGCATAGACATTATTTAAAAGAAACGTACCGGTTACGATGTTAGGATCGTCCTTGGCTTCTCCCGAGCCAATCACAAATGCTCTCCCCTTGGCCGCTCCTCCTCCGGCCTTCTTCAATTGAGGGCAATCCCTCCTCATGTGGCCTGGTTTTCCACATTCATAACACCCTCTGGAGGTGTTCTGGTTGTTGTTCTGGTTGTGGTTGGGGTTGCTGTTGTTGGTTGGAAATCTTGATCTGCAATCTTTGGCCATATGGCCATGCCTTCCGCACTTCAGGCAACGGTATCGTTCACATTGCCCGAGGTGATGGTATGAACACCGGTTACACAAGGGGTATTTCCCTTGGTACACACCCTTCCCCTTGTCGTCGGGTTGAGTGGCAGTAAAGGCTCTGGCTGGTGCAGATCTTTGTTGTTGCTGAGGTTGATGAGATTGGTGGTGGCTGGGTTCCCACTTCCTCTTCTGGCTTTCTTGAGGCTTCAGATGTTCGCCTCGTTTGGGTAGCTTGCCTTGTGCTACCGCTTGGTCGGTTAGTTTGTGGGACAGTCGGATCAGTGGTTGGATGGTGGTGAGATCAGAAGCAGTCACCATGCTTTGGATTTGTTCGGGCAGCCCGCTGATGAACTGCTCGATCTTCTTGTATTCCGGCGTCACCATTGCCGGGCATAACTTACATAGCTCATGAAATCGAGTGCAATATTGCTCGATCTCAGATCCCACCATTTTGTGTACCCAGAATTCGGCTTCCAGTTTCCGAATCTCATCACGAGGGCAATACTCCTCCTGCAGTAGTCTGGTGAAATCAGCCCATGGCATGGAGTTGGCACCGTCCAACCCCTGGGTTTGTACATGGGTATTCCACCATGTGAGTGCTGGTCCTTCCAGTGTACCAGTTGCGAACTTCACCCGGTTCTCTTCAGCACATTCGCACATGGCGAATACAGACTCCACTTTCTCCACCCAGCGGAGCATTCCGACAGCTCCCTCAGTTCCCTTGAACTTGTGTGGGTGGCAGTTTAGGAAAGATTTAAAGGAACATCCTTTCCCGTTGCTGCTGTTTGACCCTGTTTGTCAGAAACCAGTGTCGTGTGTTAGTATTGTGTTAGCTACACTATATTAGTCGCGTCAGGCAAGTGTTAGTACCGTTGTTGTTTCCGCTAGTTTCGCTATGCTGGCGACTGGCTTCGTAGTCAGCGATTGCTTTGTTGACCCGACGGTCAACCATCATTTTTATCACAGCGGCATCTAGTGTCCGTTTAGCAGGACGCGCGTACGGTCCTCTTCCCGCCATGTATGGTTCTATACATAAGGGATAGAGTTTTAATCAGCACATGTTAGAGTGTTAGTCAAATGTCATGTCAGATGTCAGATCAGATGTCATGTTAGCTGTCAAGTCAGAGGTTATGTTATCAAGCAATCATGGTCAACATGTAATAAGTAAGACAAAACATAATTCTCATTAATAATAAGCTTGAAGTACAATGATTTCAAAAGGAAATACATAATAAGTTCTTCGAGCACATCCCGCTCGTCTAGGCCAAAATAAGAAAATACAAAATACAACAGTCCTCTAATCCGAATCCATAGAGACGTGTGAGATATCGCTAGCAGCGTCCCCGTCATCATCATCCTCCTCCGGATCCTCATTAGGATCCTCATCAAGGTCCTCTTCTTCGAGGTCCTCGGCCTCGAATTCAGGACCATCCTCCTGAGGTGGCTCCTCAATAAACTGTGCAGCCCATGCATTAAGCATGGCATCACTGGCCTGCACCATGGCCTGAGTCTCGGTGATGTCCGTCCGATTCTCGGTGATACGCACGTCGTGTTCCTGCACGACATCGACGACCTGTCCATGCTCGGTCAGTAGTTGGGACATTTGGAGTCGTAGAGCCTCCATCTGGGCTTCCAGTCTGTTGTTGCGCTCCTCCAGTCTCTCGTTCTGCCTCTCCAATCGATCGCTCTTCTCGCGAAGAACTCGGACCTCGTCTGTTAGCTCCCTACCCCTCCAGACTTCCCGTCGTGTGCAAGCAACATGTGCCGCGAAGGCCTGCTCCATCGGCACTCCGAACGGTGGTAGTCGGTGTCCTGGAGTGGTGTCGCCGGGATATCGATACGGAGGTACTCTCTCCTCGACGATCCAACTCTGGAGTATGGTGGGAAGCCATCCCCAATATCTGGCCCGTGCTGCGTCCCTCGCCCGCCGGTCCATCTCGGCGTCAACCTGTGATACTATGTCGTCGATCCGTCGCCGACTCTCTGCCGCCAAATCATCTGTGCCCGTGGGTCTAGCTGCGCTCCTGTTAGCGTTGCTGTTGTTGTCGGCCATCCTGTAAGTTTCACGTTGGTAAGTAATAGTTTAACATAAGCAATAATATCATCAATGTGCAAGTTCTAAGTGTAGTGTCTAAAGTTGAGCAATGGCTATAGTCTAAGCTTACTATATGCAAACCTAGTTCTCTATAACCAAGGCTCTGATACCAGTCTGTCACACCCCCAAATTCCCACTTGTGGCAAATGTCCACGTGGATGTGACGTGTCCAGAATCACAGCTCAAGGTCATATAGAACACCTCTATATGTGTTTACAAATCCAGTGTTTGACACATACACAGAATAAAATAGTTTGCAGCGGAAATAAAGTAATATTGCAGCGGAATAAATAAGTCATCACATGCAGCGGAAAATGATTGTTTACACAGCGGAAATTGTAGTAGTTCAATACAACAACGTTTTAAATAAAATAAAGTCAAATTGTTTTCAAAAGACACGAAAACAAATGCATGTGGGACCCTATGCTCATGTCCCCTATGTGCTTTCCTGCTCCACGAGCCTGTCATGCTAGTTACCTGAGAATACAAGTTTAAAAACAAGTGTCAACACAATGGTTGGTGAGTTCACAGGTTTTGATATACATATAGTAATGAAAAGTGTGTCATGCTGTTTATCAATGTTAGTACCGAGCCCTAGGCCCAAAGTGTCAGTGCGTCACTACCGAACTAGACTTGTTTGCTCTTGCCTCCGCTATGCCTCGTATACATAGCAAGTTAGGTCAGAATTTGCACGGGTTATGACACTCAGTCAACATGGTGCCCCGTGGGGTTAGTCATTCCCTAATGGATCCATCCAAATCTACCACGTTGTTTGTACATTAACGGTAAGACTTTGTGAGGGCTTGTAACGAGTTCAACACTTAATGTTTGTCCAATAAACCAGCATACACAATAGTGTTTGTACAGTAATAATGTTTGACTCGATGCAACTAGTATTCTCCCCCTATTTAAAAGCATTTGAAAAAGAGTAAAGAGGGGCCGTAAACTCACCTTAGTGATGAAGTAGTGTGTAAGCGTAAGCTCCTGAACGTCAAGTAGCACGTCTCGGTCACCGGCAACCTATATCGTATACCGTATGTGAGTTCGTGTAAGTGACCGTGCTAGTGTTCGTGTTAGTGCCCGTGTTTGTGTCCAACAACCCTTGGTTGTTCATGTTTGTCCGTGTCGGTCCGCAATGACCGTGTTTGCTCGTGTTGGTCCACATTGACCGTGTTTGACCATGTTTGACCAAAGTTGACCGTGTTTGACCAAAGTTGACCGTGTTTGACCAAAGTTGACCGTGTTTGACCAAAGTTGACCGTGTTTGACCAAAGTTGACCGTGTCAAGTCAACGACCCGTTGGTGAACCGTGTGACGGTTTGTGACTCATGTAGCAACCGTGTAAGTGTTTGTCGTGTGCAAAACGCGTAGGTCGCGTTTATGGACAACTTACTATTTATAGTAAGTTTCCATTTTTAGAAAGTTCACAAAGCATGACGGTGTTCGAGTTCTAGCATGCTCAATGGTCCTACGGGGTCATGTTAGCACATAGCACGTTATCATACAAGTTCATATACGTCGTTTATAGCATGTTAGTGCACAAAAGTTTCCTAAAATGGAAAGTTTCCATTTTTAGCATACGTGACATCGGAAACCATCTAACTTAGCATCTAATCATCATGTTATAACATATTAAGCCATTTAGCAAGTTCAAATCATTCAACATGTTTACTAATTGGTTTTTGTAAAAATAAAGTTACTAAAAATAGTAACTTTGTGGTTTTTGCATAAAAATAGCCATTGAAACATCTCTAAACCAATTTTCATATCACCAATCATCTTAATAACCAATCTAGCATCATCTAATCATACCAATATAGCCCAAATCATCATTTATCAATATTTCATTGATAAAAGTTACTAAATATAGTAACTATGTCAAAATGACCATATACATCACCAAAACTACATTCTAACAAATCAAATCATCTTATTATCATCCTAATAGCAAATCCACATACTTGCATGTTCATGAATTCATCTCCAACAATCATTTTGCAAATAAAAGTTACTAATAATGGAAAGATTACTAAAAATCAACATTTTGATCATTTTAAACAAATCCAACCATGAGTAATCCTTCTAACATTATCAATAAGCATATCAACATACTCAAGATCATTCCTACCATCATGGATCATGCATGCATGGCCATCATTCAACACTTTATGAACAAAACATGAAATCCTTACATACACATCATCATAGATCATCACCAAATGCATTCTAATCATGTTAGATCATCATAAATCATCTTAAAATCAACAAACCCATATTATAAATTCGTGCATGTGAGCCATGGGTGCTTGCATGTGGGTTTTAACACATGCATGTGCGTGTGGTGGTGAGAAATGGACGTTCTAGCCATGGAGGAATGTAAATACTACCTTCTAAGGCTCCAAGAAGGCTGAGATGATGATAAAATCGAGCTAGAAGGCTTCTAAGAGCTTCTGGACAGCAGGTTCCTCAACGAATAAGAAGATGGTGGTGATGGGTGGTGGTCTAGGAGGCTTGCTTCAATGTTCTTGAGCTTCAATCTCCTCAACAATGGCTTCCAGCTGATGAAAATGGTGATTTGCAGGTGAAGGAGACGAGTTTGAGTGTCTTGGAATCGGAAATGAGAGGCTAGGTTGGCTGGTGATGATTACATCTTGGTTAAATAAAGATTCTGCGAACTGGGTCTCCTCGCGTAGCGCGACAGGTTCGAGAGTTCCCCTCGCGTAGCGCGAGGATGTTCCGCGTTCAAATTTCCCCCGCCACTTGTCGCGTATCGCGACAGTGTCATGTGGACCGTCGCGTAGCGCGACAGATTCCCTGGTGAGCCCAATAGGCCCATTTTAGTGGGTTTGATCCGTTCGTCGCCGTTCTCACGTCTACGAATTATCGTTTGGCCTCGTTTGAACTTCCAAGTTCAAAGTGTGAGTGTTCCGTGAGGTTTCTAGTGTTGTGCTACACAATGTGCTATACGTTCACCAACGTTCGTGTGTTTTGACTCGCGTGTGCTGTTTGCCGATAATTCCACGAATTATCTTGTCATGTGTCAGTGTTCGTACTGTCGTGCCACGTGTCACGCTAAATTAATCTAATTCTAGTGCCACGTGTACATAATGCATTTAAATAAACATTTAAATAAATGAAAATCTGACCTGGGAATTACGGGGTGTCACAGCAACACAGGTGAGTTCATTGCCCCTTTTCTAAACATTTTGTTTTAAAACGCGGGGCTGAGAAGCATGCGTAACTGTTTTATTTAAACTGGTTATTTAAATGCTTTTATTTATTATATGTTTTTACATATATATGTTTGTTGGTACTCCTAGACTCCTGTCTAGGAAATTATTAAACAGATCATGTTATCAAATAAATTTTAAGTACTCTTATGAGTAATACCTTAAATTTAAACTCTAAATCGACCATTAGTCCATCAAGATCAAATTCAAGAATCTAAATTCAAAGTGAAATCAAATGAACAAAATCAAGATATCACATTCAAAGGAATCATAACTCAGTGTGAGATCTGAGATCCAAGAATCATAAATCAAATCAATCATCATTGTAAATCATGGAAATTCTAAAGATCAAGATCAAGAGACTCAAGGAATCAGAAATCATAAATGTGTGTGAGTCATTGTAAGAATGAAATCATTATAATCTAATGAAATCATTAATATTCAAGTCAAGGTGGATGTCAGTTGTATATGGAATCAAGACCACGTGTAACACACATATAAAATCCCTTCAGGTATAGAAGACTCTTGTAGTCAGGCTATACGGGCAACAACGTGAACTATCAAATGAGATCAATATCAAAGTCAAAATCATGAGAATCAAGAGATCAAGAATCAAAGGATATCCTTAAAGTCCCCGCATGTACAGAAGACCTTTGGGTCAAGCTGTAAGGGCAAAACATTAAAATCCCGTCAGTTCAGGTGTACTCCTTGTGAGTTATGCTTGGCATGGGTCACGTGTGAGAGGTTACAACTTGGACGACCACCAACAACTAAGTCTAACTGATTGAGTAAACTTATGCCCAATCATCATGTGTTATTTGTACTTAAATGTTTTATTTAATTATTTATTTAAATATTTAACATTATATTTACTATCACTGACTTTTGGGAAATCATTTATCTGTAATCAACTCAAGAGAATCAAAGGTAAATCAAGTTTTGGAGATCATAATCTAAATCAGAGGTGTTAGGTAAAAATGCTTAATTGTCGTTAACATCAATGTCCTATGTGGATTAGTATGTGGTGGGACGTCGTCTGGGCGGGGTTGTAGCCTTGACCCAGGGGTATGCCCTATATATATGCATACCGATCTGGATGATACAGCTGATGTTAATGAGGTTAGGGTCTTTACCGAAAGAGGTTTTCAAATCATTTTCATTTACTAAACTATATGAACTCACCAACCATGTGTTGACTTGATTTTTGCATGACTTCTCAGGTGACGAACAGGTCAACTAAGGAGTTATTCCTTTTGGACTATGACTTACGATAGAAGGCTTAGTATTTTGGACCTGCATATTTTTGGACATCATACACGGTTATTTTGTATATCTTGTGCAGATACAAGATTGAAGATTTATGATGTTATAGTAGATTTACATTGTTAAATTATAAACTTAACTGATGTAATTTAACTTTGTAATTCTATTTTATTTTAGCAAGTTTCTCATTTTTATATCATGTGCAATGTAAACAATTTGATCATCACGATTATCACTCACGATATCGCGCCCCGGGAACCTTCCGCCCGACGGGACAACCGATCCTATCCCGCCAGCTCGGGGTGTGACAGATTGGTATCAGAGCCATGGTTATAGAGAAATATATGTCATTTATTTAAACGGTTTGGCCTAGACTATAACCTAGGGACCCTGCATGTAGAGAACATAGGAATTAGGAATGTACTTGCATTGTGCCTTCTGCGTTCGATCATTGCACTAACCAATGTTATATTGGTTATGATTAGAGTGTCACCAAGAAGACAACCATCACCGCCTCTACCTTCGCAAGAGACGGATCCAGCAGTTGAGGCACTTGCAACCCTGATCACTGAACAGTTGGTGGCGATTCTCCCTGGAATCATCACCCGGATCAGGAACAGTGAGGAGTTTGCTAAAATTTTCCCACTACTTTCTACAGAGCAGAAGAAATCGGAAACAGGAGAGTCAAGCAAGAAGCGAAAAAGGTGTCATCCTGAAAAATCAAGAGACCTTGTAATCTACACTGAGGCCATTCCCCTTCGCCAGATAACCGTTGCTCCAGAGTCAGAGGGTCATAAGTGTTATGCCGGCAAATTTCCTTCATGTGCCACGTGCGGTCTTCACCATGCTAAGGGTAAACTGTGCAAACATTGTCTGAACTGCGGGGGAAAGGGACACTGGAGTCGTGATTGTAATAATCCCCCGACTCATAACCAAAATCCTGGAAACACTACATATCCTCTTCCTCGATACCGAAAGGATTGCTATGTGTGCGGATTATCCGAACACATTTCAAGAGACTGCCCCGTGAGGATATCTTCCACAAGTCCTGCCCATTTTAAGGGAAAAGCTCCCCTCTGTTCAGTTTGTCACCACCATCATCGGGCTGAACTCTTATGTGTACCATGTACGCATTGTGGAAGATACGGACACTGGATCCAACAGTGTCGGTTAAATTCGACCAGGAAACAGAAACAAAAAGAGAGCACCTCTACTTCCTCTCAACACAACAACAACTGCTACACGTGCGGAACGCATGGACATTTCGCAAGGGACTGCTTTAGGAAAATGCCTCCAGCAGACCCAGCAGTCACTGAGGAACTACTTGCTTTACCAGCTCCTGGGGAACATTCGGAGTCCGATGACCCCATAGGTATGCATATTTCATACTGTTATGTTAAATTGCTTATCAGATTGCTAATTTTAAAAGCATACTCCGTTGTGACTTTAGAAACAATGAATTCAAGGAAACTGTAAGAAGTTAGTTGCAAATAAGATAATAGGAATAGTAACCTAAGGAAGTCTTAGGTCAAATAAACGTTAAGTAAATAAATAAAGGTAGGATGAGTCTTAACTACAGTCTAGTTACTATAGTTAGGAAAATAACCTTATTTAGTAGAACATTAGAAGGCCATAGATAGTTAGATGCTAAAGCTAGTATATAAACTATTATTCCGTCACCTAGAACCATAGAACTTAAATCATTTGATTTAGAGAACCTTGGTTTTAGGATATCAGGAAAGGATGACTTTAAGAACTGTGCTAGAATCATAGCTAAATTAGGATAAGTAGAACAAGAGAAATCAATTAGGAATGCAAGGCAAAGATATACCAAAGATAAATATTCCGAATAAAAGATGGGCATTTCAAGTTATGGTAATGCTATTCGGATGGAAGAATGCTCCCGTGGTTTTCATGAACTACATGAACCGAGTGTGCATATTGTATCTGGATCAAATTGTCATCTTCACTAAGGATGGTATACTGATTCATCTTAGCAGCAAGACAGAACGCGAACAACATTTCAGGGATAATCTAGAGCTGTTAAAGGAAGAACAACTCTATGTTAAATTCTTAAATTGTGAAGTAAGGATAAGGATAAGTAACAGTTGGAAACAACATTTATAATGGGTTTCCGTAATTCATATGATTTTGGGTAGGAGTGAGGTAGATAAACATCACCTCACATATGAGTATAGGATTACTTAAAAGGGGTAAATCATTACCTTTATTCCAATAGTACTACCATATCTTAGGTAGACCTTCCCGATATATAAAGTCTACTTTCACAGTTGAGAATAGATTAAACAGATGGTGAAGTATGTATACGGTTATATCAAATAACCTAAGAATTCATCATGTGACTTAAGGATCTTAATCAAACGATCAAGATTCAGAGTCGCGAGAGCCATTTATGAGAACTCTAAGGAGAGTGTCAGATTGTAGAGCAGAGAGAATAATTAAGATAGACCGGATAAAACACCTACTACCAAAATAGTGGGTGGATTCCGGCGGTAGATAAATCAAGAAGACTTATTGGTGAGAAAGCACACGAACCAGATAATCAGTACATTCAGGCGCCGATAAAATATAAAGAGGTCTATAGAGACCTTATTTGGTGGCCGTGAATGGAGAAAAACGTAGCCGAGTACGTCGGTCGATGCCTTACGTGTGCAAGGGAAAGGTGGAACACCAGAAACCGTCAGGGTTACCGGGACAGCCTGAAATTCCACTCTGGAAGTGGGAACAACAGCTATGGACTTCATTGCCAAGCTACCCCGCACTTCCAGTGGTCATGATACCATATGAGTTATCCATGATCAATTGACAAAAATCTGTCATTACTTGTCGATGTGTGAGCCTTTCACGATGGATAAGTCGGCGAGATTGTACATCAATGAGATAGTGGTACACCACGGAGTACCCTTGTCTATTATCCCTGACAGAGATAGCAGATGTACATTAAGGTTTTGACAATCGTTACAGAAATCTCTAAGGACATAGTTAAATAGGAGTACAGCTTACCATCCACAAACGGACGGTCAAAGCGAACGTACAATTCAGACCTGGTGGACAAGTTAGGAATCTATGTGTTAAATTTCGATAGGAATTGGGATTCTCATTTGTCACTGATTATGTTCTCCTACAACAACAGTTGCCACAGTAGCATCGGAGGTGCACCGTTCGAGGCTCCCTATGGTCGAGACATCCGTCACCGATCCGATGGACTGGAGTGGGAGATAACTGTATGACTGGGCCAGAACTAATTCAGGAAACCACTGACAATATTGCTCAGATTCAAAGAAGACTACAAGCAACAAGGAGCAGACAAAAGAGTTACGCCGACAAACGGCGCAAGCCATTGGAATTCCAAGTGGGAGACCGTGTCATGTTGAAGGTATTCCCATGGAAAGGCGTTATACGCTTTGGAAAGAAAGGCAAGTTAGCACCGCGATACGTGGGACCATTCGAAATCATTGAACGTACTGGTCCCGTGGCGCATAGAATGAGACTACCAGATGAACTCAGTGGTGTGCATGACGTGTTTCGCGTCTCGAATTTAAAGAAATGCCTTGCTAACGAATCACTCGTCATTCCACTCGAAGAGATTCAAGTTGATGATCAGTTGCACTTTATCGAAGAACCTTTAGAGATTATGGATCGCAAAGTCAAGCAACTGAGTCGAAGCCGTATTCCAATTGTAAAGGTTCGTTGGAATTCAAGACGCGGACCCGAGTTTACTTGGGAACGTGAAGATCACATGAAGTTAAAGTATCCCCAACTGTTTGAAGAGGAAGCTGTACCCGATAACAATTCTTAAATTTCGGGACGAAATTTCTCTAACAAGGGGAGACTGTAACATCAGTGCCGGAACCGTCACCGGAATAGTGATCGTAAACAGTATGTGAACAGGAACCAGGTACAAACTTTATGTAATTCAGTGTATTTCATATTCATATCGAGTGTCAGTATCATTTCATGTTATCAAAACAGTGAATTCATAGTCATTCTAGAGAAACAAGTTCAGAACAATGGTTCTTGAGTCAGATAAATATCTGGCAACACAGAACCATCATGTGATTATTTGAAAATCACTTTTATGTGTGAAATCCATGGTAAAAACCATTTCATTTTTTTTTGCGATTTTGTAACATTATTTGGCTCATTTTTATGAACAAAAAAACTCCGAGAATTTTTTTTAAATAAATATTTTTTAAAACCATGTAAAACATATGTGACACCATGTAAAATATTTCATAACATCTTAGGGACTGGGCGTAGCGTTACATATGTTTTACATTGTTTTACAAAATATTTAAAAAAAAAAACTCTAGGCACTTTTTTATAAAAAATGATCCAAATAATGTTAAGAACCTGCAAAAAAAATTTAAAAAAAAAAACTTTTTTACATGGTTTTCCCGTCTGAAGGTGGTTTTAATTTTATTAATTCCCTATAATATATATATATATATATATATATATATGGATGACATTAAAAACACAATTTTGCCTAAAAACAATTTTATCAGTTGGTCTCGGTCATTTCCAACTATGAAAATCCCTAATAACGGTCCCTATTATTGACCTATTTATTTCTGGTGGATCTTTGTTAAAACATTTAACGCCGTTAACTTTTTTCGAATTTCAAATGGATATTTTAGGGTTTTTTATCAGAATGAGAATACGAGTCGAATCCCAATTGAAGAATCGTTTCATCATTTGAAGCAACGTTTCGATGTAAGTTATACATGGTAATGGGTGTGCATGGGTTGGTGTGTGTGGGTGCATGGGAAAAAGGATAATAGGGCTTTCCTTCACATGAAACCAACACATACTTTTCATTGATTAAACAAGGAGTGGGTTTTAAAGACAAGGGAGTTTAGGGTTTCTAAGAAACATATTACCAACTAAATGTGAATTAATAAGATTACTTTGAGAATTAAGGCATGGGAAGAAAACATAGAGGACTTAGGAATCAAGTACGAGTCAGTAAAGTAGGGGTTAACAAGAAAGTGGACAATTGGAATGTTCAAGGATGTGGGTTTGGCTAAAGATACATGAGTTCATTAAAGAAATACATGAATTAGGGTTTGAACAACAAGAGTCTTTCTAAGCATTACTAACATCTAAGACATGAGTGGTGTACATCATTTCGGGTTCAATGCGTTGATCAATTTATTGAGGGAAGGAAACGATCCTCTAAAGTTATGAGTATTAATATAACTATCGACATCCAATACTTGGGAATGATACATAAACGTATAATCACATTAGATTGTTCAATCGAACTACCTAGAATGGGTTATACCTATAAGCAACCGAAGCATCACGGGACGATCAAAGTCTAATAATGGGCCCAAGGGTGGCCCAATGGGTTTAATATAAGCCCATCAAGTTAATTACACTTTTCTTAAAATAATTATGCTCTTCATAAAAGAAATTAAATTATAAACCTTATTAAAATAAGTAAATGATTTTCCTAAATAAATGTTTAACTTAAAATGAAGTAAATTGAAAAGGTTCTACTTAAAGTCTTTAAATGATTAATGTGGGATTAGGGTTATTACTGGGTAATAGGTTAGACTAAATTAGATAAAGTCATAGAAAATCATTAGTAATTTAGGACACTTAGTCGCACACCGAGACCAAACCCTAGTTACGACAACTACCGTATGTACTTATCATATTCGAATTCTTTTAAAACAACTCAGGAACTGAAGACACCTAGGCAACAATCAAAGAGAGCGCATATCTTTTGTGGTAATTCATTTCAGAGCAACACAGGTGAGTTCATTGCCCCTTTTCTAAACATTTTGTTTTAAAACGCGGGGCTGAGAAGCATGCGTAACTGTTTTATTTAAACTGGTTATTTAAATGCTTTTATTTATTATATGTTTTTACATATATATGTTTGTTGGTACTCCTAGACTCCTGTCTAGGAAATTATTAAACAGATCATGTTATCAAATAAATTTTAAGTACTCTTATGAGTAATACCTTAAATTTAAACTCTAAATCGACCATTAGTCCATCAAGATCAAATTCAAGAATCTAAATTCAAAGTGAAATCAAATGAACAAAATCAAGATATCACATTCAAAGGAATCATAACTCAGTGTGAGATCTGAGATCCAAGAATCATAAATCAAATCAATCATCATTGTAAATCATGGAAATTCTAAAGATCAAGATCAAGAGACTCAAGGAATCAGAAATCATAAATGTGTGTGAGTCATTGTAAGAATGAAATCATTATAATCTAATGAAATCATTAATATTCAAGTCAAGGTGGATGTCAGTTGTATATGGAATCAAGACCACGTGTAACACACATATAAAATCCCTTCAGGTATAGAAGACTCTTGTAGTCAGGCTATACGGGCAACAACGTGAACTATCAAATGAGATCAATATCAAAGTCAAAATCATGAGAATCAAGAGATCAAGAATCAAAGGATATCCTTAAAGTCCCCGCATGTACAGAAGACCTTTGGGTCAAGCTGTAAGGGCAAAACATTAAAATCCCGTCAGTTCAGGTGTACTCCTTGTGAGTTATGCTTGGCATGGGTCACGTGTGAGAGGTTACAACTTGGACGACCACCAACAACTAAGTCTAACTGATTGAGTAAACTTATGCCCAATCATCATGTCTTATTTGTACTTAAATGTTTTATTTAATTATTTAATTAAATATTTAACATTATATTTACTATCACTGACTTTTGGGAAATCATTTATCTGTAATCAACTCAAGAGAATCAAAGGTAAATCAAGTTTTGGAGATCATAATCTAAATCAGAGGTGTTAGGTAAAAATGCTTAATTGTCGTTAACATCAATGTCCTATGTGGATTAGTATGTGGTGGGACGTCGTCTGGGCGGGGTTGTAGCCTTGACCCAGGGGTATGCCCTATATATATGCATACCGATCTGGATGATACAGCTGATGTTAATGAGGTTAGGGTCTTTACCGAAAGAGGTTTTCAAATCATTTTCATTTACTAAACTATATGAACTCACCAACCATGTGTTGACTTGATTTTTGCATGACTTCTCAGGTGACGAACAGGTCAACTAAGGAGTTATTCCTTTTGGACTATGACTTACGATAGAAGGCTTAGTATTTTGGACCTGCATATTTTTGGACATCATACACGGTTATTTTGTATATCTTGTGCAGATACAAGATTGAAGATTTATGATGTTATAGTAGATTTACATTGTTAAATTATAAACTTAACTGATGTAATTTAACTTTGTAATTCTATTTTATTTTAGCAAGTTTCTCATTTTTATATCATGTGCAATGTAAACAATCTGATCATCACGATTATCACTCACGATATCGCGCCCCGGGAACCTTCCGCCCGACGGGACAACCGATCCTATCCCGCCGGCTCGGGGTGTGACATGTGCTCGAAGAACTCGTATTGTATGTCCTTTTAAAAAATATTATTGTACTTCAATCTTATTATTAATGAGAATTATGTTTTGTCTTACTTATTACATGTTGACCATGATTGCTTGATAACATAACACCTGACTTGACAACTAACATGACATCTGACCTGACATCTGACATGACATTTGGCTAACACTCTAACATGAGCTAACTAATACTCTATCCCTTATGTATAGAACCATACATGGCGGGAAGAGGATCGTACGCGCGTCCTGCCAGGCGAACACTAGATGCCGCTGTTATAAAAATGATGGTTGACCGACGGGTCTGCAAAGCGATCGCCGACTACGAAGCCAGTCGCCAGCATAGCGAAACTAGCGGAAACAACAACGGTACTAACACTTGCCTGACACGACTAATATAGTGTAGCTAACACGATACTAACACACGACACTGGTTTCTGACAAACAGGGTCAAACAGCAGCAACGGGAAAGGATGTTCCTTTAAATCTTTCCTGAACTGCCACCCACACAAGTTCAAGGGAACTGAAGGAGCTGTTGGGATGCTCCGCTGGATGGAAAAGGTGGAGTCTGTGTTCACCATGTGCGACTGTGCTGAAGAGAACAGGGTTAAATACGCAACCGGTACACTGGAGGGACCGGCTCTCACATGGTGGAATACCCATGTTCAAACCTTGGGGTTGGACGGTGCCAACTCCATGAGCTGGGCTGATTTCACCAGATTACTGCAGGAGGAATATTGTCCTCGTAATGAGATTCGGAAACTGGAAGCCGAATTCTGGGTACACAAAATGGTGGGATCTGAGATCGAGCAGTATTGCACTCGATTTTATGAGCTGTGTAAGCTATGCCCGGCGATGGTAACGCCGGAGTACAAAAAGATCCAGCAGTTCATCAGTGGGCTGCCTGAACAGATTCAAAGCATGGTGACTGCATCTGACCTCACCACTATCCAACCATTGATCAGACTGGCTCACAAACTGACTGACCAAGCGGTGGCTCAGGGCAAGCTACCAAAACGAGGCGAGCATGCGAAGCCTCAAGAAAGCCAGCAAAGGAAGTGGGAACCCAGCCACCACCAATCTCATCAACCCCAACAGCCACAACGATCTGCACCTGCCAGAACATTCACTGCCACCCAACCCGATGACAAGGGAAAGGGTATGTACCAAGGGAAGTACCCACTGTGCAACCGATGTTCCTACCATCACCTCGGGCAATGCGAGCGATACCGTTGCCTAAAGTGCGGAAGACATGGCCATATGGCCAAAGACTGCAGATCAAAATTTCCTGTCAACAACAACAACCACAACCAGAACAACAACAACCAAAACACTCTCAAGGGGTGTTACGAATGTGGCAAGCAGGGTCACATGAGGAGGGATTGTCCTCAACTAAAGAAGGCCGGAGGAGGAGCGGCCAAGGGTCGAGCATTTGTGATTGGCTCAGGGGAAGCCAAGGATGACCCGAACATCGTAACCGGTACGTTTCTTTTAAATAATGTCTACGCTAGCATATTATTTGATACCGGTGCCGATAGGAGCTTTATATCTAGTGAGTTTAGTAATTTGCTAGACATTACCCCGACACCACTAGACTATAAATATACTGTAGAGTTAGCCGACGGCAAGCTGATTGAAACACAGCACATCTTTCGAGGATGCGTCATGGTGTTGGCGGATCACGAACTCGAAATAGACTTAATGCCGGTGACTCTCGGAAGCTTCGACGTAGTAGTTGGAATGGATTGGTTATCCGCTAACCAAGCCGAGATCGTATGCAACGAGAAGATCGTACGCGTGACGTTACAGAACGGAGAACAGATCTCGATTCAGGGGGAACGACGAGGAGTGCCTCTGAACATCATGTCATGCATGAAGGCAAACAAGTACCTCCAGAAAGGATACACTGCGATACTAGCCCTTATCACCGAGCAACCCAAGAAAGAGAGGAAGGTTGAGGACATCGCCGTAGTCCGCGATTTTTCCGAAGTGTTTCCCGAAGATCTACCTGGACTGCCTCCGAAACGACAAGTCGAGTTCCAGATAGATCTTACACCTGGAGCAGCACCGATTGCTAAAGCTCCATACCGACTGGCACCGACGGAGATGCAAGAACTGTCTAATCAGTTGCAGGAACTGTTAGACAAGGGATTTATCAGACCGAGCTTCTCACCTTGGGGAGCACCGGTCTTATTTGTGAAGAAGAAAGACGGATCATTCCGTATGTGCATCGACTATAGAGAGTTGAACAAGGTGACGATCAAGAATCGATACCCATTACCGCGAATAGACGATCTGTTTGACCAATTGCAAGGGTCAAGCTACTATTCAAAGATCGATTTAAGATCGGGTTACCATCAATTGAGGATACAAGAAAACGATATTCCTAAGACTGCCTTTAGAACCCGATACAAACACTACGAATTCTTGGTTATGCCCTTTGGACTGACCAACGCACCAGCTGCATTCATGGATCTCATGAATAGAGTATGCAAACCCTACCTAGACAAATTCGTAATAGTGTTCATCGATGATATTCTGATCTATTCAAAGAATCAGGAGGAACATGCTGAACATCTGAGGCTAGTCTTAGAACTATTAAAGAAAGAGCAGCTATACGCGAAACTCTCCAAGTGCGACTTCTGGATTCGCGAAGTCCAATTCCTTGGACACGTGGTTAATGAACGGGGAATACACGTAGACCCAGCCAAAATCGAAGCCATCAAAAACTGGGAAGCACCCAAGACTCCAACTGAGGTACGACAATTCCTAGGTCTGGCCGGGTACTATCGAAGATTCATTGAAGGATTTTCAAAGATTGCTCAATCATTGACCTCCCTGGCTCATAAGGACAAGAAGTTTGACTAGGGAGACAAACAGGAAACTGCTTTCAATTTGTTGAAGCAGAAACTGTGTACTGCACCTATTCTATCCTTACCGGAAGGGTGCGACGATTTCGTGGTGTATTGCGACGCCTCTAAACAAGGACTTGGTTGCGTGTTGATGCATCGTGAGAAAGTGATAGCATACGCTTCACGACAACTTAAGGTGCATGAGAAAAACTACACGACTCATGACCTTGAGTTGGGAGCGGTGGTGTTCGCTTTGAAGATCTGGCGACACTACTTGTATGGCACAAAGTGCACTATCTTTACCGATCATAAGAGACTACAACACATCTTCGATCAGAAAGAGTTGAACATGAGACAAAGAAGGTGGGTTGAACTCATAGGTGATTATGATTGCGCCATCAAGTATCATCCAGGCAAAGCCAATGTAGTGGCCGACGCGTTGAGCCGGAAAGAAACAACAAAACGCGTGCGTGCGCTACAACTCACGATTCACTCTAAACTACCAAATCAAATCCGACTCGCACAGCAAGAATCTTTGAAGACAGAAAACCTCTCTCTTGAAGCCATGCGTGGCATGGATACGCAAATGAAAGTAAAAGACGACGGAGCTTACTATCTGATGGATCGAATTTGGATTCCACGCTACGGGGGATTGAGGGAAGTAGTGATGGACGAAGCACACAAGAGCCGGTATTCCATACACCCGGGCTCTGACAAAATGTATCATAATCTGAAGACAACTTACTGGTGGCCAAACATGAAAGCTGAAATAGCAACTTACGTGAGTAAGTGTCTAACGTGCTCAAAGGTTAAAGTGGAGTACCAGAAGCCATCAGGGTTACTTCAGCAACCGGAATTACCAATGTGGAAATGGGAACAGATCTCCATGGACTTCATAACTAAACTGCCTAAGACGGCAAGTGGTTGCGATACCATCTTGGTTATCGTAGACCGACTGACGAAATCTGCACATTTCATACCCATCAAGGAGACTGACAAGTTGGACAAGCTCACTCGTATCTATATAAAGGAAGTGGTCACTCGACATGGAGTGCCAATCTCGATTATATCTGACCGCGACAGTCGATTCACGTCGCACTTCTGGAAGTCTCTGCATAAGGCTTTGGGCACGAGATTGGATATGAGTACCGCTTACCATCCACAGACGGACGGACAGAGTGAGCGAACCATACAAACGCTGGAGGACATGCTCCGGGCATGTGTTATTGACTTTGGAAATAGCTGGGAAACTCATCTACCATTAGTTGAGTTTTCGTACAATAACAGCTACCACACTAGCATCCAAGCTGCACCATTCGAGGCACTTTACGGACGAAAGTGCCGATCACCCATTTGCTGGGCGGAAGTTGGAGACAGCCAACTGACCGGCCCAGAGCTTGTGCACGAGACGACTGAGAAGATCGTACAAATACGCAAGCGAATGGCAGCAGCTCGTGACAGACAGAAAAGCTATGCTGACAAACGACGCAAACCGTTGGAATTCCAGGTGGGGGATAGAGTGCTACTCAAAGTCTCGCCCTAGAAGGGAGCCATTCGGTTTGGCAAGCGAGGCAAGTTGAACCCTCGTTATATTGGACCTTTCGAGATTACAAAACGAATAGGCCCTGTAGCCTACGAACTGAACCTGCCAGTTGAACTGAGCAGTGTACACAACGTATTCCACATCTCGAACCTCAAGAAGTGCCTATCCGATGAGACACTTGTTATCCCTCTCGAGGAAATACAAATTGACGAACAATTCAACTTCGTTGAAGAACCGGTGGAGATTATGGACCAGGAAACCAAGAAGCTCAAACTCAGCAAGATCCCGATTGTGAAAGTGCGATGGAACTCGCGACGAGGACCGGAATTCACGTGGGAACATGAAGACCAGATGAGACAAAAGTACCCACACCTGTTCGCGGAACAGACAAACACTGACAACACAAGTTGAATTTCGGGACGAAATTCTTTATAACATGGGGAGGATGTGACACCCCGTAAATTCCAGGTCAGCATCTTATTTATTTAAATGTTTATTTAAATGCTTTATGTACACGTGGCACTAGAATTAGATTAATTTAGTGTGACACGTGGCACCACAGTACGAACATTGACACATGACTGGATAATTCGTGGAATTATCGACAAATAACACACACGTGTCAAAACACACGAACGTTGGTGAACGTCTAACACATTGTGTAGCACAACACTCGAAACTTCGCGAAACACTTCACAAGTCAATTATGGCTAATAATTGACCAATAGAGTCCAAACGACGTTCGAATGATGTTCTACAGTCGAGAAACGGGCAAGAATGGGCCCAGAACATTAAAACAAGCTCATTGGGCTTGATAATTGGGCCAGGCGGTACGCCTGACCCGAGACGTCAACCAGGGGCGATACGCGCGAGACACAGAAGGCGCCTCGCATGTCTGCCCATCCGCGCGTAACGACGGAGACATGTTCCCCCACGTCAGGCTTTACGCCTGGCAGCTACAATCGCACGCCACAAAATCCATCATTTCACCTATCTTAATCATTTTAAACACCCTTGCACGCCACTATTCCGGCTTGTCTCGATCAGAACCCCCTGCTACCACCATTTTCATCCAAAAACTCCATTGTTGAAGTCATAGCTTGAAGATTGGAAGCTTGGAAGTGGAAGGAAATTGCTAAGTTTTCGAAGAACCACCACCATCTTCCTTGTTCTTGCCAAGACCCACGAACCAGAGGTCTCAGGAGCCGTAGAAGCATCATCTCAGGGGCTCAAGAGGTTTAGAAGGTAGTCCCTACACCTTTCATAGCTAAAGAGTCCATTTCTCACTTCTACACACACATGCATGTGTTAAGACCCACATGCAAGCACTCAAGGTCCACATGCACGAATTTCTTTTCTGGGTTTGATGATTTTACCATGTTTCTTGATGATCTATGATGTTTAGATGGTGATTTATGATGATCCATGTTGTTGTGTAAATGTAGAATGCATGATTTAGTCTTGAAATGGTGAAAAACCCACATGCATGTATGATCCATGGCATGTGGAGTGATTTTCAGTGTTTAAATATGCATTTTGATGATATTGGATGATGATTTCATGATTTGATGATGTTAAAAATGGTTTATCGAGGACTATTCCTATTTATAGTAACTTTTTAGTTACAAGTCGATGTTTTAGTGGAAATGATGAACATGCATGTATCTAGATATGCTATTTGAATGTATTTAGGATGATATTGATGTTTAGAGTATGATTTAGAAGTTGATTATGTTCATTTTGAGATAGTTACTATATTTAGTAACTTTTAATGATGAAATGTTGATGGATGATGATTTGGAGCATGTTAGTATGTTTAGAATGATGCTAAATGGCCTATTATGATGTTTGATGATATGAAAATTGGTTTAGAAACGTTAAAATGGTTATTTCTATGCAAAACTACAAAGTTACTATATTTAGTAACTTTATTTTTACAAAAACCGACTTGTAAACATTCTGTATGATTTGAGCATGCTAAATGACTTAAAATGTTATAACATGATGATTAGATGCTAAGTTAGATGGTTTCCGATGTCACGAATGCTAAAAATGGAAACTTTCCATTTCAGGAAACTTTTGTGTACTAACATGTTATAAACGACTTATGTAATATTGTATGATGATGCGTTATGTGTTAACATGATCCCGTAGGACTATTGAAAATGCTAGAACTATAAAACCGTTATGCTTTGTGAACTTTCCAAAAATGGAAACTTACTATAAATAGTAAGTTGTCCATAGACGCGATTTACGCATTTTGCACACGACGAGCACTTACACAATTGCTACACGATTCACAACCGTCACACGGTTCACCAACGGGTCGTTGACTTGACACGGTCAACCTTGGTCAAACACGGTCAACCTTGGTCAAACACGGTCAAACATGGTCAAACACGGTCAATGAGGACCAACACGAGCAAACACGGTCATTATTGACCGACACGGACAAACATGAACAACCAAGGGTTGTTGGACACAAACACGAGCACTAACACCAACACTAGCACGGTCACATACACGAACTCACGTACGGTATACGATATAGGTTGCCGGTAACCGACGTGCTACTTGACGATTCAGGAGCTTACGCTTACTTTCATTCATATCACTAAGGTGAGTTTACGACCCCTCGTTACTCTTTTTAAACGCTTTTAAATAGGGGGAGAATACTAGTTGCATCGAGTCAAACATTCATTACTATACAAACATTTTTGGTGTATGCTGGTTTATTGGACAAACATTAAGTGTTGAACTCGTATTAAGCCCTCACAAAGTCTTACCGTTAATGTACAAACAACGTGGTAGATTTGGATGGATCCATTAGGGAATGACTAACCCCACGGGGCACTATGTTGACTGGATGTCATAACCCGTGCAAACTCTGACCTAACTTGCTATGCATACGAGGCATAGCGGAGGCAAGGACAAACAAGTCTAGTTCGGTAGTGACGCACTCACACTTTGGGCCTAGGGCTCGGTACTAACATTTGATAAACAGCATGACACACTTTTCTTACTATATGTATATCAAAACCTGTGAACTCACCAACCATTGTGTTGACACTTTTCTAACTTGTATTCTCAGGTAACTAGCGTGGCTAGCGTGAGGACAGGAATGCACAACCTAAGGGACGAGCATTAGGAACTTACATGCATTCTGTCTTGTTATTTTGAAAACAATTTACTATTATTCTGTTAAACAATGTTGTGTTAAACTATTTACATTTCCGCTGCATTTTGTCAAACATTTGATTTCCCGCTGCAATATATTTTGATAACTTTCATTCCGCTGCAAACTATTTTAACAAGTATATGTGTCAAACTTGGATTTGTAAACGCATATAGAGTCGTTCTATATGACCTTGAGCTGTGATTCTGGACACGTCACATCCACGTGGACAAACACCACGAGTGGGAATTTGGGGGTGTGACACTTAGCGTACACTCATCGTTTCCACGAACTTACTTGCTTACTTCTCGATATGTTTCCTACAGAGGCAGCATTGATCGAGAAGTACATTAAGGGTTTGGTTCCCTAGATTCGGGGAATGGTGACGGCAGCTGAACCCACTACTCTGAAACGAACAATTCTTTTGACCACTAAGCTTACCGATGAGGCGGTAAGGAGTGGTATGTTGTCAACAAAAACTCAGACGGCCGTGAGCCGTAGTGATGTCGGTACCTCCAGTGTTTCTAAAGGTACCAAACGAAAGTGGTTTGGCAAAACCAAAGCGAAAGCTCCGGCTGAGATCAACCAGAGCAAACCAAGTGTGAAAAACTATGGTGTTGTTATTCCTGAGAGGAAAACCTATGTTGGGCAGGCGCCTAAGTGTACTCGGTGTTCATTTCATCATACTGGACCGTGTCCTACTTGTGTCAACTGTAATAGAATTGGGCACTACACCAAGTATTGCAACTTGCCTGCTCGCCAACCGAACCAAGCACCCCGACAAATCACTCAAATGAACCGGTCATGTTACAAGTGCGGGAGTCCTGATCACTTGATTAGAAACTGTCCAAACAATAATAACACCAATCCGGGGAATGAAGCTAGAAGTAGAGCTTTTCAGATTGGTGCTACCGAGGCGAGACACGATGCTAACATTGTTACTGGTACGTTCTTACTCAATAACCTATATGCATCAGTTCTCTTTGATACGGGGGCAGATAAGAGTTTTATCTCTCCTGAATTTGCATTATTACTTTCATTGACTACGGTAGAACTAGAAACTCCTTACGTTATTGAACTTGCCAATGGCAAGTTAATCAAAACTAACAGTGTCATTCAAGGATGTTCCTTGAATCTGAATGATCATCTTTTCGATATTGATTTACTTCCTATTAAGCTTGGGAGTTTTGATGTCGTTGTCGGCATGGACTGGCTTTTTATTAACCAAGCTGAAGTAATATGTCAAACTAAGGTGATCCGTATTCCATTACCTAAGGGTAATACACTGATAGTTCAAGGGGAACGAGCTGGTAGAAAACTTGGTATCATTTTTTGTATGCAAACTCAGAAATGTTTACGGAAAGGGTGTCCGGCCTTTCTAGCATATGTGATTAATAACAGTTCTTCACAAAAACGGATCGAAGATATTCCAATAGTCAAAGATTTTCTTGAAGTTTTTCCTGAGAATATATCAGGATTACCCCCAGTGAGACAAGTTGAATTTCGAATTGACCTGATTCCAGGTGTAGCACCTGTAGCTAAAGCTCCTTATCGGTTAGCACCCTCAGAAATGCAAGAGCTTTCAGGTCAACTGCAAGAACTGTTAGACAAGGGTTTTATTAGACCTAGCTTCTCACCCTGGGGAGCACCTGCTCTTTTTGTGAAAAAGAAGGATGGTTCATTCAGGATGTGTATTGACTACCGGGAACTCAATAAACTAACAATCAAAAACCGTTATCCACTACCACGTATAGATGATCTGTTTGATCAACTTCAAGGTGCTACTTACTTTTCAAAAATTGATTTAAGATCCGGATATCATCAATTACGAGTGCATGAAGATGATGTTCTTAAAACTGCATTCAGAACTCGGTATGGGCATTATGAATTCTTGGTAATGCCGTTTGGATTAACAAATGCACCGGCGATTTTTATGGATCTGATGAATCGGGTATGTAGGCCTTACTTGGATAAGTTTGTGATTGTATTTATTGATGACATTCTCATTTATTCTCGAAGCCAACAAGAACATGCTCAACACTTGAAACTGATCTTAGAACTTTTGGCACGCGAAAAATTATATGCCAAGTTCTCCAAGTGTGGGTTTTGGTTACGAGAAGTGCAATTTCTCGGGCACGTAGTGAATCAAGATGGCATTCAGGTGGATCCTAGTAAGATTAAAGCTGTAGAACAATGGGAAACACCACGAACCCCAATTGAAATACGTCAATTCTTAGGGTTGGCAGGTTATTATCGCCGATTCATCAAGAACTTCTCAAAGATAGCCCTGCCACTAACTACATTGACACAGAAAAATCAACCGTTTATATGGGGTTCTCAACAGGAGGAGGCGTTCCAACTATTGAAACACAAACTCTGCAATGCACCTATCTTGGCATTACCGGAAGGTACTGATAATTTCACAGTGTACTGTGATGCTTCTCGTCAAGGTCTTGGGTGTGTGTTAATGCAGAATGATAAAGTGATTGCTTACGCTTCTCGACAATTAAAAGTACACGAAAAGAACTGTACCACTCATGATCTAGAACTTGGTGCAGTGGTGTTTGCACTCAATATTTGGAGACACTATTTGTATGGAACCAAGTGTATTATATACACTGATCACAAGAGTCTTCAACATATTCTAGATCAGAAGATGCTGAATATGCGACAAAGGCGGTGGGTTGAACTATTAAACGATTATGACTGTGAAATTCGTTATCACCCAGGCAAAGCAAATGTTGTAGCTGATGCCTTAAGTCGCAAAGAACGAGTCAAACCGTTACGTATGAAAGCACTAGGTATGACTATTCAAACCAGTCTAATTCCTCAAATCAAGGAAGCTCAGCAACAAGCCTTACAAACACCGAACTATCCTGCTGAGGAACTGAAGGGATTAGACAAGAAACTTGAAGTTAAGACTGATGGAGTGTTGTATTTCAAAAACCGAATTTGGGTTCCTTTATTCGGTAACTCAAGAACAATCATCTTGGATGAAGCGCACAAATCCAGGTATTCTATTCATCCAGGTGCTGACAAAATGTATAAAGATCTTAAAGACTTTTACTGGTGGCCTGGAATGAAGAAACACATAGCAGAATACGTGGGTCGATGCTTAACTTGTTTAAAGGTTAAGGCTGAACATCAACGTCCCTCTGGGTTATTACAACAACCGGAGATTCCCATGTGGAAATAGGATCAGATCTCTATGGATTTCATTACTAAATTACCCAGAACATCGCGAAATCACGACTCTATATGGGTTATCGTTGATCGCCTTACTAAATCTGCGCATTTCATACCCATCCGAGAGGATTACTCCATGGATCGACTTGCTAAACTCTATGTTAATGAGATTGTATCTCGACATGGAGTACCAATCTCTATCATTTCCGACAGAGATAGTCGATTTACATCACGATTTTGGCAAACTCTTCAGAATGCTCTGGGCACACAAATCAATATGAGCACAGCTTATCATCCACAAACAGACGGGCAAACGGAACGAACCAATCAAACTCTAGAAGACATGCTCAGAAGCTATGTGATTGATTTTGGAGGTAGCTGGGATATTCATCTTCCACTAGTAGAATTTTCTTATAATAACAGCTATCATACCAGCATTCAATGCGCTCCATTTGAAGCACCCTATGGACGCAAGTGTAGATCACCTGTCTGTTGGTCAGAGGTAGGTGAAAATCGAATCATAGGCCCAGAACTCATTCAAGAAACAACTGATAAGGTAGCACTCATTCAAGAACGAATCAAAGCTGCTCGTGATCGACAAAAGAGTTATGCTGATAATCGTCGTAGACCCTTGGAATTTCAAATCGATGATTTAGTAATGTTGAAAGTTTCACCATGGAAGGGCATCTTCAGATTTGGGAAGAGAGGTAAACTTTCACCAAGATTTGTAGGACCATTCAAAATTATTGAACGAATTGGATCAGTAGCCTACAGACTTGAATTACCTCCTGAACTCAGTAACATTCACGATGTTTTTCATGTATCAAATCTGAAGAAGTGCTTAGTTGATGAATCATTGATCGTACCTTTGAAAGAAATCCAAATTGATGAGAAACTTCAATTCAATGAAGAACCAGTTGAGGTGATGGATCAAGAGGTGAAGGTACTAAAACGTAGTTGCATACCTATTGTCAAAATTCGATGGAATTCACAGCGTGGACCTGAATATACGTGGGAACGTGAAGATCAGATGAAACAGAAATACCCACACCTATTTTCATGATCAATTGTTATCAAGTAAGTCTTCACTAAATTTCGGGACGAAATTTTTCTAACAGGAGGAGACTGTGACAATTGAGTTCGAAGAATTACGTCATTAATGACGTAAGAACCTTCGACCGTGCTTGATATCCATGTTGATTTATCAATTTTGATTATGGCAGGATGATAGTATGCGAAAAATGAGGAACATGGGCGAAAACCGCGTACAAAACGGAGTTTCGGATGGTCCGGAATTGCAAAACGAAGTTTCTGTCGAAAAACGGAAAAAAAATGGTCTTCGCGGTATGCGATGGCAAAGTTGAGGGTTCTCCGCGGTACGCGATGCTCGAAAATATCTGAGATATCTCCGGATTTCTTCGCGGTACGCGAAGTCCACTTTTCTTCTCTTCGTGGTACGCGAAGGATGTGGCGGTGGAAAAAGTTGACAGCATGGTTAAAATATCAGATTTTCATCCTCATCCTCATTTTCTATCTTCTATCCGACGCCACCAGCATCACCTTCGAAATTTTCTTCATCCAACCCACAAAATCTCCATTTTGAAGGCCTCACGACGTTTAGATCGCATCCAGGAACGTTTCTACGAGTCCAGATTATCTTTTTACCCGCAGAACTCCGCCAGATTAGGTAATGGTTCATTCTAACCTTCTGTTTTGATAATGAATGATTAAATCTTATTTTTGAACGTAATGATATAGTTAGGGTTGTTAATTATTGCCTAGATGATGGCTAGGATTGATTATAAATGACAAACTCGAACTGTTAACAGGTAAATCCTTGTTTTGATCCGTTGTAATGCCCGGTTTGCATGAAATCATAACAATGGTTATAATGGTTTAAACCATTTGGTTGTGACAATGTAGGTGATTAGTTTGATTAATCCTTAACATGCAACGTGAAAGTTGAGTGTTTTAAACTAATCACAATCATTAACATACTCATTGGAACGATTATCTGATGTTACTGATAACAGTCAGATTAGTATGTTAAACATGGTTATAAAACCTATTCTAATACTACATTGTGATATTCCATGATAATTGGGTAATCAATAACAAGGATTGATCATTCCTAAGCCATTAAACTGTCTAGGAACTGCTTTAGCATTATAATCAACAACATTAACTATTTGGTTAATCTGAGATTATATTGATTAATCAAGTGTGTCATCAACCTAGTATTGGGAACCTGAATCAGTATAGGTTCCTACATTATCATACAATGTATGATATGTTACTAAAATGACTAATTAATAACTTAATATCGGTTTGATGACTTGCAAGGCAATGTCCTTGACATTGTACGTTCAGAGAGATTTAATCAGTGAAGTGGAACATTAATAACTTATTAAACATAAACTAATGCAGAATTAAACCATTAGCACCAGTCTGCAAGTGTTCCTACTATCGTGAGATATCAAGTGAGTTTCGTACAACCCCTTTTCTCTTTATTGTTTTATAAACATCGGGGTAACTCTGCAAACTGTTTGCTGAACATATGATATGCATCACTGATATCTGTGTGATTTCATGTGAATTTTGTGTGATTTCATGGGATTTTTCCGTTAGTAACTCTATCACAGTATCAAAAGTCCTCATCTCGTGAACTGTATCTAGTGAACCCATGTGGGGCCGAACATGGATCATTGATAGTACTATTGGCTGACAACCCATTTGCTGGGAGGTTTGCATCTCCCCTTGTGTGAATGTTTGGTACCTGTTTCCATAACAACTTTCTTAATGTTTGTGATAGACATTAAGATCATGAGGCATTAAGATATTTACCGACGGGTAGTATCTTCGTAACAAACAACTGTCCGAAAGGAACTAGATACGGGTCCCATGGTTATCCAGAACTGAACTTTTTGAGAACATACTTATCATATCATATTGTTTAAATAAACTGTCGAACTCACCAGCTTTGTGCTGACGTTTTAAACTCAACATTTTTGCAGGACAACGTTGACGACACGGTGAGGATGCACTTCACTTATTTGAACTTACATGTATCAGATTATGTAATAAATTTAGCTGTTAAGTTGATGTAACAACGAAACCCTTGTAATATATTATTTTAAGTGAATCTGTGTGCTTTGATATCGGTTCAAGTACGTCACACCTCACCTCAGAGACATCACCACTATGCTTCCGCAACCAGTAGAATGAGACTTGTGATATCATCTCGTTTCAGTGACATCATCAACAGGTGACCAGAGGTGGGGGTGTGACAGTTGGAATATGCTTAAATGAAATATAAGATATCTGGACCATTTGGTTTTATTAAAAATAGATTTTGGTTACACCTTAATAAATAAGGAAACTTTAATTCGGTAAAATGTTGCGTATTGTGATTTATGCATGAATGACAATTTTTGATGCTTGAATATGTTTTAGGAACATGTTAGAAGTATTTATTTTGATGATATTAGATTTCATGTTAAACTTTCCAAAATTGGAAACTTTCTAAAACAGAAAGCTCTTGCGATTGTCATACGTAACTTACGTGAACGTTGCTATGATAGAATCATAAGAAGTATGATAATGTGCTAATTGTGAGTTATGATCAATATTGTGCGCAAACAAATTTAACAAATTAAGCGTGTCATCAACGAGTCGTCGGGTCAACACAAGTAAAACACGATTATTCTGTTTAACACACAAACACTTAGATTTGTATGAGATACAACAAAACACAAGATCAACAGAAACTCATAAACCTATATGATTATAGGTGGTAACTAGCAAGTGCTAGCAAAAGCGAACTAAACCAAAACAAGGAACTGCACTATTAGCTCAGTTCACATCCCTTTTTACTCTTTTCGTTCCTCAGGGGAGAAAGCATGCATACAAACTCTTTTGATACAAAAAACATTTTTGAATACATAATTACATGCTTTTATCATTTATACGTATGTGCGACGTATCACGCCAAAGTTCTTACAAACACATAAAACCGTTAATCATGCATAGCGCTCAGCGTGGTGATTCTGAATAGTGCTATTTAGGCCTGACAAGCCCGTCTGTCGTGTTGGATGGCTAACCCGACTGGAGGTCGGAACGAATGCATAATTGATCAAACACATTGCCATTGTCTTGTGATGGATATGACAGAAGGCTCACATTCAGCTTCGGTTGCGAACCACATATGGTATAAAAACACATTAACTAGTTATCAATAGATATTGCATTATAATGTTATGTAGTCCAACAACCACTTATTGTTCAACATTGTTATAAAACATGTGCTCTCACGAACCATTGTGTTGACGTTTCTCACATGTTTTTATCATGTCACTAAGTCACTGTTCAGGATAGGATGCTAGGACAGAATCCATGCATCACTTTTGTCATTTAACATTATACATGTTTTATTTCTTTGTTTTATCATGTAATGCTGAGACAACTTTAATGCTTCCGCACTAATGATTATTTTGAATGAAACCTTTCAAACAACGTTTCCGCACTTTCATTTCGTATTTTTCAAACGTAATACTTTTAAACTCAAGCTTCTTCAACTCTGATTTAACAAAACTATTTTATCCAATTTATTAGATGATGTAAACATACATATAGGTCTCGCAAATGTGACCGGAGACTGCGATCCTGCCCAACTTGTGTCGTGCCTTTGTAAGGACGGAAATATGAGGGTGTGACATATTGATCCTCGTCCGTCAAGACAATCGATATTTTAGGAAAATAACTCAAAAAAAATTGATATGGTACAACAACTAGAAAGTCATGACTTGATTCTTATTTATAAAATCACAACTCAATTACCTAACTTAATTAGTAGGCTCACAAAACCCTAATCCTATAAACCGACTCGCTTAGTAGAAGATAAAGCCCATACCAACTTGCATGGGATGACCTATGCTGAACTATTAGATTTAAACTAAACTTATTATTATATAAGTAAAGGGGTTATTTTGTCATTAGTTTAAAGTGTGTTTTAAGTGTAAGTGTCATATTGTAAATATTACAAGTCAAAGGGTCAAAGTGTAAGTATTGGATTTAGGGTTATATATATGTATGTCAATGTCTGTAAACAAAACGATCTCAACATTTCATAATATTCTCAAGTTTGTGTATTTCTTTGTTCTTCGTTTTTCTTATCAAATTTGTCTCTTGATTACCAACAATTGGCATCAGAGCGGTTTACATAATCAATCAAGGGTGTTTATCATTACCAATTTAATTTCTCTTGATTGAAGGAGACGATCTAGACAAGAAAATTGGTTCTCGGTTGATTTAAGGAAACAAGAACGCAATAGGAAGCAAACTCGTTGGGTTTCTTGTTCGTCGTTTATGTTCAAATTGAAAGAAGAAAAAGTACGATTCAATATTGTCTTGGAAATTCGTGTTATTGGATTTTTTTTTCCACCGTCATATATTAGAAACCGACAATCAAGAAAGGTCGGTGGAATTATATTTTGTTGATTTTGCACAAAAGGGATAATTGGATAAGTGAAATCCTTCAAAAAAATCCAATTGAAATCACAACGAATCGTCACATGGGTGGTTTCCCAAATAATCAAATTGATTGATTATTAAAATACAGTAGTAGCAATCGAAAAGGAAAAGTAAACAGATTACACAAAAAGGGTGATCGAAACAACAGGTTTTTCTCTTGTTTTGCTTTGTTTTAATAATCAAATTCGTAATTTCTATTTGAGTAAATTACATAAAACATCCTTTACGTTTATCTAATATTGCAGGTTTCATCCTTTATGTTTAAAAAGCGCCATTAACATCCTTTATGTTTACATTTTGTTGCAGATTACATCCTTTACACTAACTTCTGTTAGAAACTTATGTTAATTATTTTAAAATGACAATTTTGCCCTTCTATTTAAAGGACCAATAATGAAACTTTTATTATTTAATTATTTCCTTAAATTTAAAGGACCAAATCTAAAACTTTTATTTATTTAGTTTTATTTTTCTTTTCTTTTGAATTATTATTCTTTTTTTTAACATTTATTTTCTTTCTTTTTCTTTTTTTTACAACATTTTAATTTTATAAATTATTCTAAAATTAGTTTAACCAGTTTTTTTGAATATAAGCTTCAATAAAGAATTTTATTTTATTACATTTTTTTAATTTTCATTTGTTTAGTTAAGTTATTTACTTTTCTTATATTTTATATTTAAAACAATAAAGAATTTTATTTTATTTCATTTTTTTAACATAAATCACGAAGATGTAACAAAGCTCTAGGCAGTTCGAGAAGTTTGAGTGACAAATAGGAGATGCATTAGCACTATTAGGATTCTTGCTTTTGGTCCCAAAAGCCAAGGCATGAGGTGTGTGAATCACTTATGTGATATGTTGTTGAATGTACAACCAAATAAACTTTATTTACAACCAGAAGTTGCATCTTGCTCATCTGTTTTACATATCAGTTTTTTTTTATTAAATAAACATATCATATTTTCTTCGTCCCATTGGTTGTTTTTATATATCAGCCTCCTACTAACCTTAATGTTGACCCAAAAGTGCATGAGGCACCACCTCAAGGGTCCCAGAGGTGCATTCCTGATCGGCTGATCGCATTGTGTGCCTCATGAATCAGACAGTTCCTTTTAAACCAAATAGTGAAGTGGGCTTAAATTCATCATTGTTTGTGTTGTTGATTAGATTATCTGTTTGATCCTTTTTAATTACTATTTACTTTGTTTCTACATTTGAAATTTATTTTGTTACATCTTCGTGATTTATGTTAAAAAAATGAAATAAAATAAAATTCTTTATTGTTTTAAATATAAAATATAAGAAAAGTAAATAACTTAACTAAACAAATGAAAATTAAAAAAAATGTAATAAAATAAAATTCTTTATTGAAGCTTATATTCAAAAAAACTGGTTAAACTAATTTTAGAATAATTTATAAAATTAAAATGATGTAAAAAAAAGAAAAAGAAAGAAAATAAATGTTAAAAAAAAAGAATAATAATTCAAAAGAAAAGAAAAATAAAACTAAAAAAATAAAAGTTTCAGATTTGTTCCTTTAAATTTAAGGAAATAATTAAATAATAAAAGTTTCATTATTGGTCATTTAAATAGAAGGGCAGAATTGTCATTTTAAAATAATTAACATAAGTTTCTAACAGAAGTTAGTGTAAAGGACGTAATCTGCAACAAAATGTAAACATAAAGGATGTTAATGGCGCTTTTTAAACATAAAGGATGAAACCTGCAATATTAGATAAACGTAAAGGATGTTTTATGTAATTTACTCTTTCTATTTTAAAATAAATCAACAGGCTTGATATAATTCGAAATATCAGCACATGGTTTGTGTTTAAAATAAATCTTAGATTGATTGCTAGAGTTTAAAGATCTGAAGTTTGAAAATATAAACAAGTAGAAAAGTGTAGAATAGTTGTTTTTGATTTTAGGCAAACGGAATAAACCCGTGTACTGTTTTGGTAGAAGCAGTTGGTTAACCCGTGTATTGATAGAAACGGTTGGTTTGCCCGTGTACTGTTAAAAACAGTAGGTAAACCCGTGCACTGTTAGGATCAATTGGTAGAAACAGTTGGTTTGTTTTGTTATTGTATAACCCGTGTACTTTTGTTGGTTGAAACAAAAGTTGGTTATAATTTGCCTTTAGAAAACCCGTGTACTATTCTCAGTAATTAACGGTTGGTTTTTGTTTCACTTTTGTGACCGAAAAAAACTCATGTACCGTTGTTGTTGAAACAATTGGTTTTTGAAGAAACCCGTGTACTGTTTAAGTCAGTTGTTTTTTATAAACCGTGTACTGGCTAGGTGAATTAACAGTTGGTTTTCATAACCCGTATACTGTTAAAGTTAGTTGCTTTTGATAAAATTCGTGTACTAACTTGATAAATAAGAGTTGGTTTTTATAACCCGTGCACTCTTATAGAAAGAACATAGTGATATATTTTGATTGGAAGCAGTGGTAGACAATCTGTTAAGATTGGGAAGAAGAAGCCACGAAAAATGGTTGAGACCAAAGATAAAGAAGTGATAACTTCAAAGGAAGGAAGGACATCAATGAGTTTTCAATGTCCCATGTTAAACTCCACAAATTACACCATCTGGGCTGTAAAGATCAGGTCGATCTTTAATGTCCATGGGTTTGGGAAGCCATTGAACCAAAAACGGAAACTGAAGTCATGCTGCAATTGCATTGTTATACCAAGCAATTCCAGAAAACATGGTTTTGCAAATTGCTAATCTTACTTCAGCCAAAGAAATTTGGGAGGCGTTAAAGGTTCGGCATGTAGGAGTTGAAAGAGTTAAAGAGGCTCGATTGCAAACACTCGAGACAGATTTTGAATCTCTTAAAATGGGTGTTAACAAGTCACTTGATGTTTATGCCGGGAAAATAAGTGAGATTGCATCTCAAGCGAGCAATCTTGGGCATACAATGAATGATAAAAGATTGGTGCGTAAGTTACTTGGTTCGGTACCACCAAAGTTCATTCAGATTATTGCAGCAATCGAACAGTTTGCTGATCTTAATACGATGCCATTCCAAGAAGCCGTTGGAAGAATAAAGGCTTTCAAGGAACACACGAAAAAACAAATCAAGGAAGATGATATGCATGACAAACTCTTATTCACTAAAGGAAATGAAAAGGAGAAAGTCAAGGAACATAAATGTGAACGATGCGGTCATGCAAACACAAACCAAGAAAACAAAGGACGTGGTCGAGGCAAAATTGGAAGTCTTGGAATAACAAAGATGGGAACCGCTTCCAACAAAGTAAAGATCACATCAAATGCTTCAAATGTAATGGATTTGGACACTTCAAACATGAATGTCCAAAATGAGAAAAGAGGGAAGAAGCAAACCTTATTCGACAAGAGGATGATGAACCAACACTACTGTGATGGCAAATCGGATCTCAAAGAATGAAAACATCACTTAAACTAAGTTTAGTTTAAGGGGGAGTAAACTAAGTTTAGTTTAAGGGGGAGTATTAGATTTAAACTAAACTTATTATTATATAAGTAAAGGGGTTATTTTGTCATTAGTTTAAAGTGTGTTTTAAGTGTAAGTGTCATATTGTAAATATTACAAGTCAAAGGGTCAAAGTGTAAGTATTGGATTTAGGGTTATATATATGTATGTCAATGTCTGTAAACAAAACGATCTCAACATTTCAGAATATTCTCAAGCTTGTGTATTTCTTTGTTCTTCGTTTTTCTTATCAAATTTGTCTCTTGATTACCAACATGAACATTATCCATATCCTACTTGTAATAGATAGACTGCTCCGAATGAACTCCGGCTCAAAGTTATCGTTTAAAGTTAATCATCCCAATGCTTTTAACGTTATTTTCAAAAGAAAGTATAATAACGTTAAAATTAGTGCAATTTTACTTTTGGTCATTGAGGGTTCATACATATATACATTATATGCGTGCACCACGAATGGGGCGTATATGTATATATAAATAAGTACGTAGAAAAAAAAATGTTAACGAACGAAAGTTATTAAGAAAAAACCAGATTATATATTACAACAGTTTAACACGAAACCTTGTAAATTTAAGAACGTAAAAATGACAGCTGATGAAAATCAAGAACGTATAAATGACAGTTATGAAAATCGATGAATGAACTTTGTACAAATGATATACCATGAGTTATTTATTTAAGGGGATAATAGGTTTAATAGATTTCATTTTGTTATGCATTATTCAGTTAAACAATTAAATCGAAATAACAATATATAAGGTTGAATCCGGTTTATTTAGCTAGGTTTGATCGTTTTTAACCGGTTTATTTGGTTTTTAATCGGTTTATTTGGTTGAATATGATTTGCTTTGTTTTAATCGAAACCGAACCGAATTAAATTCGGTTCGGATGACCGGATTCCCAGTATGGTTCGATTCGGTTTTTGGTTGTGCTAAAAATCTAAACCTAAATACTTAATTAAACAATCAAAGCATTCACTTAAATTATTTTTGTATTTTGTTGAACTCTTGAATAAATGACAAATTGGAGTATTATTCTAAATCTTAATATGAAATCTAGCAAAACCGAGCCAAACCGAGTTTGAGCATTAATATTTCCCTCGATCTTGTAAATTCGAACCAAATCGAATGGCTCGGTTTGAAAACGAATCAAGTTCAAGCGGACCTTCACTTGATTCGGTTCGCTCAGCTCGTGAACAACCTTAGTTACTTTATACTTCTCATAAAAATTTAACTTATCTTAGAATGTTAATTAAAACTAGAACTAAACACTCACTCCAAAACGTATTATATTTGACACGACTTGTTTTCAAACAAATTAGACTTGTTTTTTATGTAAATAACTAAATACAAATATAATTTTTTTACCGCTTGGCTTGTTTACAATCGAGCCGAAATCAAACGAGTTTATTTACGAGCTCTTTTTGTCCAAGTTTTGAATGAGTTTCGAGTATCGAAATATTTTGAACCCCAAAAGTAAACATAACACTTAAAATAAATAGTCAAATATAAATTAAAAGGTTTTTAAATTCACAGGGTCCACGAGCTATTCTAGTTACTATATATACATTTAGGAAACGACATCATTACGAGTAAATAGTAATAATAATTAAATAATAATAGTAATTAAATAATGGATATTTTATAATATTAATACTAATTAATTAATAAAAATCAACGTATTGTACGCGAAAGTCAAAAATAACGGCCGATATATCACAATATAATAAGAATAATAATTAATAATTATTATTGTTGTATAACATTAACATTAGTTTTATATAATAATTAATAATAATTATTATTATTATTATTATTATTTTATTAAGTAATAGTAAAAAAAATGAATTTATTATTTTAGATTAACTGACAATTGTTACATCCACTTTTTTGTCTACGTCTTGATATTCATGATGTTGTCACAACGACAGGATGATATGACCTCAAATTAATTAATAATTATCATTAAATAATAATTAAAAAGAATAATTATTTTTTTCTGACATCTACACTTTAAGGATTTACGTTGTAGTGACAATCGTTGTCATATGTTTTTATACCCACATTTTAATATACGGGATCATTTTTGTATATGCGTTTTGATATTAGAAGTCGAGATGGAATTCCCGCCGCAACGCGAGAGAAAGCTACTACTACTGCTATTATTATTACTATGACTATATATACATTTAAGAAATATAATCATTACAAGTGACAGTGATAATAGCTTTTTATTTTAGGTGTTTTCACTTTCTTCTCGCGAACAAATGGCAATCATTGCAAAATTTTTTGACAAATGCTGCAAAACCTTTTTTTTAATAATGTTAATTAATTAATATATTTAATTTTCTTTACCACTTTTTACAAGCGCGGAAAAAGATGGGAAAGTAATAATTTTGGATATGCTATATATTGAACGGCCTCAAAAGAAACAATGAACCGTTGTAAAAACATTTAAAAAAATAAATAATTAATAAATTATTATGTTTCAATTGAATCTTCTTAAAAACAAATGGAATTGTTTTGAAAAATATTTACTATTTAAAATAAACAAATAAAACAACTAGCAAGATGTGAAATTTAAGCAGGTTTGAAAAAAATGTAGTATTAAAACATGAGTGTACAAAAATAGCTTGAAATGAAAATATAAAGATTTTATATTAAAAGACATCTTAACAAAATTATACTAAGTATGGTGAGTAACATACATATAAAAAATTAAAACATATTAATTTCATGTGGTTATCATATATGATTAAAGTATAAACATTTGTTTACTGTCTAATAATTAAAAATTAATAATAATTAAATATGTGAGCACATTCTATAATTTTCAACATTGTGTGTATATTTGAATTTATATTTCTTGCTATCATTGCAAGGGGTGTTGTTCGGGTCAACCCGATTGGGTTTCGAGTTAATCAGGTCGGGTTAGTCGGGTTTTCCCTAAAAAATTATTAACCCGCAACCCGACCCGAATAACGTTTGGGTTATTCGGGTTCAGGTTAGTCGTGTCACGGGTTATTCGGGTCGGGTCAGTCGGGTTGGTATTTATTTGTTATTATCTTATCCTAATTTTAAATTTCTACAAATAATTCATTTTGCAAACATAATTCAATGAAAAATATGTAAATAATTTATTTTTCATATATAATTTGATTAATAGTCATTGTCATAATTTGGTAAAAAGTTAAATATATCTTACATTTAATAATTAATATATATAAAAAATAAAAATCACTCTTATTCGGATTGTTCGGGTTGACCCGAAACCCAATTAACTTTTAAAAATATACTCGAAACCCGACCCTATTAACAGTTCGGGTTAATCTGATTGACCCGAATAACCCGACTAACATTTTTGACCCGAATAACACGACCCTATTTAAATAACTTAAATTTCAATTTTATTTATTTTATACAATTTACAAACTAATATGTTTAACTTTCGAATAACATAAATTTCATTTTTATAGTTTTTTAAAAAATAAAAACTAACACATAATTCTTAAAAAAATTATGATACAAATTTACCTAAGTTCGCTCATAATTTACGTTTAGTATTCACTATAGCTATAGTTCAACCGTATGGATGTGTCATAGGCGAGTTATTCGTCCGAAAAACCATAGGATAATGCTTCGGCAACCTCCTCTTATTGTACTTGAGGTTCAATTATTAGTTCGTCTTCGAGATTTGTAGAGTCTTGTATACGATCCACCACGTACAAGTGATGTTTAAGACAAATGCACATTTCCACAGATGTTGGGGTGAGTCTTGTTCTTTTTAAAGATAAAACCCTGTCACTAATAGAAAAAACGGGCTATTGTGGATATAATATGAAATTGGGATTTCTTTCCTTCCACCAAGTCAAAATATCAAATTGCATATATTTTTCGACGCTCATAGTGGATATAAAGTATGTTCCACTATACCTCCCAAACTCGTTACTTGGGGTGTCACCTCTTTGAATAAACTTCATACATTTGTTGAAGGTTATGAAGAAAAATACGTTTTGCTTTGTTGGCAAAATTTGGGATGTTTTCGTACAAACTTAAATAAGAGTTTATTTCATCAATTATAGTTTCTACCCCCCATAACATTTAAAATAGGATTTAAGGCCGTGACTCAAGTAAAAACAGCAGGTGGCGATTTAAAATATTTTTAATATTTTTCATTAATTGGTTTTACCATTTTTGTAAACAAATCGATTTTATTTTCAAAATTTTGTATATTATTAGCCATTAAAAATAATTCTGAAAGTTCTAAACAACTAGTGTGATAACTAACCCTGGATAATTTTGTAGTTGAATTTTTAAAAACTCGGTGATATAAAAAATATTTTTTTCCCAACCATCGTCGTAAAATGGTGCAGCTCGACCGGTTCCTGAACGATGGTTATGAAAAATATATAAAGTGTCATTTTGTCGTAAAGCACTTTTAAACAGTTTGAAAGTTGAATTCTATCGAGTATGTACGTCCTAATTCGGACCTAAACAAATGGAATTTGTATCTTTACATAGTTTTTTATAATCAATAAATCTTTTTCTACTTTTATTAAAAATGTCATGTAGCATATTTTTAAAATCGGCTATAAAAATATCAAATTCATCAACTTCGAGCCCGTCTTGAACAACCAAATTTATAATATGTGCAACACATCGACTATGAAAAAAATCACATTTGCAAATCAGTTTATATTTAATTTTTTGTTTTCAGCTGCGTTTGTATTGTTTGACGCGTTATCGAACGACATTGAAAATATTTTATTTTTTAATTTAAAAGTTTGTGTTACATTCTAAAATGTAAAACAAATGTTTGCCGGAATATGGATTTGGAAACAATTCAAACGTAATCGTGCGTTTCATCATTTGACACGTGTCAGGATTTACCCAATGAGTGGCAACACAAAGGTATGACTCGGGCTAACCATGAGGAGCCGACCAAACATCGGTGGTTAGGTTCACACCGGTTTATAAATTTTCAAAAAAATGAAATTAAATCCTTTTTTACGTTTTTCCACATTTTTAAGCAATAACATCTATGAGTAGTGTGACTTACATGTGCGTAGCGAGGTTGGAGCGTCTCCCAGATCATTTTCGTTAAACGAGGGTTATCGAAATGGTCAAATGGCAAACCTTCTTGAATCACGAACTTAGATATTATATCTCGAACCATGTTTACATCATATACAAACATTACACTGTCGGGTCCGATTGCGTTTGATCAGAATCCAGATTTTCTTTCTTGTCTTTGCAAAATGTAGAAATGTGTTTCTTTAATGTAGCGTTGCACTATTTAGCCAAAAAGCGTCACAAAATTTGCAACGAGTCTTTGAAAACCTATCACTCATTTCACATAAATCCCAATTGAACCGAACTTCCGGGTGTCTATTGTTAGGTAAAACCCGAACAACGAGAAGGTCGGTAGAAGAACTATCTTCTTGCCCAAGGGATGGATGTGACTGAGCCATAATAAGATAATAAGAATGATTAAAAAGAAAGTGAAAGAAAGTTAACACGAGAGTTTTTTGCGTTTTTGTGTTTTGAGCGCTCAGTTTACGTTTGAGAGTTGTGAATCAACTAATTCATCAAAAACATTTATATACTAGCTTGGAGGGGTAAAATGGTCAAGAAAATTCGAAAAAACAGTGAATACGGTAACAAACGGCTATATTTTTCGGAAAAAGTGGTTATATTTCGAAAAAACGGAAAAAACGATCAATGGTTGAGACAAACACACAATATGACTTATTGCATGTCAATTTGTATTGCATGGATTATTCTTATATTTGATATGCTTTAACCTGATGTTTACCCATTCTAGAATAAATGGTTGAGACAAACACACAATATGACCAAACAGATCAAAAAAAATTGTCATCAAGTTTTATTAACAAAGGTTGGTAGAAGCTGTTGGCATCAAAAATTGTTGTATGCATAACTTCAACAACTTACTAAATCATTAGCAAATTTAATTGATTCTTATTTGAACAAAATTTGGTCCACATACATATATATTAAGGTAAAAGACTTTTATAGGATTCAGAACATCAATTACTTTTAAATGAACATATAGCTACAAGCCTACAACCGAAAAATGTTAGGAAGCTAAATGACCTTTGATAAATATTCAATCAAACAAAGCACATGGTAAAAAGTTTTGTTGATTTTTTGTTTAAAAAAAATTTAGTAGTTACTTTATATATTTTTATTCACATATATAACTAAAAAGTGCACTTTATTGTGGTTCCAGTAGGTCCTTGATGTAGTTCATGCGATGAGTTGCTCATTTGCTATATAGTTTGTTTCGGCTGCAACACGCCGGGGCACATATACTAGTTACCTTCCTATTTTGCAGGAAAAATTGTATTTTTTATCCTTTTTATTTATGGATATTTTCAAATTTGGTCACTTAACTCTGTAATTAAAAAAAATGATACATTACCATCTTAATTTTACAACAAATAGTTTTTGAGGAAAAAAAATTAAAATTTTTAATTTCAGTTACTTGTAAAATTTTAGTTGTTACAAATCAAGAAACTCGGGTATAAATTTTTTAGTTATTAAAAATTTTAATCATTGTTTATTATGTGAATTACTTATTAATAAGTAAATTAATCATTTTATATAAAAATATCGTTTTATTATTACTAAATTTTTATTATTAACTGGTTTATATTTTATATTAAATCCGTGTAATACACAGGTAATAATCTATTATATATATAGCAAGAGATAGTTGGTATCTTCTAGGTTTGTTCCACTGTTGACGGTCCACAGTCCACACGACAGCAAGACGCACACAAAAATATATAATATCAAGCGTGGCAGTGGATAATAATGTCTTAGGCCCAGCTGGCCAGCTCCATGTGAATAGCCCATCCAATTGCATCTAAGCCCAGCCGTCTTAAGTCCAGCTCAACGACCCATAGGCCATAGTTACAGACCAATTTCTTCTCCAATTCATAAATCATAAGCACAAATAACCCGCAGAAATAAACTATAGAGCAAGTAAATATATTAATGCTGTTAAAAAAAAAAAGAAGTAAATATATTAATAACATAAATCCTCGCAAGTCTCGAGAGAAAAATCACTTTTAGTCCATCTCAAAACATTTTAACACATTAAGTCACCTATGTGACTATGTTTCTGATTTTAATATGTTACATAATGCATCCGATTAATGCCGACTAAGGAGTACGTTTACTTCCTCTCACATGCCCATCAGGGATAATACGCTCTTTTTGAATGATACAAAAAAAATTATAATGTGTGACAATAAAAAATAAACTACTTATGTGTTCTTATAAATTTGATACGAACCCCAACTCAAATAAGTGATCCTATAATTAGAAATTATAGCAATTTCACAAATAAAGTTAACTTAAAAACTTAAAATTTCCTTAAAATCTTGATATCCTTTTAAAATTATAGAAAATACAAAACAACCAACAAAGGTTCTAACAACAAAAACAAATAAAAATGTAATAAAACATGCATATACCTTCCGATCATGTAACAATTTGTTGCCATGTAATATAAAATATAAAAACATGCATGCATATCTTAAACTTTTAATTAAAAACATAGAGCTAATAACGCATCAAACCTATTAGTATTTCCTCTTCTGAATAATTTATTGAAACATGTTGGCTTTTTGAATTTGAGTAGTTTAATGGTCATTAGAAACAATTGAAACATAGTTACCCATTTAATTTTGTCTTATCTTATCTTATCTTACTATACTAATAAACAAAAATCTTCTTTTCCCACATGTCATTATCACACATCTTAATTGTCACATGTCAATTAATAAGACATCAATGAATTATTTACATTTATTAAGTAATATTAAATTAAATTAAGTTTTAAAATTTAATTGAATGAGACTTAAAATTATTTAAATATTCAAATAAATTAATCTTTCTAGAATTGATTTAAAATTTAAAATTAACTCATTCAATAATTTATAAAAATTTAAATAATAACTTATATTTTAATTATATTATTTTACAAAAATTGAATAAAATTATAAATATTTGATAGAAAAAAATGAAAAAAATTTAAATATAAAAAAATATTCACAATATTTAATAAACAAAATACAGGAAATAAATACAGATGGATATTTACATTTACTAGCTTAATGGACCGTCTATTGAATCTGTTAAATAAAAATATAATGTATAGTTACCACTGAAAATTTAGCGTAAAGTGATTTTTAATATAAATTTTGATTAAAATTTCATATAATCAATACTTTAAATAATAAAATAATAACATAATTTTTTAAACACTAATTTTTTCAAAGGTTAGTTTTTTTTAACATTTAGTTTATAAAAGTATTTAGAATAAGGTGATTTTTAGCATAAAATTTGATTAAAATTTCATATAGTTAATACTTTAATTAATAAAATAATAATATAATTTTTTAAAAACTATTTTTTTCAAAGATTAGTTTTTTTAAACATTTCGCTTATAAGAGTGTATTTTAAATATTAATATATCTTTTAATGCCATTAAAAATATTTTTTTAATCTAAAATTGTTACAATTATATTTAATATTTAATGTTATTATTTAATACACAATAAATTAAATAAAAGAGAAGTTAGAAAATTATTGTAAGAACAGTTTAAAATAGTAATATGTGTACAGACTACTCTGTCTTCATATATTTACGGTAATTTTTCTTTAATTTTATTTTTTTATAATTCTTTAATAAGTATAGAAGGTTTAAAACTATTATGAGTAAACATTACCGAAACCGACCTACCTCTGTGATCGACATAACCAAAACCGGTGCTCGGTTACGGTTTCGCTTTCCAAAAGTGCAATAACCAAACCGTCGGTTTCGGTGGAACCTAATAGCCGAACCGAACCAAAATTTGCACACCTCTATCTTATACAAAGAAGTAAGGTAATGAACATAAAAACAAATATTGTTTACCAAAAAGTATTTAAACATTTTATGAACTTTTGTTGCAACTTTATTTTGTTGTTTATTATATGTAATAATATGTAATTTTAGTCATTTAAAATTGTTACACTTTAATAATTTTTTTCTACCTTTATTCGACCCGTGTTACATGAGGGTTATAAACTAGTAAATTAATTGAAATCAATTCATTAAATATTTGGTTTCGCACAATGTTTTCAAACCCGGACCGGCCGATCGGACCGGGATTCGGAGAGTAGAGCGGGCCGGTTCTAGGTTCAAAACCGTTTTGGGGTGACCCGGCCGGTCGGACCGGCGAACCGGTGATCGGACCGGTTTTTTTAATTTTTTAATTTTTTTTTTAATTTTTTTATATATTTTTGATTTATATTTATAAAATGTTTAGATTAACTTCTCGATGCAATTAGGGTTTTGTATTTTCACGTTCAACGCATTTTTGTCACGTCATACCTAGAAATTAATGTCGTACATTTATGCGAAGAAAGATAACCTTGAAAAACAGATGTTTATTTAGGTGCATACGTTGTATGCAAATATAAACATTCAGAAACCTTCCTCTTGTTCCTTCAGTGATGGGTAAGATTATGGTTTTCTGCTTAATGGACATGAAGATTTATGCCAAGACGAACAAGCCAGGCAGGTTCTCATTTTTTTCCCTTTGATATGGAGATCCTTTCCATAATATCTATCAGTTAAAGTTGCTTTCTACGTTTTTCTTTTTGCAGGTTCTTTGGTTTAGCAAACATAGTGCTGACAAGGAACTAACTCATTCAAGAGTGCTTGAAACAGGATTTAGGTTTTTGGAACTAAGGCTTTTATAAAGATGGAAAACAAAATTGGTATGCAAAAAATCATTGAATTATTTAAAAAAGCATACTCAGTTTGAAAATATTTGTATAAAAAAGCATGTGTGTGTGTGTATAATTCTGAAAAACTACATATAAAATGCTAATCCGACTATTCCCTTATTCAGTATCTCACCGCCCGACTAGCACCTTGCGATTTCTATAACATTGAAGAGATCTACTTGACTTTTAATCGAGATCTAAGGAAGATAAAGCCAAACGAACATATTCATTATTGAGGTAAACTTTGTAATAAAAAAACTGTAAATTCTAAAATAAAAAATAAATGATATTTTTCTCTGTGCTACGTTGATAAAGATCAAACACACACACAAGAAAAACACAGTTAATTGAATACGCCAAAACAGAAACAATGAGGGAAGGATTCTGATGGTATTAATTGGAATGCAATTACAAAGATGATATAACAAACTCCAGGGAAAATCCCTCTCTCTCTACAAACGTAGGAGCCCACAAATCTAACAAATTCTTTCCTACCTCACATGCCTTATTCCCTTCCCTTTTATACCCCATTCTCACTAAACAAACAGTTAGCCACTTTTGGAATTCACACCTTTCCCCCTTCTAGAATAAACATATAACACATCTGGAACCTTTTTACTTATAGCAGTAGTAGAATTCTCATCATACGTGTTTAGTTAAATTAACTTCTCGATGCAATCAGGGTTTTGTATTCTTACGTTCAACGCATTTTTGTCACGTCATACCTAGAAATTAATGTCGTATATTTATGCGAAGCGAAATTCTGACAAGAGTATCATCTTAGGGGTAATGTCTTCATTCTTTAAATGGTTATGTTTTCCTATCTTGGTTGCTAATAATTATTTGTTTTGTGGGAAGGATCTTTGCCGTTCAAGGGCAGCGAAAGCCAAACGAGAAGATACATGATTTGAGGTAACATTCTTTAATCCTAAGACTCCTTTACTTCACTTTTTATTTGCCAATGATGTTATCTTATTTGTGAATGGGAAGATTCTTTTATCCTAAGATGCTTTTACACCACTCTTTTACAGTATTTGTTTTCTATAACATAGCTGCTATTTGACTAATCTGTTAGCTTTTGTGGAAGCAAAAGCGTGACATCATTACTATCAGGAGGTATTATCTTCAATTCTAAAATTGTTTTTTATTGTTTTGGTTGCCAATAAATGCATAATTTTTGGCAGGAAGATGCTACTTAATTGACTTCTATGTAAGCATGAGGAAACGAAAGCCAAATGAGCAACTTCTTTTACAGTTTTATTGAGGTAAATTCTTCAATTCAAAAATGCTTATACTTTGCTCTTTTAGTTGTCAATATTATATGTTTTCTCGGAGGTAGCTGCTCGTTGACTTTAATGCGAACTTGGGGATGCAAAATTTTGACCAGATTCCTATTTAGGAGAGTAGGAGGCGATATCCTCAATCTTAAAACGGTTATGTTTTACCATCTTTACTGCTAATAATTGTTTGCTTTGTGGCAGGGAGCTTTGTTACTTGACTTTTATGTATGCTTGAGAAAGCGAAAGCCAAAAAAGGAGACACATCGAGTATACATTCCTTAATTTGTTGTGATCCTTTCGCTTCACATATTTTAGTGTCTAAATATAATATGTTTCTTGGACAGGGCTGTTACTCGACTTTTATAGTGATCCCGAGAAGGCAAAACGTGACAAGATTACTATCTTAGAGGTAGTATCTTCAATCCTAAAATGGTTATCTTTAACTCTTGTGGTTGCTGGTAATTACTTTTCTATAGCAGGTAGCTGCAACTTCGACTTTTATATGAGCTCGTGGAAGCGAAAACCAAATGAGGAAATTCTTATTTTGAGGTAAATTTCTTCAAGCCTAAAATGCTTTTACATGAATCTTTTAGTTGTCTAATATTATTTTTTTCAGGGATGGAGCTGCTGCTTAACTTTTATGAAACTCCAGGAAGCAAAAGTGCGTGAGATTAACGTATTGAGGTAACATCTTCAATCAGAAAATGGTTATGTTTTACTGTTTTGGTTGCGAGTAATATTTATTTGTTTTGAGAACTGCTATATAACTTTTATGTGATCTCGGGGAAGCGAATGCCAAAAAAAGGAGCTACTTATGTTGAGGTAAAATTCTTTGACACTCGGATGCTTTTACTTCACTAATTGGTCGCTAAATAAGTATTTGTTTTATTTAACATAACTGTTACTTGACATTTATTGGTCGCTAATGCGTCAACCATCATAGGCTTATAGAAAAGGAAAAACCTGTTAAAAACATGTTTATGGGCTTTAGGTTTTTAGAACTAAGGGATTTTTAAAGAAAAACGAAATTAGTATCCTATAAATCATTGAATTATTTAATAAAGTATGCATGGTTTGAAAAATTATATATAAAATGTGTGTGTGTCTCTATAATTTTAAAAAATTACATATAAAATACTAATCCGACTATTCCCCTAGTTAGTACCTCTCCGCCCGACTAGCACCTCGCGATTTCTATGACTCTAGAGAGGCATACTTGACTTTTACATGAGATCTGAGGAAGATAAAGCCAAACAAACAAATTCTTTGATTAAAAAAATTATGATGTTTTTCTCTTTTGTTGACTTTGTAGTTATTTGTTTTTCAAACAGAGTTGCTATTTGTCTTTTACGTGTACTAGGGGAATGGAAATTCTGACAAGATTATCATCTTAGGGGCAATGTTTTCATTTTTTAAATTTTTATATTTTACTATCTTGGTTATTTATAATTATTTGATTTTTGGAAAGAGTGTTGCCACTTGGCTTTGAATGAGCCAACAGCAACGAAAGCCAAATGAGAAGAAGAGACGTGAATTGAGGTAACATTCTTTAATGCTAAAATTCTTTTACTTCACTTTTTGTTTGCCAATAATATAGTATTATTTGTCAAGGTGAGATCTTTAAACCTAAGATGCTTTTACTTCACTCTTTTAGAGTATTTGTTTTCAATAAAATAGCTGATACTTGACCTCTTTGTTAGCTCTTGAGAAAGCAAAAGTGTGGCATCATTACTTAAGGAGGTATAATATTAAATTCTAAAATGGTTTTTATTGTTTTGGTTGCCAATAAATGCTGAATTTTTGATAGGAAGGTGCCACTTGACATCTATGTGAGCATGAGGAACCGAAAGCCAAATGAGCAACATCTTTTATTGAGGTAAATTCATAAATTAAAGAAATGCTTATACTTTGATCTATTAGTTGTCAAGTATTATGTGTTTTCTCGGCTTGTTGACCCCATGCGAATTTGGTGAAGCAAATTTTTGACCCAATTCCTGTCTAAGAGGCATTGTCTTCAATTAAAATGGTTGCGTGTAACCATCTTTGTTGTTAATAATTGCTTGCTTTGTGGCAGTGAGCTTTGCTACTTTGCTTTTATGCGAGCTCGGGAAAATGAAAGCCAAAAGAGGAGACACTTATACCGAGTTCACATTCCTCAATTCGTTGAGAACATTTTGCTTCACATATTTTGTTTGCTAAATATAATTTGTTTGTTAGACAGGGCTGTTACTCCACTTTAATAGTGATCTCGATAAATTAAAACGTGACAAGACTACTATCTTAGAGTACTGCTATCTTCAATCCTAAAATGGTTATCTTTAACTCTTATGGTTGCTACTAATTATTTTCTATGGCAGATAGTTGCAACTTTGACTTTTATGTTAGCTCGTGGAAGCAAAAACAAAACGATGAAATTCTTATTTTGAGGTAAATTTCTTCAAGCCTAAAATACTTTTACATGAATCTTTTAGTTGCATAAATTATTTGTTTCATGGGACGGAGCTGCTGCTTAACTTTTATGAAACTCCAGGAAACAAAATTGTGTAGATTACCATACTGAGGTAACTTCTTCAATCCTAAAATGGTAATGTTTTACTGTTTTGGTTGCGAGTAATATTTATTTGTTTTGAGAACTGCTATTTAACTTTTATGTGATCTCTGGTAAGCAAAAGCAAAACATGGAGCTACTTATGTTGAGGTAGAATTCTTAAACACTAAGATGCTTTTACTTCACTTATTGGCTGCTCATAAAGTATTTGTTTTATTTAACATAACTGTTACTCCATATATTCCCCACCGTTGCTGCCGCTAGAGCCGGAGGAGCTGCAGTGCCTAAGGATCCATCTCTTTACTCTGACGAAGATTATAGAAGATGGAGGTTGATTCGAAGGCTCTATGGCTCATATAGATGTCGATTCCTAACTCAATCATCCATGCCTTTAAAAAGTGCAAGTTAACAATGGAGCTGTGGAACTCTCTACAGCAAATGTACGAAGGATCCGATGATGTTGAGAAAAACATGAAGGACATGCTTAAGCAGAAGTTTGAGAATTTCTGCTAAGTGAACAATGAAAGCATGACTTCTCAGCATATGGTATGTCTAACTTGTAGATGAACTAATAGTTGTAGGTGTTAAGCTGGAAAATCAGGATGTGATCCGAAGTTCTTAAGGTCTTTTCTTTAAGTGTGGAACATTTATTTGGTTACTATAAGAAGAACTAAAAATCTCAGAACTCTAAAGCTCATTGAGTTGTTTGGCATCTTAAGTGCCTATCAAATTCTCAACAGTATGCACGACCTTCATCCTCAACATTATTCGAGTCAGCTGCTTTGTATGCACCCATTCATAATTCAACTTCTCAGAGTTATTCACAAGCTTGCCATCCATGTTCCTCACCCATTATCACATTCCCAGATCTCCTGCTCCATCTACATCCCAACAAACGCCTTTTGCAAACCCGGTTCCCATGATCACTTCTCGTCAAGGAGCCTTTATAGTTGAAGAAACAAACTACTTTCAGCTATGTCAAGAGGATCTTGAAGACATTCCAGCTAATGATCTATAAGAGATGGATATCAACTACCAGATATCTATGATTTCTTATTGTGCAAAGAAATTATACTAACGTGCTGGTTGATAATTCAAAAAACACAACATGAAGGCATGTTTCGTTCTGGATAAAAGCAAGTTAAAGTGCTTCAACTGTCAGCAACGCGGATATTTTGCACGAGAATGCAAAGCAGCACAAAGAAATCAAGTTGCATCCACCAACCAGCCAACCCAGCAACCAACAAACACTCATCAATCAAACAATGCAAATTTCGCTAGGGGTTAAACCCAATTCGATCCTTTAGGGTTTTTGGAGGAATTGTTGGGCTGGTTTGTGGTAGTAGGTTGGGGTGTGGTCGTGGGGTGATTCGTTATGGGTTAAACCCAATTCGATCCTTTAGGGTTACGAGTGGATGTTACCTTAGATTCATACTCCAACGCCAGACTCATCGCCTTGTAAACCGTTCGTGGCTTGTGTATGCGGACATCTGCCTTAAGTTCTTCCTTCAGACTGTTTAGGAAGACACCAAGGAGACAATGATCGGGCCAATTGGACGCTCTGGAAGAGCGTTTAGCAAACTCTTGCTTGTACTCCTGTACCGTGCCAGTCTGTTTGATACTACATAGGTGCTCGTCTGGGTTTTGAAACTCTGCGGGTCCAAAGCTTCGTTGAAAAGCATGCATCATTTCATCCCAAAACTGAATTGGTTGGTCAGTGGACAACCATGAAAACAGATCCAATGCATCTCCCTCCAAATGCATTGAGGCTACATCGACTTGCTCCTCCTCTAGGATCTGGTAATATCTAAAATACTTCTCGGCTTTGAGAACCCACGTCCTCCCGAAAAAATGGGAAAATCGATCTTATTATAAGGTCTGAAAAGCCGATTGTGATTCCACAAAGTTTCGCCATCATAATGTTGTCTGCTTCCAACTCCTTTTCCCCGTGTATCAGAATTGGTTTTGAGGGCGGCAACTTCGGCCTTCAAACTTTCGAAAGAGGCGGCTATGGCCGTTAACCGGGCTGCGACGGGGTCTGGATTTGACACGTTTCCTTCACTCCGGGTCTGCACCATCTTCAGTGTTCCCGACAATGGAACCAAAATGATAGAACTCGAAATATAAATGAACAAGGATAGAGGATTTTCACTACTACTCCCACTTCGAGAGGGGATATCTCCAATTACATACGATAATTCAAATTAACAAAGACAAGAAAAACTAGAACATCCAAACTACTACTAATAAACCAAAGAACTAAAAAACTGGAAAATAACCACCCACTACTTCCACTTTCCTTAAACCCAGTTAAATGGATTAAACATTGTAACTTCCGGTTTAACTTGTTTGGACTTGCGACGTGAATAGAGGCGAACCGCCTGACTAGAACTCTTATCAGCTGGTCTTGGGTACAATGAGGTTGAATCTCCAACATTTTACACCACTAAGGTAGAGGTTAAATGTAAACCACTAAGGTAGAGGTTAAATGTAAACCAGAGATCAAATTATAAACTTAACAAATATTTGAATTAATATTAACAACTTGAGTGTTATTAACAAAAAAGTAAAAAAAAGTTACCCACCTTGTGATTTAAGTCATAATAGAATATATATAAAGCAAAAAGTACCTACTCACTCTCAACTCTCTTGCCTTCCTATCTAACTATCTAAGCAGCACAAATACCGGTATGGGACTGGGGCACAGGGATACGGGAAACGACAAAACTCAAAAATTTAAGATACAGGTACGACAATGGTATGACAATAAAAAAATATAAAAAATAAATATACCTTAAACTATTGATTCAAATAGGCATATAGAATATTACGTATTGATGGCCTAATTGATTATTGAATATGTAATTCTTGGATGAATCAAAATCACATAAGGCTTATGCCTGATGGCCAAATCAAAATTGCCGAAGGCTGACTGCCAGTGTCGAAGACACCCTGCTTTGATCGTAATATGATGCCGGAGAGTCAGAGAAACCCTGCTTTGTTCGTAATATGACGCCGGAGAGTCGGAGAGTCGCTGCTGAAATGTGTGGTAAACTACGAAAATAATAAGAGTAAATTGTTGAAATGGTTTATAAGGTTTGCATGTATTTCCCTTTTAGTCCCTAGGTTTCATAAATTACCCATATAGTCTCAATTTTTAATCATCTATAACAAATATAGTCCTTATGTCACAAGAAATCTAGGTATTAAGAGGCTGATTGGTAGCCAGCCTATTAATGGTCATTAAGAGACTGCCTGTTAGTAGTTAAAGGTACACTTAAGTCTGAATAGTTAAGATATAAAATTAACGGATAGTCTCTTAGCCTCTCTGACTTGAGGTTATCTCTTAAGTCTTAACCATTAAAAGGTTATGAAACATTAAGATGTTGAAATCTAAGGGTTGTATGTGTTACAAATGTTTAAAGGTTTTTAATGAGTAATTTATTTATAAAATATAAACCAAGAGTGAAATATTAGCAAATAGCAAGAACTATATCTACAATTTACCCTAATAATAATTAAATTAACATTATGTTTCAATAGAAACGTATTATAAAAATGAAAAAAACTAATTAAATAAAAATAAGTTGTCATAAATATATAGGAAAAAATATAAACATTTAAATAAAAATTAGCATTATTAATACAGTTAATCCTAATAATGATAATTAGGAAATTGCGTAAGAAACGATTTGGAACTTTCAATGTAAAATTTTCATAAAAAACGTGTCAACAAAGCATGTTTTGTAACTTAGACAGAAATTATTTCCTACGAGATATTTTCCAAAACAAATGTATTGAAAATAGTGATTTTCGACGCATTTCAGACAAAAAATGTGAGTAAGAAATTGTTTTTTCTAGTGATATATGAATCTTGTGATAACATTATATTTTTTAGCATCTTAATACAAGCAAATTAAAGGAAGTTCACATACTAAGAAAAAGATACATAAGAAAAAGATACATAGAATATAGAACAACAACAAAACAAAGAAAACAAGCTAGCTAGCTAGGCTATTTATATATGAAATGAAAGTGAACATATTAAGATATTTACTGAAAGCAAACAATATTCCTCTATACAACGTTCACTTGGGTATCTTGTTGGGCCTTTTGGCTGCATGCGTCCCTGATACGAGGTCGAGAATAGCATCCCTCATTGATGGCCTACATTGAGGGTTATTATGCACGCATGAGAATGCAACCTTCACAAGTCGGGACACAATCTCATTAACATAGATTTTAGCAAGTCGATCCATGGAGTAATCTTCTCGGATGGGAATGAAATGCGCAGATTTAGTAAGGCGATCAACGATAACCCATATAGAGTAAAGATTACGCGATGTTCTAGGTAGTTTAGTGATAAAATCCATAGAGATCTGGTCCCATTTCCACATGGAAATCTCCGGTTGTTGTAGTAACCCAGAAGGTCGTTGATGTTCAGCCTTAACCTTTAAACAAGTTAAGCATCGACCCACGTATTCAGCTATGTGTTTCTTCATTCCAGGCCACCAGTAAAAGTCTTTAAGATCTTTATACATTTTATCAGCACCTGTCGATCGCTACTCACTGAAATACCAAAGTCCCCAATGTCAACCGTCGATCGCTACTCACTGAAATACCAAAGTCCCCAATTTATCTCAATATGGTGTTTTTGGTGTTTTTGGTTATTTTGGTGTTTTTGCTGTTATGTATATTTTTTGTTGTTCTTGGTGTTCTGTTAAGTTGTTATAGTGTTTCTGAAATTGATTTAGTTTATGGCGTCTATGTTGTTTTGTTCATTTTAAATGGAGATTAAGATTATAGCTTTAGGGTGTTTTTGGTGTTTATTTTGTATGTTGTTTTTGTTGTTATGTATATTCTTTGTTGTTCTTGGTATTCTGTTAAATTGTTATGGTGTTTTTGAAATTGATCACGTCTTTACAATGCTAATATAAACACCATAACAGAAAATATGAAGCTAACTGAAAACGCCAAATAACATCATATTATTTAACCACCCATTAAAACACCATACATGTTTATAAAATCAAAAAAACAGAGCATTATTTAAATGAAAAAACACCATAAAATTTTAAAATATCATGGTGATTAGGGCTTTTGGATTCAAAATAAGTTGTAATACTTGGATTCAAAAACACCATACAATCCAAAAAACACAATACAATCTGAAAAAACATCATATAATTTGAAAAACACCATAATATAAAAAACAGAGCATACAACATACGAAATAACACCATACAATCTGAAACACATCATACAATCTGAAAAACACCATAACCTTCTGTGTTCGATTCCATCACGTCGTTACCCCTAAAAACACTATACAATATGAATCTAACCGATAACGCCAAATAACATAATGTTAAAAACACCATAACCTTGCGTCTCCTTTGTGTTCGATTCCATCATGACGTTACCCTCAAATAACACCAGACGAGCATTTGTCAGATGAAATTAGAATCATAAAATCAAATACAATCTGCGATTTCTTCTTGTAATCGATAATTGATTTGGATTTTGAAAAAAAATTTAGCGACAATCATTATATTTTCCCAAAATAACCGCCAACAATAATGAGAAGAAATTACGTTAATACCCATATCTTGAAAACTTTTGAAAATACACGTGTAGGGCTGAGATTACTTCTCACACTTTTTAAGGTTTTAAGACTTTTTAGTCAAACCTCAATTTATATATATATATATAAGATTTGATACAAATAAGAACTCACCATAATTGTGTTAACCAAATAACTCAAATCCAATGGTTTTAAATTTCCAGATTTAATAAGATTTTGCCAAGTGTCACTACCCTTTTTAAATTAAAAAGGGTATCAAAGTCATTTCACTTAATATAAAAAAGTCAGATTTAATAAGACAGTGACAAGTGACACACTCTTAAAAATCTATCCATTTTCCTTTTTTTAAATCAAAGTTTCTCCCTTGATTTTTATACACTTATAACTTTTCTATACTATGTTATTTTTTTATAAAAATTACACCATTAAACTCGTTATATTTTTCTCGTTCATTCCATAATAGTCATGCCAATTTTTTTTGAATTTTTTTCAAGCGTTCGTAATTACACCAACGTAACGAATAATAAATACAATAATTTTCTCTCATTTTTTCAAAATCTTTCCATCTTTAAAATGTTTTACAAATTATTTTGAGCGTTCGTAATTTTCTCTCATTTTTTCGAACATTTGCAAATTACACCAACGTAAAATCTTTCCATCTTGTTACAAATTATTTTTTATTACAAAAATTAGTTCATTAATATTTTAAAAAATTAAGAACACTTTAAAAAAATCCAACTCCTTACATCAGTGTAATTACGAAAACTTTGTAAAAATTCAGCTCGTTACATCATTGTGATTACACAGTGTAAAAAAATGCATTTCGTTACGTCAGTGCAAAACGTCGTTGCATTAGTGTAAAACGTCGTTGCATCAGTGTAAAACGTCGCTGCATCGGTGTAAATTACGAAAATTTTAAAAAATTTTGACAAAATTATACTTGAATTAAAGATAAAAAAGTGACAAATTTAATGGTGAAATTTTTATAAAAAAATAATAATGTATATAAAAGTTACGAGTGTTTAAAAAATTGGGGGGTAAACTTTTTTTTAAAAAAAAATCAAGTACACCCCACAAAATGTCAAATCAGTGTAAAAAAATGCATTTCGTTACGTCAGTGCTAGGGGTGTAAACGAACCAAGGCAGCTCGTGATATACTCGAGATCGGATCGTTAAAAAGCTCGAACGAGCCGAGCCTTAACGAGCCCGAGCCCGAGCTCGAGCCCAAAAATGTGGCTCGTTTAGTTATCGAGCCCGAGCTCGAGCTTTACATATCGAGCTCGAGCCGGCTCGCGAGCCTTAACGAGTTTTTTCTTTATATAATTTTTATTTATTATATTGAGTATTTATTTATAAAATTAATTATTTTTATATATAAAATAATGATAAATATATTTAAATAAAATATTTTATGTTAAATTTGGAAAATATAATTGTAAATCTAAATAAATTAGTAATTAAAGTAAATAAATTAAATAATTAAAATCTAAACGAGCCGAGCCGAGCCGAGCTCGAGCCTTAAAAATTTTTAACGAGCCGAGCTCGAGCCTCGTAAATAAAACCCTTAACGAGCCGAGCTCGAGCTCGAGCCCAATTTAGTCTAAACGAGCCGAGCTCGAGCCTTAACGAGCTCGGGATCGACTCGGCTCGTTTACACCCCTAGTCAGTGCAAAACGTCGTTGCATCAGTGTAAAACGTCATTGTATCAGTGCAAATTACAAAAATTTTAAAAAATTTGACAAAATTATACTTGAATTAAAAATAAAAAAGTTACAAATTTAATCGTGAAATTTTTATAAAAAAATAATTATGTATATAAAAGTTATGGGTGTTTAAAAAATTGGAGGGTAAACTTTTTTTAAAAAAGGAATCAAGTACACCCCATCAAATGTCAAAAATACCCTTAAACAAATTTCATCCACTTGTTTTTTTCAGATTTAATATGGATCACTCATTTTAAAACACATTATTTAAAGAAACAATCAAATGTAATTAAATGGTTAACCACACTTGGAGTGGGTTACCAATGGAACATTTCCCTATATATATAACTAATAATAAAAATAAAAAAAAATAATTAGTAACAAATGAACCAAGCTGAACTCAAATTTGAAAATTTTCTAATAAGCCGAGCTCGCGCTTTAACGAGCTCAAGATCGGATCAGCCAGCCACATGTAAGCCATATCTAGTGATGATGAGACTGTCTGCTTCTTTCTTTTTTTTTTTGAACAACAACAAAAACATTTTGTTACCTTTGAAATACAAAGTCTCCTAGCAAGATGTTAGGAAACCAACATAACAAAACCGACCTTATCAATCATCTATTCTTTCACATATCACAAATACAAGTTCCAGCATATCTCGTTAGAATACACATCCTTTACTCCATTCATCCCATGAAACCGCATAGGAACCTGATTTACTCTTGATCCACATGAAAGATATCTCCTTTTATCTCCTCAACTATTCTTTGCCATCCCATGTATTTTCCATTAAAGACATTGTTATTCCTTGCCATCCAAAGCGTCCAACACACAACTTGAGCAATTGCATTGGTTAATTTTTTCTTCCCTTTTTTTAGTTGTAAATTCTCAATGTAATAAAATATCTCAACCACAGACTCTAACTGTGGCGGAATCGGTAACTTTAGCCACACCCAAACCTGCCACCAAACAGTCTTTGTTATTGTACAATTTACCATTAAATGATTAGCCGACTCCCTTCCATATCCACATTGTTTACATGTAACATTTGTTTGTATCCCCTTGCTTGTAGTGCATTAGAAGTTGGAATTCTACCCATAGAAGCTCTCTATGCTAATTAAATTAGCTTTTTTAGCCACCCAATTATTCCAACCGAATTTTTTCTCCTTTGGTTGCAACAAATTGGACATCTCTACAATTTCCTTCCTCATCTCTTTTAACTGTGAACTCCACCTCTTCTATATATTTCCACACCCACTTATCTTCATTTTTTTTATTTCCACCTTAGTTAATAACTTCGTCAAGGTGTCTATTTCATTCCATTCCTCTTGCGATACAAGATTTCTTTCCCATTCCCATCTCCATAAACACATATCACCAATCATTGTGTATTAGTCACATACCCTCGCTTTTTTTCACTTTAGCCAGCCAGGATATGTTTGGGAATTCCTTCAATATTATCCTACCTTCCAGCCAATGATCCGTCCAAAAGTATGTATATTGACCATTTCCCACCTGACTTTTTATCTTTTTGTGTATATCCATATTCATTTTCCCTAGGTCTTTATCAATGCTTCCAATATTCTTCCACCTGTCTACTACTTTGCATTTTTGGGTTTATACAATATTTACTTGCATTTGTAAATTATGCGTAGACAATGACGTAGATGTGATGTGGCTAAGTGGCTTATGTCTATTGATTTAGACCTATATCAACTATTGTGATGTTTACATCTTTAATGTGCTTAACTTTGCATTAGTAGTCAAGTATAGGCAGTGGCGGAGTTTGAGCGTACTGAGAGGGGGACGAGAATTTACGGGACCCATAATACATGTTAGGTTTTTGAAATGAGGGGAACGAAACCACTGTTATTAAATAAAAACAACATTTCGGCCGGAAAATTAACACTACAGGCGGAAAGAGGGGGAGGTCGCCCCCGCCCCTTAGGGGGGTGTTCGGATAACGGGTTATTCGGATTTGAAAATGTCAAGACTTTATCCGAAACCCGACCCGACCCAAAGTCGAAAATTTTCTATCTGATCCGAATCTATCAGAAAAACCCGAATAAGCTTTTTTTCCATCCAAATAATCCGAACTAGGGGTGTGCAAATGTCGGTTCGGTTCGGTTATTGGCCTCCACCGAAACCGAAACCGAAACTGACGGTTCGGTTAATGGAGTTTAGGTAACCAAAACCGAAACCGCCGAAACCGAGTACCGGTTTCGGTTTTTTCGGTTATATAGGTCGGTTTCGGTTTTTTCGGTTATTTTCGTGGTGATTATTTTGAAGTTATAAATTTAGTTATCGAACTCGTTTTTATTGTTTTGAAGTGTTTTGAATCTCTTTCAAGTATACATATACATAAATATTACATCATATACATGAAAAATACATGAAAATAGGTTCAAACACATGAAAATATGATTTAAATACATGAAAAACATATAAAAAATACAAGAACATATATACCGGTTCGGTTTCGGTTATTTCGGTTAATGGAGTTGGGCAAACCGAAACCGTAACCGAATGGTTCGGTTATTGCCCTATGTTAACCATAACCGATTGTGTAGGATCGGGTTGTTAAGTCTAAACAACACTTCACAAGTATTTCTTACTTAACTCTAACAGATGCGGAATGTTCTGTTAGAATGATCTCACAATTACACTCAAAATGACACAGTAATAATCTTTGAACAATAATAAGAACACAAGAATAATTCAAGCTCAAGGATATATTTCTCTCAAAGTGGAAGTATACAAGCAAGCACACTTCAAGCAACCATACATTGGGAGGTTATATAGCCGAGGCTACAACCGTATACACTTAGGAATACAAGTTGGGTATACTAGACAAGTACATAAAGTAAAGCTTATTCTAGTATGTTGAGTGTCTTAACAGGCTAATACACTCTTTCATAATCATTACATTAATAGACATTGACTTTACAAAAGACTACTAAATACAAAAGACATTTAATGTTATTGATCTTCAGGGCTTCAGATGATCTTTTGCATTTAATGTAGCATGGGAGAGGTAAGGTGCTTTATCTGACTCATTACATGTTGTCTCTATCTTTACTCAGACCAACATGTCTTGTGTCAGTACCTTTTGTACCATAAGAGTAATCTGCTACAGTCTTTGTCAGAGGATAAACCTCGGAAGTCTTTGTCTTCGGTGCATAAGAGGATTCCTCGGAAGCAGTTGTCTTGTATAACCTTCGGCAGGAACCAGTTATCCTTCGGAAGCAATGCTGCTTCCGAAGAATCACTTCTTCCTTCCGAAGGTGTTTATTCAAAGAGGCTCCTATACTTGGACAAAACAAGAAGTTTGGTGAGCATCAGCCTTTATTAGTCTTTACAGATTGGTTAAGTCGGTTTCGGTTATTTTCGGTTCGGTTTCGGTTTTTTTTTGGTTTTCGGTTTGGTATGCTCACCCCTAAACAAGGAATAAACCTTGGCTTCCATGTACCCCTCAGTACCTGTGCCCTTTTTCTAATCAATCTGATGGCTGACCTCCCATCTGCTCCATTGTCAGGATTATTGAGAGGGAGCTTATCTAGATCAAATATATAGGGTTTTGCCAACATCATCAGATGCAAAAGATCCACCAGTTTTATTTCTCCATTGTAGTCGGTGAGGATGAATATCCTTTCTTGTGCATTGAAGCTCCAATTTACCAAGGGGATGTATGAATGCTCATGCATTAGTCTGCTGATATCCCTCATGTCTTCTCGGGTTTGTGTAGTTTCAGGAGTTGCTTCAGATGTGACATTAGGTACTGAGAGGGATGCATCAGGCTCAGAGTTGAAGGGGATAGTTTTTGTTTTCTTTTTCCTTTTAGCCATGCTCTTTCTTCTTATGAATCTTGGTCTGTTTTGAGCCATGGCTTCACTCCTCTGTTCTCTGGCCTGTTGATCCTCCACATTGGATCCCACTGCATCTTCTGTTCTTGCAGTGGGTTCTGGGCCTGCAGCCTCAGTTCTTGGAGGACTTGAACTCCTCTCATCTGCCATAGATTGTTTCTCAGGATCAGGGACTTTTGTCTTCATAGATGGGCTTGATGGAGGAGTTATTTGTTCTTCTTTAGGATTTAGGGGGAACATGTTGGGCATTTCTATTCTAGCTCCTCCCCCTAAACCTAAGCCTCTCATTAGGCCTGCCTTTTGAGCCCTTATCTGTTCAATTGGAAGTAACTCACCTCTGGCAATTTTAGCCTTGATATCTCGGATGTGCATATCCATGGTCGAGTTCTTCATAGGGCCTAGCTGCCGAGCATGGAAGCCATATTCCAGGAGAAAGGCCTTTGACTTGTCTCTGTAGGCCTTCTCCTTTTGCTTCTTGGAAAGGACAGTTTGAGTCTTGGTGGCAGCAGCATCCTGTTCTTGCTGCTGCACCTTGTCCAACTCGGCAGCCATTTGAGGTACCGACCAGAGCCATACTTCATCGAAGTCATAGCCTCTCTCTTCGAGCAAGGCAGAAAGTCTCACTCGTTCTTCATCTTGAGAGGTATTTGGTCGGCCCTTTGTTTTCTTTGGTCTCCTCTCCTCCTGTTCTGCTTGCTCCTCTGGGGTTAGCTTTCTTTTTCCTTTGTCATCAGCAGTTATTTTTGCCCCAGAGGAGAAGTCTCATGTTGCCTCACCAGCTGGTTCATTGGCATGTAGCTCCTCTGTGGAGGAAACATCCAGGATGACTGGGCCTTCGGAGGCAGCTGCAGCTTCGGAGTTAACCTTAGCATTCACTGCCCCCTCCGGTTGACCAACCACCTTAAATGCCTCCTTGTTAGTTTCCACAGAGAGCTCAGGAATGGAGGAGAGGTCTTCAGCAGCTACTGTCCTAGAAGAGGACACAGGTTCCATGGAAATTTGTTCTTCTTGTGTGGTGTCTTCCATGGCAACCTGAGCTGCAGTCTCAGAAGGAGACTTAGTCCCAAGAGGGGACTGAGGTTCCAAAGAGACATTTGATGTTTGCTGTTCAGTCTCTTTGACAACCTCCCTTGTATCCTCAGAAGCAGAAGAAGAGGAAGTAGAAGATACTTGAAAGTAAGTACCCAAGAAGTCATCCCATTCAGCAGTCAAAGTGACTAGGGATGGATTAACTTCCTGTGCACCCTCCTCTTCTCTTGCTTCTGATCCTGACCCTGCAGGTGGTACATTCTCCCCCTTTTTGGTAGCATCAGGGGATGTGAAGGTGGTAACATCAGGATCAGGATGAAAAGGATGTAGAATAACGGGTGGACGCCTCCTGAGATCCAGAATGGTTGCATCTTTGGTTTGGATCTCCAGCCGCAGGTTAGACACCTCAGCTTCCAAAAGAGCTACCCTGGCTTGGAGGGAAGTTATGGTGGCCGTCAATTCCTGAGTGTGTGTGCCCTCATCCACAGGAGTGGAATCCTTGGGCGATGGAGTACTGAGCCGAGCTCCTGCACCTCCACCACCAGAAGTGGTTTCTTGGCACCCTGGATTCCCTTCATTGAGAAGGGCTTCAAAGAAGTCCTCCCCAACATAGGTTGCTGCAGGTGAGGTCCTATTGCCTGTACCACTGTCCTGTGGATCTTTATTAAGATCAACAGTAGTGGCAGCCTCACCTGCATTGACCCCTTCATAACTACTGGGGCCAACCTCTGAGTGAATAGGCTCTGGGTCAGGGAACCTTGCCTGTAACTGTGTCACCACTCTCATTAAGGATTGGGTAGTGGGAGAGAGTGGTTCATCCACAAGTACTGTAGAAGCTCCTTGAGCCTGGGTAATAGTATGGGTGGGGGCATTTCTGGATGATACAAACCTGGAGACTTGGAAGACAGTCTCTTATCTAATGAAGTTGCTTCATGAGAAGCAGACTCAACTATGGGTGCATCCCTTTGAATATTCTCAGATATGTGTGGTGACATATTCTGAGGGCTTTCAGGCTGGTTAAGGGCAGCCACAGGTTCCAGAGGAAGAACCTGTGGAAAGACAACAGGTGTGGCTTGCACCTTAGGTGGAACTGTGCCCTGAGCAGTTCTTTTAACCTTTTTCTTTGTGGGTTCAGTAGAAGGAGCCTGAGCAACTGTAGAGAGTTGCACAGGGTTTCGTTTGCGTTTGTAAGTGACTTTTATGGGGTGAGGAACAAAAGTGGAAGGTGTGGGTTCAGCATCTGTGGGGTTAACAGAGCTGTCACCTTCTGGAGCAGTGGACTCCATAGAGGGAAGAAGAGGAGTGAATGTCCCAGAGAACTGAGCACTCTTCTTCTTGAGTTGCACAAAAACCTTGGAAGAGACCAAGGGCATTTTGTAAGTATTCCCAGTTAGAGAAAGGGAAGTTCCCAACTCTTCATTAAAAATGTGTTGCAAAAACCTGGGATGCATACAAAATTTCTTTGGTGACGTGATGTTGTCAACCAAATTATTAAAAATAAAAGCAGAAAAGTTAAACAGTTGATTAGAAACCAAGCCATGAATAGCCGAAGCTAAATCAGATGGAACTTGGTCCCAACCACCAGATTTATTTGAAAGACAATGTAAAAACACATGTATGAGGTACTTGTAATTATAGGACACTCGACCCTTCAAATAGGTTGTTGAACGGAGAGGACCTTCGTACCCCATTGACTGAAATGTCAATGCTACCTCATCATTTGTGAATGAAACCTTTCCACCGGCATCATTCAGTTTAAGATGCCGACAGAAGGTCTCCACAGAAATAGCGATAGGATGAGCATCAATGGTGGCTACCAGAGACCGACCATTGGAAGACGAGGAAACAGAACAAGATGCCCAGAACTGTTGGTGATGAGATTCAGACACCAGGGGCTGAATGGTTAGCGCAAAGAAATACCTGCTCCTTTGAAGAAAGGAGATGATCGGTGCGAAGTCGATATCATGCTCTGCTGATAACTCCGCAGGTACATTGTGAGCAGGTTTGAAAGCAAGAAGATCCATGGCAGTTTGTGATTTTAGGGCACAAATTGGGAGTTCAAAGAAAGGAAGATTTCAAAGTGAAACGGTTTGTGAGAATGCGAATGAGCGGGAGACCTTTATATACCTTCGGATTTCAGCATTTAATATATAGACACATTAAATTTGAGATCCGGATGTCAGAAAAAGGTCTTCCGATGACAGCTGGTTTCACAATTAATTTTCTCTGACTGAGTTGCTTCCGAAGAAGTGACTTTCGGAAGCAGCTTATTAGACCAAAAGTGGAGTTTATTAGACCAAAAGTGTTCAGAAGAGATGTGCTTCCGAAGTATAAAATTTATACTGTCGGAAGCACTGCTTCTGAAATGTTAGATAATTCATTAGGCAAAATGTTATTCGGAAGACACTTTCTTCTGAAGAGTACCTTGAGAAGCCTATGCTTCCGAAGATAATGTATCGGAAGAGTATTACTTCAGAAGGTAATTTAGCTTCTGAAGTGTGAGATCTTCCGACTAAGGAAGAAATAATGCTTCCGAAGACTTAACCTATCTTCTGCTGAGTAGTTACTCATCGGAAGATAAGTTAAGTTTATCTTCCGAAGAATTATTTATTCCTTGTCAGTACATTTATTCAAAGTTGATCATCCCAATGGATGTTATTAAGTACCTTAATCTTCCTTCATCAAACGCCTTTATGAAGAGATCTGCCAAATTGTTTTCTGAATCAACTTTGACCAAATGAATCAACTTCTTTTCTGCACAATCTCTGATGAAATGGTATCTGATGTCAATGTGCTTGGTCTTGGAATGCTTGACAGGATTATTGGTGATGGAGATTGCACTGGAATTGTCTATCTGAATAGGAGTATTGAACAGATCTACTCCATAATCCTTCATCTGATTCTGGATCCAGATGACTTGTGCACAGCAGCTAGAAGCAGCTATATATTCAGCCTCTGCAGTAGAAGTAGAAACACATGACTGTTTCTTGCATTGCCAAGACACAATCCTGGATCCAAGAAATTGACATCCTCCTGATGTGGATTTCTTGCTGATGTTGCAACCCCCATAATCACTGTCTGTATAAGCCATGAACTGGAAGTCTTCATTTCTAGGATACCATAATCCTAGACTTGGTGCTCCTTTGAGGTATCTAAAGATTCTTTTTACAGCCAGCATATGAGAGACTTTGGGATTAGCCTGAAATCTTGCACACACACAAGTTGCAAACATGATATCTGGCCTGCTTGCTGTGAGATACATCAAAGAGCCTATCATTGCTCTGTACTGGTGCTGATCAACATCCACCCCCTCAAGATCAGGGCTAAGTGATGTTGTTTTGGACATAGGAGTTCCCAGAGCTTTGCAATCAGAAAGCTTGAATCTTTCAAGAATGTCCTTGACATATTTTGATTGACTAATGAAAATCCCTGTAGGAGTTTGTTTCACTTGTAATCCAAGAAAGAAGGTGAGTTCTCCCATTGAACTCATCTCAAATTTGGATTTCATTAGTGATTCAAACTCCTTGCAGAGAGATTCATTAGTAGAACCAAAGATAATGTCATCAACATAGATTTGAACTAGCATGATATGTTGATTAGACTTCTTGAAAAAGAGAGTTTTATCAATTGTTCCTCTCTTAAATTTGTTTGCCAACAGAAAAGAAGATAAAGTTTCATACCATTTTCTGGGAGCTTGATGCAACCCATAAAGAGCCTTATCAAGCTTACAGACATGATCAGGAAACTTTGGATCTTCAAATCCTGGAGGTTGGCACACATATACTTCTTCATCAATTTTTCCATAAAGAAAGGCACTTTTAACATCCATCTGAAACACTTTGAAATCTTTTGCAGCTACAAATGCCAAAAATATTCTAATAGCTTCAATTCTGGCAACAGGTGCAAAGACTTCATCATAGTCAATGCCTTCCTCTTGAGTGTATCCCTGAACAACCAATCTTGCTTTGTTCTTGATGACAACACCTTTGTCATCTTTCTTGTTTCTGAACACCCATTTGGTTCCAATGGCATACTTTCCTTTAGGTAAAGGGCAAGTTTCCAAACTCCTTGTCTTTGAAACTGAAGAAGCTCTTCTTGCATAGCTTCTACCCAACTGTTATCTTTTAAAGCCTCTGCAACCTTCTTAGGCTCTATTTGGGATAGAAAGCAAGAAAACAAGCAAACATTTGCTTCATGCATAAAGCTTCTAGTTCTGACACCTTCTTCTACATTGCCAATGATGTTTTCAACTGGATGAGTGTTGTGAATTCGAGTCCTTGGAATCACATCCAGTTGAGAAGATTCATCCACGTTGAGTGACTCAAGGTTAGGAAGAACCACCTCAAGCTGGATTTCTGGCAGATCATGTGGATTCAAAGTTTGGACTGTTGTGGGTTGGTTTTCTCTGGGAGTAGTGGTTTCCAGAGAATTTTCCTCTGCTAAAGGACTTCCTACTTCTTCTTGAGGTTGTGAATTAGAAGCAGCTTCAATTGAGGGACCTGCCTGAGATGTGTTGATTGTCTCAGACTGTGACACATCATTTTGTGTTGAAGTGGATTCTGCCAAGTTTTGTCTTGAAGCTATTGGCAGTTCAACACGAAAGTCATCTTCTCTTGAGCCTTTGGAGGTGTCTGTGGTAGCTGACTGTGAAACTGGAACATACTTTTTCACCAGATTAAATGCAGATGTAAAACTATCAAGATCAAACAACCAATCAGGGCCGGTTCCAGGTTTATTGAGAGTATGTTCATTGAACTAAACATTTGCAGACTCTTCAATAACTCTGGATGCTTTGATGTATACTCTATACGCTTTAGCATTTGAAGAGTACCCAACAAAGTAGCCCTCTGCTGATTTCTCAGCAAACTTAGCTAAGTAATCTTTAGTATTCAAGATGGTGCATTGACATCCAAATGGTTTGAGAAATCCAATGAATGGCTTTCTCTTATGCCAAATTTCATAAGGAGTCATGCCATGTGACTTAACTACCAATATTCTATTTTGGACATAACAGGCAGTGTTGACTGCTTCTGCCCAAAAAGTTATTGGAAGTTTGGCATCAGACAACATGGTTCTTGCAGCCTCAATTAGTGTCCTATTCCTTCTCTCAGCGACACCATTTTGTTGTGGAGTTCTAGGAGCACTAAATTGTCTTGTGATACCTTTAGATTCACAAAAAGAATTTAAAACATGATTCTTGAATTCTGTTCCTTGATCTGACCTGATTATTTTTACATGATGGTCACTTTCATTCTCCACCCTGAGTATAAATGACTTTAGGATTTCGGCAGTTTCATCCTTGGTATTTAAGAAAAACACCCAGGTATACCGAGAGAAATCATCAGTAACCACCAAGCAGTATGATTTTCTACCAAGACTTTTAACACTTGTGGGACCAAACAAGTCCATATGTAGTAAATGAAGGACTGTGGTAATTGAATTTATCTCTTTGGCATAATGAGATGACTTGTGCTGCTTACCCTTTAAGCATGCAACACATTTATCAACACATATGAATTCTTTTGTTGGTAAACCAGTTACTAAATTATTTTTGACCAGTTTATTCATATTTTTGAGGTTTACATGACAAAGTCTTCTATGCCAAAGTGATGATTCATCAAGTGAAGCTTTTGAGACAAAGCAGCTTATATTACTAAGAGGTGCAGCTGTGCTCATATCTAGCATATACATGTTATTTCTTCTTGGAGCTCTGAGTAGAATTTGATCATTTGGTATCACAAATCCTGGTTTCAGGACAATGCATTCATGCTCAGTAAACAACATGTTATGCTTTTGATCACACACCTGTGATACACTTAGTAAATTGTAGTTAAGTTCTTTTACAAAATGTACATTCTCAAAGCTTACCTTACCATTTGTGATTGTGCCTCTACCTGTTATGTAACCTCCTACTGGATCACTTCCAAAAGCAACAGACCCGCCAAAGAATGGTTCATATTTGTGCAAGAGGGTCTTGTTGCCTGTCATGTGCCTGGAGCAGCCACTGTCAACTATCCACAAGTTGCCTTTTGATTCCTGCTGTCCCTGCACATGACCAAAAGTGAGTTAGTTTCTGATGGGAACCCAAGCCCATGTGGTCTTGGGTTTACCATTTGCATCATTGTAAGTAAATTTCTTTGACATCATCCTAGGTGGGACAGATGATGTGGCTGCTTCTGATGTGGGTGATGGCTTATCAGTTGATTCCTTCTTCTTCCATGCTTGTTTTGTCTTTTGAGTTGTCGGAAGACTTTGTTTCTTTTGATAGTCATCGGAAGCTACTTTTCCTTTTCTATTGGAAGCTTCCCTTTTCTTTGCTTCCGATGCTCTTCTTCCGAAGAAAGATGATTTCTTTTGTTTGTTGAAAGCATTCCTTTGATGAGCTTCCGAGGTTCCTTTTCTTTCGGAAGCTTCCTTTTTCTTTGCTTCAAATGCATTCTTTTCGGAAGCCTTTTTGTTTTGTTTCTTCCTGTTATTGGATGTACTTGCTTCCGATACCTTCTTGACTGGATTTCTTCTATGTTCTTCCGAGGAAGTAGATGACTTACTCCAACTATTCTTTCTTCCTCTTCCTTGTGATTTTGAGGAAATTCTGCTTCTTGGATTATAGAAGCAATCAGCAGCAAAATGATTCTTTTCACCGCACATCAGACATATATTTTGACTGTTTGGAGAGTTTGGCTTCTTATTCCCTTTAACGAAGTCTGAGCTTTGATCCTCAGAGAGTGATGATTTGAATGTTCCAACATACTTGTTAGTCTTAGACTTTGCCTGTTTCCCTGGAGAATTGATCTTTCTCTCCATTGATCTACCTCTTTTTGACTTGTCAGACGGGCAAGTCACATACTCATCTGAGGAGATATTTTTTGTGGTCTTAGCTTTGATAAAAACTGTTGAATGTTTCTTAGTTTTCTTATTTTGTTTCTTAATTTTCAAAGCTTGTTTTTCTTTTACTGGTTTAATAGAAATATCATCCTCATCTGAGCATGTTGAGGTACTTGGATTAGAAAGATTATCCGTTTGAACCACCTTGTGTATATCCAATACCTCATTATACACAAGATCAACTAGTGGTTTACACCTAACATCTGCTATGGAAGTATAAGCAGATGGAGGTTCTACTTTGTTATATCCCAAACCAGCCCTATGTTTATTTACCAATTCAGTTGTGCTGCTCATCCTGAAAAATTTTTCATATTTTTCACCTTGGCTTAGAAATTTGTCTCTGTAAGACTCAGCCAATACAAGTTCAATCTTGGCAGTGGTTAGTCTTTCTAAAAGATTTTTAATCTGACACTATTTATTAGTGTCTTCATGTTTTAAACTTGAAATAGTTTTCTCCATTTCATCAATCTTTTCTTTGTAATTTCTTTCAACCTCAAAGAAATTTGCCTTGACAACTTGTAAAGACTCAAGCTCATTACAGAGTTGAGAATTTATCTTTTTATAAATAGTTAATGTTTCTGAGCATTCAGGTGAGCACATTTTATTATTTACCTTGTTTGAGGAGGATGAGTCATCTGCCATCAAAGCACTGTTGGAAATGGAGGCATCTTCTGCTTGAAAACTCCAGTCTGAGAAATCATGATGCTCAGCAATATTTGCATTGAAGGTTTGATTTGTTGCTTGCTGGTTAATTTGCCTCTCTCCTGTTGCTGGCTGATTCCTTGGTGCTTTGCATTCTCTTGCAAAGTGACCAAGCTGCTGACAGTTGTAGCATCTGATTTTGGATTTATCCAGTCCAAAACCTGTTTTCATGTTATGTTTCTTGAACTGTCTCCCTGTTCTCTGATAAAATTTCTTTGCTCTGAAAGAAATCATGGCCATCTGATAATTTATGTCCATCTCTTCTAAATCATCAGCAGGGATTCCTTCCAGATCTTCTTGACATAACTGAAAGTAGTTTGTTTCTTCAGTTACTAAAGCTCCTTGCCCAGACGTTGGTAGTGAAGTTGGGTTTGAGAGATGATTTGGGAGTGAGTTTGATGAAGTTAAGGTTTCGGGAAGTGTGACATTGGGTATGGATGTAGGATGGTAGATGGGTTGGAAACTTTGATATGGAGAATTGTTGATGGGTGCATGAAGAGCAGCTGAACCTGATGGTGAATGGAAGGCTTTAGATTCTTGGACATCCAGTTCCATCTGATAGGCACTGAGAATACCGAACAACTCTCCCAGAGTTAGAGTCTTCAGATTTTCTGTTCTTCTGATTGTTACCGAGTAAATGTTCCATGCCTTTGGAAGAGATCTCAGAAATTTTCTGAGCACGTCTTGATTATCCAGAGTTACACCTGCAGATGCCAAATCATTCACAAGTTGGACATACCTTAGGTACTGTGAGGACATATTTTCATTGTTTTGTTGACAAAAGTTCTCAAACTTTTGTTTCAGCATATCCTTCTTGTTCTCTTTGACATCATCTGAACCTTCATACATCTGCTTCAAGGAGTTCCACAGTTCTTGAGCAGATTTGCATTTCTTGAATGCATGTATAATAGAGTTAGGTATTGACATCTGAATGAGCCATAGAGCTTTAGAGTCAACTTCCATCTTCTTGTAATCTTCGTCTGAATACATAGATGGATCTTTTGGTACTGCAGGTCCTCCAGCTCCAGCCGCAGCAATTGTGGGAACGTAAGGACCTTCAAGAACAGATTTCCAAAGCTTGAAGTCTTGATTCCTGATGAATCCTTCCATTCTGACTTTCCAGGTGTCAAAATCTTCAGGTGTGAACATTGGTGGCTTGTTGAGAGTGCCATTTTCTGTATCATGTTTGTTTAGAGCAGCCATCTTAGACAGACACAGAAAATATGAGTGTTAAGACGATGAGATTTTATAAGAAATAGAACTGGTAACTTGATGATAATTAGTCAGTCAAGTTCAAGAGCCAAAGCTCTGATACCACTTGTAGGATCGGGTTGTTAAGTCTAAACAACACTTCACAAGTATTTCTTACTTAACTCTAACAGATGCGGAATGTTCTGTTAGAATGATCTCACAATTACACTCAAAATGACACAGTAATAATCTTTGAACAATAATAAGAACACAAGAATAATTCAAGCTCAAGGATATATTTCTCTCAAAGTGGAAGTATACAAGCAAGCACACTTCAAGCAACCATACATTGGGAGGTTATATAGCCGAGGCTACAACCGTATACACTTAGGAATACAAGTTGGGTATACTAGACAAGTACATAAAGTAAAGCTTATTCTAGTATGTTGAGTGTCTTAACAGGCTAATACACTCTTTCATAATCATTACATTAATAGACATTGACTTTACAAAAGACTACTAAATACAAAAGACATTTAATGTTATTGATCTTCAGGGCTTCAGATGATCTTTTGCATTTAATGTAGCATGGGAGAGGTAAGGTGCTTTATCTGACTCATTACATGTTGTCTCTATCTTTACTCAGACCAACATGTCTTGTGTCAGTACCTTTTGTACCATAAGAGTAATCTGCTACAGTCTTTGTCAGAGGATAAACCTCGGAAGTCTTTGTCTTCGGTGCATAAGAGGATTCCTCGGAAGCAGTTGTCTTGTATAACCTTCGGCAGGAACCAGTTATCCTTCGGAAGCAATGCTGCTTCCGAAGAATCACTTCTTCCTTCCGAAGGTGTTTATTCAAAGAGGCTCCTATACTTGGACAAAACAAGAAGTTTGGTGAGCATCAGCCTTTATTAGTCTTTACAGATTGGTTAAGTCGGTTTCGGTTATTTTCGGTTCGGTTTCGGTTTTTTTTTGGTTTTCGGTTTGGTATGCTCACCCCTAATCCGAACAACCCGAATAAACGGGGTTAATTCGGGTTATTCGGATTGAATTCGGATATCCGATCCGAATAAAGAGGATTTTGGATATCCAATATCCGATCCGATTCAAATTCGGAAAACGGATCTTCGATCCGAATCTTTAATTCGGATCGGTTTTTTCGGGTTTCGAATACGATTCGGATTTTGGATTTTCTGAACACCCCTACCGCCCCTTGAAAAGCTTCGCCACTACATATAGGGGCCCTCTAGATGATTTGTAATGCGAGGTATAACTGTATAAGTAGCCTGGGCATATGAAGCTCGGGTTTATGGTTGTTCATTAAACAAACTTCTTTTTAAGCTGGATTTGAATCAAGCTTTAATTAAAAAAATCAATTCCTAAAATAAAATATATGGCCCAGGATTTCTATATAAACCCCGGTTATCCTATCGTCGAGATGTTCAAATAAGAACTATTTCAATTTAAAAACTAAAAAACCATTTCTAGCAATAAGTTTAAAAACTTTAAAGAAAAATTACTTTTATAACCTTGAAAACATCCCATCGTCAACATAAACGTTAAGTAGCTTCGTAACGATGCCAACATCGAACCTCACCAGAAACGTTCTTTTCGTTCGGAATAGGAGAAGTTGTTGAAGGTCGTAACGTTTAACATGATCTAGGGTTTTTTGTTTCTTTCAAATATTGCTTCTCTTGTTTGTGAGGCATAATTTCAACACTGACAGGGAATGTTGCTGATCACTGCACGAGATCAACTCTCTATGCCCTTATCAGGAAAGTTTACTCCGTCTTTGGTTTTGATGGCTTTCGTTCACAATTTTGCAATTAGGGTTTTGTATCTCTCTGTGCTAAGTGTTTAGTGAAATTAACTTCTCAATGCAACTAGGGTTTTGAATCTTTACGTTCAACGCGTTTTTGTCAGTTATACCTAGAAATTGATGTCGTAAATTTATGTGAAGAAAGATAACCTGAAAAACATATGTTAATTTTTAATTGTTTGCATCCTAAATCTATTTTTGAGTAAATAAATGTGTTTGAGTTTTAGTATGTTTGCTATTCATTGGATTACACAGTTTAATGATTATATATAGTTCAAAAGTTATCTGGATTTTATAATGTTCACTGTTTTTCTTATGAAATTATCTATGTACATGCGAACATGTGAAGGTAATGTTGAACATCTACAGTTGCACCAGATAGACTTATCTATTTTAACTATGTTCCATGCTCTTATGTATTCTCTTCTTGTGGCTCCTATGTTCCAGCTCTAGAAGTGGTTGACAAAGTTTGCGGCACGGGGATCAGTTGGTGGATAAGGTGAATTTAAGCAATGTATTCATTTTGGATTTCTAAATTTATGCTAACGGCTAGTCACTTGTATTTTGGTGAACACAACGTACGTGGAGGGAATACTAAAGGTTTTAGAGCCAGGTTATATATGCCTCCATAAAAGAGCTATTATTCAGGTATGCATATCTCCTAAAAACTGGTTAATGATTATATATAGTTCAAAAGTTATCTAGATTTATAGTTCAAAGGTTTTGGAACCAAGTTATGTGCCCTAGTAAGTACTAAGTGTATTTTGCAATCCCATGAATGCCGTTTCTTTTGGTTGCAGTTGACCAGGAGGACATGCTTGCTCGCTATCTAGCAGAGAAATTAGACACATCTAATCAAGGTCATTAAGATCGATATCACTAGTAACCTATGATCACTTTCATCGGGGGGTAACATTCCTGCTAACTTATAATCGTTTTATGTCTTTTTTTTTTTTGCTTGTTTATGTTCTTTTAGAATATCATTCGTGCATAACCCTGATCCGTGTCAACAACTGATTGAATCCGACTTGTTGTCCTGACTAATTGACTTTTAATCCACTCTTCTTTGCTATTCAGGTGACAATTAAATCAGTTCTTTTGCTATTATATATCACATGTACATGCGTATATTGTGATTTATTGTTAGGTTTGTTGGTGTCAAGTTGTTTGGTCTAGTCTTCATGCTCACTATTCTCAGTTTTTTTTGAGTTTTAGTATGTATTGATTCACACTTGTTTTTGAAAGGTTATAAATGTGTGTGCAGGATTCAAATTTGTATAATTTTGGTTGGATTTAAGCATCTTAGTATCTCCTTAAATTATGTATAATTTTGGTTGTAATTTGACTTTAATTCAACAGTTTTAATCACCAAGACAGACCAATTACTGTACCTGTTTACATTCATCCCTTTAACATACACAAACACAGAAACATAGAATTGGATAGGTTACCTGACTCAATTAGTAAAGCAAGTAGGCAGTAGGTTCCATCCAACAATGAATTTGGTGTTCACAATGATTCTGCCCAACCTGTTTGTGTAATAAAATTCTAGATTGTTAACACCTTCTCACCCTAATATTGAACTAATCAGATCTGGTTTATAAGAATACGCACTCAACCTGAATTAAAGCATTGATTTTGAGTACCTGGTCCCAAGTTCGTAATTAATCGGGTGGCTCTAATGTGTCAAACGACAAAACAAAACCCGTGGTGCGGTGATGGCTTATTGTAAGTGCGGACTGATGAAATGGTGGTACAACACGATGACGCGACAGAGGTATCTCAATCGGAGGCTTGTGTGACTAAGATTTGAAGAGGTATAAATGAACTGCTGAAACAATGGAATAGAGAGGATTGACGCTCCCATTTTGCGGTAATGTTGTTGATGAGCAAACTGGCGAAGAAAATTGGGGCAACTAATACGAAAAGGAACTGGCATGAAGGGGTAGGTTAAATTTGAAGATTTTGGTTTCTTTAAAATTTTGGATCTCACGTGTCCATCTAAACATATTATTCATTTTTATTTTCTTTTATATATTCTTTTATTTATGTATTTATTACTACTAGTCTAGTACCTGTGCGTTGCAGCGGAAAACACAACACTTAAGTTGGATGTTTTAAAGGTTTGCCTGGTTCGTTATTGAGTCATAACTATAACAAAAACAATTTTTTTAACTTGGTAGTTAACTAAAACCGACTTTAACTACTAACATAAAAAGTCAAATGCACCAAAAATGTCAAGAAGTGATTCATTTGTTTTGAAGGATTTCTTTTATAATTATCATATCTCACTTAAATTCTTAAAAGCTACCAATGTGGGACAAAATGAGAACACAAACAAACATTTAAATTAAAATTAAAAAGTTGTACCATATGTTATAAGAGTTGTAAAACTCTTAATTTTAAGAGATTTAAGCAAATTATTATTTTGTCCTTCTTATATGTATTATATAGTAGTATAGATATATATATATATATATGTATGCATGTATGTATGTATGTATGTATGTATGTATGTATGTATTTTTAGGTATTAGATTATATTTCTCCTTTAGTCCCCCTTTTTTGCTAGCCCATTTTGTTAATTTTATGTTTTGGAGTGAAGACCATGCAATAGAACAAGTTAAATTGAAAGGCATCTGCTTCAAACTTGATGGTACATGCATGTTTGGAACAAGTTAATTTGAAAAAAAGTCTACAATGTGATGATGGTGAGATTTTGATGTTGTTTCAAGTTAGCATTTACATTCGTTTATGTTCAATAGGAGAGGTCTACTAGACTTTTATGTGAGATTTGGGGAAGAGAAACCCAAATGAACAAAATTATTATTGAGGTAACTTCTGCAATAAAAAAACGCTGATATTTTACTCTTTTAGTTGCCTAAGTAGTATTTGTTTATCGGACGGAGTTGCTATGTTTCTTTTTCATGAACCTAGGGAGGCGAAATTCTAACAACATTATTATCTTAGGGGTAATGTGTTAAATCTTTAAATAGTTATGCTTTAGTATCTTGGGTGCTAAATATTATTTGATTGTGGAATAGAGCTTTGCCACATGACTTTTAATGAGCTTTTTTGGGAGCTAAAGCTGAACTAGAAGATACGTGATTTGAGGTAATGTCCTTTAATCCTAAGATTCGTTTACTTCACTTTTTTATTTGCCAAAATATTGTATGTTTTTTGGTATGAGACAGCCACTTAACTTGCATGCGAGCTTGAGGAAGAGGAAGTGTGACAAGATTACTATCTTAGAGGTACTATCTTTAGTCTTTAAATGGTTTTGTTTTACTATTTTGGTTGCTAATAGTTATTTGTTTTTTGTGAAAAAGCTTCTACTTGACTTTTATGTAATCCCGTGTGATGAAAGCTAAACGAGATGATACTTATATTGAGGTAAATTCTCTAATCCTAAAATGCTTTTATTTCACCTTTATAGTCTTCAAATATTATTTGTTTACTAGGACATAGCTCTTACTTTACATTTATGTGATCTTGGGAAGGAACGCTAGGCAAGATTATCATATTTAGATGTAATATCTTCAAGTTGTTTAAGTTATTTGTTAATTTTTTGTAATAATATTTTTTCATGACCTTGGGAAACCCACTTACGTAGTAAACATTCATGTGCATCACTTTGACTTGTAATTGGGTAACGAGATAGGAAAAATTCCTGCCACCTTTGAAATTCAGGTGAGTTTTCTAGCGACTTTTGAAATTACAGAGAAATTTCCATCAAGAACCAGAACTTCAAACGTTGGAAGTTCTTAAGGGTCCATATATTCCCACCGTTGCTACCGCTGGAGCGGAGGAGCTGCAGTGCCTAAGGATCCATCTCTTTACTTTGACGAAGATTATAAGAAGATGGAGGTTGATTCGAAGGCGCTATGGCTGATACAGATGTTTGATTCCTAACTCAATCATCCATGTCTTTAAAAAGTCCAAGTCAACAATGGAGTTGTGGAACTCTATACAGCAAATGTACGAAGGATCTGATGATGTTAAGGAAAACATAAAGGACGTGCTTAAACAGAAGTTCGAGAATTTCTGCTAAGTGAACAATGAAAGCATGACTTGTCAATATTTAAGGTATGTCTAACTTGTAGATGAACTAACAATTGTAGGTGTTAAGTTGGAACATCAATATGTGATCCGAAAGTTCTTAACTCTTAACCATTAAAAGGTTATGAATTATTGAAAGATACACTTAAGTTTGAATGGTTAAGATATAAACATTAACGGATAGTCTCTTAACCTTCTTGACTTAAGGTTATCTCTTAAGTCTTAACCATTAAAAGGTTATGAATCATTAAGAGGTTGAAATCTAAGGGTTGTATGTGTTACAAATGTTTAAAGGTTTTGAATGAGTAATTTATTTATAAAATATAAACCAAGAGTGAAATACTAGCAAATAGCAAGAACTATATCTACAATTTACCCTAATAATAATTAAATTAACATTATGTTTCAATAGAAATGTATTATAAAAATGAAAAAAACTAATTAAATAAAAATATGTTGTCATAAATATATAGGAAAAAAAAAATATAAACATTTAAATAAAAATTAGTATTAATTATGCTAACAATAGTAATAGTATTATTAATAAAGTTAATCCTAATAATGATAATAGGAAATTGCATAGGGAATGATTAGGAACTTTCAATGTAAAATTTTCATCAAAAACGTGTCAACAAAGCATGTTTTGTAACTTTGACAGAAATTATTTCCTACAAGATATTTTCCAAAACAAATGTATTGAAAATAGTGATTTTCGATGCATTTCTGACAAAAATGTGACTAGGAAATTTTTTTTTCTAGTGATATATGAATCTTGTGATAACATTATATTTTTTAGCATCTTAATACAAGCAAATTAAAGGAAGCTCAAATGCTAAGAAAAAGATACATAGAATAGAGAACAACAACAAAACAATGAAAACAAGTAAAGCTGGCTAGGCTATTTATATTTAAAGCAAACAATATTCCTCTATACAACGTTCACTTGGGTATCTTGTTGGGGCTTTTGGCTGCGTGCATCCCTGATACGAGGTCGAGAGTAGCATCCCTCATTGATGGCCTACATTGAGGGTTATTTTGCACGCATGAGAATGCAACCTCCACAAGTGATTCCACTTCATTAGCAGTTTGTTTCGTCACTGGAGGAAGGCGTTGGTCCAAAATTTCTGTGCGAGATATGGCATTCATGTCATCTATGGATGTGAGGAGGATGTCTCTTGGATGCTTACCCATTATAACTTCTAGTGTTACTACACCATGTCACACCCACACCCCTCGTCACCTCGTGTCTGGTCTGACGTCACTGAACCGGTTGCGGAAGCATAGTGGTGATGTCTCCGAGGTGAGGTGTGACTTACTTGAACCGATATCACAGCACACAGATTAACTTAAAGTAAATACATTACCAAGGGTTTCGTCATCTCAACCAGAGTTATAGTTTACAACTAAATTTATTGCACAACTATCTTATTTAATTACAAATGTATGAAGTGCATCCTCACCGAGTGTCACGGTCTCCTGCAAAAAGGATTTAATTTGAAAACGTCAGCACAAAGCTGGTGAGTCCGACAGTTCAATTTAAAACAATATGATATGATAAGTACGTTCTCAAAAGTTCAGTTCTGGATAACCATGGGACCTGTATCTAGTTCCTTTCGGACGTCTAGTCTGTCTCAAGATATTACCCGTCGGTACATATCTTAATGCCTCATTATCTTAATGTCTATCATACCATTAAGAAATTCAGGAAACAGATAACAAACATTCACACAAGGGGAGATGCAATCCTCCCAGCGAATGGGGTGTCAACCAATAGTACTATCAATGTTTTCTGCTCGGCCACACATGGGTTCACTAGATACAGTTCAAAAATGAGGACTTTCAGTGTCATGATAGAGTTCAGTCTACAGGCCAAAATCCCATGAAATCCCACAAAAGTTACAGCAATCACATGAAATCACACAGATATCAGTGATACATATCATATGTTCATTAAAAGTTCAACAATGTTCCCCGATGTTTATAAAAGATTAAAATAAAAGGGGTTGTACGAAACTCACCTGATGATATAAGGGTAGCAGGGTATCACCAAACTGATAGTATATAGATGATTCTGTATTTAGTTATCTTTAATAAGTTATTTATGTTCTAGTTTACTGATTAGATCTTCCTGAACGTTCAATGTCAAAGACATTGCTTTGAAAGTCATCAAACTAATATTAAGTATTTAATTAGTTAATTTAATATCGTATCATACAATGTATGATAATGTAGGAACCTATACTGATTAAGATTCCTAATGTGAAGTTGATGACATGTTTGATTAATCATAATAATCTAGGATTAACCAAATAGTTAATGTTGTTGATTATAATGCTAAAACAGTTTCTAGATGATTTAATGGCTTAGAAATGATTAATTCTTGTTATTGATTACCCAAATATCATGAAATATCACAATGTAGCATCAGAATAGGTGAAATAACCAGGTTTAACATACTAATCTGACTGTTATCATAAACATCAGATAATCGTTCCAATGAGTATGTTAATGATTGTGATTAGTTTGAATCACTTAGATTTAACCTTTGCATTTCAAAGATTAATCAAACTAATCACCTATATTGTCATAATCAAATGGTTTAAACCATTATAATCATGGGTATGATTTCATGAAAATCGGGCATTACAACGGATCAAAACAAGAATTTAACCGTTAGAACTTCGTGTTCTTCGTTTATAATCAATCCTAGCCATCATCTAGGCAATAATCAACAATCCTAACTATCTCATTACGTTCAAAATCAAGATCTAATCAGTCAAAATCAAACTAGAAGGTTAAAACAAACCGTTACCTGTTCTGACGAATTTCTGCGGGTAAAACGACGATCAGGACTTGAAAACTCGATCCGTGGTGCGATTTATAGCTTCAAATGGCTTTAATATGAAGATTTATGATGTAGATATGTTATTTTTCGTCTAGGATGAAGAACAGGTCGAAAATGGTGAGTTTTGAGGCTTCCAACGCGATCAGATCGTTTAAAAACGTTTTTAGCCGACTTAAGCTCCGGGGCGCATTGCCCCAGCTGGAGGTCTGGGCTGGGGCGTACCGCCCCACGTCATCCTGCGTCACCATTTTGGTTTTCAACTTCTTTTCGCGATTCCGGGAGCATACGAACTCCGTTTTGCGCACGGTTTTCGCCCACGTTCATCATTTTTCACGTACTATCAATCCCCAATAACAAAAGTTACTAAATCCTCGTGGATTTCAAGCACGACCAAATGTGCTCACGTCATTAATGCCGAATTCTTCGTACGTAACTGTCACAGTCTCCTCCTGTTAGAGGAATTTCGTCCCGAAATTTAGTAAAGACTTACATTAAGACAATCATTTATGAGAATAGATGTGGGTACTTTGCTTTCATTTGATCTTCACGTTCCCACGTATATTCGGGTCCACGTTGTGAGTTCCACCGCACTTTAACAATTGGTATGCGGCTACGTCTTAGCACTTTCATTTCCCGATCCATTACCTCTACTGGCTCTTCACTGAACTGAAGTTTTTCATCAATATGAATCTCTTCGAGAGGTACGATCAATGATTCATCAGTTAAACATTTCTTCAGATTAGATACATGAAAGACATCGTGAATGTTTCTGAGTTCAAGAGGTAATTCAAGTCTGTAGGCTACTGGTCCAATTCGTTCAAGAATTTTAAATGGCCCTACAAATCTTGGCGAAAGTTTACCTCGCTTTCCGAATCTTAAAATGCCTTTCCAAGGTGACACTTTCAACGTTACCCGATCACCTACTTGAAATTCGAGTGGTCTACGGCGATTATCAGCATAACTCTTTTGACGATCGCGAGCAGCTTTGATTCGTTCCTGAATAAGAGCGATCTTATCAGTTGTTTCCTGAATGAATTCTGGGCCAATGATTTGGTTCTCACCTACTTCTGACCAACAGATAGGTGATCTACATTTACGTCCATAAAGTGCTTCGAATGGAGCGCATTGAATACTGGTATGGTAGCTGTTATTGTATGAGAATTCAACAAGTGGAAGATGAATATCCCAGCTACCTCCAAAATCAATCACACAGCTTCTGAGCATGTCTTCAAGAGTTTGATTCGTTCGTTCAGTCTGCCCGTCAGTTTGTGGATGATAAGCTGTGCTCATATTGATTTGTGTGCCCAGAGCATTCTGAAGAGTTTGCCAAAATCGTGACATAAATCGACTATCTCTGTCAGAAATGATAGAGATCGGTACTCCATGTCGAGATACAATCTCATTAACATAGAGTTTAGCGAGTCGATCCATAGAATAATCCTCTCGGATGGGTAAGAAATGCGCAGATTTCGTAAGACGATCAACAATAACCCATATAGAGTCATGATTACGTGATGTTCTGGGTAGTTTAGTAATGAAATCCATAGAGATCTGATCCTATTTCCACATGGGAATCTCAGGTTGTTGTAATAACCCAGAAGGTCGTTGATGTTCAGCCTTAACTTTGAGACATGTTAAACATCGATCCACGTATTCAGCTATATGTTTCTTCATTCCAGGCCACCAGTAAAAATCTTTAAGATCTTTATACATTTTATCAGCACCTGGATGAATAGAATACCTGGATTTGTGTGCCTCATCCAAGATAATTGTTCGAGAGTTACCGAATAAAGGAACCCACATTCGGTCTTTGAAATACAACAGTCCATCGTCTTTGGTACCGAGTTTCTTATCTAATCCTCTCAGTCCCTCAGCAGAATAGTTCGTTGCTTGTAAAGCTTGTTGCTGAGCTTCTTTAATTTGAGGAATTAGACTAGTTTGAATAGTCATACCTAACGCTTTTATACGTAACGGTTTGACTCTTTCCTTGCGACTTAAGGCATCGGCTACAACATTCGCTTTACCTGGGTGATAACGAATTTCACAGTCATAGTCGTTCAAAAGTTCAACCCATCGCCTCTGTCGCATGTTCAACATTTTCTGATCTAAAATATGTTGGAGGCTTTTGTGATCAGTGTATATAATACACTTAGTTCCGTATAGATAATGTCTCCAAATCTTGAGTGCAAATACCACTGCACCAAGTTCTAGATCATGTGTGGTATAATTCTTCTCATGTACTTTCAGTTGTCGAGAAGCGTAAGCAATTACCTTATCCTTTTGCATTAGAACACATCCAAGACCTTGATGTGAAGCATCACAATACACTGTGAAATTATCAGTACCTTCTGGTAGTGCCAAGATAGGTGCATTACAGAGTTTATGTTTCAACAGTTGAAACGCCTCCTCCTGTTGAGAACTCCATATAAACGGTTGATTTTTCTGTGTCAATGTGGTCAGTGGCAAGGCTATCCTTGAAAAGTTCTTGATAAACCGGCGATAATAACCTGCCAATCCCAAAAATTGGCGTATTTCAGTCGGGGTTTGTGGTGTCTCCCATTGTTTCACCGCCTGAATCTTACTGGGATCCACTTGAATACCGTTTTGATTTACTACATGATCAAGAAATTGAACTTCTCGTAACCAGAACTCACACTTGGAGAACTTGGCATATAATTTCTCATGTGCCAAAAGTTCTAGGATTAATTTCAAGTGTTGAGCATGTTCTTGTTGATTTCGAGAATAAATGAGAATATCATCAATAAACACAATCACAAACTTATCTAAGTAAGGCCTACATACTCGATTCATCAGATCCATAAAAACTGCAGGTGCATTTGTTAAACCAAACGGCATTACTAGAAATTCGTAATGTCCGTATCGAGTTCTAAAAGCAGTTTTAGGAATGTCATCATCATGAACACGTAACTGATGATATCCAGATCTTAAATCAATTTTTGAAAAATAAGTAGCACCTTGTAGTTGATCAAACAGATCATCGATACGAGGTAGTGGATAACGGTTCTTGATTGTCAGTTTATTGAGTTCCCTGTAGTCAATACACATCCTGAATGAACCATCCTTCTTTTTCACAAAAAGAATAGGTGCTCCCCAGGGTGAGAAACTAGGTCTGATAAAACCTTTGTCTAACAGTTCTTGCAATTGACCTGAAAGTTCTTGCATTTCGGATGGTGCAAGCCGATAAGGGGCTTTAGCAACAGGTGCTGCACCTGGAATCAAATCAATCCGAAATTCAACTTGTCTTACTGGGGGTAATCCTGATATATCCTCAGGAAATACTTCAGGAAAATCTTTGACTATTGGGATGTCTGTGATTTGTTTGGGTGAAGAATTGTGCTCAGTCACATGTGCCAGGAAAGCATAACAGCCTTTCCTTAAGAATTTCTGAGCTCGCATACAAGATATGATACCAAGTCTTCTACCAGCTCGTTCTCCTTGAACTACCAGTGTATTACCGTTAGGTAATGGAATACGGATCACCTTGTTTTGACACACAACTTCCGCTTGGTTATTAGAAAGCCAATCCATACCAACAACGACATCAAAGCTCCCAAGCTCAATAGGAAGTAAATCAATATCGAAAAGATGATCATTCAAATTCAAGGAACATCCTTGAATAACATTGTTAGTTTTGATCAACTTGCCGTTAGCAAGTTCAATAACATAAGGGGTTTCTAGATCTACCGTAGGCAACGAAATTAATGATGCAAATTCAGGAGATATAAAGCTCTTATCTGCTCCTGTGTCAAACAAAAATGATGCGTATAGATTATTAAGAAGAAACGTACCAGTAACAATATTTGCATCATGTCTCGCCTCGGTCGCACCAATCTGAAAAGCTCTCCCCCTAGCTTCAGTTCCCGGATTGGTGTTATTGTGTGGACAGTTTCGTATGAGATGATCAGGGCTTCCACATTTGTAACATGACCGGTTGGTTTGAGTGGTTTGTCGAGGTGCTTGGTTTGGTGTCTGAGCAGGAAAGTTGCAATATTTAGCATAATGTCCAACTCGGTTACAGTTCAGACAAACAGGACATGGTCCCGTGTGATGGAGTGGACACTTATTGCATTTGGGCGCCTGCCCAGTATAAGTTTTCCTCTCAGGAACATTTGCACCATAGTTCTTCACTGTTGGTTTGCTCTGACTGATTTCAGCCGGAGCTTTCGCCTTGGTTTTGCCAAACCACTTTCGTTTGGTACCTTTTGACACATTCGAGGTACCGACATCACTACGACTGTAAGCCGTCTGAGGTTTCAAAGACAAGGTACCACTCCTTACCGCCTCATTGGTAAGCTTAGTGGTCAAAAGAATCGTATGTTTCAGGGTTGTAGGTTCAGCAGCAGTCACCATTCCTCGTATCTGAGGAATCAGACCCTTAATGTACTTCTCGATTAAAGCGGCTTCCGTAGGAAACATGTCGGGAAGTAGACAAGTGAGTTCATGAAAACGATCGGTATAAGCAAGACAATCAGCACCGATCATAGAGTGATTCCAGAATTCCTCCTGGAGTTTTTGGATTTCAGTAATTGGGCAGTACTCTGATCTAATCAGAGTTTTAAAATCATTCCAGCCCATTAAGTCGACTGTGGCTGAACCCAAAGTCTTGGCCTGGGTATTCCACCAGGTCAAAGCTGAGTCTTTCAAAGAACAGGCAGCATAAGACACCTTATGCTCCTCTAAACACTGACTGATTTTGAGTTTGGTTTCCATCTCCTCGATCCACCTTATAAGACCAGCCGGCCCTTCTTTGCCAGTAAAAGTAGGAGGGTTACAAGAAGCAAAATACTTATAAGTACATCCCTGTCGTGGTGGATCAGGAACAATGGTAGTTGTACCGGTAGTGGTATGAGTTTCAACGTGACCACCTGTAGCATTATGCTCAACATGATCGTGTTCCCCACCAGAACCTGCGGTGATATGTGGTTGGTGTTGTGTCAAAACACCACAAGCAGATAGTTGTTCACGCACAATACGAGCTATCATAGCTTCATTTGTTTCAGATCCGCTTGTACCAGCAGGTGGAACAATGCCCGCTCCAGGGTTCACTGGTGGAGTAGTATTCGTTTCCAAGTTCCCAGGTGGGATCACGTTCGCTTCCGGATTAACATGCGGATCCGGATTCGATTCAACATTCACAGGTGGAATTTGATTCGGTTCAGGGTTGGTAATGTTCTTAGCAGCTTTCTTAGCTGGTCGACCTCTTTTAGGAGCCATAATTCTGCTCACATACAGACAAACTCATGTCAGTTTAAGAACATTAAAGATATAACCCGTTCTATCACATAAATACAATCATATTCAGTTACACTGAAAATTTGTATTGAAATGTGATTACAAAGAATTATAGTATAACTACATAAATTCAGTCCAGACATGTTCGCATTACACACAGATCACACAATTGTTCGTAGTTATACTTAGTCCTGTTATTTCAAAAACATGTTGGAGTCTTACCCAGCTCTTTGCATTGCATTACATGTTTTTAGAAATATGTTCATACAGGACTAGGACCTGTTCTCACACAAGTTCTCTGATATGTTCACAGTTCAGGCACTAAGTTCTCATACAAACAATAGACATGTTCTCGTACAGTATGGCTCTCGTACTGTACTTTAGTTACAGACACATTCACAATTAGATACGTTCACAATTCAGACATGTTCTCGTACAGTATGGCTCTCGTACTGTACTTTAGTAACAAACATATTTGCATACAGTATTGCTCCCGTACTGTATTTCAGCAAAATATATTTTTCAGTTCAATATATTCGCATACAGTATTGCTCTCGTACTGTATTTCAGCGAAATATATATTTTTAGTTTGACATGTTCTCATATTAATTCATTCACACACAATTATGTTCTCATACAGAAATGTTCACACAGAAAAATTTAATTATAGTTCACGCACAAATTTCATTATACAAACAGATATACAAAAGCACTCATATTATTACAATACCATAGTTTCATACATACAGAGTTTTAATACAACCAAAAGTCCTAATACTCTCAACCAACAACATCATATACTACGTCTCACAAACTCGGGATCCGTCCATACCCAAAATATCCCGCTCTCACAACTACTGATCACTCTATATCACATCATATATACAACAAGATCACAACTGCTCGGTCCCCTGATCAACCCTCACCGCAGAAAATACCATAACCCGTCCAACACCATGGCTATAATGACCAACCCTATAGCCACACATAATAACCTAGCCTCTAAGCTCATGCCCTCAAGCACTCCTATCATCACTCCTCTCATCACTATCACTCGCTGCCAGAACGCAGCTATCATCCCCTGAATCGTGGTTCTCCTCATCCTCTCCTCGATCATGGCCCGCCAAGCTTGCGTGCCAGCATCCAGTGCATTCATCTGCTCCATCAACAACAGATGAGATGTGAGTATCTCGAACACAGTGGTACGTGTGTCCTCCACAGTAGTACTAGACTCCTGTAACTCTAGTCGAGTCCCCTGAAGATCTAAAGTCACCTGGCGAAGCTGCGCCCTAAACTCCGCCTGCTGTGAGGACTCTCCTACCTCATGGATGGTGTCAGGCTCATCTCTAGGCGCCATCTGACGTCTAGGAGGAAGACCTGTCGTTTTGCGAGCTTGGCCTCGCATCCGCCTCAACCCGTCCCAGACAGGAACCCTAAGAGGAGAAGCACTCTGCCTCCTGTCAGCAGGAACATCCTCTGCAGGTAACTGAGAATGTCTAGAGGAAACGGGTGATACTGGTAGTGGTGGTGTAGCAGGCAAAGGTGCTGGTGGCAGTACTGGTGATGGTGGTAATACTGGTGATGGTGGTAATACTGGTGATGGTGGTAATACTGGTGATGGTGGTGGTGGTGGTGTATCAGTCTGCGATGCAGCCGCAGATACTTTCGACGGATCGGAGTCAGAACCCGAACTCGAGCTCGGTGTATCGTCTAATCTCAAATAGGGAAATCGCTGATAGATATACTGCTCTGCCATTGCTGTATAATCAAAATCTTTAATCAGTATCATGAAGTAAATATTAAATAACAATATTTAACATAAACATGAACATGATATGATATTATGCTTCTTCCTATCTTAGAACAACTATTCGTCTTTATAGTTATTAATGTTTAGCTTGGATTAAATTAAACTAGAATGCACACATGTTACAAATTTCAGTTATGCTGGCCACTCATAACTATAATTTGTACCACCTGATTATTCTGGCTTCATTCAAAACAAGTTTTGTTCAATTGTTATGTTCGGTGCTCTCTGTGTTACTATTCGAGCCTATGGTTATAGTCTAGGTTTCTAAGTCAACCTAATTCTCTATAACCTGTGGCTCTGATACCACCCTGTCACACCCCCACCCCTCGTCACCTCGTGTCTGGTCTGACGTCACTGAACCGGTTGCGGAAGCATAGTGGTGATGTCTCCGAGGTGAGGTGTGACTTACTTGAACCGATATCACAGCACACAGATTAACTTAAAGTAAATACATTACCAAGGGTTTCGTCATCTCAACCAGAGTTATAGTTTACAACTAAATTTATTGCACAACTATCTTATTTAATTACAAATGTATGAAGTGCATCCTCACCGAGTGTCACGGTCTCCTGCAAAAAGGATTTAATTTGAAAACGTCAGCACAAAGCTGGTGAGTCCGACAGTTCAATTTAAAACAATATGATATGATAAGTACGTTCTCAAAAGTTCAGTTCTGGATAACCATGGGACCTGTATCTAGTTCCTTTCGGACGTCTAGTCTGTCTCAAGATATTACCCGTCGGTACATATCTTAATGCCTCATTATCTTAATGTCTATCATACCATTAAGAAATTCAGGAAACAGATAACAAACATTCACACAAGGGGAGATGCAATCCTCCCAGCGAATGGGGTGTCAACCAATAGTACTATCAATGTTTTCTGCTCGGCCACACATGGGTTCACTAGATACAGTTCAAAAATGAGGACTTTCAGTGTCATGATAGAGTTCAGTCTACAGGCCAAATCCCATGAAATCCCACAAAAGTTACAGCAATCACATGAAATCACACAGATATCAGTGATACATATCATATGTTCATTAAAAGTTCAACAATGTTCCCCGATGTTTATAAAAGATTAAAATAAAAGGGGTTGTACGAAACTCACCTGATGATATAAGGGTAGCAGGGTATCACCAAACTGATAGTATATAGATGATTCTGCATTTAGTTATCTTTAATAAGTTATTTATGTTCTAGTTTACTGATTAGATCTTCCTGAACGTTCAATGTCAAAGACATTGCTTTGAAAGTCATCAAACTAATATTAAGTATTTAATTAGTTAATTTAATATCGTATCATACAATGTATGATAATGTAGGAACCTATACTGATTAAGATTCCTAATGTGAAGTTGATGACATGTTTGATTAATCATAATAATCTAGGATTAACCAAATAGTTAATGTTGTTGATTATAATGCTAAAACAGTTTCTAGATGATTTAATGGCTTAGAAATGATTAATTCTTGTTATTGATTACCGAAATATCATGAAATATCACAATGTAGCATCAGAATAGGTGAAATAACCAGGTTTAACATACTAATCTGACTGTTATCATAAACATCAGATAATCGTTCCAATGAGTATGTTAATGATTGTGATTAGTTTGAATCACTTAGATTTAACCTTTGCATTTCAAAGATTAATCAAACTAATCACCTATATTGTCATAATCAAATGGTTTAAACCATTATAATCATGGGTATGATTTCATGAAAATCGGGCATTACAACGGATCAAAACAAGAATTTAACCGTTAGAACTTCGTGTTCTTCGTTTATAATCAATCCTAGCCATCATCTAGGCAATAATCAACAATCCTAACTATCTCATTACGTTCAAAATCAAGATCTAATCAGTCAAAATCAAACTAGAAGGTTAAAACGAACCGTTACCTGTTCTGACGAATTTCTGCGGGTAAAACGACGATCAGGACTTGAAAACTCGATCCGTGGTGCGATTTATAGCTTCAAATGGCTTTAATATGAAGATTTATGATGTAGATATGTTATTTTTCGTCTAGGATGAAGAACAGGTCGAAAATGGTGAGTTTTGAGGCTTCCAACGCGATCAGATCGTTTAAAAACGTTTTTAGCCGACTTAAGCTCCGGGGCGCATCGCCCCAGCTGGAGGTCTGGGCTGGGGCGTACCGCCCCACGTCATCCTGCGTCACCATTTTGGTTTTCAACTTCTTTTCGCGATTCCGGGAGCATACGAACTCCGTTTTGCGCACGGTTTTCGCCCACGTTCATCATTTTTCACGTACTATCAATCTCCAATAACAAAAGTTACTAAATCCTCGTGGATTTCAAGCACGACCAAATGTGCTCACGTCATTAATGCCGAATTCTTCGTACGTAACTGTCACACACCAAAGCTGTAAACATCACACTTCTCATTCACTTCCATAGTGTATGCAAGTTCTGCAAAAAAAAAACAAAAAAAAAGTTAATAAAAAGGTCTTGTGAATACATGCAATTTAATTTGTTGGAAGCCAGCTGAATTATACCTGGAGCAATGTAACCAAAGGTTCCAGCGAATGAAGTCCAGTTGGATGAGTCCGGCTTTAACAACCTGGCGGTGCCAAAATCAGATACATGAGCAACCCACTCAGAATCAAATAAAACATTGTTGCTTGATAAGTCTCTATGGATGATCGGTTGTGAACAATCATGGTGCATGTATGATAAGGCCTTTGCGATACTTTTAACCGCGGTCACCCTTTTATTCCAATCAAATTCAACAGCTTGTTCCATGTGATTCAGTATGTTCCTTAAGCTCCCACCTGACAAGAACTCATATACCAAAAAGGAATGACGCGGATGTGAACAAAATCCATAGAGTTTGACAATGTTTTGATGGCGTATTTCTGTCAATGCTCGGATCTCGTTTTCAAAACTCTTGAGATTTTGCATCTCACCATCTTCTGTTGCATGGATCTTTTTCACTGCATAAACTTCACTTGACAGTTCTGCTTTATAAACTGTTCCATACCCACCGACCCCAACAACATGCCTCGAGTCGAAGTCGTCCAAGGCTTCAATGATACTCTCATACACCATTTTCCCATCATAACTCCAAATGGTAAATGGTTTTGCTTTTGCTTTTGCTTTTGTCTCTTGGCGCCTAACATTTTCATGATTTGGGTTTCTTTTATGGAGATACGAGAATACAACTGTAAAAACCATGAGCAGCATGATTCCTAATGCAGGAAGTATGATCAAAATCACAAATGAAACCTTCTTTTCATCACCATGATTTGTTGCTTGCTTTGTTGGACAATCTAACCCTGTGTTATTTCCACACAGCCCCTTGTTGTGTCCAAGTGCCTCCTTTGGAGCATCTTCAAATGCTCTCATCTTTGGAAGTGGGCCCTCAAGCTGATTGAAAGATATATCAACAGTGGTTAAACTTAACATTTCAGTGAAACTTGAAGGAACAGATCCAGAGAGATTATTGTGAGAGAGGTTCAATGTTTGTAGAACGTTCAAACCCCCAAGTTGTGACGGTATACTCCCAGTCAAATTATTGTGAGAGAGGTCAAGATAGTCTAAGCTTTTCAATTTGGAAATAGGCACAGGAATGGCTCCCTCAAAGAAGTTGTTGCTTAAGTTCAAGATCCTTAACTTTAAGCATTCTCCTAAAGTTTCATCGATTGAGCCGGTAAGAGAATTTTGTGCTAAGCTAAGTTCTTCTAAGTTGTGCAGATTTCCAAGTGATTTGGGAAATCTGCCTGACAACTTATTGTCATCCAAGTACAAGTTCACCAATGAGCTTAATCTTTCAAAGCTTGTTGGGATTTCACCAACCACGTGATTTGAAGAAAGATCAAGCCGAACCAAATTTGTCGCTCCTCCTAGCTCTGTAGATATTTTTCCAGTCAAATTGTTGTTGGACATCTTTAAGCTAGCTAAACTAGGACACGATCCCCAGTTACGGGACACCTCCCCATAGAACTTATTGTAACTCAAATCCATATAGTCCAACTCTGGGTATTTACCAAAATCTTGAGAAATGTTTCCAGTCAGTTGGTTATGTTCAAGCCGAACTCTGAATAAGCTGCTACAGTTTTTCAAGCTGTTTGGTACATGGCCACAGAAGAGATTGTCGTTCACAGTGAAATGTGTAAGAAGACCAGAGACACATATATTGTTTGGTAAATGACCATAAAGCATGTTGAAAGATACTGAGAATATTTCCATCTTAGTTAGATTAATGTCTCGAGGAATGAAACCGACAAGATTATTCATGAACAAGTTCAATCCTGAAAGAACAGTTCGCTTTCCTAACTCAGGTGGTATGTAGCCACTGAAATTGTTATTACCCAAGTGCAGCCTTGTTAGATGAGTGTAATTTGCTAAATAGTTTGGAATGGACCCAGAAATGAAGTTATCATTTAAGTACATTCTTCCTAGCCTACTGAAATTTTGAAAGGTGGTTGGAATGGTACCCGTGATATGGTTTCTGCCAATCTGAAGATCGTTGAGATCACGAGACCCAGCAAGTTCGGGTGGAATCGACCCAGAAAGTTGATTTATATACAGATAAAAGAAATAGAGACGGGTTAAATTTCCTATTGAAGAAGGAATGACTCCAGTAAGATTATTATTAGAAAGGTCAATGTTTTGGATCAAACTAAGTGTCCCAATTTCTGAAGGGATGGGTCCCTCAATAAAATTATCATGTAAGTCAAGAAATATTAACTTTTTGAGGTTACTAATTGTAAAAACGGTTGCGGAATAGGACCTACCCGATTTGTGAAGATTAATCATTTCTGAACAGAGAAAAGTCTTGAAGATGGGTGAAGATGTTGAAGAACACAACCAAGAACAAATCTGAGATGTAATGTAATGACTAACAATGTATAGAAATAAGATTCATTAGTCAACAAGATTACATTACCTACCCCTCACATGCTCTCAAACTCCATGGATAAAGAATCCATGGAGTTCATGGGGGAGAGCTCTCTCAGGATTACATTGAAGCACACCCTCACACACTCTCTTGTCTGTGTTATTTTGACAAAATAGAGAACATCCTCTATTTATATGTCACATGACCCAAACCCTAGAAAATAAATAAAGTGCAACAAATGATAATAAATAATAAACAAATAAATCGTATTATCATTTGCTAAAGTCTTCGGGTCATCTCGAGTGTCTTCATAATCTTGAGCTTTTCAGTGGCTTTCGCGGTGACTTGTTGTCCCTAATCAACAAATACATAATACTTCTTGTTTACATTCCATCTATCCAAATTAACCATCGGTCTTGACTTTTCTAGACCAACAGTCTCCCCCTATTTGGTTAGATGAATGTAAGTCAATGCAGAAGTATGATGAAACAAACATGAATTATAAGATTGAACTTGTGTAGATGCAATTCATGTTTCTTTCACCGCAACACAAAGTGAATCTTCCTTTATCCGCTTCTCAAACCCATAACAAACATCTTGAAGTTCTATGGCCTTCATTTATCTTCTCCCCCTCTGATTAAGCTCCTCCTACGATTAACTAATCTCAATCTTCATCCCCAACACCAAGAATGGAAGCATATAGAGTGTAATCTTAATCTTCATCCCAACCCAAAAGATGTAAGAATATAGGATGTCGGTTCAAGTGTAGGACTCCAACCAATCCTTGTAATGAACATATGACAAATGCAAGCTCAAAGATAAAAGAAAACCATATCCCAACAATCTGAAAGTTAAGAGTCTTCAAAGCAGAATAAGAAATCTTCACATCAATGAAACCGAAGTTTTCACTGATAAACCACTGATAACACACTTGCCATCAGTTTCAATCCATCAAACTCCCCCTAAGCTGATGCTATAGATAACTGATGTGTGAAAACCACCATGTCTTCAAAAACAAGTAGTGTTCTTCGGAAGCAATCATTGCTAACCGGCAATATGTTCCATGCAGCAGATCTGGAACACCAATTGGACTTATAGAATAGACATCATTAACTTATTTTGATTTTCTGATGATGTATAAGTTTCAGCTCTATCATGCCAACGAGTAAAGTACTTCCAATGATGAAGCTGAACGAGTGAACCAAAGGCTAATGTGTTTCAAAAGTAAAATTATATGTTGTCAAATTTTAAAGTGTTGATTTGAATATGCATTAGCACTTGGACATCATCCAAATTAACACTTAGAAATAAGACATTACATATCAAGAGATGATTTTACTTAAGAAATATTTGGTTAACTTCATAAGTACTGATTTATAGATGCATTAGCACTTGGACATCATAAATTAGCACTTAAGAAGCTAACTTCTTTACATACCAATAATACCTCTGCTCTTTGGAAGTAACTCTCGGAAGCAATAGTAATTAAATTTCGAAAGAAGCTTCACTCATCAGAAGGAAGGAGATGTCTTCAGAAGATGCTTCGGAAGTAGTTTCCAATCGGAAGCAAATTATGCTTAGGAAGCATTTTATGCTTAGGAAGCAACTTTTGCTTAGGAAGCAACTTTTGCATCGGAAGCAAATTGTGCATCGGAAGCAAATTGTGCTTCGGAAGCAAATTGTGCATCGGAAGCCAAATGTGCATCGGAAGCAAATTGTGCATAGGAAGCAATTTGTGCATCGGAAGCAAATTTATACTTAGGAAGCAATTTTATGCTTCGGAAGCAATTTTTATGCTTCGGAAGCAATTTGTGCTTAGGAAGCAATTTCCAATCAGAAGCATTAGCCATAGGAAGCAATATCCATAGGAAGCAATAGTCATCGGAAGCTTATAATTTTAAAGAATATTCATGGTGAGCTTCCGAAAACCAATCAAATAAAACCTTCTGAAAACCCTAAATTCAAGAACGCCGTCATCATCATTATGTTCTTTCTTGAAACAAACCCAGCTGCCCTAAAATTTTTCATCCGCCTCCATTTTTATCAAATGAACAAAAATTTGATAACTTGTCAGATAAAGATCACATTTGGGTGGGGTTTTGACATATAATAGGGAGAGTCAAAACCCACTTGTGTTTACCATATCAAAACACAAAAAATATAACCCAAATAAATTGAAGAACGGAGAACCCAGAACAAGAACATCTTCAAAGAACTTTCACAAAAATTCACAAAATCAGGGTATTGAGCACAAGTTTGAGAGAATCAATGGTTAGAATGATACTCTCGAGAACTTGGCTCTGATACCAATTGTAAAAACGGTTGCGGAATAGGACCTACCCGATTTGTGAAGATTAATCATTTCTGAACAGAGAAAAGTCTTGAAGATGGGTGAAGATGTTGAAGAACACAACCAAGAACAAATCTGAGATGTAATGTAATGACTAACAATGTATAGAAATAAGATTCATTAGTCAACAAGATTACATTACCTACCCCTCACATGCTCTCAAACTCCATGGATAAAGAATCCATGGAGTTCATGGGGGAGAGCTCTCTCAGGATTACATTGAAGCACACCCTCACACACTCTCTTTTCTGTGTTATTTTGACAAAATAGAGAACATCCTCTATTTATATGTCACATGACCCAAACCCTAGAAAATAAATAAAGTGCAACAAATGATAATAAATAATAAACAAATAAATCGTATTATCATTTGCTAAAGTCTTCGGGTCATCTCGAGTGTCTTCATAATCTTGAGCTTTTCAGTGGCTTTCGCGGTGACTTGTTGTCCCTAATCAACAAATACATAATACTTCTTGTTTACATTCCATCTATCCAAATTAACCATCGGTCTTGACTTTTCTAGACCCAACACTAATGCTATTTGGGATGTGACCATTTAGACCATTAACATACAAACTAAGAGAAGTTAAGTTTATGAGGTTACCTATGCTATCTGGGATATGACCATTAAGACGGTTACCATACAACTGAAGGGAAATTAAGTTTATGAGGTTACCTATGCTATTTGGGATACGACCATTAAGACTGTTTTCATACAAACTAAGAGAAATTAAGTTTCTGAGGTTACCTATGCTATTTGGGATACGACCATTAAGACTGTTTTCATACAAACTAAGAGAAATTAAGTTTGTGAGGTTACCTATGCTATTTGGGATACGACCATTAAGACGATTTTCATACAAATTAAGGGAAGTTAAGGCTGTGAGGTTACGTATGCTATCAGGGATATGACCAGTAAGCGTGTTAGTGGTTAAATAAAGAACATTCAAAGATGTTAGCATTCCTATCTCGAATGGAATCTCCCCTGAGAAATTATTAGTGGCCAGGGCTAGATATTTGAGATTAGACATGTTTCCAATGCTGGAAGGAATAGAGCCATAGAGCAAGTTAAATGAGAGATCAAAAGTTTCAAGATCACGCAACGACCGTGTATCAAGATCATCAAGTGTACCTGTTAAGTTCACATGTTGAACTATGATGCTTGTTACAACGCGTTCTGACCCGTTACTGCAACCGATTCCGGTCCAATTGTTCTGGCATGGATTGGTTCCAACCCATGATGAAAGAGCTAACTGGCTTTGTTTATCAAGGCTAGATTTCCATTTCAAAAGAGCAGATGCTAAGTTTGTTGATGTCGCAGTTGCAAATGAACGAACACAAAAAAGGTTATAATAAGAGAATAATAATAATAATGCTATCGTACATGAAGATTGTAAAATTAGAAGGGTATGAGAAAACATTTTAAGGAAGCAAAAGATTCAAGTGTAAGACTTTTGAACCACCCAAGTAAAGATGTAAATTAAGTTTCTAACACTCAATACTTGATTTGCTAGGATAACCCTCTATATTTTATAGAAATTGAAAATTACACATTGACCCCCTAAGAATCTTTCACTTCATCAGGACAACCCTCTATATTTTATAGGGTTCGTCACACGTTCCCTGGTGAATGCAAATTTTGAATTTTCTTTTTAGGCTGGGCTTTTAATCTAATGGTACCCAAATATTAGTTTAAGGTTCAATCCTCGTTGAAAACAAATTAAAGTAAATTAAATGTATGTCTAAGTTGCTGTTAAAATATATATATATATATATGGGCTAGATCAAATAAAAAGTATATTTTGCCTAAGAACTCCGATTGAACTCATTTTGATGGCATTGGAACCGTCTCATCAAACCCTACAATATTAGATTTTAAGTTTTCGTTTTAACAACTAGATTTAGGTTTTAGGTTTTAGGGCTTGGTTTTAGCTTTTAAGTTGTATCTTTATGTTAAAGATTTGTTTTTAAAGTTTTGGTTTTTGTATTAGGGTTTATTGTTTATGATTTAAGATTTTGGTTTTACGGTTCGACAAGCCGGTTCTAATGACGCAAAAATGAGTTCAATCGGGGTTTCTTAATTTGAGTCGGTTTTCGAGTTTTTAAAATCATTCTTAGCCTTCTTAGACAAAATAGACTTTTTAGGGGAACCTTACCCTATATATATATTGTCACCACAAATGACGTTTTTATATAGTAAATCCTAATTTTCAAATATAAAAATATAATTGTCTTTAATGTCGATGCTGATGCTTATTCCTAACTAACTTAATTAAATATACATAAAAGGCAAAAATAATAAGTATATAAGTTGTTAAAAAATAGTTAAATATAATATACAGCAATGAAATTAAATTTTCAAACATAAAAAGTATTATGAATGTAATTAATGATTATAAGTTTTGGGTTTATTTTAAATAGGAAATTTGAAATAAACTTAAGTTGTAAAGGGGATTATAAATAAAAAGAAATCAAAATTGTAATGATAAATAAGTGGAACACTGTGTGATTGGCTAAATAATTTGAAATGGACCCAAATAGGATCATATCCTAGCCGAATGAATCTTGGATAGGTGAATGGAATTGAACGAGACTTGGAGTTCCGAAATGAACGGTACTGGTTAAATGAAGTTTGATTTTTTTTATATTGTATTACATATACGCCCCATTAGGGGTCTACACATATAATGTATATATGTGTGGGTCCTTAAGGGGCAAAACTAAAAGTCCACTAATTTTAACGTTATTTTAGTTATTTGTGCAAATAACGTTAAAATCATTGGGATAATCAACTTCAAAATATAACATTGAGTCGGGGACTCTTTCGGAGCAGCATCTTTATCCCAATTGGGATAGGAGTAAGGTTTGTATCTATCATTCCTCTCATACCCTACTGAAAAGTGGGAATATACTGGGTAAGGTTGTTGTTGTATTATTTGTATCGTCTCCGGTTTTAAATCCGGTTTTATATTAAACTACAAATATTATTGGCATAGTTATTCAGTTTTAAATTCAATCTAATTGTTCCGACCAATAAACCAGTAATACGATCGGTTCAATATGATGTCAACCGGTCCAGTTTCAAAATCATTAGGGACAACCAAGATTACAATAATATTATTTTTTAAAAGTGAATATTACTCTAGTTCTGATCACATCAATTGCTACATATATTTCATGTCAGGATTTAAGCTCTAATCTTTTACTAGAAAAATTGCTTTTCTTTTCTTCTTTTTTTTAGGTCAACATGTCCATCCTTGAGTTTTATCTTTCTTATTTTATTAATTTCTTTTGGGTCTTTTACTGTTTAAGCATTGAGTTTATCTTTAATTAACGTTGTCTTAATTTCTAAATGTTTTTATTATATGTTTTAGTGTTTTACAACGAAGAGACTTGCTTTTGTGACAGGATTCATCTTATGGTTTTACATTAGATTCACAATCATTTAGACATGTATTTGTATTTACGTTTTGTTACTCGTTTTTTAATGGTTCATTTAATCTTTTCTTAAACCCTTCGTTTAACTTTTTACGAAAACTTTGTCTATTAAAAACATTTATTATTAAGCCTACGTGTTACATTTTTCAAGAAATCTGTAAAATAATATTTTATAATATTTGCACTTGTAGTATTATCTAGTTTACAAGATACCTTTATCTTACGGCTATTCAAAAAGCTCAAAATTCGAAAAAAGCTTGGCTCGAAAAGAGCTCGGCTCTAGAAGGCTCGTTAAAAACGAACCGAGCCCAAGCTAGGGTTTGCTCAGCATGAGCTCGGCTAGTGGCTTGAATCGTTTGCTCGGCTCGATTTTTAATATGTGTGTGTGTGTGTGTCTGTGTATGGGTCTATGTATCTGTGTTGTTATACATGAGTGGGGTTGTTGTATAAAGTACTGATTTTGTAAAAAGTGTGAAACAATTTGGGTCGTGGATGTAATATGATCAAGGGTTAATAATCACAAATGACAAAAATGTTAATTTAAAAGGTGTTTACAGTTAATAAAAGGGTAAATTAGGGATTTAGTTTTTTAATTTGTTGATAACATTGATGCTTTGAAATCAATGGGATTCGTTACTCCAATTAAGTTTCAATCACAAGTCTACCTTCTTCATCATATGCGATTACTCAAAAATCAACCAAAAAATCAGGTGATATGAACCAGAAATCGAATTCCTGTATTATTCTGACGAAGCGGTAACGCGAAAATCAATTTTACATTTGCAAATTCTATGATCGTGATGTGCTAATAAGGTTTAAGTACATGCTAGCACACAACAACACATATCAATATATATCAGCATATAATAACACTACAAAATCCGTGTCCTTTGGCGTTTTAAATTAAAACATGCCAGCACATAACTACACTAAAAATGTGCCAAATAGTTATCTTATCATTCATACATGCATATTAGCAAATTATTTAACGATTTATCAATTAATAAATTATTAAAACTCACTATTCACATCGTTTTACATAAAACAACACCTGCTATCACATAAAAGCATATATTAACACTCATGTTCGATATTATTATAAATAACAACACATACTAACACAATAACACTCATGTTCACACGATCACACATTTAATTTATGTTCAAATAGATGAACTCACTGTTGAATTATGTGATATTGTTTTCTTGTTTGCCGTGAAATATTGATAATCGTATAACCATGATGGATTTTTGGAATGATATCATTAAACGTAACTGCTTAACAATATTTCCTTAATTAAGGGATTATTAAATATGTACTAATACGTAATTTGACTAATGTACCCTTTTTTATTAATTAAATGAAATGCCAAATGTCAGCGCATGGTTACGTATGTTTTACATGGTTTTACAAAATAGTTTTTTTAAAAATAACTACTCGGCGTTTTTTTAATTTTTTTATAAAAATTTGCCAAATATATAACAAACCTGTAAAAAAAATAAAAAAAAATGTTTTTTACATGATTGTTACATGGTTTTCTTTGTTTTCATACTAAAGAGGGTTTTCAAATGATTTATGCCCTATTATGTATAACTATGTTTATTCAACCCGCACGTTGTTGTGAGTTATCACAGTACTCTCTTGAGAACGGGCATTTTATATCATTTGCATAGGCATAGGTTACATCAAATCTCTCATCACGAACTATATACAATTTTTTCATGAAATCATATAACTCCTCACAAATATGTTTAAAAATAATATAAAAATTACTCACAACATCCTTCTCATCAATCGTTTGAATTAAAAGAAAAAATAAAATTTCTAATTAAATATCTCAAATTTAATAAAAATCCAAATATATAAGCAAATCTCTCAAATTAATACCCTTATCTATGTTTACTACTTTTTAAAGTTCAAAAACTTTGATGGTCTAAGTCTAATTCTTAAAACGTTACTAAATGGTGTCTCAAATCTCTCAAATTTAACAAAAACTCAAATCTTTAAGCAAATCTCTCAAATTTAATACTCTTATCTATGTTTATTACTTTTTAAAGTTAAAAAAACTTCCGATGATTTAAGTCTAAATTTTTAAAACGTCACTACATGGATCATAAATCTAAATAATATAATATATGATTTTGAATACATATATACAATGAGGCCCACTAATTATATAATAATAATATACATACTATTCATTTTCATGTATTTTAATTATATATATTAATACATGTATGTACGTACGTGCATATAATATATATCAATATATATAATACAGTTTATATAGTATATTAAATATATGTTTGTTTGTGTAATTAAGTGGAGGAGGAAAAGAAGAAATAAAACGAGTTGCCTCGTGCCTCTGCTCGAGACTCGAGTTTTTTGCGAGATCGAGCTTGAGCTTGGTTTTTTGACTCGAACCACGTCCATCCTTATGGAATCTATCTGGACAACTTCCCTTAAATTTTGAGCTGCCTCGGCTTGGCTCGATTACAGCCCTGCCTAAACTACATTTAAACATATGATAAAAAAAAAAGTTTATTTAATGTTTTTTTCAATTAAAAAAGTTAAAAAGATACCAATACTAAAAGAATTAAATAAACCATATAAAAATGATTTTGTTTGATCTTAGTTATTTTATAGAAAGGTTTTAAAAATGTTTTTTTATTTTATATTAAAAATGTTTTTTCTTATTACATTATTTAAATCACTTAAAGATATTTTAGTAAACATATATTTATAAAAAGATGAAAAACAAAGCATTTTAGTCTATTTTAGTAACCAAGGGCTTCTAGCCTAATGATTACCCTTTTGACTTCTCTATGGGATGTCTTAGTTTCGAATCCGAGTTAAGGCATATTTGTTGAAGCAAGGTTAGGGGGTTTACCCAATTGTGGGGTTCCTCCTAGGCTGCGCTCGGGCATACGCCCCAGAGCGTCAAATCCGATGGGACGGTTGAAATCCCGTCTTGGGTGTCGTTATACCAAGCTGTTAAAAAAAAAGAGATTAAAACATTATATGTTACATGGATACTAAAAACGTTTGTATCTAAAAATGATTAGAAGAGAAGTTGAAGAGAAGTTGAAGAGAATATTTATGAAATAATTAAAAAACATTTAGAAAAACTTTTATAGAATATAATGATTCAACAAAATATTTTTTATTGGAAACTTTTTCTTAATCCCTTTTAAAATAACATAATTTTAAATAAAAATTCTTTTTTACCCAATTAGATTAGATTTTGAGAAAAAGCAAGGTTTTTAAAAAAAATATCCAACTATTTTTTATGGCGTTACGTACAAAATTTATATTGTTACGTAGATCAACTTAAAAATGCATATAATAATAAGCATGGAAAAACATTATATTTGATCCAATTCAGATCAAATTTACGTTGAAATGTATACCAACTCAAAGTAACACGTGCATAAAAATAATAATATAGCAAATTATTTTTGCAAAGGTTAATAACAAAAGTTATTAAAGAAATATCAAATTACATACATTAAATGGGTTTAACTCGAAACTTTAAAAAGATAAAACTGATAATTTAACCATTGGGGGCCGCATACGGAGTACCTGTCAATTCATTAGTTGGCCATTTAAAAAAAAGATGAATTCGATTGAAGAAATTGGTAAATGATATGTTATGTAATAGGATAGGATAGGACATTGGTAATGCATTTAAGTGGACATTGTGTCAATTGCGATTACCATTTTGTTTATATTTTACTAATAATTTTATAAAATAAAAAAAAAAAACTGACTTAATTCTTTCTATCCTCATAGGTCACAAATTTTCTGAGGTGTTTTGATTAGGGGCGTAAACGAATCGAACTCGAGCTCGGTTCGTTTTAAGTTAAGAGAACTCAAGCTTGGCTCATTAAGATATTTTTTTCAAAATTCGAGTTCAGCTCATATGAAATTTTTTAAGCTCGAGCTTGGCTAGTTTGTTTTTTAATGATTCAATTTCTTTATTTTTATTATTAATTTTATATGTATTAATAATTATACTTTTCAAATATAAATTAAAATATATGATTTAAATATATTTATCACATTTTTATATAAAAAAAATTAATTATACAAATATACACTTAATATAATATATATAAATTATATAATTAAAAAGTTCGTTTATGCTTGCGAGCCGGCTCGAGTTCAATATACGAAACTCGAGCTCGTGCTTAATAACTAAACGAACCATATTTAAAAGCTCAGACTCGGTTAGGCTCGGGTCATTCAAACTTTTTATTAATCCCATCCCAAGTATCGCTCACAAGCCGGTTTGATTCGTTGTTTTTTTTTTTGAACAACAAATTTCACCTTCGATTATATCCCTGGTACTTATGTATTACACGGGTTGAATGAAAAAAATATAATAAATAATTATTAATAAAAATTTAGACAATATAAGGAGATTTTTTAATATAAATTAAATATGACTTAAATTTTGTATAATTTAATATTTGAGGTAATAAAATAGTTATATTATTTCTTTAAATGCCAATTTTTTTCAAAGTTTGTTTCTTTAAACACTTTTTTTTAAATTCTATTTTTAAAAATTGTATATTTTATCATAATTTGATTTTTAAAATGTTTTTTTATCATACTAATATATTTTTAATGTATTAACAAATATGTTTCTTAGTTTAAATATCTAAAAAAAAGTACTTAATATTTAATATTATTGATTAATATATGAGATGTATTTAATAGGAGAGAAATGAGAGAAATCAAAGTGAATGTGCTCAATGTGTCTCTAAAAAATTTGATTTATTAGAGTAAATAGATTTTGATTATTTATATTGTTGGTGCATGTTTTGGGTGTCTGTTGCTGGTCGAATAGTATAGATTAGTCTTATTCATTTGTAATATATCACTTGTATGTATCTGTATGTTGTTACACTGGGAACTGAGTAGTTCGCAGGAGCATATGCGAACGGATTTAATGTAAATGGGTTCATTCGTACGAATGGAAAGTCAAGGTTTTTGAGTGTTCTAGGGTTTTGAGCATGAGAGGGGGAGAGATCATGCTCGATCTCTCCCCGGGAATACTATGTTCTTTTATGATATGAATTCGATCTTGTAATCATTGGTTTATTCAATATACAATCGGTTTGATTCATACTTGTCATGTGTTCTAGCCCTAACCATCCGTCCATCACAGAAATTGTCGGTCCTAAACGTTTTTTTCATGTATTCAACATAATAAAAATAATCATATATGATTGTGGGTTGACCCTCTTTTAAGTCTACCCGACAAACACGGTGCATTGATTATTCATTTCGTCTTCACATCCATAGAATTATTAGACACTTTTAAAAATTCCCACACGATGTTAATTGATGATGTGACTCGAAGAGCTCGTGGTCCTGTGTATTAAAAAACCCTTTATTCTATAATTGACTCCTTATTTCAAGTCCTCTAATTAGTAGTTACATTAATAAACTTCTCATAAAAATTAAACTTGTCTTAGAGCGTGAAATGCTATACTTGAATAGTAACTTCTGCATGCAGGAAATATCAAAGGCATTATAGAAACATGTTAGAAGTATTATTTTGATTAAACTAGATTTCATGGTTAAACTTTCCAAAAATGCAAACTTTTGAAAAAAGGAAGCTCCTGCGATTGTGCACAGCGCATCAGGGATTTATAAAAATAACTTTCCTAGACATAATTTATAACTAACGGTATTACATTCCTCCTATTACTATATGTTCAACTCACAAACTTAATTTAACAAGATCTTAAAATCAATATTGAAATTCATACGTTGTCTAAAGAATAATATTAGGCATCAAGCCTAATGAGTTTAAATCCCTAACATTTAAATATACACCACCCAGCACAGCGAAACACGTCACGGTAAGCGACATGCTTGGCAGGACAATTTGAATTCATCCGAAACCAGTCGCGATACGCGACGACGGTTAGAATTCCATTGGCGGTACGCGAAGTATCTCATAGTCGGGACTCAACTATTTTGTTCGTCACGGTACGTCAAGAACTCCACCTCACTCCCTGGTGGTACGCGACGAACTCCAAAACCACTGTTGTAAAACTCGACGATGTACCGTCTAGGACTAATCAGGTTTAATCGGCGCTAGGCAGATTGGAATTTTCATATGTAATTTTACAAATATATATTATATACACACATCAATATCAATAATTTCATATAATACTTCAAATAATTTAAAAAATAAACATAAACATACTAAGTTAAGTACTTCAAGGTTCAAAATTTAACACTGAGTTCAAAGTTTAGAAATAGATTTCGATGTTATGTGGCTTGATTCGATGTTTTAGAGACATATTAAGGATTTTGGGTTGAGAAATATCTAAATAATCATGAAATTTGTCCCTTTTTACCAAAAAAAGTCAAAAATAAATAAAAATCTAACTAGGCCGACTAGGCCTCGCCTAGGCTAAAATCGAGACAGTAGAGGGTCGCCTAGCGCCTAGACGGCCGCCTAGGCCGATTTTTACAATAGTGCCCAAAACTCACAAGCTCTATAAATACCAACCATTCTACACACTTCGAGCCTTTTAACCATTTCACAAACTCCCTGCTAAACCTCTCAACCCAAAACCTCTGAACACATCCTAAACCTCGGCCAACATTACCCCAGTCATTTTCTTGCATCCTTTGGAGGTTTGGGATCATTGGAGCTCGTAAGAAGCATTGGAAGACCGTTGTAAGGCATCACCAACTGAAGAATCATCATCAGACATCATCCAAGCTTTGCAATATCTGTTCTAGCCAAATCTAACCCTCCAAGACTTTGTGAGGTAGTTTTTACATGATTATTTACACTTAAAATGCACATGCATGCATGTATACACACACGCAACTCCAAAACAATCACATGCACGAATTTGTTAAGATTCTATGGTTGATTTAAAGTGTTTTGCTACTGATTACAAGTATAGAAATGATTTAGATTGAATTTTGGTTGCATATTGTGAAGTTTGATGCTAGTAACTATATTTGGAAACTTTGTTGTGCAAAGTGATGGATTGGTTATGTTATAGGCATGTTAGACGAGTTTAAAAGATGATTTTTGTAACATTTCGTTTTATGGATATATAAATAAAATATTCTTGTTTATAATTAAAATATTAGTAGTCAAAATATAATAATAAAAACGATTAATTAAAACGTAAGGTCTCGACTAATAATATAAAATAGTTTATTTTATAAATATGATTATTCGAGAGTATAAGGATAGAAATAAGCGTTCAAAATTTTTAACGTTCGTTTAAACGAATAAGTAGGATGAAACAATTATTAGAAATAATCATTGTTTGAACGGTCAGTTATTATTACAGGAGACCGCCTAGAAAATTAATAAAATATATTATAATTAAACTTTGTCCGTTTTTAACGAAACTTAGGTCGAAACGTAGAGAAAAATGAGCAGTATCTAATCGTGTAATTATAACTTTATAAAACACGATACTTTAAAAGTTATAAAAGAAAAATGATATTTGATCTAAATTAATTATAATAATATAATAATAATTAAAAAAAATCAATCAAGAATGAGGCATGTATAAAGCGCAGGTGTCATTCAAAAATTGAAAATGGAATATAGATTGCCACGTATAATCTAAAGGATATATACATCATTTTCTTAGAACAACTAATCCATAAAAAAATATATATATATTTATATACAAAGTCGGTTAACATATGTTAAATTGAGAACTTAGTTCATTCAAAAAGAAAATAAAATGAAAGAACAGAAGAAGTAGCTCATGATCCTCTCTACATAGAAGTCTCGGTACATGTTTGTGTATGGAATCTAAATTTTTAAATTTAACTCATAAATTAAAGTTATTGTATATTATTAACTTATTATACGGTTAAGGTTAAGATTCGATTCCATAGTTGTACAAATATTGTGTTAACCTTATGATATGTTTTAGGAACTGAAAATAAACGTATTAGGAATCATCCATGCAAATAGTTATAAGAATAGATTGAACAGAAACGCTGCCCAAATTATATTGAGAAGTTCTAAGCTGTTACACAGCCAACCAAAAATTCATGTGAATACATTTAACTCGTTTTTAAATTTATAAATGAATTTTTATGAGCATGTATGTTTAAACTTTGACACATAAAGGGATACTATGTGACTAGCATTTAGGTCATTAGTATACGTATGATTTGCAAATTGTATCCGCTATGGGTGAAATTCACATACGTGGCTGGTAACGTGGGCTGGAAGGTTATACGTAAGACGCACTTTGCAGGCAACCTAACCGGTGACGGGCTGTGGGCTGGAGTGAACAATTGTAAGACGCACTCCGCTGCTGTTCCTAACCAGTGACAGTATAAGCCGGGGTATGCAGTGGTTGTCTCGATCAGTGAAATAACATGCTAAATGTGTAGTATTGTCATTATTAATTATGGTTAAAGGACCAAACATGCTATGCTTGCATATCGAGTTTGTTATTTGTATTCACCAACATTATGTTGACGTTTTATTTTCAAAAACTTTTCAGGTAATAATGAAATGTAAAAGAAAAACAAGATTAGAGATTCTTGGCCTATGATGCCTTGAATAAGATCTTGTGGTGAGACAATGGAGCTATTGGAGCTATGCCTCCAAGTCATGTATAAACCGGATATTATAAAATGAATTGTAATTATGTGTTTGTGAAAATCCGGTTTACAATAATATGAAATGATGATGTTCATACCTATGCGTATGAAATTTTATGAAATCCTGAAAAGTTATTTTTGAAAAGTATTAACAAACGATGAAAATGTGGTTTTTCATACCCACGCGTGTGAACTATTTAGAAATCATGAAAAATATGGTTTTCACATCCATGCATGTGAATTATTTATAAAATCATGAATTAAAGAAATAACGCTTCCGCTAAACACATATGAAAAAGAGTAATAACCTATGACCGAGACATATCTATGAAACCAATTCGGGTCACAACACCCGGGTCGCCGAGAGCCTGGGGTGTGACAATTTTTACTTATTAATAAGAATACGAACATGTTTAGATAGTTGGAATTGATAAAATATAACTTAAGTTCATACATTACTATTTATAGTAACTTTTGATGATTTAACATGATCTGATGATATGTTAATGTTGGAATATGCTTAAATGAAATATAAGATATCTGGAACATTTGGTTTTATTAAAAATATATTTTGGTTACACCTTAATAAATAAGGAAACTTTAATTTGGTAAAATGTTGCTATTGTGATTTATGCATGAATGGCAATTTATGATGCTTGAATATGTTTTAGGAACATGTTAGAAGTATTATTTTGATGATATTAGATTTCATGTTAAACTTTCCAAAATTGGAAACTTTCTAAAACAGAAAGCTCTTGCGATTGTCATACGTAACTTACGTGAACGTTGTTATGATAGAATCATAAGAAGTATGATAATGTGCTAATTGCGAGTTATGATCAATATTGTGCGCAAACAAATTTAACAAATTAAGCGTGTCATCAACGAGTCGTCGGGTCAACACAAGTAAAACATGATTACTCTATTTAACACACAAACACTTAGAGTTGTATGAGATACAACAAAACACAAGATCAACAGAATATCATAAACCTATATGATTATAGGTGGTAACTAGCAAGTGCTAGCAAAATGTCACACCCCGAGCCGGCGGGTTGGATCGAATTCCCCGTCGGGCGGAAGGTTCCCGAGGCGCGATATCGGGAATGATAATCGGAATGATCAGATTGTTTACATTGCTCATGATATGTATAAATGAGAAACTGCTAAATGAAAATAGAATCATAAAGTTAAATTACATCAGTTTAGTTTATAATTTAACAATGTAAATCTACTATCACACAATCATTCTTCTATCTTGTATCTGCACAAGATATACAAAATAAATCTATAAAATGATGCTTCAAAATATGCAGGTCCAAAAAGCTAGGTCATCTAACTTGTATCCTAGTCCAAATGAAATAACTCCTTTAGTTGACATGTTCGAAACCTGAGAAGTCATGCAAAAAGATCAAGTCAACACATGGTTGGTGAGTTCATATAGTTTTATAAAAATGAGTTTGAATAACCTTTGAATGACAACCTTAACCTCACCGTTAACCACCTATACCATCCAGTTCGGTATGCTTATATATAGGGCATATGTAGGGTCGAACCTACCGCCCGCCCAGCCACCGTCCAACCACATACCGAACCACATGATATATTGTTCCTAGTGATAATTAAACGTTTCATCCCACCTCTTTGATTTCCATAACCTGTGATTCATAGCACTTCATTACCCTGAAAATGCTTACCTTGATCCCCCGAAATGACAACCTTAACCTCATCAACGACCACCTATGCTATCCAATCAAGTATGCTTATATATAGGGCATATGTAGGAGACAAGCCCCAGCCACCGTCCCACCACATACCGGACTGCTTAGCATATTGTTGTTAATGATAATTAAACGTTTCACTCCATTAACCTTCAATTTAGATTTTGATTTTCACAAATAGATTTACCTCTGATCTCTTGAGTTCTCCATGTATGCATGATTACCCCAACGCACTTGTAGAAATATAATATTAAATGTTAAATTAAATTAATAACTAAGCATTTAAATACAACTAAGACATGATGATTGGGCCTTATTTGACTCAATCAATTAGACTTAGTTGTTGGTGGTTGTCCAAGTTGTACCCTCTCACACGTGGCCCATATCATGACCCACAAGGAGTCTATCTGTATGTGTTGGGACTTTCATGATGCCCATATCAGCTTGACCCATTGGCCTACTGTATATGCCGGGACTTTAAGGATATCCTTTGATATGATTCTTGATCTTCTTTGATTTTCTGGATTTTGTTTGATAGTTTAAGTTATGCCCATGTAGCTTGACTACAAGAGTCTACTACTGTGACGGGGCTTTCCGTGTGTTACACGTGGTCTTGATTTACATACAACTGACATCCACCTTACTTAAGCAATTAACAATTTCATTAGATCTTAATGATTTCATTATTCCAATGATTCACACACGGTTATGATTCCCTTGATTCTCTTGGTTCTAATCTTTTCAATTCCAAGATTTCACAATGATTATAGATTCTTGAGTAGGATCCTTAGTTTACTGATCACACACTGGATTAGATTCCATTGCATTTGATCTTTAACTTTAGTTCTCTTGATTTCACTTTGAATTTAGATTCTTGAATTTGAACTTGATGGACTAAGGGTTTGTTTAGAGTTTAGAATTTAGATATTACTCATAAGAGTAATTAATTAACTTGTTAGGAGTATAAACAAGCATATATAAAGCATATAATAAGTAAAAGAATTTACGTAAAACAGTTTAAATAAAAAGGTTTACGCATGCTTCTCAGCCCCGCGTTTGAAAACAAAATGTTTAGAAAAGGGGCAATGAACTCACCTGTGTAACTGTGTTGCTCTGTATTGAATTACCACAAAATGCACGCTCGTTGTTGTAGCCTATGTTTCTTCAGTTCCTGAGTTGTTTTAAGAGAATTCGAATACGATAAGTATTTGTAATAGTCGTCGTATCTAAGGTTTGGTCTCGGTGTGCATCTAAGTGTCCTATGTTACTAGTGTGCTTCTAAGACTTAATTTAACTAGTCTAACTCATTACCCTTTAGTAACCCTAATCCCATAATTAATCATAACAAGTCTTTCATTAAAACATTTTTAAGTTATTTCATTTTAGATTAAATATTTAGAAAACATCATTTAATGTAACTTAATAAAGGTTATAGTTTAATTTCTTTTATTCAAAACATAATTAATTTAAATGAAAAGCTATTTAACAGATGATGGCTTAGGTTAAGCCCATTGGGCCAATCTCGGGCTCATTATTAGACTTTGATTTCCAAGTGATTTATTTTCAACGCTCTGATTACTAAGCCTTGATAGTTTAAGTAAACCATCTAAGTTAGTTGTATATCTTTGTAGATTTTCCTAAGGTTTTCGTGTTAATGGTTAAATCAACACTCAAACTTTAGATTATTGTTTGACCCACATGATTTCTTTATGGATCCTCAAGTGTGTTATGCTTAATTAATGGATATCATCAGTCCCCACTTAGTTGTTTGTATGATAAAGAAAGCCACTTTTCTTTAGAAAACCCTACTTCTCCATGCACACACACAATTGCATGCACACACACAAAATGCATGCACACACATTTAAGATAACTTTCCACGCATGTGTCTACCATATCTATCCCCTATATCCAAAACCACTTAGCCTAACACCCATGCATGCACTCATATATACCCAACCCAATTCATCATGACCGTCGAATAAAAGGTGGGCCGAATGAGTGTTCTGGGCCGATTGAATAGCAACGACCGAAACAGTGGGCCGAATAGGCATGGCCGACCGAAGGAGATGTGGCCGAATGAAGGAGAGCTGCTTCGGCTAGCCATTCGGTGAATGAGGGTGTGGTTCGGCTAAGGTCATTCGACCGAAAGGGGGTGCCATACGGCCAAGGGCCATTCGGCCTAACTGGTTGTAGCCATTCGGCCTGTCGAGCACCACCATTTGCAGCCATGGTTCTTCGATCAAATGGCTATCCCATGGTTTACAACAAGTTCCTAACTCATCCTAAGTGTATATTATGGTGATTTCCTAAGGGTTTGAGATGGGTTAACCGGTTTCAAGGGGTTCGAACCTAGGGTTTTTGAAAACCCTAAAACCGAACAAAGATCATGCTTTTACCTCAAATCTGTCGGTTAAATGCTTAGATCCGTTGTACTTCTGGAATCTACGAGTGGCTTGTGGTTCTAGAGAGAGAAAGTAGAGAGAGCTCGAGTTTGGGGGTGAAATGGCTGGTTGGTGGTTGTCACACCCCCAAATTCCCACTCGTGGTGTCAGTCCACATGGGTGTGACGTGACCAGGATCACAGCTCATGGTCATATAGAACGACTCTATATGAGTTACACAATCACACAGATTGTAAAATAATACAAGTTTCCATAAGTAAGCAGCGAAAATGTTAAACATCAAGAATACATAAGTTTGCAGCGGAAAGTAATTGTTCAAGACACTACATAGATTAAATTGTTTTCGAAACACAACAAATGCACACAAGCCTAGGACATGAGTCTATATGTAAGCTTGACTCCTTAGTGTGTCCTTGTGAGCGTCCTAGCGTGTGCTCCATTAGTTACCTGAGAATACATGCGAAAAAGTGTCAACTATAAAGTTGGTGAGTTCACAGGTTTAGACAGACAGAAATAGTAAACAGACATATATTGGGTATGTTAAGTTTAGTTGTTGGATACTACGATCCGTGGAGTGTGTCATTTCATCTTACCGAAACTCGACTGTTTCCGTTTGCCTCCGCGGGTCATCGCTGAACCCGCAATTCACATCGAAATTACACTCGTTATGACCTCCAGTCAACATTGGTGCCGAGTGGGGCTAGTCAAACCCAGTAGTACTACGTAATTACGACTTGTTTGTTTCACAACTAACGGTAAGGATAAGTGAGGACTTTATGCGATAATAGTTACACTCGAAAATGGTTTTCACAACATACCAGTCATACATCTAAAACAGTTGCATTGTATTCTCACCCCAATAGTTTATCAAAAGCAGTTAAAGAGTGAAAGTGGGGCCGTAAACTCACCTGAGTTTAATTAATGCGTTAGCTCAAAAGAGATAGTGTAGCTCGCCGGCTAGTAGTCACCTATATCACATAGGTACTATGAGTTTGTGTTCACAAGTGCGGGTCTCACAGGACCGTGTTAGTGTTCAACAACACTAAGTGGTTATGTGGGTCGAGTTGACCGTGTCGATCGTGTTTGACCTAACGACCCGTTGGTGACGGTTTGGATCAAGTGTTCGTGTAATCGTGCGGTTTAGTGTCGTGTGAAGTGTGCGGATACCAAAATCATTCCTACGAGGAAACTTACTATTTTTATAGTAAGTTTCTATTTTAGGAAAGTTTCCATATTTGGCAAGTTACTCATAAACTCATATTCCAATTATTCTAACTTGCATATTTCTCCTAAATGAGCATGTTAACGCATAGCACATAGTTACACATAGCCGGTTAATCATAGTTTGCGCATAAAAGTTTCCATATTTAGGAAGTGTGCGCAAACAAGCATATTTCACCAAATTTAACAACTAATATCATTTAACATAGCTATCCTATTCATATTTAGCCATTTAATCATAACCGTTATGTCTAGCATGCTCCTACTTACAATTTCGCGAAATAAAGTTACTATATTTAGTAACTTATAGAAATAACCATAATCAAGTCTCCCAATCAACATAATTCTTTCAATATCATCATTAAATCACTAAATAAGCATCTTAGACTCGATACATTATCATTTTCATCAAGCATTTGCAAACTTGTGTCAAAAAGTTACTATTTATAGTAATATTCCTAAAAATCATGCTTTTAACAATTCTAACCATCCAAATGTACTAATAATCATCATGTCAACTTTCTAATCATCATTTTAAGCCTAACATATAGATCTAAACACATGCATATTACCATTTCACCCAAAATGCACAATTTGTGACACTAAAGTTACTATTTTTAGTAATAACCACATCTTTGACATTTCTTGACCATAACCAAACATTCTAATCACGTGGAACATCATCAATAACACTTTCAATAACATTTCAATACTGAAAATCATCTAAAACATTGTAGATCGTACATGCATGTTGACTAAAGTGCCTATTTCATAATGAAATCAACAAATCAACATTTCAACCATTCAAAATCATCATGGATCGTTATAGAATCATCAATCAGTGATAAACACATTCATTAACAGATTATTAACATCAAAAATTCGTGATTAGGGTGATGGTGGTGATGCATGTAGCCTACAAGGCTTGCATGTGCGATTTCAAGTGTTTTTAGGCTATATTGGTCATGGAGACTACCTCACAAAGCCTTGGATTGGCGAGATGGAGTTTGCACAGGCCTGGAACACTCGAAATCTTCCTGAGAACAGACCTTGGGTCGTCACAAGTGTTGGTGGCGTCGTTGTCTTGCTCCAAGTTTCACTCCCAAGCTTCCTATCTTCAATCTCAAGCTCCAAGGACTTCAACAATGGCTTAGGAAGGGATTTGATGGTGTAACAGAGGGTAAATGGTCGAGAGTAGCGTTTTCAGTTGAGAGAATTCGGTGAAGGGTGTAACAGAAATGATTAAGTCTTGGTTAAATAAAGATTTTGCGTGTTGGCCGCCATCGCGTACCGCGGAGACTGCCCAAAAGCAACCCCGCGTACCGCGGCGATTAAAATAATCATTCTGTTCCCGAAACACGCCGCGTACCGCGGTGGTGGAAGATGATCGGTCGTCGCGTACCGCGACTCTTTTTGGAGAATTCAAATTTCCCCGCTCAAGCTTCGCGTACCGCGAAGGCCCAAGTCGGTGTCCATCACGTACCGCGATGGGTCTCGGTGGAGCCCAATAGGCCCAATTTCATTGTTTTGAACCGAATCTTTCGTATTTCTCGAATACGATCATCGTTTCTCGACACATCGGTTTTGTTCTAGCTAAATTAGGTTCACCGAACCTAAGTGTAGTGTTTTTGTGCTACAGTTTGATCCGTTCACCAACGTTCGTTATTCAAGACACGTGCGAGTGTTGTGCGATAATTCCCTGAATTATCGGTATGTTCAGACCGTTGTGCCACGTGTCACACTAAATGCATTTATTCTAGTGCCACGTATGAAATAATAATAAACATTATTATTAAAGTAATAGAATTGCTGACCTGGAAATTACGAGGTGTCACAGTGGTGGTGGTTGTGGCGTTAATGACCACATTGAAAGGGTTAGAAATACCCGGTTACGTTAGGGTTCGTTCGGTTTCGCGTAGAAGCGTCGGTTTTTGTCGTTTACGTAACGAAACGACTCGTTTCTAAAATAAGATTTATAAAATTATTTTAGGTGATTATTCCTAGTAAATTAACTAAATATCTTCCATTTAAATTAAAATTTTCAGAAATATTTAATTTACTGTTTAAAAATTGAATCGTACAGTCGTCGCGCGTATTCGTTCGAATCGTCACCCGTACGAACACGACGATAACTACACTTTTCAATATTGTTTTCTAATTATCGGATATCATTCAGAACGTTAAAATTTCAGATATATTCGTACAAATCGCCACCTATACGAATAATCTGTCGATTTAGTATTCACGTAACGACATCCGTGTTGTTTTGTTTTGTAAAGCCTCACATACGTTTGTACGTAATAAAACCCTAACACATAATCACATGATGGTTCTGTAACGCCATATTATTATCTGACTGATGAACCATAGTTCTGAACCTTGTTTTCTGAACAGATTCTAAATTTGTTCTCTGATAACACAAAATGATAATGAAACATGATATGATTATGATATACATTGCAATACACATAATTTGTACCTGATTACTTTCAATTTACTGTTGAGATCATTGTTCTGGTGTAACAACCAATAATTTTGTAACCTATTAATAAACGTGCGAAATTTTGGTAACCGTTTATGTCCAAAATTTATATAAACGTTCGTAAAGTAATTAGGATCAAAAGGATGTTAACGTTAAAAATATCTGATAATGTATTGACACGTTATAAAGCCTATTAATAACGTGTAAAATTTTCTGTGACCGTTTGGGTTCGAAATTTTTATGAACGTTCCCGAAGTGATTACGATCACATAAAAATAAGCGGGACCGTTATACGATAAAGTATGAACAAGATATAAGCTCGTGAATATTAAAAATATGTGAGCCAAGTTGAAGGGAGTTTTAAAAATAGGAGACCATAGATGAGGGGGTCAAAGTGTAAGTTCTAAATTAATTAAGAACTAAGATATCTAGATATTTGTTGTTGTTCGATCACCAAAGTCGGCTACAGGTTCAAAAAACACACACAAAGCGTGCGTGTAGCCGAGGGAGAAGAACAATGGAACCAGCCTCCAAGATTGGACGATCCCTGGAGATCTAGCCGTTGGATCGCTCTCAAATTTTAACCGAAGCTTCCTAACACATAAAGGAAGAATTTCACCGTTGGGTTTTAGATTTTGAGGTCTGGAAGTCGAGTTATCATAGACCGAACAGAACAGTGCTGCGGAAAGAAATCCGGCGATCTGTTCGCGTTTTCGGCGACTGTATCAGCAGCGAAAGCCGGAGACAACTGACTCAGAAGGTAGAGCTCGATGAAACGAAGCCGTGGACACCTGAATCACCTCGATTGGAGTTCGTTTGGTCTAGTTTTGAGCTACTCGTATGTTGTTGAGTGAAAATTCAGCAATGAATTGGATTCCAAGATGGTCAACGAAAGTCAAAGCGATCAAATCTGGTCCAACTCGGTCAAAAGCATTCAAGTTCAGATTCGATAAAGACAGAAAGGTTTGGAATGCGAAGCCGAGTCGTAGGAAACGAGCGGTTATATCAACGGTTGGAAACAAGCTTGTTCGTATACGCGAACCGAATGAACGAAAGATATAACCTATTTATAAACTATTAGAATTATTAGGATGATAATAGTTATAATTAGTTTGATTACGTGTGTCGTGTGTTGAGGATGAATAATAATTGTTTAGAGTTGATTATTTAAGATTTGATTATAAAATAGACAACTTGAGTTGTCTGGATTTGACTAAAAACAAAGGGAACTCTGCCCGTTTTTCGTAAGATTTAAAAGTAAGTTTATTAACTTAAATGTCCTCAAATACGGTTTAGACTTGGTACGAATTATAAGTAGTAAGATTAATGATTTGTTAAATCATTTAATAGTTGAAGAAACATATCGAGTTATTGATCAAGCGCGGATAGATTCAACGGACCGATACGAAGGTTTACTTGATTAAGACCTTTGTTCAAGTTAGACTGCATTGATAGCTAAGACATCCAGGTGAGTTCTTTGTAGCTCTATTTAAATGTTTTATCTTTTTGGGCTGATATGCATGTTGTAAAGTTATTTTATGTAAATGATTGTTATACCTGGCTACGGTCAGGTAAAAGAAAGTTTTCAAGTAAAGAATGTTTTAAAGTAAATAATGTTTTAAGTCTCAATTCCGGTTGAGAAGTAAATGATTTTAAGAGTCTCAGCTGAGCTGTAAAGAATGTTATAAGTCTCAACTGCGGTTGAGAAGTAAATGATTTTAAGAGTCTCAGCTGAGATGTAAAGAATGTTAGTTGAGACGTAATTGATTTTTAAAGACATCGACCTAGGTCGAGCAGGAAATGTGATATGGAGGTCCCGGCTGCGGTTGGGCAAAACATTAGCACTGCGGTAAAAAGGAGCCGCTACTGCTTATGATGGTTTAAATGATTTAAACCATGTTATGTATGAATGATGTATGTAAAGAAGTCTCGTACCGGTATGAGCCGTCAACTTCGGTTGATGGTTAAAGAGTCCTGTGGAAACACGGGCCTGCCGACTGTGTGTCGCCAGTTGAGGAAATCTTATGCATGTATAAGTTATTGACTTCGGGTCGATAGTTTAAGAGTCTTGTGCTGCACAAGCCTGTTGACTTCGATCGGCAGCGAAGGCTAATGTTTTATGTTCAGTATGATTGAGACTGTTGTCAGTAGTTGACGGCGAAGTTCCTTCACCGTATGAATGATGTTATGATGATATGTATGCTATGTAAGTATGTTATGAAGAAAGGTATGCCATGTATGTGAATTATGTCATGTGATGACATGTATGTTATGTTATGAATTGTTTTATGATATTTAAAGATCTGAATGAGTAACGATTTTTATGAAAAATTAACTTAGAACTCAACAGCGAAAGCTAACTTGTTTTAGCATGCATGTCAGGTTGAGCAGGTTATGATAAAGATATGATGGCCGTGGCATGGCATGAGGACTACCTATTCAAGAGCTGGCATTCCTGTTAAGATTAAATGTTAAGTAATGATTTCCGCTGCTAAAGTATACGACCATTGTACGGTTTAAGAGCTATGCTTTTGATGTTTAACCAACCGAGAGACTCCCGGGAACGGGGCCTCTCATCTGGTGACGTTTCCGGCACTGATGTTACACAAAAGCGCACTAAACCAAAACAAGGAACTGCACTATTAGCTCAGTTCACATCCCCTTTTACTCTTTTCGTCCCTAAGGGGAGAAAGCATGCATAAAAACTCTTTTGATACAACAAACATTTCTGAATACATAATTACATGCTTTTATCATTTATACGTATGTGCGACGTATCACGCCAAAGTTCTTACAAACACATAAAACCGTTAATCATGCATAACGCTCAGCGTGGCGATTCTGAATAGTGCCATTTAGGCATGACAAGCCCGTCCGCCGTGTTGGATGGCTAACCCGACTGGAGGTCGGAACGAATGCATAATTGATCAAACACATTGCCATTGTCTTGTGATGGACATGACAGAAGGCTCACAGTCAGCTTCGGTTGCGAACCACATATGGTATAAAAACACATTAACTAGCTATCAATAGATATTGCATTATAATGTTAATATGTTATGTAGTCCAGCAACCACTTATTGTTCAACATTGTTATAAAACATGTGCTCTCACGAACCATTGTAATGACGTTTCTCACATGTTTTTATCATGTCACTAAGTCACTGTTCAGGATAGGATGCTAGGACAGAGTCCATGCATCACTTTTGTCATTTAACATTATACATGTTTTATCTCTTTGTTTTATCATGTAATGCTGAGACAACTTTAATGCTTCCGCACTAATGATTATTTTGAATGAAACCTTTCAAACAACGTTTCCGCACTTTCATTTCGTATTTTTCAAACGTAATACTTTTAAACTCAAGCTTCTGCAACTCTGATTTAACAAAACTATTTTATCCAATTTATTAGATGATGTAAACATACATATAGGTCTCACAAATGTGACCGGAGACTGCGATCCTGCCCAACTTGTGTCGTGCCTTTGTAAGGACGGAAATATGAGTGTGTGACATATTGATCCTCGTCCGCCAAGACAATCGATATTTTAGGAAAATAACTCAAAAAAATTGATATGGTACAACAACTAGAAAGTCATGACTTGATTCTTATTTATAAAATTACAACTCAATAACCTAACTTAATTAGTAAGTTATAATCCAATCACAAAACCCTAATCCTATAAACCGACTCGCTTAGTAGAAGATAAAGCCCATACCAACTTGCATGGGATGACCTGTGCTAAACATTATCCATATCCTACTTGTAATAGAGAGACTGCTCCGAATGAACTCCGGCTCAAAGTCATCTTTTAAAGTTAATCATCTTAATGCTTTTAACGTTATTTTCAAAAGAAAGTATAATAACGTTAAAATTAGTGCAATTTTACTTTTGGCTATTGAGGATTCATACATATATACATTATATGCGTGCACCACAAATTGGGCGTATATGTATATATAAATAAGTACGTAGAAAAAAAATTGTTAACGAACGAAAGTTATTAAGAAAAAACCAGATTATATATTACAACAGTTTAACTCGAAACCTTTTAAATTTAAGAACGTAAAAATGACAGCTGATGAAAATCAAGAACGTATAAATGACAGTTATGAAAATCGATGAATGAACTTTGTACAAATGATATACCATGAGTTATTTATTTAAGGGGATAATAGGTTTAATAGATTTCATTTTGTTATGCATTATTCGGTTAAACAATTAAATCGAAATAACAAAATATAAGGTTGAATCCGGTTTATTTAGCTAGGTTTGATCGGTTTTTAACCGGTTTATTTGGTTTTTAATCGGTTGATTTGGTTGAATATGATTTGCGTTGTTTTAATCGAAACTGAACCGAATTAAATTCGGTTCGGATTACCAGATTCCCAGTATGGTTCGATTCGGTTTTTGGTTGTGCTAAAAATCTAAACCTATATACTTAATTAAACAATCAAAGCATTCACTTAAATTATTTTTGTATTTTGTTGAACTCTTGAATAAATGACAATTTGGAGTATTATTCTAAATCTTAATATGAAATCTAGCAAAACCGAGCCAAACCGAGTTTGAGCATTAATAGTTCCCTCGATCTTGTAAATTCGAACCAAATCGAATGGCTCGGTTTGAAAACGAATCAAGTTCAAGCGGACCTTCACTTGATTCGATTCGCTCAGCTCGTGAACAACCTTAGTTAGTTTATACTTCTCATAAAAATTTAACTTATCTTAGAATGTTAAAAAACTAGAACTAAACACTCAATCCAAAACGTATTATATTTGACATGACTTGTTTTCAAACAAATTATACTTGTTTTTTATGTAAATAACTAAATACAAATATAATTTTTTTACCGCTTGGCTTGTTTACAATCGAGCCGAAATCAAACGAGCTTATTTACGAGCTCTTTTTGTCCAAGTTTTGAATGAGTTTCGAATATCAAAATATTTTGAACCCTAAAAGTAAACAGAAGACTTAAAATAAACAGTCAAATATAAATTAAAAGGTTTTTAAATTCACAGGGTCCACGAGCTTTTCTAGTGTATTCCAATTTTCAACTTATAGAAGACTTCAATTAAATATAGTCTTCGTATGGGTATGGGTTTTTTGAAATCAGATACAACCCGATCCGGTTCTATGGAGTATCCCGTTTCAGTTCGGGGGAAGGAAAACCATATCCTATGGTACCCGGTTAGGGTCGAGTCGGGTAGGAAAATCGGGTATGGCTTAAAAAAATTTTTTTGCTTTCTTACAATTGAACATTTAAATAACTTAAATTTCAATTTTATTTATTTTATACAATTTACAAACTAATATGTTTAACATACGAATAACATAAATTTCATTTTTATAGTTTTTTAAAAAATAAAAACTAACGCATAATTCTTCAAAAAATTATGATACAAATTTACCTAAGTTCGCTCATAATTTACATTTAGTATTCACTATAGCTATTGTTCAACCGTATGGATGTGTCATAGGCGAGTTATTCGTCCGAAAAACCAGAGAATAATGCTTCGGCAACCTCCTCTTATTGTACTTGAGGTTCAATTATTAGTTCGTCTTCGAGATTTGTAGAGTCTTGTATACGATCCACCACGTACAAGTGATGTTTTAAGACAAATGCACATTTCCACAGACGTTGGGGTGAGTCTTGTTCTTTTTAAAGATAAAACCCTGTCACTAATAGAAAAAACGGATTTCGAAGCTACCGTAAAAGCTTGGACGATTAGTAAATCACGGGCTATTGCGGATAGAATATGAAATTGGGATTTCTTTCCTTCCACCAAGTCAAAATATCAAATTGCATATATTTTTCGGCGCTCATAGTGGATATAAAGTATGTTCCACTATACCTCCCAAGCTCGTTACTTGGGGTGTCACCTCTTTGAATAAACTTCAAACAAATGTTGTGAAGAAAAATAAGTTTTGCTTCGTTGGCAAAATTTGGGTTGTTTTCGTACAAACTTAAATAAGAGTTTATTTCATCAACTATAGTTTCTACCCCCATAACATTTAAAATAAGATTTAAGGCCGTGACTCAAGTAAAAACAACAGGTGGCGATTTAAAATATTTTTAATATTTTTCATTAATTGGTTTTACCATTTTTGTAAACAAATCGATTTTATTTTCAAAATTTTGTATATTATTAGCCATTAAAAATAATTCTGAAAGTTCTAAACAACTAGTGTGATAACTAACCCTGGATAATTTTGTAGTTGAATTTAAAAACCTCAAGAAAGACGGTGATATAAAAAATATTTTTTTCCCAATCATCGTCGTAAAACGGTGCAGCTCGACCGGTTCCTGAACGATGGTTATGAAAAATAGATAAAGTGTCATTTTGTCGTAAAGCACTTTTAAACAGTTTGAAAGTTGAATTCTATCGAGTAGGTACGTCCCAATTCGGACCTAAACAAATGGAATTTGTATCTTTACATAGTTTTTTATAATCAATAAATCTTTTTCTGCTTTTATTAAAAATGTCATGTAGCATATTTTTAAAATCGGCTATAAAAATATCAAATTCATCAACTTCGAGCCCGTCTTGCACAACCAAATTTATAATATGTGCAACACATCGACTATGAAAAAAATCGCATTTGCAAATCAGTTTATATTTAATTTTTTGTTTTCAGCTGCGTTTGTATTGTTTGACGCGTTATCGAACGACATTGAAAATATTTTATTTTTTAATTTAAAAGTTTGTGTTACATTCTAAAATGTAAAACAAATGTTTGCCGGAATATGGATTTGGAAACAATTCAAACGTAATCGTGCGTTTCATCATTTGACACGTGTCAGGATTTACCCAATGAGTGGCAACACAAAGGTATGACTCGGGCTAACCATGAGGAGCCGACCAAACATCGGTGGTTAGGTTCACACAGGTTTATAAATTTTCAAAAAATGAAATTAATTCCTTTTTTTACGTTTTTTCACATTTTTAAGCAATAACATCTATGAGTAGTGTGAGTTACATGCGCGTAGCGAGGTTGGAGCGTCTCCCAAATCATTTTCGTTAAATGAGGGTTATCGAAATGGTCAAATGGCAAACCTTCTTGAATCACGAACTTAGATATTATATCTCAAACCATGTTTACATCATATACAAACATTGCATTGTCGGGTCCGATTGCGTTTGATCAGAATCCATATTTTCTTTCTTGTCTTTGCAAAATGTAGAAATGTGTTTCTTTAATGTAGCGTTGCACTATTTAGTCAAAAAGCGTCACAAAATTTGCAACGAGTCTTTGAAAACCCGTCACTCATTTCACATAAATCCCAATTGAACCGAACTTCCGGGTGTCTATTGTTAGGTAAAACCCGAACAAGGAGAAGGTAGGTAGAAGAACAATCTTCTTGCCCAAGGGATGAATGTGACTGAGCCATAATAAGATAATAAGAATGATTAAAAAGAAAGTGAAAGAAAGTTAACACGAGAGTTTTTTGTGTTTTTGTGTTTTGAGTGCTCAGTTTGCGTTTGAGAGTTGTGAATCAACTAATTCATCAAAAACATTTATATACTAGCTTGGAGGGGTAAAATGGTCAAGAAAATTCGAAAAAACAGTGAATACGGTAACAAACGACTATATTTTTCGGAAAAAGTGGTTATATTTCGAAAAAATGGAAAAAAGGGGTCCGGGTCCAGGTCCAGGTCCGGGTCCGGGTTGAAAATCGGTCTCAAAATTTAAAACTATACCCGGGCATGAACCACCGGGTTTTTTCGGGTACAGGCCTGGTATGAACCAGGTCCAGATCCAGTATTTAATCGAGTCTGGGTTCAGGTTCGGTTTTTTGTGCACCTCTGCTTCGTAATCGCATCATCAAAGAAAATCGTGCTGGAATTTATAAAAGTGTCTATTCATGTTATGAAGATCTGGATATGATCAATGTACCGTGTGTGTCAGGCGGACTTGAAGCGGGTCAACCCACACCCATAAATATTTTTATTATGCTTTTTTTTTTAAACAACGAAAGTTTTATTAACACCAAAACTAGCTAAGCTGGAAGCAATTTACAAACACCAAAGTTAAAAGTAAAAAACAAGCACCAATTTAAGCTTACACATTCATTAAATAGATATAAGCAATTTACAAACACCGAAGCTCGCTTGAAAAAGCTCGAAAAAGGCTCGGCTCGAAAAAGGTTCGGCTCGAAAAGAGCTCGGCTCGAAAAAAGCTCGTTAAAAACGAGCCGAGCCGGAGCCAGGGTTGGCTCGGCTCGAGCTCGGCTCATGGCTCGACTTGTTGGCTCGGCTCGATTTTTAATATATTTATATATAATTATATATATATATATAATTATACACACACACACATATATATATATATATTATATTACACACATACATATATATTATACATAATATATATATTTATATATTTATATATATATATATATATAAAACTATATACACACATATATATTATATTGCACACACATACATATATATTATAAATAATATATATACAATATCTTATACACATATTTATATAAATATGCATATTATGTATAATATATATGTATGTAGGATTGGGATCAAATACTAACCCTCTCTTACAGCGCTAACCCATTAACTTTGCCAAAACGAAGCCGAATCTTGAATTTTTTTTTTGAACATCATTGTAACACAATTAGAACACCATGTTCAGTTTTGAGTTTGTGCTAATTCATCACCGTTTAAAAAATATCATCGTTGTAAGGTTTTTGCTACAGTACTGTAAGTTTTAAATATTTAAACACCTACAGTACTGTAAGAGCCCAAACGGTGATGAATTAGCCAAAACTCAAAACTGAACATGGTGTTCAAATTGTGTTACAATGATGTTTAAAAAAAATTCAAGATTCGGCTATTTTTTGGCAAAGTTAATGGGTTAGCGCCGTAAGGAGGGTTAGTATTTGAACCCTTCCCTATGTATGTATGTGTATATATATATACATGTATAACATATATCTATACATACAAATAATATATTGGATTTTATATATATTAGATTATATATATATATGGTGGAGGAAAAAAACAAAAAAAAAACGAGCTGGCTCGTGAGCTAGCTCGAGGCTCGAGGTCTTTTACGAGCCGAGCTCGAGCCAGAATTTTTGGCTCGAAAGAAATTTCGGCTCGGCTAGAGCTCGGCTCGAAAATCCACGAGCCGAGCTTGAGCTAGGCCTGGCTCGGCTCGGATCGGCTCGATTATAGCCCTACCCACCTCTTATCCAGCTCCTTTAATCACATATAATAGAGGTGGGCAAAAAGCCCGGAACCGACAACCCGAACCCGAACCGGTTGTACCCAAACCGATGGGTACAGGTGGTTCCGTATTCTCAGAAAAATCGAAACCAAAACTGGAACCGAAAAAAGCAGAGCCGGTTCCACGGTAAGGCTGGCACAACGGGTTTAACAGGTTTCAGACGACGCGATTAATGCAAATATAAAACATGAAAACGATTTGTTTAACACTTGATTTGGTGATTTAAAGTTTAAACATGACATTTCTTTATTTTATGTAGCAAAAAAGAAAAATGATGAAGTTTAGCCTCTTAATTTTTATTATTTTAAAAAAAAAGTATAAAATCAAATCGTAAATTTTTGTTAAACATGTTTAATTGTGTCTTAACAGGAACTCATCTTGCCAGCCCTTGAGCCGGCAAACTCGAACCGGAACCGACCAAAACCGGAACCGAAACCGGCAAAAAACCGGAACCGAAACCGAAACCGGAACAGGTTGTTGACTTTGTTGACCGGAACCGTTTGGAACCGAACCGGCTAAAAAAAACCGATTTGCCCACCTCTAACATATACTCAGCAGCCGTTTGCTCATATACAGCTCATCCATAACACATCAAACTAACACATTAAACATTAACAGCAACACTTAATAATAATAATCAAGATAATAGCATTAAAATATTCATATTACCTTTTACTGAAAATAACTCAAAAATCTTTGTTGAGTTTATGATACAAATATACAATAGAATGTCATGGCTCATTTGGCTCGATTCCCTATTTATATCTACAACTCCATACCCCTAACTTAATTACTAATTAGTAGGTTATAATCCAATCACAAAACCTGAATCCTATAAGCCCACATGCTTAGTAGGAGATAAAGTCCATACCAACTTACATGGGATGCCCTATGCCAACATGCATAGGTTTCGGAAATTCACATGATCCTTTATAAAAAGCGGGGTTAATTTTTTTGAACAGCAAATTTTTCCACCTTTGTCCACTATGGGACTAGAACGCTCAACCTATTTTAGGAAAGACACCTTAACACACTTTGGTACCATTGGGACAAATGCCCTATGGTAAAAAACGGGGTTAATAAATGGTTCATAGAGGGGAGGTCGAACTAGGTATATGGAATTGAATGGCTATAAGTTAACTCTTGTCAAGGGTTAGACGCATCCTTATCAAATTGAATTGAAGATGAAGGAAGAGTTGGTTTACATTGTGGAAGAAAGACAATTCACATCTCTCACAACCGACACAATCCTCTGTTCGGAGCAGTAGCTATTTGTTTGGCTTTACATCCGTCCCAAGGTATCATTTCTAATACATCCGTAGGACAAGCTTGGACACATTGAGTACACCCAATACATGTATCGTAAATCTTTACTGAATACGACATTGGATCTATCCATTTTTGAACGTGATAAAGTTTCAGTCTAGTAAATTTAGTCGTCTTTCTCTGAGGAAGAGGCAAAACAAAATCAACTTGAATTTGAGAGCACGATTCGAAATCTAACGTTTACCCCCTAATTATTATACTGAATTAGAGAGGTCTTAGACATCTCATTTCTTTGAACTTCAACCTTGAAAGCGACGTATTAGTATATAAGCTCGTTGTTCGCATCCACATATGTTTTTCACCTTTATTTGATCATTTTCAACACATTCACGAATAAAATGGTACTGGCTGTGGATGTGTGTGCTTTCTTTGTTGAACATCGGATTTTTTTATGAGAGAGAAAATTTGTTGTCAACTTGTAGTGTAACACCTCGAAATTTATACGCAACTTATTTTACTCATGATTATGTACCAAAGTAATTAACTTGCATAAGTTGATTGTCAATATGAATTTTGATCTTCTTCCTCACACACCAGACTTGGATTTGAATAAGTTGCACAATAACACAAAGATTCGTAACGATGGCAACATCGATCACTTCAACAGAAACTTTCTTTTCGTTCGGAATAAGAGAAGTTGTTGAAGGTTCGTAACATTGAACATGATCTACGGTTTTTTGATTATCTCACGTGTTGTTTTTCTTGTTTTGTGAGGCATAACATTGAACATCGCTTCGCTCCAACATTTTTTACTTCGTAACCTTTGGCATAGATGCCCTTTTATAGATTTTCAAAACCTCCAAATTTTTTTAAAAAGTAAACTTTAATTAAAAAAAGTAAACTCAAAACTAAAAGGGAAAAGTGAATATGAGTCTGTTAACCACCTAACTTAGGTGTGAAACCCATAAAAACGACGTAGTTTTGATTAAATATCATTAATTATAGTATGTGCGAAATTTATGGAGTGAAAATAGGAACAAAAAAATTACCATAATTAATGAGATTTAATCAAGAGTACGTCGTTTTGATGGGTTTCATACACTAGTTGGGTGGTTAACAGCCTCATATTCACTTTTCCAAACTAAAATATTTAAAAAATGTAAACTAGCGTGTTGTGGCAGGAACGCTACGAAAAGAAATAACAAACTAAAATATCAGAAAACGATAATATGTTAATTAAGCAACAAAAAATAATAATAAGAAGAATTATATCAGATAACTAAATCAAATTAAAAAAAAAAAGTTATTTTCCTATGGTCAAATATGAGAAGGTTAAGGATTGATACATTTCTTTATCCCCTACATTTAAACCAGCATATATGGATTCTAGCAGCTGGGCAGAACGGAATTCAACTCTTGTTAGCTGCAGAGCAAGAAGCCCAGCAAAATCTTAATTCTACCTGAAATGGTACTTTGATAGGCAGTTGGAATTAGCTGATATATTGAGGCTTCCAATAATACATATTTTTCTAATCACCTTTTTTTAGTACATATTTTATCAAATAATATTCTTTTAATGAAAAACTCAAAAATATGTCTAAAACAACAAACACAGTAAATATACTAACAATAAAGTTGAAAATAATTATATTTAATGAAATGAACTAAAATTAAGAAACCATTAATAAAATATAGCAACAAGTGATTGGTTAAAAACATGTTTCAATAAATTTAATGTTATTGATGTAATTTTTTTTAACGGCATTTAATCTTCACATGTGAACTACTGATTTTCAGGTTACGTCACCAAGGTCTAGTTACCATGACCTCCGTTGAGATCCCACCACCATCCCAGGAGGAAACCGTACCGGAAAACCCCCTGACCTTTCAAGGACCCCTATTTCACATTTGGTTGAATTTGAACTTATGATCTTCCATTTGAAAAGCAAAGGGGTACACCGCTAGGATATAACCCCTTTGATTGATGTAATAGACTTTGGTGAAAATAGAACTTTGTAAAGAGAATAACCCTTCTATTAAGGAGTTAAAACAAAGAGTCAAAAGACACGTTTGTTGTAATTAAACCTTTTATATTGTCTATCATCCGCTTAAACAAGTTTTATATTACATTAATAAAATAAAATATTAATTAATTTGATGCGAAAAGAGAGGAAAGATGTGTTAATTAGAGAATTCGAAGCGTTTCCGACTGGTGTGCACACGGCTGCAATTACTATTTTATATTAAAAATAAATTAAAAGAAATAAATTAATAGAAATCAATTCATTAAATATTTGGTTTCGCACGGACGTATCTTTATAATACGATTGACCCGGGATTTTTATACAACTCCGCGCTATCATTCCGCCAAATAAATGCTACCTTTTCAAATTGGGGAAAACCCACAACGTTCCTTTTGTTCTTCACACACCACAACTTGCACAACGTTGATCGTCGTTTTGAATTTTGATCTTCTTCCTCACACACCAGACTCGGATTTGAAGAAGTTGCACAACAACACGAAGCTTCGTAACGATGCCAGCATCGATCGTTACACCAGAAGCGTTCTTTCGTTCGGAATAGGAGAAGCTGTTGAAGGTTCGTAACGTTGAACATGATCTTCTTCCTCACACACCAGACTTGGATTTGAAGAAGTTGAACAAGAACACGAAGCTTCGTAACGATGCCAGCATCGATCGTTACGCTAGAAACGTTGTTTCGTTCGGAATAGGAGAAGTCGTTGAAGGTTCGTAACGTTGAACATGATCTAGGGTTTTTTGTTTCTTCCCATTATTGTTTTTCTTGTTTTTGAGGCATAATTTTAACAATGACAGTGAATGTTGCTGACTACTGCAGGAGATCAACCCTCTATGGCCTAATCAGGAAAGGTTATTACGTCTTTTGTTTTGATGACTTATTTCCCCGACTTCATTCACAATTTTGCAATCAGGGTTTTGTATCCCTCTGTGCTACGTGTTTAGTTAAGTTAACTTCTCGATGCAATTAGGGTTTTGTATTTTCACGTTCAACGCATTTTTGTCACGTCATACCTAGAAATTAATTTCGTAATTGATGCAAAGCGAAATTCTGACAAGATTATCATCTTAGGGGTAATGTCTTCATTCTTTAAATGGTTATGTTTTCCTATCTTGGTTGCTAACAATTATTTTATTTGTGGGAAAGATATTTGCCGTTCAAGGGCAGCGAAAGCCAAACGAGAAGATACGTGATTTGAGGTAACATTCTTTAATCCTAAGACTCCTTTACTTCACTTTTTATTTGCCAATGATGTTATCTTATTTGTGAATGATGCAATAGAACTATTGAAAGAGAGAATTTGAGAGAAAGAGAGACTAATTTCTTTATTGCATACTCAATCTCAACTTACAAACAGAATATAACGACTAAACAAAAGTCGTTACATTATTTACAAAACAACCCTCACTATTACAACAATTAACATTCTAGTCCCTAAACTATTATTACGTAACAATACCCTCCTGTTGAGAACTTTCTTGACCCCAAGAAAGAAATTCAGGAAAACGTATTTGCATATCATCCAAATACTCCCAAGTAGCATCAGCAACCGGCAAATTAGACCATTGCACCAAAACTTGAACAGCAGCTCTATTTCTTCTCTTCACCATACGACGATCCAACTCAGCTACTGGATAATGATGAAATCTTGAATCAGAAGGTATTGGAATTAGCTTTGTAGGAGGACCATTCGCAGCTTTCAAAAGTGATACATGAAAAGTAGAATGAATCTGAACATCATTAGGGAGATCTAAACGATAAGCTACTGAACCCACTTTTTCCAAGATTAAAAACGGACCAAAATACTTGGGTGTTAGCTTAGAATGCTTGTGTACACGAGCTGTATTCTGCATATAAGGTCTTAAACGCAGATAAACCCAAGTTCCTACTTCAAATTGTCTTTCTGAACGGTGTCTATCAGCTTGTTGTTTCATGCGATTTTGGGCTTTTAAAATATTAAACTGTAGCAACTGAATAGTATCTTCTCTGTTCCTCATAAAAATATCAACCGAAACATCTTGAGCATCCTTTGGAACGTAAGGAACATGTATAGGTGGATCATACCCATACAATGCTCTAAAAGGAGACATTTGAATTGAAGAATGAAAAGAAGTATTGTACCACCACTCTGCTAAAGGCACCCAGCTAGCCCAAGTTAGCGGTCGTTCCATTACCATGCATCTCAAATATCCTTCAATACACCTGTTAACCACTTCCGTCTGCCCATCACTTTGCGGATGAAAAGCAGTAGATAAAGCCAAAGAAACCCCTTGTAATGACATGAATTCTTGCCAAAACTTACTCAAAAAAATAGGATCTCTGTCCGACACTATTGAAACTGGACATCCGTGCAACTTATAAACCTGATCCATAAAAGTTTGCGCTACATCTCTAGCAGAAAAAGGATGACATAGGAGCATCAAATGACAATATTTCGTTAGCCTATCAACCACAACAAAAATGGTATCTTTACCCTTCGATTTGGGTAAACCCCCAATAAAATCCATTGAAATGTCAGCAAATATCGCAGAAGGAACTGGTAAAGGCTGAAGCAAGCCTGGAGCAGCAACATTCTCACTTTTTGCTCGCTTACAAGTATCACAATTACGAACAAAATTTCTAACATCTTTAGCCATTCCTTTCCAATAAAAAACACTACGAATTCTTTGCAAAGTAGCATGCATTCCCGAATGACCACCCATTGGTGAATTATGAAATAAAAACAAAATATCAGTTCTCAAATTTGAATTATTTCCCACCACCAACTTTGAATTCTTTCGCAAATTATCATTATTCCAAGAATACTTTTTTGAATTCTTCCCTTGCAAACAACTTTGAATAATCTTCATCATCTGATCATCCTGGAAACAACTCTCTTGTATTCTCAACAGCAACACCGGATCTATTGAGGAAATATTCAGATTGAATAATGTTCCCCCTTGAACTCTTGATAACGCATCCGCTACTACATTATCCTTGCCTTTCTTGTACACAATCTCATAATCATAATTCATGAGCTTAGCTAACCATGTGTGCTGTAAAGGGGTTGTAACTTTTTGTCCCAACAAATATTTTAAACTTTGTTGGTCAGTACGAATGATAAAATGAGCTGCAATCAAATAATAATGCCAATGCTTAACAGCCATTAAAATTGCTAACAATTCTTTTTCATAAACCGAAAGAGTTTGTTGTTTTGGGGACAAAGCCTTGCTAATGAATGCAATAGGATGGTTGTCTTGCATTAATACAGCTCCCAAACCCAAATTTGAAGCGTCTGTCTCTACTACAAACTTCTTTGAAAAATCTGGCAAACTTAAAACAGGGGCTGAAGACAAAGCCTGTTTCAGATTATCAAAAGAGTTATGAGCTAACTCATTCCATTGAAATGAATCTTTCTTTAAAAGTTCATTTAATGGTTTAGCAATAATCCCAAAACTCTTTATAAATCTTCTATAATATCCAGCCAACCCCAAAAAACCCCGTAACTGTTTAATATTACTAGGAATAGGCCAACTCCTAATAGCTTCTATTTTCTTTGGATCAGTATGAACACCCTGACCTGATATTACATACCCCAAATACTCAATAGCTGAACCCCCAAAAACACACTTCGATTGCTTTGCAAATAACTGATTGGTTCTCAGCAACTCTAAAACTTGCTGCAAATGAATCACATGGTCAGCCACATCTTTGCTAAAAACCAGTATATCATCAAAAAATACCAGCACACTTTTCCTCAATAAAGGCTTAAAAACATGATTCATTAATGCTTGAAAAGTTGCAGGAGCATTAGTAAGGCCAAACGGCATCACTAAGAACTCAAAGTGACCTTCATGAGTACGGAATGCAGTTTTATGAATGTCATCAGCACACATTCGAACCTGATGATAACCAGACCTTAAGTCCAACTTAGAAAAAACAGTTGCTTGACCCAATTCATCTAATAGTTCCTCAATCAAAGGAATGGGAAACTTATTCTTCACTGTGATATCATTGAGACGCCTATAATCCATACACATTCTCCATTGGCCATCTTTTTTCTTAACCAATACAACTGGAGCAGCAAAATCACTTTGACTATCACGAATTACTCCTGTTTCTTTAAGTTCTGCAGTCATTTTTTCTATCACATCTTTCTGCCCAGCCGGATAACGATATGGCTTCTGATTAACAGGATTTGCTCCTTCCTTTAACACTATTTTATGATCAAATAACCTGGATGGTGGAAGACCTTTAGGAACAGCAAACACATCTTTATAAAGACTCAATAAAGCATTAATGACTTCTACTGGTTGTTCATTTAAAACTCTTGATCCATAAGCAACATTCTCATTTCCTTCTAACAATTGAATGTTACACAAATGCACAGAAGTATGCACTTGTTTGTCAATAATCTTTTGTACCTTCTCAATGGAACACATAGAAAGCTTATTGTCAACCATACCTTTCAACTCAAAAGGTTCTCCATTAATCGCAAACTTCATTGTCATTTTACTAAAATTCCAGACTATATCATTCAATGGTAATAACCATTGTACCCCAAGTATCATATCATAATTTTCTAACGGAATTAATAATACTTCCGCCGAAAACCATTTGCCTTGCATACTCCATTGGAACTGTGAACATGCTTTAGTGCATACTAACTGTTTTCCATCAGCTACACTTATCTTTAAGGGCTTAATATCCTTAATATCACACTTCAAATGAGTTGCCAATTTACAATTAATAAAATTGTGTGTAGATCCTGAATCAATTAAAATATGCAATTGACGTGTTCCTCTAGAACCTTGTACTCTCATTGTAGCAAAAGAGTGCACTCCCAACATAGCATTAACTGATAATTGTGGGTCAGGATCATCTTCCGTATTACTGAATTCTAATTCATTATCCTCCTCTTCAACTTCAATTAAAAATACTTGTTTCTTTCGACAATTATGGCCAGGTGTATACTTCTCAGGACACCAAAAACATTCACCTTTGGCCCTCTTAACATCCATATCTTTGCTATTAATTTTCTTAATTCCATTACCACTATTAAAACTTGAACTGGTATTAGTTGAAGAACTAGTCACAGATGTTTTTGGTGCTGGTAATAGTGGTAATTTATAAGCATTGGAAGGAGGGACTACTTTAGAATTATAATTTCCATTTTTTAACAAGTTCACAGAAGTTGAAGTTGAGACATTAGTTAACTTGCTTAACAGATTCTTGTGAGTACGATCTTGAATTTTGGCCAACCCAAAAGCTTCATGCAAAGTTTTAGGTTTAAACATTTTTACTGGTCCTTTAATTTCTTCCTTAATTCCTTTTACAAATAAGCTGATAGCATAATTCTCAGGAATGTTGAGTTTATTTAAAAGACAATCAAATTTCTTACAAAATGCATCCAATTCATCGAATTCACCTGTTTGCGAAAGTGAAGCCAATTCCTCCATAGGATCTTCATACAGATTGTTTGAAAAACGATCTGTTATTGCTCGAACGTAATCAACCCATTGTAATTCCGCAATCGTAACATTCCTGGATTTCATAAACGATTGATGCCATTGAAGTGCATCATCTTCCAAATGAATAACTGCATAACGCAGCTTCATATTCTCCGGCGTTTCGTCAACACTGAAGAATTGTTCACATTTGTAAAGCCAGCCATCCAATTCCTTTCCATTAAACTTAGGAAAGTCAATTTTTCCCAATCTTGTCATTCGATTCTGATTTTTGACCACTCCCATCGTTGAATTAGAATTAACAGTATCATGTCTTCCATTGCTTGCAAATTGACTGACTACGGTTAGTATTTCTGCTCGTAAATCTACAATTGATTGATTCGTCTCCGCAGAAGATTGCCGCAATTCTGCAAATGCTCGATCATGATCTTTTAGTACCTTATCGATCTCCTGGTTTCTTGTATTATTCGCCATAGAATCAATTCCACAATTGAGCTATCCGAGGATCATAGCTCTGATACCAATTGATGCAATAGAACTATTGAAAGAGAGAATTTGAGAGAAAGAGAGACTAATTTCTTTATTGCATACTCAATCTCAACTTACAAACAGAATATAACGACTAAACAAAAGTCGTTACATTATTTACAAAACAACCCTCACTATTACAACAATTAACATTCTAGTCCCTAAACTATTATTACGTAACAGTGAATGAGAAGATTCTTTTATCCTAAGATGCTTTTACACCACTCTTTTAGAGTATTTGTTTTCTAAAACATAGCTGCTATTTGACTAATCTGTTAGCTTTTGTGGAAGCAAAAGCGTGACATCATTACTATCAGGAGGTATTATCTTCAATTCTAAAATTGTTTTTTATTGTTTTGGTTGCCAATAAATGCATAATTTTTGACAGGAAGTTGCTACTTAATTGACTTCTATGTAAGCATGAGGAAACGAAAGCCAAACGAGCAACTTCTTTTACAGTTTTAGAGGTAAATTCTCCAATTCAAAAATGCTTATACTTTGCTCTTTTAGTTGTCAATATTATATGTTTTCTTGGAGGTAGCTGCTCGTTGACTCTAATGCGAACTTGGGGATGCAAAATTTTGACCAGATTCCTATTTAGGAGAGTAGGAGGCGATATCCTCAATCTTAGAACGGTTATGTTTTACCATCTTTACTGCCAATAATTGTTTGCTTTGTGGCAGGGAGCTTTGTTACTTGACTTTTATGTATGCTTGAGAAAGCGAAAGCCAAAAAAGGAGATACATCGAGTTTACATTCCTTAATTAGTGTCTAAATATAATATGTTTCTTGGACAGGGCTGTTACTCGACTTTTATAGTGATCCCGAGAAGGCAAAACGTGGCAAGATTACTATCTCAGAGGTAGTATCTTCAATCCTAAAATGGTTTTCTTTAACTCTTGTGATTGCTGGTAATTACTTTTCTTTAGCAGGTAGCTGCAACTTCGACTTTTATATGAGCTCGTGGAAGCGAAAACCAAATGAGGAAATTCTTATTTTGAGGTAAATTTCTTCAAGCCTAAAATGCTTTTACATGAATCTTTTAGTTGTCTAATATTATTTTTTTCAGGGACGGAACTACTGCTTAACTTTTATGAAACTCCTGGAAGCAAAAGTGCGTGAGATTAACGTATTGAGGTAACATCTTCAATCAGAAAATGGTTATGTTTTTCTGTTTTGGTTGCGAGTAATATTTATTTGTTTTGAGAAATTCTATTTAACTTTTATGTGATCTCGGGGAAGCGAATGCCAAAAAGGGAGCTACTTATGTTGAGGTAAAATTCTTTAACACTTGGATGCTTTTACTTCACTGATTGGTCGCTAAATAAGTATTTGTTTTATTTAACATAGCTGTTACTTGACATTTATGTGAGCTTGAGGAAACACATGCGTGACAGGATGATTATCTTCATGTAATATCCTCAATTCTAAAATGGTAATGTTTTATAGTTTTGTCTGCCAATATCTATTTATTTAATGGCAGAGATATATAGTTTTGTTAAAACAAGCCGTAGGTGGCGATTAATCTGGGACTAGTGGGTAGATGTATGGAACTGATTCAATTTCTAAAAATCGGCAGTCAATCGTAATTGGTTAAAGTTGGGAAAATAAGAGGTTACCTGACCAAAATCTAACAACCTCCGATCTTAATTTGCAGCCTTAAATCTACAGCAATGACAACATTGACAGAAAGACTTCCCTTGGGATCTTCAATCTCCACCAACGAGAATGAAAACAGACCTTCGTTTACTGATTTTTTGCACGAGAACGGTGGCTGCCTTGGCTGTGGGGTTGCACTAGTAGTGACGAGACTGTACTAGGTGATGTGTGTTGACTTTGGATGGAATGGGGAGACCTCAGGCAGTGGTGTTGTCGGGTGGTGCGTCAACCATCATAGGCTAACGAAAAAGGAAAAACCTGTTAAAAAATATGTTTATGGGCTTTAGGTTTTTAGAACCAAGGGATTTTAAAAAGAAGAAAATCGAAATTGGTATCCTATAAATCATTGAATTATTTAAAAAAGGATGAACAGTTTGAAAAATTATATATAAAATTTTGTGTGTGTCTCTTTATAATTTTGAAAAATTACATATAAAATACTAATCCAACTATTCCCCTAGTTACTACCTCTTCGCCCGAGTTGCACCTTGCGATTTCTATGACATTGGAGAGGTATACTTGACTTTTACATGAGATCTGAGGAAGATAAAGCCAAACAAACAAATTCATCATTGAGGTAAAGTTAGTAATAAAAAAATTGTAAATTTTTTAATGAAAAAAATTATGATGTTTTTCTCTTTTGTAGACCAAGTAGTATTTGTTTTTCGAACAGAGTTGCTACTTGTCTTTTATGTGAACTAGGGGAAGCGAAATTCTGACAAGATTATCAACTTAGGGGTAATGTCTTCATTTTTTAAATTGTTATATTTTACTATCTTGTTTGTTTATGATTATGTTATTTTTGGAAAGAGCTTTGCCACTTGACTAGTTGACTTTGAATGAGCCACCTGCAGCGAAAGCCAAACGAGAAGAACATTACGTGATTTGAGGTGACATTCTTTAATCCTAAAATTCTTGTACTTCATCTATGTGAGCATGAGGAACCGAAGGCCAAAGGAGCAACTTCTGTTATTGAGGTAAATTCTTCCATTCAAAAATGCTTATTCTTTGATCTATTAGTTGTCAAGTATTATGTGTTTTCTCAGCTTGTTGACCTTCATGTGAATTTGGGGAATCAAAATATTGACCCGATTCCTGTCTAAGAGGCAATATCTTCAATCTTAAATTGGTTATGTTTTACCATCTTTGCTGTTAATAATTGTTTCCCTTGTGGCAGTGAGCTTTGCTACTTTGCTTTTATGCTAGCTCGTGAAAAGAAAAGCCAAAAGAGGAGACACACCGAGTTCACATTCCTCAATTCGTTGCGATCCTTTTGCTTCACATATTTTGTTTGCTAAATATAATTTGTTTGTTGGACAGCGCGGTTACTCAACTTTAATAGTGATCCCGAGAACACAAAATGTGACAAGATTACTTTCTTAGAGGTACTACTATCTTCAATCTTAAAATGGTTATCTTTAACTCTTAAGGTTGCTACTAATTGTTTTTCTATGGCAGATAGTTGCAACTTTGACTTTCATATTAGCTGATGGAAGCAAAAAACCAAACGAGGAAATTCTTTTTGAGGTAAATTTCTTCAATCCTAAAATGATTTTACATGAATTGTTTAGTTGCCAAATATTATTTGTTTTGCGGGACAGAGCTGCTGCTTAACTTTTATGAAACTCTAGGAAGCAAAAGTGTGTGAGACTACCGTATTGAGGTATCATCTTCAATCCTAAAATGGTAATGTTTTACTGTTTTGGTTGCGAGTAATATTTATTTGTTTTGTGAACTGCCATTTAGCTTTTATGTGAGCGTGAGGAACCGAAAGCCAAATGAGCAACATCTTTTATTGAGGTAAATTCATAAATTAAAGAAATGCTTATACTTTGATCTATTAGTTGTCAAGTATTATGTGTTTTCTCGGCTTGTTGACCCCATGCGAATTTGGTGAAGCAAATTTTTGACCCAATTCCTGTCTAAGAGGCATTGTCTTCAATTAAAATGGTTGCGTGTAACCATCTTTGTTGTTAATAATTGCTTGCTTTGTGGCAGTGAGCTTTGCTACTTTGCTTTTATGCGAGCTCGGGAAAATGAAAGCCAAAAGAGGAGACACTTATACCGAGTTCACATTCCTCAATTCGTTGAGAACATTTTGCTTCACATATTTTGTTTGCTAAATATAATTTGTTTGTTAGACAGGGCTGTTACTCCACTTTAATAGTGATCTCGATAAATTAAAACGTGACAAGACTACTATCTTAGAGGTACTGCTATCTTCAATCCTAAAATGGTTATCTTTAACTCTTATGGTTGCTACTAATTATTTTTCTATGGCAGATAGTTGCAACTTTGACTTTTATATTAACTTGTGGAAGCAAAAACCAAACGATGAAATTCTTATTTTGAGGTAAATTTCTTCAATCCTAAAATGATTTTACATGAATTGTTTAGTTGCCTAATATTATTTGTTTCGCGGGACGGAGCTGCTGCTTAACTTTTATGAAACTCTAGGAAGCAAAAGTGTGTGAGACTACCGTATTGAGGTATCATCTTCAATCCTAAAATGGTAATGTTTTACTGTTTTGGTTGCGAGTAATATTTATTTGTTTTGAGAACTCCTATTTAACTTTTATGTGATCTCTGGTAAGCAAAAGCAAAACATGGAGCTACTTATGTTGAGGTAAAATTCTTAAACACTAAGATGCTTTTACTTCACTTATTGGCTGCTCGTAAAGTATTTGTTTTATTTAACATAACTGATACTCCATATATTCCCACCGTTGCTCCCACTGGAGCCGGAGGAGCTGCAGTGCCTAAGGATCCATCTCTTTACTCTGGCGAAGATTATAGAAGATGGAGGTTGATTCGAAGGCTCTATGGCTCATACAGATGTCGATTCCTAACTCAATCATCCATGCCTTTAAAAAGTGCAAGTTAACTATGGAGCTGTGGAACTCTCTACAGCAAATGTACGAAGGATCCGATGATGTTAAGAAAAACATGAAGGACATGCTTAAGCAGATGTTTGAGAATTTCTGCTAAGTGAACAATGAAAGCATGACTTCTCAACATATGGTATGTCTAACTTGTAGATGAACTAACAGTTATAGGTGTTAAGCTGGAAAATCAGGATGTGATCCGGAAGTTCTTAAGGTCTTTTCTTTAAGTGTGGAACATTTATTTGGTTACTATAAGAAGAACTAAAAATCTCAGAACTCTAAAGCTCATTGAGTTGTTTGGCATCTTAAGTGCCTATCAAATTCTCAACAGGATGCACGACCTTCATCCTCAACATTATTCGAGTCAGCTGCTTTGTATGCACCCATTCATAATTCAACTTCTCAGAGTTATTCACAAGCTTGCCATCCATGTTCCTCACCCATTATCACATTCCCAGATCTCCCACTCCATCTACATTCCTAGATCACTTCTGGTCAAGGAGCCTTTATAGTTGAAGAAACAAACTACTTTCAGCTATGTCAAGAGGATCTTGAAGGCACTCCAGCTGATGATCTAGAAACAAACTACGGGCTTATCTTTCTTTAGGACCATATCAAATACATCTCAAAGAGTATAAAGATAAAGGTTCAAAAACGCATACTCGTAGGTTCCAGTTTGCTTGGAGACTTTTAATGTTGAAATGACAAAAAATACTAAACTAAGTAGTGCATCAACTCTTTTTGAACTATGTGAAATTCTTGTGCATACAAAAAAATGTGAGCCGTATTATTTGGTTGATAGATTAATTCGACTAATCTTGACCCTTTCGGTTTCTACTGTAACAACAGAGGGGATTTTCAGCCATGAAAATATTCAAGAATCGTCTTCGCAATAAGATGTCAGATGAGTATCTATCGGATTCCTTGTTGATTTACATAGAAAAGGAAATCGCCGAGAAGTTTGATTCGGAGTGCATAATCAATTAGTTTAAAGAGCTTAAAGGTCGTCGCGCTGAATTGTGATTCTTCTTCGGGTACTCATCTTTTCGTCTTAAACATTTTATATCTTATTTGATACAAACATATTTATTTTTTTTTAGTGGAACAAATATTTGATATTTTAAATTGTTTGACCCGACCCGAATTACCATTTGTCGACCCGAGTTTTTAGCCTGAAACATATCAATAAGAAATTTTTTTTTAACCTATATCTTTCGGCCCCCCTGAACATTTTTTCCAAGCTCCGCCACTGGTACTAAGTGTATTTTGCAATCCCATGAATGCCATTTCTTTTGGTTGTAGTTGACCAGGAGGACATGCTTGCTCGCAATCTAGCAGAGAAATTAGACACATCTAATCAAGGTCATTAAGATCAATATCACTAGTAACCTATGATCGCTTTCATCAAAATGGGGGGGAGGGGGTAACATTCCTGCTAACTTATAATCGTTTTATGTCTGTTTTTTTGCTTGTTTATATTCTTTTAGAATATCATTCGTGCTTAACCCTGATCCGTGTCAACAACTGATTGAATCCGACTGGTTGTCCTGACTAATTGACTTTTGATCCGCTCTTCTTTGCTATTCAGGTGACAATTAAATCACTTCTTTTGCTATTATATATTTATATATCACATGTACATGCGTATATTATGATTTTTTGTTAGTTTTGTTGGTGTCAAATTGTTTGTCTAGTCTTTATGCTCACTATTGTCAAATTTTTTTTTGTTTAAATTTCCTTTTAAATGTCATTCCGGTTTAACCTTGATCCCTGTTCAACAATTGCTGATGGATTCAAATCTGATCCACTCTCTTTGCTATTCAGGTAATAGTGCTCTATATATTATATATCACATTTACATACGTATATTGTATTTTTTGTTTGGTTTGTTGGTGTCGAATCCTTCGGTCTATTCTTAGTGCTCGCCAATTTCTGGTTTTTTTAAGTTCATCATTTTCTTATGGATTGGGTTTCCACTTTTCCTTTATGTGTCCCTAATGGTTTTAGGTTCAAAAAATGCTTAATGTGTTGTTGCTGCAGAATCAAGATACACATCATCTCAAAGTTATATTCTGAAACTCTTGCTAAAGCCGATATTGTTGCCGAAGACTATCCAAGATCACCCTCATCCTGCCTAGTAAATGATTATTAGTGAGTTTATATTTCTCCTTTAGTCCCCTTGTTTTTATTAGCCCATTTTGTTAATTTTATGTTTTGGAGTGAAGACCATGCAATAGAACAAGTTAAACTGAAAGGCATCTACAGTATAATTCAAACTTGATGGTACATGCATGTTTGGAACAAGTTAATTTGAAAAAAGTCTACAAAGTGATGATGGTCTACTAGACTTTTAAGTGAGATTTGGGGAAGAGAAAGCCAAATGAACAAAATTATTATTGAGGTAACTTCTGTAATAAAAAAATGCTGATATTTTACTCTTTTAGTTGCCTAAGTAGTATTTGTTTATCGGACGGAGTTGCTATGTGTCTTTTTCATGAATCCAAGGAAGCGAAATTCTAACAACATTATTATCTTAGGGGTAATGTCTTAAATCTTTAAATGGTTATGCTTTACTATCTTGGGTGCTAAAAATTATTTGATTGTGGAATAGAGCTTTGCCACTTGACTTTTAATGAGCTTTGGGCAGCTAAAGCGGAACTAGAAGATACGTGATTTGAGATAATATTCTTTAATCCTAAGATTTGTTTACTTCACTTTTTTATTTGCCAAAATATTGTATGCTTTTTTTGTATGAGGCTGCCACTTAACTTGCATGTGAGCTTGAGGAAGAGGAAGTGTGACAAGATTGCTATCTTAGAGGTATCATCTTTAGTCTTTAAATGGTTCTTGTTTTACTATTTTGGTTGATAATAGTTATTTGTTTTTGTGAGAAAGCTTCTACTTGACTTCTACTTGAGGCAAGATTATCATATTTAGATGTAATATCTTCAAGTTGCTTAAGTTATTTGTTATTTTTTTGTAATTATATTTTTTCATGACCTTGGGAACCCATTTTACGTAGTAAATGTTCATGTGCATCACTTTGACTTGTAATTGGGTAACGAGATAGGAAAAATTCCTGCCACCTTTGAAATTCAGGTGAGTTTTCTAGCGACTTTTGAAATTACAGAGAAATTTCCAGCTAATATCTTAAATTTTGACGAGTCATACATATACTTATTCATATACACACATATATAACTTAACATTTTTATAAAAATTATATAAAAGTTTCGGTTAGATTTATATATAATTTTTAAAAATTATGTAAGAAAATTCCGATCCAATTAATCTCGACTAATCTCTATTAATTACTAGTCCCTATCCCCACTGCTTAACCAGCGTCTACAGTTTTTTATAAAACTGCTACCTTGCATCTGAAGGAGAGATGTCTTATTAGATCATGGTACTTCAACCTTGAAAATTGGTCTAGCCTAAAGGGATCCCATTCTATAGAGGTGAAGTTCCGAACAATTCAATCATCTTGCATACCTAAAAGGATATAATGTTGTCATACATGCTCAAACGTAATCGTATATGATTGGATCACTGTGCTTGCTTGTTGATCATGGTCTCTTATTTGTTTGCCACTATTCTGTTTTTGTTTTCTTATCTAGTATCAGTTTTGTTGCAAAATCTGGTAAAGAAAAACAAATGCTTTTCAAATTAGTGAGGAACCTTAATTGGTTTTATGGGACTAAACTGTTGTTTTAACTTTTATGAGAGCTCAAGGAAGCGAAGGCATGATGAGATTACTATATTAAGGTAGTATAGTGAATCTTAAAATGCCATGTTTTATGGTTTTGGTTACCAATAATAATTTCATTTTGTGATAGAGATGTGTGTAAGATCATAAGAGGCTGGTGCTTACCAAAACACTAACTCTCTGGACCAATCCATTCTCCTACAAGTACATAAGAAGAAAGAGGCATAAGAAGGATAGATTTGTCGTAAGGAAGTCATCAGTCTTCGGAAGAAACAATTACCCTTCGGAAGACTTAATACTTTCGAAGGATAACTCTAGTCTTTTGATGGCTAGAGAGAAGACAAAGTTTTCAAAGAACACAACACATTGCACGCCTCAATGATCTCAATGATCAATATAAGACGAATGTTTTCCGATGAAAAAGAACATCAGAAGGTCTCCAAGCTAACCTTACCTTCCGATACTTCATCAACGTTTTTTTAAGATCAAGATTGAAGAATGCTTAACAGCTTTCGATACAAAGACTTTTGAAAACTTTCAACTGCAGATGCTGAATTTCAATAGAAAAAAGATTCAGAGTTGCTTTCTATGTTCGGAAGCTAATTAGAAAACATTCTTGTGTAGTCAGCAACATGGTACAACAATCAGATCAACAGAAGATTCTTTGAAGACATCCTTATTAATGCATTTTGTAGTCTTGGTAATTAATGTAAAAGCGAATTAAGTTATTTGTGTCGATTGTAATTAATGTGACTTGACATGTCAATCATAATAGAATGCTAGAATTAGCTTTAGTTTGTCTAGTGTTTTGTCCAGTCTTGTATCCCTATAAGGATACAACTGTAGCTTCTAATATATAACATTTCACTTGTAACCCAGCATAACATACGAGTTTACTAAGGTGGTGTTTGTTTTTCTTGAAAAGGTCTTCCTGACCTCTTTTGTCTGCACCACGCAGAGGACGGGAAGAGGTTGAGGCTTGCAGAGTGTTTGTTTTTTGGAAGACATTTCATTAAAAAACATCTTCCTGTCCTCTTCTTGAAGAAGACATGGTTCAACCTCTTCTTGGGTCTTCATTCCTCTTCCCGTAATCCCGTCCCCAAACTTCTCCTTCCCGATCGGCGACAACACCAGCCACCTTCCCACTGCCGTCCTCCACCGCCTCAAGCAACCACCGGAAGTTACTCCTTCCCGATCGGCGACAACACCGCCACTAGTGACCACCGAACACGACTCCTCCGCCGCTCGTGGCTACCGAACGCGAATCCGACCACCGCTCGTGACTACCGAACGCTCCTCCACAGCCGCTCGTGACTACCGCTGCTCATGATTCCAACCACCGCTCGAGACTTCCTCCACCGCTGATCTCTGATCGTGATTCCTTCAATAAAAGATTGCAGGTTAGGGTTTTAGAAAGAGGTATGAACAGCCACCCGATGGTTAGGGTTTAGAACCATGGCTTGAGGATCGGCGGTGGTGGAGTGACGTAGCCGTGGAGGATCGCCTTGAGGATCGGCGGTGGCTTGAGGACCGGCGGTGGCTTGAGGACCGGAGGTGGCTTGAGGATCGGCGGATGGTTAGGGTTTGGAACCTTGGCTCCAGCAACCACCACCGAGATTGTGGTTTGGAACCGTAGCCGTTCGGATGGATAAGAGCTTTTGAAAAGGAAAAAAAACAAACGCTCTTAGATCATCTTCTTGCAGAGATTTGGTCCACCTCTTCTGCAAAAGAGCTCCGCAGACGTGGTCCGCAGACTGCAGATGTTTTGCCTCTGAAAAAACAAACACCACCTAAGAGTCTTTTACATTTTGTTTGCGAGAGAAATATACATTAAGCTTAAAGTATATATTCAGTGAATTTCTTTCTTTCTGCTAGTGTGTTTAAATTTAAGTTGAGAGAACTTTCTGCATCTATCAACTTAGAAGAAAGCTTGATTAAGTGTTGTGCAAAATGAACAACTTAATCCAACTAGTGATATTCGAGTTTTGGCTCTTAGACTTAAAAACTGGTTGTTCTTCTTCCATTATCTCATATTACAAGCTCGTACTCTCTCCTAGTATCAAAATGGTTTCACTTACCAAACACAATAAACAACACTCTCAACAAGCCACATGTTTAGTCCAGAGGATTATTATAATACCTAAAAGGTGAGAATGGAAGGTTTCATCAAGAACCATAACTTCAAACTTTGGAAGTTCGTTCTTAAGGGTCCATATATTCCTAACGTTGTTGCTGCTGGAGTCGGAGGAGCTGCAATGCCTAAGGATCCATCTCTATACTCTGACGAAGATTATAAGAAGATGGAGGTAGATTCGAAGGCGCTATGGTTGATACAGATGTCGATTTCTAACTCAATCATCCATGCCTTTAAAAAGTGCAAGTCAAAAATGGAGCTGCGGAACTCTCTACAACAAACGTACGAAGGATCCGATGATGTTAAGGAAAACATGAAAGACATGCTTAAGCAAAAGTTCGAGAATATCTGCTAAGTGAACAATGAAAGCATGACTTCTCAATATATTGTATATCTAACTTGTAGATGAACTAACAGATGTAGGTGTTAAGTTGGAAAATCAGGATGTGATCCGGAAGTTCTTAAGGTCTTTTCTTTAAGTGTGGAACATTTATTTGGTTACTATAAGAACTTAAAATCTCAGAACTCTAATGCTCATTGAGTTGTTTGGCATCTTAAGTGCATATCAAATTCTCAACAGGATGCACGACCTTCATCCTCAACGTTATTCGAGTCAGCTGCTTTGTATGCATCCATTCATAACTCAACTTCTCAGAGTTATTCACAAGTTTGCCATCCATGTTACTCACCCATTATCACATTCCCAGATCTCCCATTTCATCTACATCCAGCAAACACCTTTTGCAAACCTAGTTCCCATGATCACTTCTGGTCAAGGAGCCTTTATAGTTGAAGAAACAAACTACTTTCATCTATGTCAAGAGGATCTTGAATATCTATGATTTCTTATCGTGCAAAGAAATTCTACTAATGTACTCGTTGATAATTCAAAAAACACAACATGAAGGCATGTTTCGTTCTGGATAAAAGCAAGTTAAAGTGCTTCAACTGTCAACAACGCGGACATTTTGCATTAGAATGCAAAGCACCACAAAGAAATCAAGTTGCATCCACCAATCAGCCAACCCAGCAACCAACAAACACTCATCAACCAAACATTGCAAATTTCGCTGAGCATTGTGATTTTTCTGATAGGAGCTTTAAAGCGGAGGATGCTTCCACCTCCAACATTGCACTCATGGCCAACAACTCAAGACATACTTTCAAGGTAACTCATGACATGTGTACACCTGAGTTTATTGAAAACTAAATGCTTACAAACGATTTAATGCACAAGTTTGTGAGGAGCTTGAGTCCATACATGTAGTTAAAGCATAATTTTTTAAAGTAGAAAAGACTTCCAAATAAACAATTGAAACTTTAGAGAAAGCTGTTTCAAGTCTCAAACATGAAGAGGAAAACTATAAGTGTCAGATTAATAACCTGCTTGAAAGACTTACTATTGCTATATCGTTATAAGTTCCTAAGTCAAGGTGACAAATATGAGAGACTTCTCAAGATGACTGAGGACTCACAAATTGAGTAAAAACACAAGGCTGGTCTTGGGTACAATGAGGTTGAATCTCCATCATTTTACACCACTAAGGTAGATGTTAAATGTAAACTAGAGATCAAATTATAAACTTAACAAATATTTTAATTAATATTAACAACTTGAGTGTTATTAACAAGTAAATAAAAAATAAAAATTACCCACCTTGTGATTTAAGTCATAATAGAATATATAAAGCAAAACGTACCTACTCACTCTCAACTCTCTTGCCTTCCTTTCTAAGTAGCACAAATGTGGGTATGGGACTGGGGTACACGGAGTCACGGACTTTCCGATACGGGAAACGACAAAACTTAAAAATTTAAGATACAGGTACGACAATGATATGACAATAAAAAAATATAAAAAATAAATATACCTTAAACTATTGAATGAAATAGACATATAGAATATTACGTATTGATGGCCTACTCGATTATCGAATATGTAATTCTTGGTTGAATCAAAATCACATAAGGCTTATGCCTAATGGCCTAATCAAAATTGCCGAAGGCTGACTGCCGGTGCCGGAGACATCCTGCTTTGTTCGTAATATGATGCCGGAGGGTCACAGAACCCCTGCTTTGTTCGTAATATGATGCCAGAGAGTCGGAGAGCCGTTGCTGAAATGTGTGGTAAACTACGAAAAATAATAAGTGTAAATTGCTGGAATGGTTCATGTGGTTTGCCTGTATTTCCCTTTTAGTCCCTAGGTTTCATAAATTACCCATATAGTCCTAATTTTTAATCATGTATAACAAATATAGTTCTTATGTCACAAGAAATCTAGATATTAATAGGCTAATTGGCAGCCAACCTATTAATGGTCATTAAGAGACTACCTCTTAATCTCTTAATAGTTAAAAGATACACTTAAGTATGAATGGTTAAGATATACAACATTAACGGATAGTGTATTAACCTCTCTGACTTAAGGTTATCTCTTAAGTCATAACCATTAAAAGGTTATGAATCATTAAATGGTTGAAATCTAATGGTTGTATGTGCTACAAATGTTTAAAGGTTTTGAATAAGTAATTTATTTATAAAATATAAACAAAGAGTGAAATAGTAGCAAATAACAATAACTATATCTACGAAGTATTACCCTAATAATAATTAAATTAACATTATGTTTCAATAGAAACGTATTATAAAAATGAAAAAAACTAATTAAATAAAAATAAGTTGTCATAAATATATAGGAAAAAAAATATAAACATTTAAATAAAAATTAGGATTATTGATAAACTTAATCCTAATAATGATAATAAGGAAATTGCGTAAGATATGACTTGGAACTTTCAATGTAAAGTTTTCATAAAAAGCTTCTCAACAAAGCATGTTTTGTAACTTTGATAATAAGGAAATTGCGTAAGATATGACTTGGAACTATGTGTCCTTTCTTTTTTATCGAGCGGTGACTATAATATAACCATTGTCAAGCGCTCTGCTTTTTACGCACGTAACCAACTTATCATGAGACATAAATTCCTGAAGCAATAGTACAATTAAACTTATATAATGTTAAGAACATAAAACTCAAACTAACTTATACCTGATTGACATTCACAATACTTTTGCATGATGATCTCCGTTGAAATAATCTTGACCGCTAAGATGTGGTTCAGAAGGTTCATCATTTGATTCATACCAGCTTTCTTGCATGCATGAAAGTTGACTCTCAAATCCAAAATCATGGTTGCTTTCATAAGCAAAGAAAGCTTCTAACACAAGGCTCCTCATTTAAATCAGAAAGCCTATTCGTGTTGTAAGATTGAATGTTGGGATCCTGATTTAAATAAGGCAGTCCTTGCAGTCTGCTTTCGTCATAATGAAAACTGAACCGCATAAGTGTTTAGTTAATAATAGACAAATACGCAATAAAATTGATAAACATGATCTATCTGTTCGTTTCCAAAGAAGCAGTTAACGTCCTAAAATGACATTATGTAGATTGGGTAAGTTGAAGAAAGTGAGTATAATAACTTAACGTTTGAAGAATGAAGAAATGCGAATGAATATCATTGCATCGTTCATATGTTTTATATATAATCTGAAGAATCATATACGTGTCGTACCAGTCTATACACTAGGTATGAACCTTGCTTTATGTGGCGTACAACTCTTTACGCAGCGTACCGCTTTTTTCATTGTCATGTGCCAGACTTTACCTCATATAATTATCTTCTATACGTTACATAGAGTACGGTATGTAGGGTATCATTTTTTCTGCGATCCAGACACACAACAATTATTGTCCTTATACGTGACGTATAGGGCTATACGTAGCGTACAACGTTCCATTATTATTCAAAATGCCAGTACTAAGTGTACACATGGCCGGCTTATACCCCACGTAGAGTCTTGTATGTGTCGTATGACTTCCAACATTACCAAGAATGTCAGCCATGCGTGTGGTTGTACGCGACGTTGTGCTCTCTACATGACATATAGGTTGGTATAAGTGACGTATACGACACGTATAAATGAGTATGAATATTGACCATTTCTCACCTGACTTTTTATCTTTTTGCGTATATCCCGATTCATTTTACCTAGGTCTTTCTCAATGCTTCCAATATTCTTCCAAACTCCACTCATAGATTACTTTATTGTAATCGATTTAAACCATTTTTTTCTTTTCATGTATACCCACCTGTCTACTACTTTGCATTTTTGGGTTTATACAATATTTACTTGCATTTGTGGCTTATGTGTATTAATTTATACTTCTATCAAGTATTAGAATTACGTAGATGTGATGTGACTTATGTCTATTAATTTAGACCTATATCAACTATTTTGATGTTAACATCTATAATGTGCTTAAGTTTGCATTAGTAGTTAAGTATAGGCAGTGGCCAGTGGCAGAGTTTGAGCAATTGAGAGGGGGACGAGAATTTACGGGACACATAATACATGTTAGTTTTTTGAAGTAAAGGTAATGAAATAATAGAAACAAACATTACCTATATTCTAATTATGATAAAGAGTTTGTTTTAAATTAATTAAAAAAAAATCAATTCCTAAAATAAAATATATGGGGTAGCGTGAACGTGTCTTTATAATATGATTTACCCAGGATTTCTATCAGGGCCGTCTCTGAGAAATCAGGTGCCCTGTGCAAATGTTAAAAATGGGCCCTATGTGCATGCACTCACACACAAAAATTGACGATAATAAAACAACAGTAAAAACAATATAAACAAATACTGTTTTAGCAAAATGATGCATTTCAATGATTTAAATAACTAAATAAAACGTGACGTTTTTTAGCATTTTTTGATGCAAACTTGTTGATTAAATCTCCATAATCCACATTGTCTAGTATCTCATTCTCAATAGTATAACTGTCAATTCATTAAGTCTTTCTTAAGACATTATCGACCATAAATATGACTTCAACAACTTCAATTTTGAAAAATTTCTTTCTGCATATGATACAGTTACTGGAATAGTCAACAAGATTCTATATACAATTGATGCATTTGAAAACAATCGACTTCATTCAAATATTTTAAAGAATTTGTTTGTTGTAAAATAAACTAAAATACATATAATATATACAATTTTTTAAAAAATTTAGGACCTCCTAAAAAATTGGGCCCTGTGCAATCGCACCTCTCCCACATGCTCTAAGACCCCCTTGATTTCTATATAACCCCCGGTTATCCCATCGTCAACGTAAATGTAAATTTTCAAATTGAGAAAACCCACAACGTTCCGTTTGTTCTTCACGTACCAAAACGTACACAAATACAATCTTGGCCAATCTTCCTCACACACCAGACTTGGATTTGAAGAAGCTGCACAAGAACACGAAGCTTCGTAACGATGCCAACATCGAACCTCACCAGAAACGTTCTTTTCGTTCGGAATAGGAGAAGTTGCTTCTCTTGTTTCGTGAGGCATAATTTTATCACTGACGGGGAATGTTGCTGGGCACTGCACGAGATCAACTCTCTATGCCCTTATCAGGAAAGTTTACTCCGTCTTTGGTTTTGATCACTTTCGTTCGCAATTTTGCAATTAGGGTTTTGTATCTCTCTGTGCTAAGTGTTTCGTGAAATTAACTTCTCAATGCAACTAGGGTTTTGAATCTTTACGTTCAACGCGTTTTTGTCAGTTATACCTAGAAATTGATGTCTATGTGAAGAAAGATAACCTGAAAAACATATGTTTGTTTTTAATTGTTTGCATCCTAAATCTATTTTTGAGTAAATATCTGTGTTTGACTTTTAGTATGTTTGCTATTCATTGGATCCCACAGTTTAATGATTATATATAGTTCAAAACTTATCTAGAAATCGATGTTGTTAATTTATGTGAAGAAAGATAACCTGAAAAACAGATGTTTATTCGTAATTGTTTGCATCCTAAATCTATTTTTGAGTAAATATCTGTGTTTGAGTTTTAGTATGTTTGCTATTCATTGGATCCCACAGTTTAATGATTATATATAGTTCAAAAGTTATCTAGATTTTATAATGTTCACTGTTTTTCTTATGAAATTATCTATGTACATGTAAACATGTGAAGTTTATGTTGAACATCTACAGTTGCACCAGATAGACTTATCTATTTTAACTATGTTCCATGCTCTTATGTATACTCTTCTCGTGGCTCCTATGTTCCAGCTCAAGAAGTGGTTGACAAAGTTTGCGGCACGGGGATCAGTTGGTGGATAAGGTGAATTTAAGCAATGTCTTCATTTTGGATTTCTGCATTTATACTAACGGCTAGTCACTTGTATTTTGGTGAACATAACGTACGTGGAGGGAATACTAAAGGTTTTAGAGCCAGGTTATATATGCCTCCATAAAAGAGCTATTATTCAGGTATGCATACCTCCTAAAAACTGGTTAATGATTATATATAGTTCAAAAGTTATCTAGATTTATAGTTCAAAGGTTTTGGAACCAAGTTATGTCCCCTAGTAAGTACTAAGTGTATTTTGCAATCCCATGAATGCCATTTCTTTTGGTTGCAGTTGACCAGGAGGACATGCTTGCTCGCTATCTAGCAGAGAAATTAGACACATCTAATCAAGGTCATTAAGATCGATTTCACTAGTAACCTATGATCACTTTCATCAAAATTTGGGGGGGGGGGGGGGTAACATTCCTGCTAACTTATAATCGTTTTTATGTCTTTTTTTTTTTGCTTGTTTATGATCTTTTAGAATATCATTCGTGCTTAACCCTGATCCGTGTCAACAACTGATTGAATCCAACTTATTTCCTGAATAATTGACTTTTGATCCACTCTTCTTTGCTATTCAGGTGACAATTAAATCAGTTCTTTTGCTATTATATATCACATGTACATGCGTATATTGTGATTTTTTGTTAGGTTTGTTGGTGTCAAGTTGTTTGGTCTAGTCTTCATGCTCACTATTTTCAGTTTTTTTTTGTTTGTTTAAATTTCCTATTAAATGTCATTCAGGTTTAACCTTGATCTTTGTTCAACAATTGCTGATGGATTGAAATCTGATCCACTCTCTTTGCTATTCAGGTACTAGTGCTCTATATATTATATATCACATTTACATACGTATATTATATTTTTTGTTTGGTTTGTTGGTGTCAAATTCTTCGGTCTGTTCTTCATGCTCGCCAATTTCTGGTTTTTTTAAGTTCATCATTTTCTTATGGATTGGGTTTCCACTTTTACTTTATGTGTCCCTAATGGTTTTAGCATTTAGGTTCAGAAAATGCTTAATGAGTTGTTGCTGCAGAATCAAGACACACATCATCTCTAAGTTATATTCTGAAACTCTTGCTAAAGCCGATATTGTTGCCGAAGACTATCCAAGATCACCCTCATCCTGCCTAGTAAATGATTATTGGTGAGTTTATATTTCTCCTTTAGTCCCCGTTTTTTTATTATCCCATTTTGTTGATTTTATGTTTTGGAGGGAAGACCATGCAATAGAACAAGTTAAATTGAAAGGCATCTACAGTATAATTCAAACTTGATGGTACATGCATGTTTGGAACAAGTTAATTTGAAAAAAGTCTACAAAGTGATGATGGTGAGATTTTGATGTTGTTTCAAGTTAGCATTTACGTTCGTTTATGTTCGTTCACATAAATCTTATTCACATAAAATCTTGGTTTCATTGATACATTATGCAGGAAAGATAAAAGAGATAAGATATTACGCATGGGTTACCTCTCTTTCTCTATAATTATATCACTCACGAGCTAATGGCATTTTGAGGTGTGTTTTTTTTATTCCTTGCCATCGTTTTTACAATTGTGTATCTATGATCATCTCAAATAGCATTTCTATGGAATTTGTTTTAATCTCAAATTAATATTTACATCTGTTTATGTTTATCATTAACATTTGATATGTTTAGTCTTAATCACATATGGAGTCAAGTTTCTTGTCGGTGCACTCCTTTTCCTTATTGCCAAATTAAGCTTTGTGACAAACATTGAACATCATACAAATCCTTGAGTACTAATTTAACTCTTGATATATATCAACTAAACTGAAAATACAGGTAACACCACTATCTTAGAAGTTAGAATAATACGGTTGCTCATAGTTAAAGAGGAGAATATATATTTCATGAATGCCTTAATTGCCGGTTTATGATAAATTATCATCAGGATTTTTTTTACAGACTTGTAGCCCTTAGAAATTATTTCTTCTTTGATATTTTACAAATAATCTCGTGGTTGGCGATTATTTGTAGTAGCTCATGTGAAGCACTTGTGGAGACAAATTAGAATGTTGCAACTTTTAAGTGTTCAATTTCCTGGTAAGGTTTATAGCCTTGTCCTTAATTATTCATAATAAATGTGCCAATTTTTAGGAGAGATATGTCTCATTAGATCATGGCACTTCAACCCTTGTTAGTGTTCTAACCTAAAGGGACCCTATTCTATAGAGGTAAAGCTACTATTAGTGTTTTTCTTTAATTATTTTTCAATTTTTTTGCGATCATCTTCCATACCTAAAAGGATATAATATTGTTGCCACATGCTCAAACATAATCGAATTATGATTGGATCATGGTCTATTATTTTTTTGCCATTGTTGCGTTTTTATTTTCTTATGTAGAATATGTTTGTTGCATAATCTGGTAAAGAGAAGCAAATGCTTCTCAAATTAATGTGGAGAGTTATATTGGTTTTATGGGACGATGCTGCTACTTTAACATTTACGAGAGCTCAAGGAAGTGAAGGCATGATGAGATTACTAAATAGAGTTAAAATTTTGAATCCTAAAATGGTAAGTTTTACCGTTTTGGTTACCAATAATAATTACATTTTTGTGACAGAGATGTGCTATATGCCTTTTATAGAGAGATGTGCTATATGTCTTTTATGTGAGCTTGTGGAAGCAAAATTTTGACCCTATTTCTATCTAGGAGGCATTATTTTCAATCTTAAAATGGTTATGTTTTACCATCTTTGTTGCTAATAATTGCTTGTTTCGTGACATGGGGCTTTGCTGCTTGACTTTTATGTGAGCTCGGGATAGCAAAAGCCAAAAGAAGAGATACTTATGCCGAATTTACATTCCTCAATTTGTTGAGATTCTTTTGCTTCACATTTTTAGTTTGTCAAATATAATGTTTGTTACTTAACTTTTCTGTGATCCCAAGAAGCAAAACGTAAGAAGATTACTATTTTAGAGGTAGTATCTACAATCCTAAAAGGGTTATGTTTAACTGTTGTGGTTGCTAGTAATTATTTTTCTATGGCAGAGAGTTGCAACCTGACTTTTATATGAGCTCGTGGAAGCGAAACCAAATGAGGAAATTATTGTTTTGTGGTAAATTTCTTCAAGCCTAAAAGGCTCTTACATGAATCTTTTACTGTATTGAGGTAACATCTTCAATCCTAAAATGGTTATGTTTTTTTTTATGCTTTCCGATAATAGTTTCTTGTTTTGAGAGCTGCTATTTAACTTTTATATGATCTCGGGGAAGCAAAAGCCAAACAAGGAACTACTTATGTTGCGGTATTTTACTGTATTGAGGTAACATCTTCAATCCTAAAATGGTTATATTTTATTTTTTTGCTTGCCAATAGCATCTCAGGGAAGCAGAAACCTAACAAGGAACTACTTATGTTAAGGTAAAATTCTTTAACACTAAGACCACTCCCATCTCCGACATATATGGTGGTTGTTCGTTCAATGTATTAAAAATAACTATATATTCTGGACGACTTGGTCATCTCACCCACAGAGCATCATCCCTTCTTTTAATATTATAATTGAGACCAAATGATAAGTTTTATTTAGTTTTAATATTATAATTGGTCCATAACTCCATATTATAAATTTTAATATTTTATTAATATGGATTGAGTTGGTTGTGAATGATAGTAAAAAATTAAGTTTGGTTGGTTGTATATACGAGAGAAAGAGAGATCTTAATTTTTTAAGGAATAGCTTAGGTTGGTTGGTTGTGAATGGGAGTAGTCTAAGATGCTTTTAATTCACTCATTGGTTGACAAGTATTGTTTTCTATAACATAGCTGCTTCTTGATTTATATGGGAGCTTTAGGAAGCACAAGCATGACACGATTATTATCTTCGTAATATCCTCAATTCTAAAATGGTCATGTTTTATTGTTTTGGTTGTAAATATTCGACCTAGGAACCTAGTTGATTTCTTGAAATTGGGGATTAATCGGTGCCTGCTAGGAACCAATTCAATTTCTTGAAATCGGAGGAGAAAATCAGTAGCCAGTCATAATCACTCAAAGTTGGGAAAATGGGAGGTTAATCAGCCTAATCGGCCCAAATTAGGCAATCTCTTGTCTAATTTGTAGCCTTACATCTGCAACAACGAGAACGAAGACTGAAAGACTCACCATGGAATCTAGATTCGATCTCAACCAACGAGAACGAAAACTGACCTTTGATCTCCTGATTTAGCATGAGAATGGTGGCTGCCTAGGCTGTGGGGTTGCACTTGCTGTGGCAAGATTGGCTCTCGCGAAGGTGGTTGACTTTGGATGGAGTGGCGAGACCTCAGACGGTGGTGGTAATGGTTGGCGGTTGTGGTAGTTGATTGCCTGGTGGTGCGTTAACCCTAAATCCCTAATAGGCTAATAGAAAAGGAAACAATCTATTTAAAAAATATGTTTATGGGCTTAGGTTTTGAGAACTATGGGTTTTGTAAAAGAAGCAAAATAAAAATGGTATGCCATAAATTAAATCATTAGTTAATTGGATAAAATCATTGAATTATTTGAAAAACAATACTTAGCTTGAAAAATATTGTGTGTGTGTATAATTCTAATCCATTTAATCTCTGTTTGGTATCTCACCGTTCAGCTAGCACCAAGTGATTTATGCACCATAGGAGAGGTCTACCATGCTTTTAAGTGAGATTTGGGGAAGAGAAAGCCAAATGACCAAAATTATTATTGAGGTAACTTCTGTAATAAAAAAAACGCTGATATTTTACTCTTTTAGTTGCCTAAGTAGTATTTGTTTATCGGACAGAGTTGCTACGTGTCTTTTTCATGAACCCAGGGAAGCGAAATTCTAACAACATGATTATCTTAGGGGTAATGTCTTAAATCTTTAAATGGTTATGCTTTACTATCTTGGGTGCTAAAAATTACTTGATTGTGGAATAGAGCTTTGCCACTTGACTTTTAATGAGCTTTGGGCAAATAAAGCTGAACTAGAAGACGCGTGATTTTAGATAATATTCTTTACTTCACTTTTTTATTTGCCAAAATATTGTATGCTTTTTGGTACGAGGCTGCCACTTAACTTGCATGCGAGCTTGAGGAAGAGGAAGTGACAAGATTACTATTTTAGAGGTATTATCTTTAGTCTTTAAATGGTTTTGTTTTGCTATTTTGGTTGCTAATAGTTATTTGCTTTTTGTGAAAAAACTTCTACTTGACTTTTATGTACTCCCGTGTAATGAAAGCTAAACGAGATGATGCTTATATTGAGGTAAATTCTCTAATCCTAAAATGCTTTTATTTCACCTTTATAGTCTTCAAATATTATTTGTTTACTAGCACATAGCTCTTACTTGACATTTATGTGATCTTGGGAAGGAAAGCTAGGCAAGATTATCATATTTAGATGTAATATCTTCAAGTTGCTTAAGTTATTTGTTAATTTTTTGTAATTATATTTTTTCATGACCTTGGGAACCCACTTACGTAGTAAACATTCATGTGCATCACTTTGAGTTGTAATTGTGTAATGAGATAGCAAAAATTCCTTCTACCTTTGAAATTCATGTGAGTTTTCTAGCGACTTTTGAAATTATAGAGAAAATTCCGGCTAATATCTTAAATTTTGACAAGTTATACATATACATATACACACATATATAACTTAACATTTTTATAAAAATTATATAAAAGTTCCGGTTAGATTTATATATATTTTTTAAAAATTTTGTATGAAAATTCTGATCCAATTAATCTCGATTAATCTCTATTAATCACTAGTCCCTATCCCCACCGCTCAACCATCGTCTACATATTTCTATAAAACTGTTACCTTGCATCTGAAGGAGAGATACTTCTTATTGGATCATGGCACTTCAATCATCCATGCCTTTAATTAGTGCAAGTCAACAATGGAGCTGTGGAACTCTCTACAACAAATGTACAAAGGATCCGATGATGTTAAGGAAAACAGGAAGGACATGCTTAAGCTGAAGTTCGAGAATTTCTGCTAAGTGAACAATGAAAACATGACTTCTTAATATTTAAGGTATGTCTAACTTGTAGATGAACTAACAGCTGTAGGTGTTAAGTTGGAAAATCAGGATGTGATCCGGAAGTTCTTAAAGGTCTTTTCTTTAAGTGTGGAACATTTATTTGGTTACTATAAGAACTGAAAATCAGAACTCTAAACCTCATTGAGTTGTTTGGCATCTTAAGTGCCTATCAAATTCTCAACAGGATGCACGACCTTCATCCTCAACATTATTCGGGTCAGCTGCTTTGTATGCACTCATTCATAACTCAACTTCTCAGCGTTATTCACAAGCTTGCCATCCATGTTCCTCACCCATTATCACATTCCCAGATCTCCAACTCCATCTACATCCCAACAAACACCTTTTGCAAACCAAGTTCCCATGATCACTTCTAGTCAAGGAGCCTTTATAGTTGAAGAAACAAACTACTTTCAGCTATGTCAAGAGGATCTTGAAGGCATTTCAGCTGATGATCTGGAAGAGATGGATATCAACTACCATATTTCTATGATTTCTTATCGCGCAAAGAAATTCTACTAAAGTATTGGTTTATAATTCATAAAACACAACATGAAGACATGTTTCGTTCTGGATAAAAGCAAGTTAAAGTGCTTCAACTGTCAGCAACACGGACACTTTGCACGAGAATGCAAAGCACCCCAAAGAAATCAAGTTACATTCACCAACCAGCCAACCCAGCAACCAACAAACACTCATCAATCAAACAATGCAAATTTCGTTGAGCATTGTGATTTTTCTGATTGGAGCTTCAAAGCGGAGGATGCTTTCACCTCCAACGTTGCACTCATGGCCAACAACTCAAGACATACTTTCAAGGTAACTCATGACATGTGTATACCTTAGTTTATCAAAAACTAAATGCTTACAAACAATTTAATGCACAAGTTTGTGAGGAGCTTGATTCCATACATGTAGTTAAAGCATAATTTTTTAAAGTAGAAAAGACTGGCAAATAAACAATTGAAACTTTAGAGAAAGCGGTTTCAAGTCTCAAACATGAAGAGGCAAACTATAAGCTTAAGATTAATAACCTGCTTGAAAGACTTACTACTGCTATAACTAATCTTGTAGTGGCTCTATCTTACCGTGATAAGTTCCTAAGTCAGGGTGCCAAGTATGAGAGACTTCTTAAGATGACCGAGGACTCACAAATTGTGTAAAAACACAAGGCTGGTCTTGGACTCTTGGGTACAATGAGGTTGAATCTCCAACATTTGGCACCACTAAGGTAGAGGTTAAATGTAAACAAGAGGTCAAATTATAAACTTAACAAATATTTGAATTAATATTAACAACTTGAGTGTTATTAACAAAAGAGTAAAAAAAAAAATTTACCCACCTTGTGATTTAAGTCATAATAGAATATATAAAGCAAAACGTACCTACTCACTCTCAACTCTCTCTTGCCTTCCTATCTAAGTAGCACAAATACGGGTATGGGACTGGGGTACAGGAACTTTTCGATACGGGAAATGACAAAACTCAAAAATTTATGATACAGGTACGGCAATGGTATGGCAACAAAAGTATAAAAAATAAATATACCTTAAACAATTGAATGAAATAGACATGTAGAATATTACGTATTGATGGCCTAATCGATTATCGAATATGTAATTCTTGGATGAATCAAAATCACATAAAGCTAATGCCTAATGGCCTAATCAAAATCGCAGAAGGCTGCCAGTGCCAGAGACACCCTGCTTTGTTCATAATATGATGCTGGAGAGTCAGAGAGCCCCTGCTTTGCTCGTAATATGAAGTAGGAGAGTCGGAGAACCATTGCTGAAATGGGTGGTAAACTACGAATAATAAAAAAGAGTAAATTGCTGAAATGGTTTACGTGGTTTGCCTGTATTTCCCTTTTAGTCCATATGTTTCATAAATTATCCATATAATCCCAATTTTTAATCATCTCTAACACATAGGCCTTATGTCATAAAAAATCTAGGTATTAAGAGGTTGATTGGTAGCCAGCCTATTAATGGTCATTAAGAGACTACCTCTTAATAGGTAAAAGGTAAACTTAAGTTTGGATGGTTAAGATATAACATTAAAGTATAGTCTCTTAACCATCCTGACTTAAGGTTATCTCTTAAGTTTTAACCATTAAAAGGTTATGAATAATTAAGAGGTTGAAATCTAAGAGTTGTATATGTTACAAATGTTTAAAGGTTTTGAATGAGTAACATATGTATAAAATATAAACAAAGAGTGAAATACTGGCAAATAGCAAGAAATATATCGACAATTTACCCTAATAACAATTAAATTAACATTATGTTTCAATAGAAACGCATTATAAAAATGAAAAAAAAAAAACTAATTAAATAAAACTAAGTTGTCATAAATATATAGGAAAAACATTTAAACATTTAAATAAAAATTAGTATTAATTATGCTAACAATAGTGATAGTATTATTAATAAAGTTAATCCAAATAATGATAATAGGAAATTGCATAGGGAATGATTAGGAACTTTCAATGTAAAATTTTCATCAAAAACGTGTCAACAAAGCATGTTTTGTAACTTTGACAGAAATTATTTCCTACGAGATATTTTCCAAAACAAATGTATTGAAAATAGTGATTTTCGACGCATTTCTGACAAAAGGGTAACTAGGAAATTGTTTTTTTCTAGTGATATATGAATTTTGTGATAACATTATATTTTTTAGCATCTTAATACAAGCAAATTAAAGGAAGTTCACATACTAAGAAAAAGATACATAGAATATAGAACAACAACAAAACAAAGAAAACAAGCTAGCTAGCTAGGCTATTTATATATGAAATGAAAGTGAACATATTAAGATATTTACTGAAAGCAAAGAATATTCCTCTATACAACGTTCACTTGGGTATCTTGTTGGGCCTTTTGGCTGCATGCGTCCCTGATACGAGGTCGAGAGTAGCATCCCTCATTGATGGCCTACATTGAGGGTTATTTTGCACGCATGAGAATGCAACCTTCACAAGTAATTCCACTTCATTAGCGGTTTGTTGCGTCGGTGGACGAAGGCGTTGGTCCAAAATTTCAGTGTGAGATATGTCATTCATGTCATCTATGGATGTGATGAGGAGGTCTCTTGGATGCTTACCCATTATAACTTCTAGTGTTACTACACCAAAGCTGTAAACATCACACTTTTCGTTCACTTCCATAGTGTATGCAAGTTCTGTAAAAAAACAAAAAAAAAACAAAAAAAAAAACAAAAAAAAAAGATAATAAAAAGGTCTTGTGAATAAATGCAATTTAAGTTGTTGGAAGCCTGCTGAATTATACCTGGAGCAATGTAACCAAAGGTTCCAGCAAATGAAGTCCAGTTGGATGAGTCCGGCTTTAACAACCTGGCGGAGCCAAAATCAGATACATGAGCAACCCACTCAGAATCAAATAAAACATTGTTGCTTGATAAGTCTCTATGGATGATCGGTTGTGAACAATCATGGTGCATGTATGATAAGGCCTTTGCGATACTTTTAACCGCGGTCACCCTTTTATTCCAATCAAATTCTACAGCTTGTTCCATGTGATTCAGTATGTTCCTTAAGCTCCCTCCTGACAAGAACTCATACACCAAAAACGAATGACGCGAATGTGAACAAAATCCATAGAGTTTGACAATGTTTTGATGGCGTATTTCTGTCAATGCTCGGATCTCGTTTTCAAAACTCTTGAGATTTTGCATCTCACCATCTTCTGTTGCATGGATCTTTTTCACCGCATAAACTTCACTTGACAATTCTGCTTTATAAACTGTTCCGTACCCACCAACCCCAACAATATGCCTCGAGTCGAAGTCGTCCAAGGCTTCAATGATTCTCTCATACACCATTTTCCCATCATAACTCCAAATGGTAAATGGTTTTGCTCTTGTCTCTTGTGGCCTAACGTTTTCAAGGTTGGGGTTTCTTTTATGGAGACAGAAGAATGCAACCGCCACAAAAACCACAAGCAGCATGACTCCTGCAGGAAGTATGATCAGAATCACAAATGAAACCTTCTTTTTATGACCATGATTTGTTGGTTGCATTGTTGGACAATCTAACCCTGTGTTATATCCACACAGCCCTTTGTTATGTTCAAGTGCCTCTTTTGGAGCATCTTTAAAAGCTCTCATCTTTGGAAGTGGGCCCTCAAGCTGATTGAAAGATACATCAACAATGGTTAAACTTAAAATTTCAGTGAAACTTGAAGGAACAGATCCAGAGAGATTATTGTGAGAGAGGTTCATTGTTTGTAGAACCTTCAAACCTCCAAGCTGTGACGGTATACTCCCAGTCAGGTTATTGTGAGAGAGGTCAAGATAGTCTAAGCTTTTCAATTTGGAAATAGGCACAGGAATGGCTCCCTCAAAGAAGTTGTTGCTTAAGTTCAAGATCCTTAACTTTAAGCATTCTCCTAAAGTTTCATCGATTGAGCCGGTAAGAGAATTTTGTGCTAAGTTAAGCTCTTCTAAGTTGGGCAGATTTCCAAGTGATTTGGGAAATTTGCCTGACAACTTATTGTCATTCAAATACAAGTTCACCAATGAGCTTAATCTTTCAAAGCTTCTTGGGATTTCACCAACCAAGTGATTTGATGAAAGATTAAGCCGGACTAAATTTGTCGCTTTTCCTAGCTCTGTAGATATTTTTCCAGACAAATTGTTGTTGGACATCTTTAAGCTAGTTAAATTAGGACACGATCCCCAATTACTGGACACCTCCCCATAGAACTTATTGTAACTCAAATCCATATAGTCCAACTCCGGGTATATACCAAAATCTTGAGAAATGTTTCCTGTCAGTTGGTTATGTTCAAGCCGAACTCTGACTAAGCTGCTACAGTTTTTCAAGCTGTTTGGTACATGGCCAGAGAAGAGATTGTCGCTCACAGTGAAATGTGTAAGAAGACCAGAGACACATATATTGTTTGGTAAATGACCAGATAGCATGTTGTTAGACACTGAGAATGTTTCCATCTTAGTTAGATTAATGTCTCGAGGAATGAAACCGACAAGATTGTTCATGAACAAGCTCAATTGTGAAAGAGCGGTTCGCTTTCCTAACTCAGGTGGTATGGAGCCACTGAAATTGTTATGACCCAAGCCCAGCCTTGTAAGCCGAGTGTAATTTGCTAAATAGTTTGGAATGGACCCAGAAATGAAGTTATCATTTAAGTACATACTTCTTATCCAAGTGAAATTTTGAAAGTTGGTTGGAATGGTACCCGTGATAAGGTTTCTGCCAATCTGAAGATCCTCAAGACCCCAACAGCCAACAAGTTCGGGTGGAATCGACCCAGAAAGTTGATTTTGATACAAATAAAAGAAATAGAGACGGGTTAAATTTCCTATTGAAGAAGGAATGACTCCAGTAAGATTGTTATTAGAAAGGTCAATGTTTTCGATCAAACCAAGTGTCCCAATTTCTGGAGGGATAGTTCCCTCAAGAAAATTATCATGTAAGTCAAAAATAACTACATTTTTGAGGTTACCTATGGTATTAAGGATGCGACCATTAAGACGGTTTTCATACAAAGTAAAGTAAGTTAAGTTTGAGAGATTACCTATGCTATCTGGGATATGACCAGTAAGCGTGTTAGTGTTTAAATAAAGAACATTCAAAGATGTTAGCCTTCCTATCTCGAATGGAATCTCCCCTGAGAACTTATTAGTGGCCAGGGCTAGATATTTGAGATTAGACATGTTTCCAATGCTGGAAGGAATAGAGCCATAGAGCAAGTTAAATGAGATATCAAAAGTTTCAAGATCATGCAACGACCATGTATCAAGATCATCAAGTGTACCTGTTAAGTTGACGTGTCGAACTATAATGCTTGTTACAACGCGTTCTGACCCGTTACTGCAACCGATTCCAGTCCAGTTATTCTGGCATGGATTGGTTCCAACCCATGATGAAAGAGCTAATTGGCTTTGTTTATCAAGGCTAGCTTTCCATTTCAAAAGAGCAGATGCTACATTTGTTGATGTGACAGTTGCAAGTGAAGGAACACACAAAAGATTATAACAAGAGAATAGTAACAATAATACTATCATACTGGAAGATTGTAAAATTAGAAGGTTATGAGAGAGCATTTTAAGGAAGCAAAATGTAAATTTAGTTTCTAACACTCGATGCTTGATTTACTAGGAAAGAATCGATGCCACTTATAGAGAGTGAAAGTTGCACATTGACCCCCTAAGAATCTTTCACTTCATCATGATAACCCTCTATATTTTATAGGTTTAGTCACACGTTCCCTGGTAAATGCAAATTATGAATTTTCTTATTGACATGAACTCCTAATTTTTTTGAACGACGGTTTCAATCGTGTGAGCCTACTGTTTCCAGGCCATATCACCAAGGTCTAGTTACCTGAACCTCCCATGAGCCCTCATAAACACCCTAGGAAGAAACCCTACTGGGAAAACCTTCTGACCTTCTCAGACCCCTATTTCGCTGCAGGAGTGTTTCGAACTTGAAACCTCTCATTTGGAAGAATTCCGGGGTACCACTGAGGCACTGCCTGGTTGGTGTATGAACTCCTAACCTAATGTACTCAAATGTTGGTTTAAGGTGTCCCTCCTTAAATAGTTAAGATTTAATGCTCATTGAAAACAAATTAAAGTAAATCACTTAAAAAAACTATACAGTCACCCAACGTTTTTATGTGTAGTAATCCAAATTTCAAATATAAGAATATAATTTCCTTTGATGTCAATACTGATACTAAAAAAACTACTTAGTCACCTTAAAAATAAATTTTTCACGTAATTCGATTTTTAAATCCGATTCAATCGGACGACCAGTGTGTTGTCAACTGGTTTAGTTTTAAAAACATTGGTGACAACAAATACCATAATTGTATTCTTTTTTAAAAGTAAATGTACTCTATTCTTAATTACGTTAATTGCTACCCAAATTTCATGCCAGAATTTAACCTCTATTTTTTCTGGGGACAAAGTGTTTTTTGTTTTTTGTTTTCCTTTCATTTTTCAGGTCAAAATGTCAAACAGTCAAGCCTTGAGTATTATCTTTTTATTTTATGTCTCTTTTAATTAATTTATGTATTTCTTCTTTTTGGGTCTTTTTTTATACTGAGATTGGTCTTCTATTCTAAAAATGGTAATATACTAATATGCTGACTCTGACAGTACAGTCACATCCCATCCTACTAGCTAAAGCACAGGTTTAGATTGGAAAGGCCCACAATTTAAAAAAAAAAAACCACTAACTTGACCAAAGAACTTGCTTAACAAAGACTAACATTCTTTTAAGAAAAGTTAGAATTATTTACTCTTATAAATTAGAGTATGTTATACTTGCAAATAATTCTTAAATTTCATACAATTTATATAATTCGAATAAACAACCATATAAAGGAATGGTCTTTTTTTTAACAGAAGAGGGTCACATCGTGCTATCTTCAATCATCATAACGGTTGGTAACTAATATCGATTCCTCGATCGCCGATTGTGAGGCCGTACCCCCTGATCGCCGATCGGATATCCGAAAATTTACGATAGTGATTTTTAGTATCCAAATCCGAAATTTCAGATATCTGAGATCGGATATCCGAAATTTCGGATTCAGATATCCGAAATCAGAAAATAAAAATAAAACATTTTAAAAATTTATATTTCGGATACCCAAATATCCGAAAACTATCCGGATATCCGGAAAATATCCGAAAATTATCCGGATATCCAAAAAATTATCCGAAATATCCGAAAATTATCCGGATATCCGAAAAATTATCCGAATATCCAAAAAAATATCCGAAAAATAAAACTAATTTGGATATCGGATATCCGAACTATCCGAAAATTTTCAAAATAGGTATCCAAATCCGAATTTTCAGATATCCGAACTTCCGGATATCCGATTTTTTCGGATATTTCGGATTCGGATTTTCGGATACTTCAGATACGGATTTTTTTTAACACCCCTACATAGAATAGGTAAACCATTGACCCCTATTGGTTCAGAACTCGAGATTAAGCTCTAAATTCCTTCCCTCACCTGGTATCAATTAAAGTGTCAATAGTGAGATTTGAACCCTGGTCTCTAAGAACTAATGACCAAGCCTTAACTATTAACTATTAGGCTAACTTTATTGGATAATAATTGTCAACATTTTTTAGCTATAATAATTGGTCTCCTATATGTCTTATATCGACCAATACAAGGCATATAAGTCATATGCTAGGAATATACGAGGCTATTGTTGTCAAAGCAGTGCGTGTTAAAGGGGGTTATACGTCTCACATATAATATATGGGACGTATAATGTCGATAATGCGTTAAATTAATGTAAACTATTTATGCCGTTTTTCTCCTCTTATGACTTATAAGTTATAACACCAAGTGTCCAAGTGGTTACTAAAAAGATTCTTCAACCAATATACTTTTATTAATTATTTTTGATATAAAATTATAATTTAATATATAGTAAATTGTCGAGATTGTCCATGTTATAAATCTTTAAACATTTATAATAATGTAGTTCATAGATTTCACTCTTAGTATCTAAATTTCTTGCGACATAACAACTATATATATGTTAAAAATATTTAAAAGGTTGAAATTGTATCAATAATAATTAATGAAACTTTAAACCTAAGAGCAGTAGCAAATTAGATAAAGTATGTGGATAATTCAGAAATTGATATGTGGACTAAGAATTATTTTCTTCTGCATTTGATTATTTATAATTTCTGGGTTCCACGAATTTGAAGATTACACCCATCACTATCTTATACTCGGTTCACGGGTAGAGATGTGAACAGAGGATAGGTCAAACAAAACTACTTTTCCTTTAACGTCTATTTCAATTCACACCCTTCATATTTTTTAAACATTTTGTATAGTTATATACGAGTCATATATGAAAACAATTATTATTTGTAAGAATTTTTAGTATTAATGATTATACTCTTATACGTCTTGTATATGACTGTAGGTTTTATACGAGAAACATAGTGTTGATGAGGTATTAAAATAAAAAAGATGGGGTGTATAAAGATATTACTTTTAGAGCTCTATTTTTTATTTGAGCGTAGGTTAACACTTTTCTTAACTTAGGAAAACTTATATTTTTAAATCAAGGGCATTTTGTAATTCAAAACTTTTAGAAAAAAAAGTGTTAGATATTTATTTCCCGTTTAATTCCTCTCGAAAATAAAAGAAAATGTCAAATTAAAGACCTCTTCAGAGTTCAAACTAGCTAGTTTTTTGCATTTTCAGGAAATCTGTAAAATAATGTTTTATAATGTTTGCCCTTGTAATATTTACAACATGCCTTAACTACAATTAAGCATATAATAAAAATAAGTTTATTTAATGTTTTTTCAATTAAAAAATGCTTTTAAAAAACTTAAAAAGTTACTTGTACTAAAAGAAATAAATAAGCCATATAAAAATTAATTTGCTTGATCTTGTTATTCGAATCCAAATCAAATCAAATTTACAGTTTTTGAATCTTATTTGAAAACTGAACACCATTTTGATCCATATAAGGTCTAACTTTTTGGGGGTTTTTTTCTCTTTTTTTTATCTCTCTTTCTTTTCTTTTTTCTTTTTACTTTTTAACGTTATGTTATTTTGGACTTGATATGCCGTTTCATTTCTACATTTGTAAACTGTGACTTTATTGAACCGGAACACTTTTGGACACGTTATCGTTGATCTTTTACTTTGACGGATTTCTCATACAATTTTATGTTGCATCAAGAGGGTGGATTTGCCACTAATTTTTGAGGTTAGAGATGTTTATTACTAGATTATAATTTTTCGCTTCGGTTTTAGATTACATAATAGAAATCTTTATGAAACTAGCTAGCAATACAAGCAACTAACAAAGTTTACTGTCCTAAAATTGAAAATTTAATCTCAATTCGACAAGTTTCTTCCACCCTCAAGTTTCATCCAAATGAAACAATCAAAACATGAAATGAGAGACTAATTTCAAGCTTTTACAATGAAATATTTAATCTAAAGACTAAACATTTAAATAATTAGTCTAAGCATGAAAAAAGAAAACGAAAGAATCATGATATTCAAGTAAATTTAGACATAGATGCACGCATATAATGTATATATATGTGGACTTTTAAGGGCGAAAGTAAAATTATACTAATTTTAATGTTATTTTGCTTATTTTGTGAAAAGTAACGTTAAAAACGTTGGGCTGATTAATTTCAAACGAGATAAATTTGAGTCTGTAACTCTTTCGTAGCAACATCTCTATCCAAATTGAGGTAGGAATAATGCTAGGTTTGTCTACATCTTTTCCCCTATACCCTACTGAATAAATATATTAGCTAAGTTTGTTTGTATACAACGAAAATAAACAACTAGAAATTAGGGGCGGCTGACAGGGACAGTTGTGGAGGCCGACTGGGCGGTGAAAGTGGTTGGACGACAACTCGAGCAATGAAACTGAGGAGAGTGGTTTTTCAATAAGACTATCCACAACGGTCACTTCACTGAAAATCCTTTCCCACTGAAATTTCCAGTCACGTCATCACACCACGAAAACCTTAAACCCCCACAGTGGTCAACCCACTAAAAACCTTTCCCCATTATTACACATCATAAAAATTATTTAAATTTAATTGATTTATTTATTTTTTTTGTTGCAAACTAAAAATAAAAACTTTATGATTTAATTAAACCATTCAAATAAAAATACAAATAAAATAAAAGTTACATTGCAAACTTAAATAAAATAAACCATAGAAAAAAACTAACAATTCAAATAAAAAAAATTTAACGATATTTATCAAAGAGTTTCGTTTTCAATTTTTTCATTATTGAACGTTCTTCCTCGTCGAGTTCTTCGGGAGACAAAGCCTCCATTGTTCTGAGGTCAGCTCGAAAAGTCTTCTCTTCGTGAATTTGAAGCTTTATTTTCCGGATTTGCCATGTAGCATTTTCCGAGAGCGGTTTCTTCATAGGGAGTCCATTGTTTTCGGTGCCATTGCACCACTACTCGGCCAGGTTCCGGCCGACTGTTTGTTATTCTTTCCTTTTTTATTGCGTTTTTGAGTGTCTTGTGTCTCCGGCACAACTTCGTTATCATGTTGATTCGGTGACACGAAATCTAAATCGTAACGAGGTTGAGAAATATTTTGTTTAAAACCGCTTTGGGAGTAGGGAGCAAAACCGGGTTGGAAGTTTGGTTGTGGTTGGACGTTTGGGTTTTGTTGTTGAAATTGTTGGATGTTCGTGTTTGTTGTAGTTGAACCAATAAATTACGAAGCGATTCAGGATCGTACGACAACGAGTTGAATTCAGGATTGAGATTGTTAGGCCTTGGATTCATGTTTGTAGTTTTTTTTAAAAAAATATAGAGAGAAAGATGAAGAGATTGGAGTGATTTTTTTTGTTAAAGTAAAAGAGGTATTTATATGTTGGTTAAATATATATATATAATAGGTTAGTATCCCGTGTATTATACGAGTTGAATAAAAATTAATAAGTATTCAAAAATATAAATTTAACAATTGTAAACGATTTTTTGATTTAAAAGATGATCAACATTACATAAAAAAATAAAATAATAATATTGTATTTTAAAAAATTTCTTTTTGGAAGTTTGGTTTTTAAACATTTCATTTTATAATAGTTGTTCTAAAAAATGTCATTTTTACAACATTATAGGATGTTATCTATTATTACATAAGTTGATAAAGAAAAAAAAAATAGTTAATAACAATGACTTATAAATTATAAAAAGATTTTATGAGATAAACTTTTGGAAACGTTTCATATTTTTTAATAACTTGAATTTTTAAAATTGTGTTTTTTGATATTAAAATATTTTTCATTATATTAAGAAATCCTTTTAAAGTATAAAAGATATATATATATATAAATATAGTAGTCAGATGTCCGGGCGATGCGACGGGAAACATGACGCTTAAGTTGGTGATTTTAAAGGTTTGCATGGTTTGTTTTTGAGTCATAATCACAATAAAAATATTTTTTTAACTTAATAGTTAATTAAAAATGACTTTAACATCTAACATAAAAGGCAAAATGTGCCAAAAATGTCATGATGTGATTAATTTGTTTTGAGTGGTTTTCTTTTATAATCGCTCTATCTCACATAAATTATTATAAGTTACCAATGTGGGACAAAGTGGAAGTAGAAAAAAAAACTTTTAGATTAGATTTAAAAAGCTGCACCATATGTTATAAAAGTTGTAAAACTCTTAATTTTAAGAGATTTACGTAAATTGTTCTTTTGTCCTTCTAATATGTATTATATAGCATTATAGATATATATAATTAATATTTAATACTATTAAGCGATATATTTTTTAATATTAAGAATTTTTTTAATTAAAAAAGGTATAAATAATATATAATTGTACAATTAGTATTTATTAAAGTTATGTATTTATTAGGAGAGAGAAGCGGGAAAAATAGTGTGAAGATACTGTAGAATTGTGACAAGTGTCCACAAACTATTTTGATTTATTAAGTATGATAGATTTTAACATATAGCCGTTGAACGGCTCTTTTTTCTTGGGACCAATCACAAAGCAGAAATGGTAGCGGGGAGCGGGGGCCGTGGAAGTCGATTGGGCAGGGACCGCTGAAGGGGGCGGTGTTCCCGCGGATGCCTGCCGAATGGAGCATCCCCGCTGGGCGGGCGGGGTGACCGTTGGACACAGACTAATATCTTCATCTTCAAAATCCAAAATTATATTTTATACAACAGCAAACCCATACAACACTAGAGGGTGTTTATAAACTTCGTAACCAATCTTGAAACGTTTTCTAAAGCCCAATTACCAAGGTAAAATCAACATGCTTACATATGCATAAACTTCGTGGTTGTAAAAACGATTGTTACAAAATACGAATTGAATTTTTTTACCTATTCATGTGTATATATGTCATTGTCAATCGAGCTCAATTCCTAACAAACTCGAATTTATATCGTCGAACCATAAATTTTTTTACCTATTCATCATCTCCGGGATCACATCCCTCAGTTGACTGGTTAGCAGGGTGGCCAGTGCTATCGTCGCCGGATCCAACTGATGAACTGGTGGCGGCGGAGGAGGAGGTGGTTGTGTAGGAGAGTCTGGCGGTGTCGGAGTAAAAGAGTGAGGAGCAGAGTCATGTGGTGGTGGTGGTAGTAAAGCAGGTGGTTGTCTTCTCGGCGGCATTCTGATCATAACCGAAAGAAAGTCGGTTAGTGCAGTGATCAGAAGCAGAAGACATATGCAAATAGAATCCTATGTCACATGATCTCTACATGAGGGTCCCTAGGTTATAGTCTAGGCCAAACCGTTTAAGTAATATGACCTATATTTCTCTATAACCATGACTCTGATACCAATCTGTCACACCCCGAGCCAGTGGGAACGGATCGGGTTTTCCCGTCGGGCGGAAGGTTCCCGGGGCGCGATATCGTTAGTGATAATCGATATGATCAGATTGTTTACATAACACATGATAAATAAATGAGAAATGCTAACACATCAATGATATAGAATTACAATATTAAATTACAATGTATCGTTCATAATTTAATCAAGTAAATCTACCAAAAAGAATCAATGTAACTATATCTTGTATCAGTACAAAATATACAAAAGATGATTCATTGTGTTGTTATCAAAAGTATGCAACATCAAAAATAGCTAGGTCTTCTAAAAGTCCACTAGCTAGTCCGTGCATATAAGTAGCTACACATGTTCATCACCTGAGAAAACATGCATTTAAACAAAGTCAACACTAGATTGGTGAGTTCATACGTATGTTTATTGAAAACCTTGATTCATTCACATGCACAATCACAATGTATGTTATGTTACTTGTATGTTGTATGTTCACCTGTTCACCCAATGGCTTCTCAATAGTTATATTTACAAGTATTATATCATCCTAGTAGTGATGCTTATATATAGGGCATATGTAAGGGAACTAAGCCCTAGCCAACATCCCACCACATCACTACTGGAACTCCACACTACTTGCAATACAACTATTGATTTCCATTCCCAAATCCACATGTTCATCTCATTCTTGATCACCTGTGATATCATGTATAGAATAATATGATTATGGAGTTGTAGTTATCAAACCGAAGTTTAGATAACCATTATCTGTGTTAAGGATATTAGATTTATCAAATCTGTTCCTTGAATTATTCTATAATTGTGGGGTTAACTGTTGTTTCACTTTTAAATATTAAAAGTGTTAGTTAACTATTTGTAATGTATTCTCAAATGCAACGTATAGAGCCCAAAAGGAGTCCATTGTGATCCTCACGTAATCAGATTACAATGCACCCGATTCACCTCTATCCCGCCGTGTGATCCCATAGCCTTCATTGAAACTGTTACTAATAATATGACATGAGTGAAAATAAATTACTCAGTCTACTAGTCCACAGGTAACGATGGATGATGTACATCTATGTTGTTGTTGTTCTCAATGTGGGATGTCCTCATGTGATTAACAAAGTTGAATAAGAACTTGTCTTATTACGTTATGTTAATCATTGTGTGAATGATGTTGTTATCATGAAGTTACGTTATCATGATTATCATTCATGTAATCCATATGTTCACCATGTAATCCTTAAGCCGTAGTAAAAACTAGTCTTAGTACCCTTAAGTGACGCAGGTGGTGGATACCAAATGCTCTATACTATCACATAGTATATTTTTAAGTTGTAACTAAGTGTTATAAGTACTTGACTTATCACACTTAGTCAATTATAACGTGGAATAATATTAAGAAGATATTTTATCTTCTAATCATTCATGTATTGTGTAGTGTCATCATGTTTCACTGTAGTAGTTCTCATTGTTTGTTTGTGTATGAATTGTCTCAATGTTTGCTCATGTAGGAATAACTAAGTGTTGTAAGATAACATCTTACAACTATGTTATTCAAATGTGTTGATGATTATGAAATTATATTATCATATTCATCTGAGTTTCCCTGTTATCTCATGATCATACAAGCATGCATACAATGATAAGCGATAATAAACAATTTAATATTATCTAAATCAAAGTATAAGCAACATGTTAAGCAAAACTTTTAAATAATTAAAAGTAAACATGTTTCTCAGCCCCGAGAGTTTAAAATCAGTTAAGATTAAAGAAAATGGGCATATGAACTCACCTGATGATTGATGTGGTTGACTTAGCTTAAATAAAGAAATGCACGCGCTCTTTGATTGTACTTGTTGTTGATTTCACAATCCTTTATTGAGTTCACATTGTATGTAATCTATAAGTATGTGTTGTTGTGTCTTATGTGCGTGTATAATGTTAGCCATAAATGGGCTAACGTATGTGAGTCGCGGTCATCATTCGGTCCCGTGTATTTGTCATTGACTTTAGAAGCACTTATGCTACTTGGGTGGATCATTAAAACATTCGCTTATTAATTTAAGGGTTACATGATTTATTGTCATGCTACTAGAGTTACTAAGCTTTAACTTAGGGTTTAGGTTGAAACTTAACAATCTCCAAAAATGGTGTATTTAAGCCCTTGAATTTCGTTATGGTTGTAACTTGTCACCCTTGTCATGAAATTTAGAGTGAATAGGTGATGAGATGCGATTTATTCTCGGACATTACATGTTTCTAAATTGATTTCCAAATTTCATATGTTTCAAATATCACATGAGCCGAATGATGTCCACGTGGATATTATGAGTTTTATGGATCGACCGATTTGACCCAATCAATGTCATGGGCCTCATGAACTACTACGGCCCGAAGCACTATATTGGGCTGACATGAAGCGGGTTATGAATCGGTTGAATTCAATCCAATTAGATAAGCTTAACATATTTCCTTGGGCCAAAACAGTTGCATGGGTCTTGCAATTGGGTTTATCGAACTTGGTTTGGGCCGAATAAGTTGGGTGGGCCGAATAATAGGTTCTGGGCCAAAGGTTTTGTGTATGGGCCAAATAGGTGGCTGATTAGGTAACTTGTGGGCCGAATTGCTTTGCTACTGGGCCAAGCAGGCTAGGTGGGCAGCCACACGTATTGGGCCAACCAAGAAACTCGGCCGAGGTGGTGTACCGGTTCCATGTCAGCGAACCCTTCAGGCTAGGTTCGGTGGTATTTGTTCACATGGGGAAGGTTCGTTGCAAGCATGTAGGTTCGTCTGTCATCATGGGTTCGCCCGAAGTCAAGGTTCTTCTGGGATGTTAAGGGTTCGGTGATGCTGAAAGGGTTCGGCCGATGCATGGGTTCGTTGAGCATCAAAGGTTCGTGTCTCATGCAAGGGTTCGGCCGAAAGGTTGAAGGTTCGCCCATGGCAGGTTCGCGATCCAGAAAGGTTCGGCCACCGAAATGGTTCGGCTGGTAGGTGCTAGATTCGTGGCTCAGCAGGTTCGGCTACATCCCAGTGGCTCGCCGGTCAGGGTAGGTTTGTCGGTGCTGGCTGTCGACCCAAATGTTCGGCTATGGGTGTTCGTTTCACATAGGTTCGCCCGAACCTGCAACTTCATCATCTTCTTCATTATGCATTACGGTTTCTAGGATGTTTACTTGATGGTGTTAAGCGATATAGGGTTACCGAGAATGTAGAGGTCGTGGGAGGTGGGTCTAAAACCGGCTACACATGTGTACATCAAAACCCTAGTGAAAACCCTAATTTCCGTGGCTTTCTTAGCTCAATACCTTGAATTTGGCCGGACAAAAACTCAGATCTGCTGTACTTCCGTGTAGAGGATGTCGAGAGCTACGCGTGGACACCAAGAACGCCCGATTTCGTCCACAAACGAGTGAGATACGAAGCTTTGAAGGTGGATAATGGTGGTGGGGTGTGGAATCCAGATTTTGTAGGTTAGAGAGAGAGTGGGGATGATAGAAATGAAAGAAATATGTTCATTTGGTATTTATATACTCCGAGATAGTCCGGGTTCGTTTTGGTTGCTCGTTTCGCGTTTTCGTCGCGTTTCCGGAAATTTACGCGTAGTTTATTTGTAATAAATAAAAGGAATGTTATTTTAATTATTTGACGAGTTTCAAAATTATAAAATGTTATTTATCTGGTTTTATTAATTTATTTTCGTTCGTGTCGTGTTTCGTCTTCGTTTCGTCAGATCGCGTCACCATTGCGCGTATTCGTTCGAATCGTTATTCGAACGAACACGACGATGGTTTTGCTTTCTGACTTTTGTTTTCTACTTTCCAGTTATCATTTCAGAACATTAAACTCACAGATATATTTGTGTGAATCGTCACCCACGCAAACACACTGTCAGTTTGTTATTTTGAAACAACACTGTAAATTATGTTTAAATTGTGTTCCTCACTGTCGGACTCAACTAAACATGTTGTTTTCACATTGAATTGTCGGCCATCTGATTCCTGTCATCTATGGATATCAGATCGTAACCGATTTGTTATTGTTATTCGCTTAAACACTGTTGTTTCTCATGATCTGTTGTGTTAACTGTACTTAGGTTTTCACTTAAATACACACAACTAATGTTTCAAATGTATGTTGTACTTACAGTATTTAAGTTTACACGAAAATACGTACAACTGTTTCTTGTATTTAGAATTCTGTTAATACAAGTACTGTTTATACACATGTAATTACACATAGTTACTGTTGAAAGTACACGTACCATACGGACTTGCCGGCCGGTTAGGTACTAGTTGTCACAACCGTGTTTCTAGTAAAGCAAATATGATTGGTACAATAGGATAATAATAGGATAAGATATTGGTAATGCATTTAAGTGGATAATAGCTTTAATATATTTGATATTTTATTTCAAATGCTATTAATATTTTGTTTATATATTCTTTGACCAGGTATAATTTTATAAAATTAAAAAGATTGAATTAATTTATATAGCCTCATACGCACAAAAATTTCCATGGGTGTCCGTATCGTACATTGTTTGGTGTTTTGATTATACAAATTGAACATAATAAAAACAATCATGGTTGTGGATTGACCCTTTTTTAAGTCTGCCCGTCATACACGGTACATTGTTGAATATTAAGAAGACTTTATATTTAATTGAAGGTTTTGTCCTGTGAATTAAAAATAAAAATAAAGAACCCTTTAATTGTAAGGTTGGAGCTCAAAATATTTGGTAGCCTCGAATTCCCTTAAAAGAGCCGGTCGTGCCTATAAGCCAACTTGTTTCGTAGATGATAAAGCACATACCTTCTTTACTTATGATTAAGGTGTTTATTCGGTTATTGTTTTGTTCATCTTATTCAATTTTGAAAATTTTGTTATATGTAATTGAATCGAATCGAATCGAATTCGAAAGATGATCAATCAAACCAATTAAATTCATTTTTGTTTCGGTTAAAACCAAACAAATCAAATTCAACAAATGAATGGATGAAACTGAACCAAATTCAACTGATCCGAGTTATGTGTGTGATTTTAGGTTTTGGGGTTAATATGTCTACAATCCATATATACTATTACTAAAAAAACATTATTAATATACAAATTCGGTTTAACTAGATAAACCAAACAAACTAGTTTTAAAAAAACTATCGAACCATTAGCAAATAAAAAACATAACCAAACCGAAAAACAAATTCACAATTTGGTTTGGTTTTCTTAGTTATTCATGCGGTTCGGTTTTCATTTTAAATGGTTTTTGATTTCTTTGAACACCCTTCGTTGCTTACAAACCCAAACTCTTATGATGAGAGTGCAACAGTGCATTGTTTCTAAGAGCACAATGTTACTAAAGTTGATCCGATAATAATATTGGATCGACATGTTTTGCCTTTACCTTCTTCTATATCAACAAAGTGACTATTGTCACTATAGCCCGTTAACATTTTGATGCGTTACCCAATTGTTCCCCGAATGTAGCAAAGGACAGATTAGGTCAAAAATGTAGTAAGTAAAAAAAATGGTGAACGTCACCATTATACGTCTTTTCTTGTGAAAATTAAATTGGGTTCATTGGCACTAGTGTGGATTGCAATTAAACAAATATGCCTTAACAACATTGTTGGATCGGGTTGTTTAATCTAAACAACACTTCAAAAGTATTTCTCTGTTACAATCTAACAGATGTGGAATGTCTGTTAGAAGGTTATCTCACACACTCAATGGTAAGTTAATAATCTTTGAATGACAGTAAGAACACAAGAACAGATTCAAGCTCAAAGATATATTTCTCTCAAAGTGTTACAAGTGTAAGCATACAAGCGCACACATGCAAGTTTACAGTGAGAGGTTATATAGCCAAGGCTACAACCGTATACACGTAGGAATACAAGTTGGGTATACTAGACATTACATAAAGTAAAGCTTATTCTAGTATGTAGAGTGTCTTAACAGGCTAAGACACTCAATTACAATTATTACAAATATAGGCATTGACTTAACCAAAGACTAGCTAAATACAAAAGGCATTTAATGTAGTTGATCTTCAAAGCTTCAGATGATCTTTTGCATTTAATGCTGAGGAAGGGAAGTAAGGTGCTGTGTCTGACTATCGGTATGTTCTTTTTGTTTATACTCAGACCAGCGTGTCTTGTGTCAGTCCCTTTTGTACTATAAAAGTAACCGGCTACAGTCTTTGTTAGAGGATAATCCTCTGAAGTCTTTGTCTTTGGAGAAGAAGAGAATCTTTGGAAGCTGTTGGTCTTCAGAAGCCTTTAGTTCTTTAGAAGCTGTATTTCTTCAGAAGCTTTGAAGCTATTAATTCTAAGTGTTGGCCTTCCGAAGTGTTTGTCTTGTACAGCCTTCAGTAGGAGTTAGTTACCCTTCGGAAGCAATGTTGCTTCCGAAGATAACCTCCTTCCTTCTGAAGGCTGTATATCTGTGAAGTCTTTGATACTTAGACAAATTTGAAGTTTGGTGAGCATCAGCCTTTATTAGTCTTTACAGTCTCTCCCTAGGCTGATGCTACCAAAACTTCCTATGGGATTCTCTTCATTATTTTTTCTCCCCTCAGGACCTGTGCCCTTGCCTTTACCCATTTGACTCCAACTCTCCCATCTGATCCATTGTCTGGATTTTCCAGAGGGAGACTTTCCAAGTCAAAGATAAAGGGCTCAGCTAGCACCATTAGTTGTGTCAAATCCAAGACCTTTATTCCTCCATGGATCTAAGTAAGAGTGAATACCTTGTGAAGTGCATTGAAGCTCCACTTTGCTACAGGAATGTAAGTATGATGATGCTTCAGTCCATAGAGGTCTCTTGGATGATCTTCAGGAATTGCAGCAGCTGGTGTGACTTTTGATCCTGAGGGTGGTGATTCTGGCTCAGAGTCAGAGGAGATGACAGATGTTATCTTTTTCCTTCTTGCTATGCTCTTCCTTCTCCTGAATCTTGGTCTCTCATGAGCAGTAGCTTGACTCCTCTGGTCTCTGGCCTGTTCATCTTCCATGTTTGAGCCCACTGGTGCACCTGTTGTTGCAGTGGGCTGTGGACCAACATCCTCAGTTGTTGAGGGCTCAGTTCTCCTCTCATCAGCCTTTGTTTGTCTCTCAGGATCAGGATCTATTGATTGTTGTTTCCTTGTAGTCTTTTTACCCTTCTTGATCTTGATCACTGAAGAGATTGGCATGTTGTCCATAGAAGGACTTGATGGAGGAGAGGCTTGTTCTTCCTTAGGGTTCAGGGGGAACATGTTGGGGAACATAGCTTCAGTAACTTCCTCACACATGACTTCTTCCCCTTCTTTGATTCCTGCACCAGAGAGGGGTATTTCTATTCTTACTCCTCCCCCTAGACCCAAGCCTAAGTTTAGGCTTGCCCTTTGAGCATGTATTTGCTCAATAGAAAGTAACTCACCTCTGGCTATCTTAGCCTTGATATCTCTTACATGCATGTCCATGGTTGAGTTCTTCATAGGGCCTAGCTGCCGAGCATGGAAGCCATAATCAAGGATGAAAGCCTTCAACTTGTCTCTGTAGGCCTTATCCTTCTGTGTCTTTGTCAGCTTCACCGTGGCTTTGGATGCAGCAGCTGCCTGTTCTTGCTGCTGCACCCTATCCAGCTCAGCATCCATCTGAGGCACCGACCAGAGCAGTACTTCATCAAAATCATAACCCTTCTCCTCAAGTAGAGCAGAGAGTCTGATGCGCTCTTCATCCTGAGAGGTGTCTGGTCGGCCTTTCTTCTTCTTGGGAACCCTCTCCTCTAGCTCTGCTTCCTCCTCTGGAGTTAAATTTCTTTTTCCTTTGTCCATAGCTTTTGCCCCAGAGGAGATGGATCCTGTAGCCTCACCCGCTGGTTTTGTTGCTTCACCAGCTGGTTCATTGGCAAATAGCTCCTCTGTGGAGGAATCATCAATAATGACCGGGCCTTCGGAAGCAGCTGCAGCTTCGGAGTTAACCTCAGCATTCACTGCCGCCTCCGGTTGACCAACCATCTTGGTTGATTCCTTATTAGCATCCACAGAGTGCTCAGGAATGGAGGAGAGGTCTTCAGCAGCCTCTGTCCCAGAAGGGGACATAGGTTCCATGGAGATAGGTTGTTCTTCTTGGGTAGTTTCCTCCATGGCAACCTGGGCAGTAGTCTCAGAAGGAGAACTAGTCTCAGAGGGAGACTGTTGAGTCCCAGCAGGGGGCTGAGGCTCCACAGAGACATTTGTTGTGGTGAGCTCTTGCTCTGTCTCTTTGGCAGCCTCTGTAGCCTCAGAAGAAGAGGAAGAGGAAGTGGAAGAGGTGGAATCATGGAAGTAAGTGCCCAAGAAGTCATCCCATTCATTAGTCAAGGTGACTATGGATGGGTTGACATCCTGTGCAACTTCCTCTTCTCTTGCTCCTGGTCCTGACCCTGCAGAAGGAACATTCTCCCCCTTTGTGGTAGCATCAGGGGAGATAGGATCAGGATGGAAGGTAGTTGTAGCAGGATCAGGATGGAAGGGTTGGAGGATCACTGGTGGGCGCCTCCTGAGGTCCAAGATAGTAGCATCTTTAGCATGGACCTCAAGCCGCAGAGTAGCAACCTCAGCTTCCAGTTGAGCTACCCTGGCTTGGAGGGATGTTATAGTTGACGTCAATTCCTGTGTGATGGTGCCCTCATCCACATGAGTGGAGTCATTGGGCGGTGGAGTCCTGAGCCTGGCTCCTGCACCTCCACCACCAGATGTGGTTTCTTGGCACCCTGGATTCCCCTCATTGAGAAGGGCTTCAAAGAAGTCCTCCCCATTGTGGGTTGCCGCAGGTGAGGTCCTAGTTCCTGTACCACTGTCCTGAGGATCCTGATTAGGGTCAACAGTAGTGGCAGCCTCATCTGCATTGACCCCTTCTATACTCCTGGGGTCAACCTCTGAAGTGGTAGGCTCTAGGTCAGGAAACCTGGCTTGTAGCTGTGTCACCACTCTCATAAGTGTTTGGGTAGTGGGAGAGAGTGGTTCCTCCACAGCCACAGCAGAGGTTTCTTGATCCTGGGTAATGGTATGGGTGGGGGGGCATTTCTGGGTGATAAGAGCTTGGAGACCTGGGAGACAGTCTCTGTTCTAATGGAGTTGCTTTATTAGAAGCAGACTCAATAATGGGGTATCCCTTTGGACATTCTTAGGTATGTGTTGTGACATACTCTGAGGGCTAGCAGGCTGGTTAAGGGCAGCCACAGGTTCCAGAGGAAGAACCTGTGGAATAACAATAGGTGTGGTCTTCACCTTAGGTGGAACTGTGCCCTTGACAGTTCTTTTCACATTTTTCTTAATGGGTTCAGAAGAAGGGGCCTGAACAGTTGTAGAGAGCTGTTCAGGGGTTCGGCGGCGTTTGTAGGTGATTGTGATGGGATGTGAAACAAAAGTGGAAGGTGTGGGTTCAGCATCTGTGAGTGCAACAGAGCTGTCACCTACCCTTCAAATAAGTTGTTGAAGGGAGAGGACCTTCGTACCCTGATGTCGACGGAACTTAGCTAATAAACTAACTAAAAACCGACTCTAAAACTAGACACAAAGTAATAAATCTAGACTCTCTAAAACCTAAGCTACCGACAGGCAAGTATACCTATCGTATGTAGCAAGACAAAAGTAAGTCCGGATATCGATCCCACAGACTTCTACAGATTGCACTAACTAGACTCAAAGACTTATCTATACAAAATTTACTTAAACAAACTATTAATAAGGAAGGGGGGTTTTACTACCAAAACTCAGAATAACTTAAATAAAACAGGATTAAAGACGAACAAGCAACGAAACAAGACTAAATCAAGAGAAAGAAAACACTACCTAGGTTGGAATCATATACATGCTTGACAAGATTCTATCGGGGATGGAACTAATGTGATACCGGGATCTTTAAGTACTAAACTCAAAGGAAACCTAGAGCACCCTCAACCCTTCTCAAGGATAGTCAACTAAGGGTCCTAAAAGCTGTTAAACCACTGGTTTAATGGATTCCCTTCACAAGTCATCCAACTACTTATGAAGTATCCGCTAGATTATCTACCTCACAGTACGATACTCTCAAAACACCTAAGAAATAACTGTTAAACAATCTACCTCACAGCGCAAAAGTCACAGTTCACTCAAATGCTAGGGATAACTTGGATTTTCCTATTGGACTCAATAAACAAGATTTGATATACAAATTAGACTGATCTTCTCACGAAGTTTCTAACCTAACAAGCTAACAACCAAGACTTATTGACAACTTTTCACCTCACGGCTATTAAAGTTGGTTGCACATCTTAATCGTCTAAATCATAATAAAACACTCCTATGAATCACTCGGCCAAAGCAACTCATCCACTAATCAAAAACACACAGTAATTGATTCTAGCATGCACCTATTTTGCGACAGACAATCGCCAAGACACATGAGGAACATAATATCAATCATTCAACAATCAAAGACACACATACACATCCAATATTCCAAACCAAGTCTTTAAATCATAAATCCATCACATCATAATGTTCCAACACCAAAATAAACCAAGTCAATCATATATAATCATCTAACCTAGATAGTTCTAAGAGTTTAGCCAATAAACATCATATGAAAACAATCCATAATCTGTCTAATGTAAAAAAACATGAGAAACAAGAGAAACAAAGTAAACCGATCACGTTACACCCTTTGGATCACTCGTCTAGGGCTTCCCGATGATTAAGATCGACTCCAATCTCGTCCTCTAGCCTCTAGTCGCCTCCCTGCTCGTTTCTAATCGTCCAGAATCGAATACCCTAGCCTCCAGCCGTTTCAGAAAACATATACTCGAAATTCTGAATTTTTAACCCTGTCACGTACTACGACAGGCTTCTCTAAACCCTTCGCGCTACGCGAGGGTACCCACTACCCGACAAAATAGTCGGGTCAAACCCGCAATCATTAAAAGGGCAAAATAGTCATTTCCACCTGTCGCGATACACGACATGGTTTCTTGTAGTTGTCGCGGTACGCGACAAACCTAAAATCCAGCTTTTGACTTCTTTTATCTTCGGGTCCGTCTTCATCCAACCGGGAGCTCGTTTTCTTGATCTTTTGCACCGAAAAAGCATGTTTATTACCTGCAAGCATGAAATTACCAAATTGTGAAGAACCAGCATAAATCGACTCCAAAATCTAATAAACTGTACAGAAACGAAATAAAAACTAATAGAAAAATAGATGTGTTTTACAACACATCATACCCCATTGACCTAAAGGTCGATGCTACCTCATCCTTAGTGAATGAGACCCTTTCCCCGGCATCACAAAGTTGAAGATGCCGACAGATGGTCTCCACTGTGATCGAAATGGGATGAGCATCAATGGTGGCATTAAGAATCCTACCATTGGAAGATGAAGAAACCGAACAGGAAGCCCAAAATTGTTGGTGATGAGATTCATACACCATGGGCTGAACAGTAAGAGTAAAATTATACATGCTCCTTTGAAGAAAGGAGACGATTGGTGCAAAATCAACATCGTGTTCTGCTGATAACTCCGCAGATAGGTTATGAGCAGGTTTGAAGGGAAGAAGAGCCATGGTGATCGACGGTTTTTAGGTTAATGATCGACGGTTTTTAGGGTAATGATCAACGGTTTTTAGGGTAGATTTGAAGAGAGAAGAGAAAAGCAATTCGAAATGAAACGGTGAGAGAAGATGAATGAGCGGGAGACATTTTATACCTTCGGATGTCAGCATTTAATATAAAAGCACATTAAATTTTGAGATCCGGATGTCAGAAAAAGGTCTTCCGATCATTTATTATTCAAAATTTTCAACTACAAGGTTCTTCCGAGGGGTTATGTATCAGAAGAAGTTTAAGAAACCAAGAATGCTCTTCGGAAGATACGTACTTTCGAAGCATATACAAGTATATTATCGGAAGTGTATCTTCTGATGACTTAGATAAATTTATCAGAAGAATTGTTTTTCAGAAGACACATTCTTCTGAATAGAGGATCCAGAAGATTTTGCTTCCGAAGTTATAATGTATCGGAAGTATAATACTTCAGAAGGAAAGTTATCTTCTGAAGTGTGACATCTTCCGACATAAGGAAGGAATACTGCTTCCGAAGACTTAAATTATCTTCTGAAGAGTTATTCATTCCTTATTAATTCATTTACTCAAAGTTAATCATACCAATTTCTGTTATTAAATACCTGAATCTTCCTTCATCAAATGCCTTGGTGAATAGATCAGCCAAATTGTGTTCTGTATCAACTTTGACTAGATGAATCAACTTCTTCTTTGCACAATCTCTGATGAAGTGATACCTGATATCAATGTGCTTGGTTTTGGAATGCTTGGCAGGATTGTTGGTGATGGGGATTGCACCTGAATTATCTATCTGTATGGGAGTGTTGAACAGTTATACTCCATAATCCTTCATCTGATTTTGAATCCATATGACTTGTGCACAGCAGCTGGAGGCAGCTATGTATTCTACTTCTGCAGTAGCGATAGAAACACATGATTGTTTCTTACATTGCCAAGACACAATTCTAGATCCAAGAAATTGACACCCTCCTGATGTGGATTTCTTGTTGATGTTACAACCTCCATAATCACTGTCAGTGTAGGCCATGAACTGAAAATATTCATTTCTAGGATACCATAAACCTAGACCAGATGCTCTTTTGAGGTATCTAAAAATTCTTTTCATAGAAGCATGTGTGAAACTTTGGGATTAGCCTGAAATCTTGCACACAAGCAGGTTGCAAACATTATATCAGGCCTGCTTGCTGTGAGATGCATCAAAGAACCAATCATTGCTCTGTATTGATGTTGATCAACATCCTCCCCCTCAAGATCAGGACTAAGAGATGTTGTCTTAGACATTGGAGTACCTAGAGCTTTGCAATCAGTCAACTTGAATCTTTCAAGAATGTCTTTAACATACTTTGACTGACTAATAAAAATTCCAGTAAAACTTTGTTTCACCTGAAGTCCAAGAAAGAAAGTGAGTTCTCCCATTGAACTAATTTCAAATTTGGACTTCATTAATGATTCAAAATCCTTGCAGAGAGATTCATTAGTTGAACCAAAGATAATATCATCAACATAGATTTGTACTAACATGATATGTTGATTGGACTTCTTGAAGAAAAGAGTCTTATCAGTTGTTATTCTCTTGAAGTGGTTATTCAATAGAAAAGAAGACAAAGTTTCATACCATTTTCTGGGAGCTTGATGCAGCCCATATAGAGCCTTATCAAGCTTACAGACATGGTTAGGAAACTTTGGATTTTCAAACCCAGGAGGTTGACACACATACACTTCCTCATCAATCCTTCCATATAAGAAGGCACTTTTCACATCCATTTGAAAAACCTTGAAGTTTTTGGCAGCTGCAAAGGCTAAAAATATTCTGATTGCTTCTATTCTTGCAACTGGAGCAAAAACTTCATCATAATCAATGCATTCTTCTTGTGTATACCCATGAACAACCAACCTTGCCTTGTTCTTGATGACCACTCCCTTGTCATCCTTCTTGTTTCTGAACACCCATTTTGTTCCAATGGGATACTTACCTTTAGGTAAAGGACAAATCTTCCAAACACCTTGTCTCTCAAATTGAAGAAGCTCCTCCTGCATTGCTTCTACCCAACTGTTTTCTTTCAATGCCTCAGCAACTTTCTTTGGTTCTACTTGGGATATAAAGCAAGAGAACAAACAAATGTTTGCTTCATGCATAGAGCTTCTTGTTCTAATTCCTTCTTCAACATTACCAATAATGTTCTCAACTGGATGAGTGTTGTGAATCCGAGTTCTTGGAACTACATCCAGCTGAGAAGCCAAATCCATATTGCTTGACTCAAGGTTAGGAAGTACCACCTCAAGTTGAATTTCTGGCAGATCTTGTGGATTCTGAGTTTGGACTGTGATGGGAGGATTCTCTTTGGAACATGTAGTTTCCAGAATGTTTGTTTCAGCTGAGGGACTCACATCTTCTCCTTGACTCAATGGAATTGAAGTAGAGTCACTCAAGGGAATTGCATGAGATGTGTTTACGGTCTCAGACTGTGAGACATCATTGTGTGTTGAAGTGGATTCTGCCAAGATTTGTCTTGAAGCTGTTGGCAGTTCAACACGAAAGTCTTATTCTTTAGTGAACTGAGAGGAGTCTGTGGCAGTTGACTGTGACACTGGAACAAACTCTTTCACAAGATTAAATGCAGATGTAAAGCTATCAAGATCAAATAGCCAATCAGGGCCATTTCCAGGCTTATTGATAGTATGTTCATTGAACTGAACATTTGCAGACTCTTCAATAATTCTGGAAGCTTTGATGTATACTCCATATGCTTTTGCTTGTGAAGAGTACCCAACAAAGTAGCCCTCTGCTGATTTCTCAGCAAACTTTGCTAAGTGATCTTTAGTATTCAAGATGGTGCATTGACATCCAAATGGTTTGAGAAATCCAATAAATGGCTTTCTCTTATGCCAAATTTCATAAGGAGTCATACCATGTGTCTCAACTACCAACAATCAATTTCAGACATAACAGGCAGTATTGACTGCTTCTACCCAAAAAGTTATTGGCAGTTTGGCATCAGACAACATGGTTCTAGCAGCCTCAATTAGTGTCTTATTCCTTCTCTCAGCAACACCATTTTGTTGTGGAGTCCTAGAAGCACTAAATTTTCTTGTGATACCTTTAGATTCACAAAAAGAATTTAAAACATGATTCTTGAATTCTGTTCTTTGATCTGATCTGATTATTTTTACATGATGATCACTTTCATTCTCCACCCTAAGTATGAATGACTTCAGGGTCTCAACAGTTTCATCCTTGGTACTTAAGAAAAATACCCAGGTATACCGAGAGAAATCATCAGTAATCACCAAGCAATATGACTTTCTTCCTATAATTTTAACACTTGTGGGGCCAAACAAGTCCATATGAAGTAAATGCAGGACTGTTGTGATTGAATTTATCTCTTTGGCATGGTGAGATGATTTGTGTTGCTTACCTTTCAAGCATGCAACACATTTATCAACACAGATGAATTCTTTTGTTGGCAAACCAGTTACTAAGTTATTTTTGACAAGTTTATTCATATTTTTAAGGTTTACATGACAAAGTCTTCTATGCCAAAGAGATGATTCATCAAGTGAAGCTTTTGAGACAAAGCAATTTATATTACTAAGTGGTGTAGCTGTGCTCATGTCTAGCATGTACATGTTGTTTCTTCTTAGAGCTCTGAGCAGAATTTGATCGTTTGGAACTACAAATCCTGGTTTCAGAACAATGCATTCATGCTCAGTGAACAACATGTTGTGCTTTTGATCACACACCTGAGATATACTCAGTAAATTGTAGTTTAATTCTTTACAAAATGCACATTCTCAAAGCTTACCTTGCCATTTGTGATTGTACCCCTACCTGTGATGTAACCTCCTACTGGATCACTTCCAAATGCAACAGACCCACCAAAGAATGGTTCATATTTGTGCAGATGAGTTTTATTGCCTGTCATGTGCCTGGAACAACCACTGTCAACTATCCACAAGTTGCTCTTTGATTCCTGCTGTCTCTGCACATGACCAGAAGTGAATTAGTTCCTGATGGGAACCCAAGCCCATGTGGTCTTGGGTTTTCCATTTGCATCATTGTAAGTAAATTTCTTTGACATCATCCTAGGTGGGACAGATGATGTGCTTGCTTCTGATGGGAAGGATGGTTGAACAGTTGATTCCTTCTTTTTCCATACTTGCTTTACTTTGTGAGTTGACGGAGGATTTTGTTTCCTTTGATAGTCATCGGAAGCTACTTTGCCTTTTCCTTCCGATGACTTGGTTTTTGCTGGTAAGTGGGGTTTTTCTTCTGATGATCTTCTTCCGAAGGAAAAATATCTCTTTGGTTTGTAGAAAGCCTTCGTTGCATGTGCTTCCGAGGTTCCCTTACCATCGGAAGCCCTCTTTTCCCTAGATTCTGAAACTTTCTTTTCAGAAGCCTTCTGGTTTGTTTCTTCCGACTATCAGAAGTACTTGCTTCCGATGTTTTCCTTGCTGAGTTTCTTCCTTTTTCTTCCGAAGAAGAAGATGACTTGCTCCAGCTTTTCTTTCTTCCTCTTCCTTGAGTTTCTGAGGAAATTCTACTTCTTGGATTATAGAAGCAGTCAGCAGCAAAATGATTTTTATCCCCACAGATCAAACATACAGTCTGATTGTTTAGGAATTGTTGATGCTGATGATTGTTGAAGGAAGTTGAGCTTTGATTCATAGAAGATGATGGTTTGGATGTTTCAACAGGCTTGTTGGCTGGATGATTTGCCTGTTTTCCTGAAAATTTGGCCTTTCTCTCTTTTGACTACCTCTTTTGGACTTGTCTGATGGACAAGTAATATAATCATCTAAGGAGGTATCACCATTTTGAATGTTTTTAACTTTGACAAAAACTGATGAATGTTTCTTAGTTTTCTTAGTTCTTTTCTTAGTTTTCACAACTGATTTTTCTGTTTCTGGTTTAATGGGAGTGTCATCCTCATCTGAGTATGATGAGTTACTTGGGTTTAGATCAGAGAGATTATCAGTTTGGACCACCTTGTGTATGTCTAAATCATTATCATACACAAGGTTAACAACTGATTTACACCTAATCTCCACCATGGGAGTGTAGGCAGATGGAGGCTCTGCTTTGTTATAACCCAAACCAGCCCCATTCTTATTTACCAGTTCAGTTGTGCTACTCATTCTGAAAAGCTTTTCATACTTTTCACCTTGGCTTAAAAATTTGTCTCTATAAGACTCAGCCAATACAAGTTCAGTCTTGGCAGTAGTTAGTCTTTCTAAAAGATTGTTAATTTGACACTGTTTATTAGTGTCTTCATGTTTTAAACTAGAAATGGTATTTTCCATTTCTTCAATTTTTTCTTTGTAATTTCTTTCACATTCAAAAAAATTTTCCTTGACTACTTGTAATGACTCAAGTTCATTACAGAGTTGAGAGTTTATTCTTTTCAAGATATTTAACTTCTCTAAACATTCAGGTGTGCACATATCCTCAGTTACCTTGAATGAAGAAGTTGAGTCATTTGCCATCAGTGCACTGTTGGATATGGAAGCATCCTCTGCATGAAAGCTCCAATCTGCAAAATCTTGCTCTGCAATATTTGCACTGTTTGTTGAGCTTGATGGTCTTTGTTGTGATTGCCCAGATGTTGATGGCTGAGTGCCTATAGACTTGTACTTCCTGGCAAAATGCCCTAGCTGTTGGCAATTGAAGCATTTAAGCTTGGACTTGTCAAGACCAAACCCAGTTTTCATATTGTGCTTTTTGAACTGCCTGCCAGTTCTTTGGTAGAATTTCTTTGCTCTATAGGAGATCATGGCCATCTGGTAGTTGATGTCCATCTCCTCAAGATCATCTGCAGGAATGCAATCTAAGTCTTCCTGACACAGGTGAAAGTAATTGGTTTCCTCATGTGACAACTAGTACCCGACCGCCCGGCAAGTCCGTACGGTATGTGTACTTGCATACAGTAACTATGTGTACATGCGTATTTGTGAACAGTTTTTGTATTAACAGGATTCTAAATACAAGAACAGTTGTACGTATTTTCGTGTAAACTTAAATACATTAAGTACAACGTACATTAGAAACATTAGTTGTGTTTATTAAGTGAAAACTTAATTACAGTTAACACAACAAAACATGAGAAACAACGGTGTTCAAACAATTATCAGAAACAAATCGGTTGCGATCTGAGTTCCATAGATGACAGGAATCAGATGGCCGACAATTCAATGTGAATACAAGATGAAAACAGGATGTTTAGTTGAGTCCGACAGTGAGGAAACACAATCTAAACATAAACTGCAGTGTCATTTCAGAATAACGAACTGACAGTGTGTTTGCGTGGGTGACGATTCACACAAACATATCTGTGAGTTTAACGTTCTGAAATGATGACTGGAAAGTAGAAAACAAAAGTCGGGAAGCAAAACCATTGTCGTGTTCGTTCGAATGACGATTCGAACGAATACGCGCGATGGTGACGCGATTCGACGAAACGAAAAAGAATTACGACACGAAACGAATTTTAAATTAATTAAATAAAATAATTAACAATTTTTACAATTTTGAAACTCATCAAATTAATTTAATTAAAGTCCTTATTTATTTATTTACTTATTTTAATTAATTACGCGTAAAAATCCGGATACGCGACGAATTAACGAACCGAGCAACCAAAACGGACCCGAACACCACACGGAGTATAAAAACTCCAAATGTGGAGAAAACTCTCATTTTCACAATCTCCACTCTCTCTCTTCTCCATTTTCCGGCTAGAAAACCCACCATCACCACATCACCTTCAACCAAGCATATCTCACTCATTTCAAGCCCGATTTGGGTGATTCTTGCGCCCACGCGTAGCCCTTGACGAGCTCTACAAGGAAGTACAAAGGATCTGAGCAGAGAACCAGCAAAACTCGAGGTATTAGACGTGCAAAATCACTGAAAATAGGGTTTTTGTTATGTTCGACTACCCCATTCACGTGACTGTGTAAAACTATTACATACGCACACATATCTCGGCTGAAAAACTAAACCTTGCACCTCTACATCATGGAAACCATCAGACCGAAGCTTGGAGCGGGTGGCAATGGAGACTACACAGGGTTCGTAGGCTGAGGTAACACCGAACCTTCGGCCAACTAGCAACGAACCAGTGAGGTCTCCTAGCCGCGAACCCTGCTTACCCCGAACCCCTTTACGGGTGCACGAACCTTCACCGAGCCATTATACATGGAGTCACGAACCATTTTTCGACGAACCTGCATGTTCAGCGAACCCACAGAGCCTACGAACCCAGCCGAACTATCTCACCATGTCACCAGTGTAACGAACCCTCGACGAAACCTATGCTATGCCTCCTGCCCGAACCTTTCAACCTCAACCGACGAACCTTGGACCAGCTCTGAAAGGGCCGAACCCAGAGGCATTAATCAGCCGCACCTACTAGATCTAGCGAACCCATGGTCAGACCATCCAGCAGCCGAACCTAACTCTTTTTTTTTTTTCTTGTGCGAAACCTGCTGTAGTAGAGCATCACTCACTGGCCCAAGATTTATGATGTTATGGCCCATCGACTTGTAGCCCAACAATGTGACCCAGTCGGTCCAAAATTTAACCTTGGCCCAATACTATTTTCGGCCCACTTCATTGCTTCAAGTCCATATAACCACAAAGCCCAAGCCTACCCTAACCGGCCCATTTTATATTGCTGTGAACCATGATTTTCAAATGGACCCAAGTTTAATAAGTTAAACATATATAACCACTTGTCTCAAGATTAGCTCAATTCCACTTAATTAAACTGTGAGATTTCACTAGGCCCAATACCAAAGAAACAGGCCCAACAGCCCATTACTTCCGGCCCAACATGTTATTTCGACCATTACGTTTTAGTTGGCCAACCGATTGGCCCAAGGCCTTGTTCTATTCGGCCCACAATGGTTTCCCTTTTTGGGTTTAACCGAGGCCCATAACTTTGGCCCACACACGTTTATTCGGTCCAAGGCTCGATGATGTTCGATCCAAGTGATTCCGGCTCATATAGTAACGGGGCAATTTAACACATTTAGAACAATAACTAGTGACTAACTATACAAATTAAGTGGAATCAATAATAACAAGACAAGTTTTTTTTAAATGATAAATCAAGTCATATTGATGACTTGGATTTAAGTTCAAGCGATAACTTACACTTCATATCACATGACGAACCTTAGTTGTTGAAATCAAATGCTAGAGAGTCAACAAATATTAAACACGGGCCGAATAAAGATCATCACCGAGACTCAAGTGTGTTAGCCAACTTTAGGGCTAACACGTACACGCACACAAAAACCTACAATTTATACTTATAAGTTAAATACGTCATGAAATCAATACAGGAACGTGAACACAACTACAAGGGCAATTAAAGAGCGCGTGCATTCTTTCTTTTAAGCTAAGTCAACCCTACAATTACAAGGTGAGTTCATATGCCCCTTTTACTTTAATCTTTACTGATTTTAACTCTCGGGGCTGAGAAACATGCTTTACTTTTAATTACTTAAAAGTTTTGCTTACATATTGTTAATACTTTGATTAGTTGATATTAAATTGTTCATTATCATAAATCATTGTATGCATGCTTGTTTGAATTCAAGAATACAGGAAAGATAAGATGATGATGATATTATAATATCATAACTCATCGATACAATAGAATAACTTAGTAGTAAGTTAACTCTTACAACACTTAGTTACTCTTACAAGAAATGACATTACAACAATTACAAGGAAAAATGATGAACATAACACAAGAATGATATAAAGATAATATATCTTTATTACATCATTCAATACAAGAGTTAAATAAGTGTATTAAGACTAGCTCTTATAACACTTAACTTTACAACTCAACATACATTACAACAATTACAAGGAACATGGAATGATAATCATGATAACATAATTTCATGATAACAACATCATTCACTCAATTATTTAACATAACTTAATAAGACTAGTTCTTATTTAACTTTGTTAATATCACGGAGAACATATTACAATGAGAACAAGAGTACAAGTGAATACAATTACAATTAGTTACATTTGACCTGTTTGCATTATATCACTTCAATCATGTGCCAATTTGTTCAAGTGATCATGTAAGTCCCTTAAATTCGCTGACCAGTTAGTTTGACGTGACTAGACCGACGATAGCATAGTGGTACCATAGGTTTGACAAACCTCTAGCTTGTAGGGCTAGTATGTTGATCGTAACAATTCATTGGCCGGTAACGTATGACCGGTGACAGGGCGACCTCAAGTCAGGTTCTGGTAAGTGACACATGGTGATATTAATCTACAGTGATAAGTAATTAATCCAGCGAAAACCCTATTGACTAGTAGGTTGAGAAGGTGATCTGCTCTCATGTTACACTACTAGTAATAGATTTCGTTGAGGACAATAGACATGCAAAGTGGTAGAGATAAATCGGATGCATTGAAATCTGATTACGTGAGGATTTCAATGGATTCCTTTTAGGCTCTATGCACTATGGTTCAAGAACAAGTTGCAAGGGGTTAACTCACACTCTTAATATTTAATAGAGTATCATCAGTTAACCCACCTCAAGTATAGAATAATACAAGGACAGGATTATATTAATCTAAAATTCCTTAATACATCGAGGGTTATCAATACTTCGGTTTGATAATTAAACCCCATACAATATATTATTCTATCATCAATACAATAACTGAATACATATCAATGGAGATGAATAAGCGGGGAAATGGATATCTTTAGTTGTATCGCAAGTGGTGTGGAACTTGACTGAGTATGTGGTGGGATAGCGTCTGGGCTTGACCCTTTCAGGATTCCCTATATATAAGCATACTTGATCAGGTGATACATTACTTGTACATATAACTAAGGAGAGGCCATTGGGTGGTACAGATGAAACAAGTATTACAAGTAACAAGTATGACATTGTGGATGTGTGCATGATCAATTCAATGGTTTTCAATTTACTTACTTATGAACTCACCAACCTAGTGTTGACTTTGTTTAAATACATGTTTCTCAGGTGACGAACAGGTGTAATTTCATATATGCAAGGACTAGCTAGTGGACTCTTATAAGACCTAGCTACTTTTGGATATTGCATACTTTTGATGACTAGACAATGAATCATCTTTTGTATATCTTGTACATATACAAGATATAAACTCATTGATTCTTTTTGATTAGAGTTACTTAGTTAAATTATGATGTACAATGTAATTTAACTTTGTAATTCTATTTCATGTCATGATTAGCATTTCTCATTTATATCTCATGTGCTAGGTAAACAATCTGATCATTTGATTATCACTCAAAGATATCGCGCCCCGGGAACCTTCCGCCCGACGGGAAAACCCGATCCGTTCCCGCCGGCCCGGGGTGTGACACCTCAACCATGAATGCTCCTTGCCCAAAGGTTATAGGTGGAGTTGGGTTGGAAAAAGGATTTGTGTGTATGGTTGATGGAGTTGGTGTTTCAGGAAAGGTGACATTAGATGTGGAGGTAGGGTGGTAAATAGGTTGATAGCTCTGGTAAGGAGAGTTATTGATGGGTGCATAGAGTGCTGCTGAACCAAGAGTTGCATGAGTGGGTTTAGGTTCCTGAGCATCTATTTCCACCTGATATGCACTGAGAATACCAAATAATTCACTCAGCTTTAGAGTCCTTAAATTTTATGTTCTTCGGATGGCTACAAAGTAGATATTCCACGCATGTGGAAGTGATCTAAGAAACTTTCTGATCACATCCTGGTTCTCCATTTTGACACCTGCAGCTACTAACTCATCAACCAGTTGAACATACCTGAGATATTGAGAAGTCATCTTCTCATTGTTCTGTTGACAGAAGTTCTCAAACTTCTGTTTCAGCATGTCCTTCTTGTTCTCTTTGACATCTTCAGAACCTTCATACATCTGCTGTAGAGAATTCCACAGTTCTTGAGCAGATTTGCATTTCTTGAATGCATTTATGATTGAGTTAGGAATGTCCATTTGGATGAGCCTCAATGCTTTCGAATCCACCTCCATTCTTTTGTAGTCTTCATCAAAATAGAGAGCCGGATCTTTAGGCACAGGAGCTCCACCAGCACCAGCAGCAGGAACAGTTGGAATGAAAGGCCCTTCAAGAAATGACTTCCAGAGTTTGAAGTCCTGGTTCCTGATGAATCCTCCCATCCTGACTTTCCAAGTGTCATAGTCTTTTGGAGTGAACATTGGTGGCTTGTTGAGAGTACCATTTTCTGTATCATGTTTGTTGAGTGCGGCCATTTGAGCAAACAGATAGAATATGAGTTTTGAAGTAGTGAGATTTTAGAAGAAATAGAACTGGTAACTTAAGGATGGTTAATCACTTAAGTTCAAGAGCCAAGGCTCTGATACCACTTGTTGGATCGGGTTGTTTAATCTAAACAACACTTCACAAGTATTTCTCAGTTACAATCTAACGGATGCGGAATGTCTGTTAGAAGGTTATCTCACACACTCATTGGTAAGTTAATAATCTTTGAATGACAGTAAGAACACAAGAAAAGATTCAAGCTCAAAGATATATTTCTCTCAAAGTGTTACAAGTGTAAGCATACAAGCGCACACATGCAAGTTTACAGTGAGAGGTTATATAGCCAAGGCTACAACCGTATACACGTAGGAATACAAGTTGGGTATACTAGACATTACATAAAGTAAAGCTTATTCTAGTATGTAGAGTGTCTTAACAGGCTAAGACACTCAATTACAATTATTACAAATATAGGCATTGACTTAACCAAAGACTAGCTAAATACAAAAGGCATTTAATGTAGTTGATCTTCAAAGCTTCAGATGATCTTTTGCATTTAATGCTGAGGAAGGGAAGTAAGGTGCTATGTCTGACTATCGGTATGTTCTTTTTGTTTATACTCAGACCAGCGTGTCTTGTGTCAGTCCCTTTTGTACTATAAAAGTAACCGGCTACAGTCTTTGTCAGAGGATAATCCTCTGAAGTCTTTGTCTTTGGAGAAGAAGAGAATCTTTGGAAGCTGTTGGTCCTCGGAAGCCTTTAGTTCTTTAGAAGTTGTATTTCTTCAGAAGCTTTGAAGCTATTAATTCTAAGTGTTGGCCTTCCTATACTACAATTGTAACTCTTTAGGAATTTTTTTTTCTCAATTTGCTTTTAATTTAACATTATTTTGCTTTAATACTTACTTTAATCTTAATATATTAATTAATAATTCCTTAATCTATATTATTAACAATTTATCTTTTTGATTATTATATTATACACATGTTATTAATCCAACGTAAGTGTATATATTAAATATCCTTTTTTAGACTTGTAAACCTACTTGAATTAGGTAATTGAAGCTCAGGTTTATGGTTGTTCATTAAACAAGCTTCTTTTTAAGCCGAGTTTGGATCAACTTGGGAGAATTAAATATTTTCTCCTTCCTAACTTAAAAACTTACATATTTCCTTAATGTACAAAATTTTAATGTATAATGTACAATGTTTTTAAAACATTATTTGAGAAAATATGTAATTTTGCAAGTTAGAAAGGGTAAGTATGTAAATGCTCCTATTAAGTTTAATTGAATTTACGATTTTAACTGATATAAAATGGCATTTCGAGTCATTTATATATTAGTTGAGCGTTAATGTTGACTTGAATACTCATAGTTTTGTTTTCTTCTTTTTTTTGGCGCATTTTTAATTAAAAAAAATAACAACAAACAAATTTACCTATTATCTTTTCACTTTTCAGTAATAAATCCCCGTGTATTATATAAAGTATAAACCCCGTTATCCCAGCTAGGGGTGTTCGAAATATCCGAAACTCGAATAAAATCGAAATCCGAATCGTATCCGAAACCCGAAAAAACCTTATTCGAAATCTATTTCGGATTTTCGGGTCGGATAATATGATTTTTAGATTCGGGTCTTTTCGGGTTTCGGATATGCAAAAACTAGTTTTTTCGGGTCGGATATCCGAATAACCCGAAAAAACAGGTTTATTTGGATGCTCCAAGGTATCTTCTTCTTGTGGCTCCTATGCTCCAGCTCAAGAAGTGGTTGACAAAGTTTGCAGCACTGGGATCTGTTGGTGGATAAGGTGAATTTAAACAATGCCTTAATTTTGGATTATTGAATTTATGCTAACGGCTAGTTAGTGTATTTTGGTGAACATAACTTGTATTTTGGTGAACATAACATGGAGGGAATACTAAAGGTTTTAGAGCCAGGTTATGCCTCTATAAAAGATCTATTATTCAGGTATGCATATGTCTGCATATCTCCTAAAAACTGGTTAATGATTATATAGAGTTCAAAAGCTATCTAGATTTATAGTTCAAAGGTTTTGGAACCAAATTATGCCCCCTAATTAGTACTAAGCAGGGGCGGAGGATCTTAGGGGCCCGGGGGTGCCCCCTGTTTTTCTGGCCAGAAGCCCCGATATGGTAGTTTTCAGTCGAGAAATTTTATATGTATTGAGTCCGGCCCCTTCGGTTTTTCTTTCAAAAATTCCTAGGGCCCCCTTGGATTTTAAAAAATTATAAAGTTGAAACCTTTAAGGGTTCACAGTGTCGGCTGTTATCTCATTTTTTTTCCCACTATTACATTTTAACTTTAAAACTTGTGGTGGGCCTGAAATTTAAATTGGGCCATTAAAATATTTCATTGCTTATTAAGCGTTCAAATCAAAAGGATAGGGTAAAACCCATTTCCTATTTTAATCGAACAGTAGCGCAGGTAGCAGAAGCAGGGAAATAGGGTTCCTTAATTTCCAATTTCCAAATTCCAAATTCCTAATTCAATCGTGATTCAAGCTTCAAGCAATCAAGCAATATCTGTTTCTTCTTCTAATCTTCTTCAACAATCAACCACGAGGCCCACGAGTGACGAGCGCTCAGCCGCTCACGACCTGAGTCACCTGACGAGTGACGACCCGTCGACCGTCGACCCAGCTGTCCAGCATCTTCACTTCTTCGAGAGTTCGAGTGACGACCTAGGTAACCAGTTTCTTCACTTATTGATTAGTTAATTTTTTGTTTTTGTTACTTTGTTTATTGATTGTGTGAACTGTGAAGTTGAAAAGAGGTTAAGAGGCTTCAAGTTTATTTATTGATTGTTATTTGGTTGTTGATTAGTTAATTTATTTTAGGATTAGATTTAAATTTTTAAATTGATTGTTTGTTTAAATTGATTGTTTAATTTTTTTTTTAGGATTTAGGATTAGAAATTTATCCGGTTTGTGTTATGAAGAAAACAACTCTTCATAACTTTTTCAAAAGAAAAGAGGCACAAGCCCAACTAGATAATCAACAACAAAATGAAGAAAGTAAACGTCAAAAAATTTCAACAAGTGAGCCGCAAGAGAATGAAAATCAACAAGAAAAGTATGGTAATTCAGAAGCTCAACAACCAGAGTCAAATACTAATGAAGTTGGACTTAACCATTTAGAAAGGGATCTATTTAAAAGGAAAAAAATATGGGAGTATCTGGTTAATGAAAGGGAACAAATAAGACGGGCTTATCTTTCTTTAGGACCATATCAAATACATCTCAAAGAGTATAAAGATAAAGGTTCAAAAACGCATACTCGTAGGTTCCGGTTTGCTTGGAGATTTTTAATGTTGAAATGACAAAAAATACTAAACTAAGTAGTGCATCAACTCTTTCTGAACTATGTGAAATTCTTGTGCATACATAAAAATGTGAGCCGTATTATTTGGTTGATAGATTAATTCGACTAATCTTGACCCTTTCGGTTTCTACTGTAACAACAAATGTAAATCTAAAATTTTTAGTCAAAGTCCAATAAAAGTTAAGTTTATAATAAATTTAAAATGATTTTGTGACGAATTTTGGTTTACATTGCTGTAAATTAAATATGGTTACATTGTATTAGTTATTTAATTACAATGATGCAACAAATGTGTTAGGCTTACGTTATATCTTTTATTTTGTCTAAACGAGCCAAGTTCAAGTCTTAACGAGCTTGGGATCGACTCGAATTGTTTTAGACCCTAAACGTAGGTCATTTTTAATTTACAGCAACGTAAACCAAAATTCGTTACAAACAATGTGTTATGTTTACACTTGTTACATATATGTAATACAAACATTGAAAAAAAAAACGTAGTAAAAAATATAACAGAATTAACGAGCTCGAAATCGGCTTGGCTCGTTTACACTCATAAACATAACCCTTATTTATTCTACAACAATGTAAACCCAAATTCGTTACAACTTGTTACAAATAATTTTTATTTTTATACTTGTTACATTGATGTAAATACGAACATTCGAAAGAAAAAAATAAAAAAACCTTGTCAAGACTATAGCGGAATTAAAGAGAAAAATAAGACGAGTAAAATAGTGCAATTTTTATAAAAAAATATTATAGTATAAAAAAGTTATGAATGTATAAAAAAAGAGGGGGTAAACTTTAAATAAAAAAGTAAATATATCAAAAAGTGACACATGGCATCACTAAATTAATTTTAGCTTTTTATATGGTGCAAATCACTAAAATACCCTTCGGTCTTTAAATATAAAAATGACACATTGTACAATCCTATACACTCAACTTTTTGACTAGTCATTAAATTTGAGTTAATGGGTTATTGTTTTATTCATTGGTTATGATTTGAGCCCAATCATATATATATAGGGGATGGTTCCTTTGTTAACCATTCCTTATTGCGATAACCGCATAAACCTAGCACTTTTTTGCTTTTTTTGCCCGAATCTTTGTTTTTTTTCATGTTCGTTATTATACATAAATAGGGGTTTCTTTTTTGTGTTTTTGCTAATTCATCACCGTTTACACTTGTAAATAATTTCTAAACGGTGATGAATTAGCAAAAACACAAAAAAGAAACCCCCTATTTATGTATAATAAAGACCATGAAAAAAAACAAAGATTTGGGCAAAAAACGAAAAAACTGCCAGGGTTATGCGGTTATTGCAATAAGGAAGTGTTAACATTTAATCCTTCCCACAAACCATTAACCATCATCCAATGGTTACTTTAAAAAGGTAAATGTGTATGATCGTGGCATGTGTTAATTTCCTTTTTTTAATAAGGACAATTGTCATTTATGTAAAGTTTACCCCCTTTTTATTAAACATTCATAATTTTTTTATACTTTGTTATTTTTTTAAAAAAATTGCACCATTATACTCGTCTCATTTTTCTCTTTAATTTCGTTATAGTCTCGACTATTTTTTTTTATGTCATATATTTACATTATTGTAACGAACTTAAAGATAGCAAATCAATTAGAATTTTTTTTCTAACAATGGTAAATTACAGTTATGTAACACAAAATGAAGTAATGTAACACAAAATGAAGTAATTTACAATGACATAATTAACGGTGACGTAATACATTATTTACAGGGATGTAATTTTCTCTTTAATTCTCGTTTTAATGTTGACTTGTGTAAATTTTTTTTTCATTGTCCATTATTTACATCGATGTAACGAGTATAAAATATAGCACATTATTTTGAATTTTTTTCTAACAATGATAAATTACAATGATGTAATATAACACATTATTTTATTTTTTTCTCTAACAATGATAATTACAATGATAAATTACAGTGATGTAATATAACACATTATTTTGATTTTTTCTTTAACAATGATAATTATAGTGATATAATTTATCATTGTTCGAAAAAAATTCAAACTAATTTGTTGTATTTAGGTTCGTTGCAAATTAGGGATGAGCAAAAAGCCAAAAAAAACCGAACCGACACCGAATTAACCGAAAAAACCGAACCGGAACCAAATTAACTGAAAAACCGAACCGGAACCGAATTAACCGAAAAAAACCGAAACCGAATTTTACGTCAATGTAAATTACATCACTGTAATTTATCATTGTTAGAAAAAATTTCCAATAAATTTGTTATATTTAAGCTCGTTACAATGATGTAAATACAGGGCATCTAAAAAAAGTAAAAAAAATTAGTCGAAATTATAATGGAATTAAAGAGAAAAAGCAGACGAACATAATGGTGCAATTTTTTTTTAAAAAAATAATATATTATAAAAAGTTATTAATGTTTAAAAAAGAGTGGGGAAATTATAAAAGTAAAATGACTGTGATGCCCTTTTTAATATTTTAATGAAAAGCTTATGTGTAAGTTTATTGTTAGTTGAAATGTGTTATGTAGTTGTAGCAAAAAAAGAGGGGTTTTTTTATACATTTATATATATATATATATATATATACATACATACATACATACATACATACAGGGGATGGTTCCATTGTTAACCCTCCTTTATAGAGTTAACTCGTTAACTTTGGCAAAAAATGCCCGAATCTTTGAATTTTTTTTCATGGCATTTATTATACATAAATAGAGAGGTTTTTTTTTGTGTTTTTGCTAATTCATCACCGTTTATAAATTAAAACAAGTGTAAGTTTGCATTACATTACTTACATCATATAGTGTAACTCAAACTTACTTTTGTTTTAAATTCTAAACTGTGATGAATTAGCAAAAACACAAAAAAGTTATAATAAAGGGCATGAAAAAAAAATTCAAATATTCGGCCGTTTTTTGCCAAAGTTAACGGGTTAATGCTATAAGGGAATGTTAACATTTGATCATCTCCTTATATATATACACACACACACACATATAACAAGTGTTTGTAGAAAACAAAGTAATGAAATACATACATACTAATAACAAATACAAACTACTGATACTATCAGGCTGGTGACGGAGTGAGGAGAGGGTCCGCGCCAGCTCGCTTACTATTATGCTCGTCATTTCTAACGTGCAGCTGTCACACAAGACGCAATTGATCGTATACACCATCAAGTTTAAATGGCTCTTTTGATCGTATACACCATCAAGTTTAAATGGACAACCAATTTTCTTGTTGCTAGAACGTTTATGTGTGGTAGTTCTCTTGTGTTTGTCACAACGATCACACACGACACACATTTTTTACTATGTGTCCTTTCTTTTTTATCGAGCGGTGACTATAATATAACCATTTTCAAGCGCTCTGATTTTTACGCACGTAACCAACTCATCATGAGACATAAATTTCTGAAACAATAGTACAATTAAACTTATATAATGTTAAAAACATAAAACTCAAACTAACTTAAACCTGATTGACATTCACAATACTTTTGCATGATGATCTCCGTTGAAATAATCTTGACCGCTAAGATGTGGTTCAGAAGGTTCATCATTTGATTCATACCAGCTTTCTTGCATATATGAAAGTTGACTCTCAAATCCAAAATCATGGTTGCTTACATAAGCAAAGAAAGCTTCAATACAAGGCTCCTCATTTAAATCAGAAAGCTTATTCACGTTGTAAGATTGAATGATGGGATCCTCATTTAAATAAGGTAGTCCCTGCAGTCTTCTTTCGTCATAATGAAAACTGAACCGCATATTCCTCCTTAAACACATATATGATCAGTGTTTAGTTAACAATAGACAAATACGTAATAAAATTGATATACATGATCTATCTGTTCGTTTCCAAAGAAGCAGTTAACGTCCTAAAATGACATTATGTAGATTGGGTAAGTTGAAGATAGTGAGTATAATAACTTAACGTTTGAAGAATGAAGAAATGTGAATGAATATCACTTCATCGTTCATATGTTTTATATATAATTTAAAGAATCGTATACGTGTCGTACCAATCTGTACACTACGTATGAACCTTGTTTTATGTGGCGTACAACTTTGTACGTAGTGTACTGCTTTTTTACATTGTCATGTGCCAGACTTTACCTCAAATAATTATCTTCTATACGTTACATGGAGTATGGTATGTAGGGTATCACTTTGTGACAACTCGCAAATTCCAGGTCCGCATTTATTTTATTTTAATAATAATGTGTATTATTATTTCATACGTGGCACTAGAATAATTATATTTAGTGTGACACGTGGCACAACAGACCAAACACACCGATAGTTCGAGGAACTATCGCACCACTCTCGTACGTGTCTTGAATGACGAACGTTGGTGAACGGATCAAACCACAGCACGATATCACTGCACTTAGGTTCGGGTGAACTTAATTTAGTTAGAACAATGCTTATGTGTCGAGAAACGATGATCGTATTCGAGAAATACGAGAAATTCGCTTCAAAACAATGAAAATTGGCTTATTGGGCTCATCCGAGACCCATCGCGGTACGCGATGGGCACCCAATTGGGCCTTCGCGGTACGCGAAGCCTGGGCGAGAGAAATTTGAAATCACCGTAAAGAGTCGCGGTACGCGACGACCGATCATCTTCCTGCATCGCGGTACGCGGCGTGTTTCGGGAACAGAATGATTATTTTAATCATCGCGCTACGCGATGGTGCTTTTTGGACAGATGTCGCGGTACGCGACGACCCTACACACGCAAAATCTTTATTAAACCAAGACTTAATCATTTCTGTCAAACCTATAACCATTTCCTCGAGTCCAGAAGCTCCATTGGCGATTGTTACCTCTGTGAAACACCATTGAAAGCCTGGAGAACACCTCAAACATCCTTGGTGGTCAATCTTGAAGATTTGAAGGAAGCCAAGGGAAGCACCACACCACCATCACACTACATATCGATTGTGAAGATTCGTGGCAGGTTCCAGGAGCCTCAACTCTCGATTTCAGATCCCATTTGCTGTTTAGAAGACATTTGAGGTAGTTTTAGCAATCATCTTGCACCAATCTTGCACCTACACCCACATGCATTTTGAATCACACACATGCAACACCATCACTCACTCAATCACGAGATTATGTGGTTCTAGATCTGTTATTAGATGTTATTATCGCTGATTTGAAGTATTGATAGTGATCTATGGTGATATTGGAATGATTATTTGGTCATTTGTTGATTTCATCATAAAATGGGTACTTTGAGTACATGCATGGATGATCTAAGTATGTTGGCATGATATTTGATGATGAAATGTTGTTATAAGTGTTATTGATGATGTTCTACATGATTGGGATGATTGGTTATGGTCAAGAGATGTCAAAGATGTGATTGTTACTAAAAATAGTAACTTTAACGTTACAAAATGTGCATTCTTGATGAAATGACCACATTGGTATGTTTAGATCAATAAGATATGTTTAAAATGATGTTTAAGAGTTAATATGATAGTTAGTTGATGCATAGAAATGTTTAGAATGGTCAAGGTCATGATTTTTATAAATGTTACTATAAATAGTAACTTTTCATCACAAATTTGCATATGGATAGTATGTATGATAATGTCTTGAGTCAAACATGCTCATTGGATGGTAATATAATGATATTGAATGAATGATGTTGATTGAATGAATGGATTTATCATAAGTTACTAAATATAGTAACTTTATTTGGCTAAGTCGATGATTTGTCACATGTTAGTTGTAACGATCATGATTAAAGGACTAATTAGGACTAAGATAATGATGTTAGATGATATTGGTTGTTAAACTTGATGAAATATGCTTATTTGTGCAAACTTTCTAACTATAGAAACTTTTACGCGCAAACTATGCTAAACCGGCTATGTGTAACTATGTGCTATGTGATAGCATGCTCATTTAGGATAATTGTGCATGTTAGAATAACCGGAATGTGATTTTATGCATGACCTGCCTAATGTGGAAACTTTCCTAAAATAGGAACTTACCATAGATAGTAAGTTTCCTCATAGGAATGACTTATGGTATCCGTACATATCACACGACACCAAACCGCACGTTACACGAGCACTTGATCCAAAACCGTCACCAACGGGTCGTTAGGTCAAACACGATCAACACGGTCAAACACAGTCAACTCGACCCACATAACCACTTGGTGTTGTTGAACACTAACACGGTCCGGCGAGACCCACGTATGTGGACACGAACTCATAACACCTATGTGATATAGGTGACTACTAGCCGGCGAGCTACACTATTCTTTTGAGCAAACGCATTACACGAACTCAGGTGAGTTTACGGCCCCACTTTTACTCTTTAACTGTTTTGCTAAACTATTGGGGTGAGAATATCATGCAACTGTTTTAGATATATGACTGGTATGTTGTGAAAACCATTTTCGAGTGTAACTATTATCGCTTAAAGTCCTCACTTATCCTTACCGTTAGTTGTGTAAACAAACGAGTCGTAATTACGTAGTACTATTGGGTTTGACTAGCCCCACTCGGCACCAATGTTGACTGGAGGTCATAACGAGTGTAATTTCGATGTTGATGTCGGGTTCAGCGATGACCCGCGGAGGCAAACGGAAACAGTCGAGTTTCGGTAAGATGAACTGACACACTCCACGGATCGTAGTATCCAACAACTAAACTTAACATACCCAGTATATGTCTGTTTACTATTTCTGTATGTCTAAACCCGTGAACTCCCCTACTTTTTAGTTGACACTTTTTGCATATATTCTCAGGTAATTAAATGGAGCATACGCTAGGATGCGCACGAGGAAGCTTTAAGGAGTCTGGCTTGCATATAGACTCGCGTCCTAGGCATTGTGTGCATTTGATGTGTTTTTAAACAATTTAAACTTTTGTAGTGTCTGTTAAACAATTTACTTTCCGCTGCAACTTTATTTACTTATGACATCAAATTATTTCCGCTGCTCTTGATGTTAAACACTTTCCGCTGTGTATTAATGAAAACTTGTATTGTTTTACAAATCTGTGTGATTGTGTAACTCATATGGAGTTGTTCTATATGACCATGAGCTGTGATCCTGGCCAAGTCACACCCACGTGGACTGACGCCACGAGTGGGAATTTGGGGGTGTGACACACTTTTTCTGCAATCCAGACACACAACAAGTATTGTCCTTATATGTGACGTATAAGGCTATACGTAGGGTACAACATCCCATTATTGTTCAAAATGTCAGTACTAAGTGCACTGAGGGTTTATATGCCACGTAGAGTCTTGTATGTGTCAACATTACCAAGAATATCAGCCATGCCTGTGGTTGTACGTGACGTAGTGCTCTCTACATGACATATAGGTTAGTATAAGTGACGTATATGACACGAATAAATGAGTATGAGAATATAGATTATAGTGTGAGATTACAAGGACCCTTTTTTATCTTAAGATTGGTCGTCTATTCTAAAAAGGAGTAATTTGCTTTTACACTAGTGGCACGTCCCATCCTACGTAGAAAATGCCCAAATTTAAGAAAAAAAAAACAAAGAAAAGAAAAGTAAAAAAACTCCACTAACTTAACCAAAGCAAAAAAAGCCTTGACAAGACTCTAACACTACAGAATTGTTATTTATTTCACTATTCATTTTAGGAAAAGTTGCATTATTTTATATTTTAAATTAAGAGTTGTTATTTTACATTCAAACTCATATTTTTTCTGTATTTTATGTGTCTCGTATACGTCTATATGAGGTGCATAGAAGGATTAGACCTCACAATCTTAATTCAAAACAAGATAAATGAGTTCGTTTGGCTGAATAATTATTGTAACTAGTTTTATTCGCCCCCGCGTGCTGCGGCGGGTTATCATGGCACACTCTCAAGAATGAGTATTATATATCATTTGCAAAAGCATAAGTTACATAACTAAATCAAATCTTTAATCACGAACTTTAGACAAATTTTATAAGAACATAAAATCATACAAAATCCTTACAAATGTGTTATAAAAATAACAAAAAAAAATTACTCACAAAATCCGTATCACAGGTAACCAATTGTTTGAATTAAAAAAAAATCCAAAACTCTAAGCAAATGTATCAAATTTAAAAATCTTATATTTGCATACTACTTTTCAATGTTAAAAAACTCTTCATGACCCAAGTTTAAATTTTCAAAACGTCACTACATGGATCGAACACGTAAATAATATAATATATAATAATATATATAATATAATAATAAATGGGGCCCACTTATATAACAATAATATTTTACTATTCCTTATTCATGGGTTTTAATTATATAATAGTAATAATAATAATAATAATAATATCGAAACTATTTTTTTCTTCGTCTTTAATGCTATATAATTATATATAACAATAAGTTTAAAAACTAAACATGTCTGGCTAAAGTGAAGGATGTTGAAGTTTCACTATTCCTTTTCATGACAAATAATATATACTAAGTTTTTCTCCGCCGCACGTTGCGGCGGATATTACCGTACACTTCGATAACATGTATTATATATTATTTGTAGAATAATAAGTTACATAGCAATATCAAATCTCTCATCACGAACTTTATACATATTTTTTATAAAAACACAAAATCATATAAAATCCATACATAAATGTTACGGAAATAATAGAAAAAATTACTTACAAAATACTTCTCACCGGCAATCAATTGGTTGAATTAAAAAAACACTCAAATTTCAAGTCAAACATCAATATTTTATGAGAACAATAAATAACTGTTACTTTCTCCGAACACCGCCAAAACCCTAGAAAGAACCACATTTATATATAAACACACACACTATCTACTATTCAATATAATATATATATTTTTAATATTCATACTAAACAATATAATATATATGTATATATATTTACTGTTCATTTGTGTTGCTTTTTAATCATATAGTATAATATATATAATAATTCTTTGTTAGTTTTTCTTCTTTGCACGTATGGAGAAGCATGGGCTCCCACGCTTATCTGACAACTTCATAGCAAATAAAGACAAAGAGATTTGAAAAGTCATAGGGTCAAAAACTAAAAAACATAAATTATGTGGCCCAACTGAAAACTTAAACAACCATACTATTTCTTTTAGTTTGTTTTTAATATATATATATAACTAGTATACATGCCCGCGCGTTGCGGCGGGGTCTGATATACTGACGTAAAAACAACCAACAGAACATGAGGTTAAAATCGTGTACAATAAAATGCATGATGAAGGAAACATTTCACCTTTTACATGTCGTTGCTCAGTCTGTAGAATACTCAAACACCAAGTTTTTCTCTATCATTGAAAGCAAGCAAGCAAGTTTACATTTCCAAAACCCCTATCATTGAAAGCAGTCAACTTTACCCACTATGAAATATTTTACAAAATATGAACAAATCATTGATCAGAGACCACTAACCTGATTATGTGACCCCTGTAAGCTATAGGATAGCCTATAAAATTCTACAATCGATTCAAATTTCAATTATCCAACATAAACAATAAATTGTGGTAATGGGGTGGAAATAAAGGCGGAAGTTAAATGGGGAGTGATTGTAACATTAAAGGCATCATAGAAATGTGTTGTCAAAAAACAATGGTAGATAGGTCAACGAATCTAAGTTTATCATATACATCGTTAATATCATGTAGATTATCATATAGTCAATCAACATGAAGTAAAATATACAAAAAGTTGTGCTATATAATTTATTTAAATAGTGTAGGATAATGTTGAATTAGTCATGTATTATACCTACTTTGATTAAAATCAAAACAATTTGAATCCTATTAACTTCTTTGGTTCTACCTGGCAACTCATTGGAGAAAAAAAACCATGACATCGATAAAGTGATAAATCAATTAAAAACATAAAACTACTTTCTGACACAAAAAGACTAAATATACCAATATTGTCATGTTTTTTTGCTCAGTTCTCTTGAAATGTTAGAGCCAATGAAGACCAACAAACAATTATGCAAAATGTTAAAGTTATGTTTTCATAACTAAAGTAACTAAAACAAACAATTACTTGAATCAAATTACACTTACATACCTGTCTAACACCTAACCAAATTATCAAACTAAAATAGTCTACGGGATAATCTCAATTGCTTTGCAAAAATTAAAACAATTATACCTAAATCATAGTTGCTTTGCAAAAATTAACCCTCTACCAATTGTACGAAATTTCAATACCGTTAAGCAACATTTCTCACTTTATTATAAACTGAAAGTTATAGTTCCATTACAGATTGAAATCACTAAAAACACAAAACCATATACAAACATCTATAACGTAAGCTTTGAAAATAAGGGTTGAAGATTAAGAACTCATTTAATAGTAAAGAATGTGATTACAGAAGACCTAAAAAAAAGGGGCCTGCGTAAATGTAGAATTTATAAACGATACAAATATTATAAAATTATTAAATCTAAATCGTATATATATGTAGTATATATAATACTCATGGTTTATAAAATTATTAAATCTAAATCGCTTGTGAACTAATTACGAACAAAATGATATAATTAAACGATACAAATATTCGACAATGTACGGACGTGTTATAGGCACGTGATCAACGCGCAAAATTTCTGTGACCCTTTGGGTTCGAAATTTATATAAACGTTCATGAGGCCATTGCGATCAAATTAATATAATCATGACTTTTATCCGATAACCTAATGACGTGTTAAAATCATATGAACATTAAAAATATGTGAGTAAAGTGAAAACTTAAAAAAAGGCACTACGCAAATTTAGAATTTATAAACGATATAAATATTATAAAATTATTAAATCTAAATCGTATATATACGTAGTATATATAATAATTATGGTTTATAAAATTAGTGTTTGTGAACTAATTACGATCAAAATGATATAAACGATACAAATATTCGATAATGTACGAACGCGTTATAGGCATGTGAAGTAAGATGAGACTTTAAAAATAAGAGGTTAATATAACCATGACTTTTATCCGATAACCTAATGATGTGTTAAAATCATGTTAACATTAAAAAATTGTAAGTAAAGTAAGATGAGACTTTAAAAATAAGAGTTTAAAGTTCAGGAGTTATAAATAAAAAATTCAAATTAATTGAAAAACTATTAAAAGTCTTCTTTCTATCTTTTGAAGCGGTTTGCCATTTTTTGAGGCGGTTCCTATTTTTTGACGCGGGCAAATTAATACCGACTTATGTGAGACAACAAAACCTCGGTTTACTTATTATTACTTTAAGTAATATTCTATATCAAAATCTTTTTTTTATATTAAGTAAACAACAAAGATAAAACTGTGTTGTAGGATTTTTTCAATTTAATAATATAAAATATTGCATCCGACGACAAAACTTTGAATTTTGGGGTGGGGTCGGGTGGGGTGGGATGGGGGTGGGGTAAGAGGCTTGCATGATATACCTATACATTATGCATAAACACTTGCAAGTAAATGAATTGTAAATTTGTGACACAACAAAATGTTAGTTTTTAATATATATAATAATATAATTTGGGTAAAATTATGTAACATCATAGATATTATAGAACATGTTGAGATATGTAACACCTTAAAACAATGCGTGTCAAGATGAGTAGCCTTAAAATTTGATAATATAATATATTCAAGTGGGTAATAATTATCTAATATATTTATGATAAATTACTTAAGATTATGCAAATAAATTATTTGTGTACTTACAACCAATTTTAACTTTAATTAAATTGATTTATTTTTAAAATGACTCATTTAGATCCAAACAAATTTTGCTTAAAACTCATTTCGGCTCACACTCATCCTAACGTAAACCCATTATGACCTGATACTCGACCCAACCGCTCATTTTTCCAAGTTTAAGGGGATCGATCATTAATTGTCATTATTCTTTGCGTTAATGATCGGCCTTGTATATGCCTCGTATAAGGCTATACAAGACATATATGTTCTATACTATATTGGGCCAATTATTGCCTAAATAGTGTGTGTCTAGAGGGTTATACGCATTGCACTCGCTTATATGAGATGTAGAGTGTATGTTAGGTATTAAACTAGAAAAAGATTGGTGTGTAAATAACTAAAACCCCAAATTAGTATCAAGTGTTTATAAAAAAAACATCTCAATTATGGTGCACACATATAATACATATATATGTGTGTTTTAATGATAGAAAAAACATTAAAAACTACTTTTCATTCTGTCCTAGACTAGAAAAAAGGAGTAAACTAATATTTTTAGAAGGGATTTGTTTTTTTTAACTTTTTTATTTTAAGGTTTCGGTGAAGTTATATGTCTTGTATAGACTTATACAACATATATAACTACTTTCTGACACATACTGATTTAACAATGATTGGTCTCATATACAACTCGTATTCGACCTATATGAGGCTTATAGGCATATATGAAACATATAAAAATACAATCATTAATGTTAAGAAATTATAACAAATAACGGTGGCACATATACATCTAGTATAAACATGTATACTATACATGACGTATAAAGGATGTGAGATGAGTGAGAGAATAAAATGACCTTTAGAGCTCTATTTCTCATTTGAACGTAGGATAACAATTTTTTTTTAACTTGGAAGAACTTATATAAAATATCAAGGGTATTCTGTGATTTAAACTTTTCGGAAAAAAATTTTTCAGATAATTATTTTCCCTTTAAGACCTCTCGAAAATAAAAGAAAATGTCGAATTAAAAACCTCTTCAGGCTAGTAAAAAAAAAAATTAAGTTATTTACATGTTCAGGAAATCTGTAAAATAATATTTTATACTGTTTGAACTTGTAATATTTTACAGCATGCCTTAACTACAATTAGGCATATAATAAGAAAAAAAGTTTATTTAATGTTTTTTTCATTTAAAAAATGTTTTTAAAAAACTTAAAAAGATACTTGTACTAACAAAAATAAATACCATATAAAAATTATTTTGTTTGTTCTTGTTATTTTATAGAACGGTTTTAAAAAGTGTTTTTTATTATATATTTAAAATGGCTTTTCTTATTACATTACTCAAATCACTAAAAGGCATTTTGTAAAATATATTAATAAAAAGATGAAAAACAAAACGTTCTAGTCCTTTTAGAAGAGATTAAAAGTTAGTTAGATACTAAAAACGTTTTATAACTGAAAGTTATCTAAAGAGAAATTAAAGAGAATATATATGAAAGAACGTACTGAAAAACATTTAAAAAACCTTTCATAAAATATAATGATACAACAAAATGTTTTTCTGTTAGACACTAATAGAAATTGAATAGAAATTATTTTCTACTCAAGAAGATTAGAATTTGAGAAAAAGATTTTTTTTTTTTTTTAAATTAAGCTATTATTTTTAAGGGGCAATTTCATATATCCCCCTATAAATTTCATTTATTACACATATACCCAATCCAAAATTTTAATTACATATATCCCCTTATAAATTTCATTTATTACATATACACCCAATCCAAAATTTTAATTGCATATATCCCCTTCTCTAATGCTAAAATTTCAAATCTACCCATTTTAATTAAAATGAATTAAAAAATTACTATTTTACTCTTACTTTAAAAAAAATTATTATACCTATTTTACCCTTGATTCAAATATACCATTTTCTACGATTTTTTTTCCTTTTTTTTTAGTGTTTTTGCTTCTTCTTTTTTTTTTTTATCATTTTTAGTGTCTTTTATTTTAATTTTTAATTGACGGAACTTTGGTCATATGGGGGGAGGGCGATGAATGAATGTGGTGTTTGCGTACGGGGTTTACGTATGTGTGTTTGGAATTCAAAGGCTACTAAAAGGGTATGTTTGTCACAATGTTTAAAACTAGCAAAGTTGGGTATATATGTAATTAAATTTTTCAGTTGGGTATATATGTAATTAGACTTCAAAAGAGGGGGATATATGTAATTATCTCTATTTTTAAATACCTAAAAAATCATATTTTTTATATAGAAGTTAGTTTCTACAATGTTAACAATCCAATTTGAGCTTTATTCGAATTCAAATAAATCAATTCAAATTCAAAACAAATACAAGTTGATTTGATTTAAATTTATCTAAAAAAATTTGTTTAAACTTTATTTGCAAAAATAAATACTAACTTAAATGTTCAAAACATCATATAACCAAAACCTTAAACAAAATAGCGGAATTATAAATTTCAGTTTTTATATATATTAAACTAGTTATATAATATATATATATATATATAGGGAGATGATCAAATGTTAACCCATGTTTATTCCGTTAACCGAATAAATACATATTATTACTTTGGGGCCCACACTAAAGTAAATTTAGAGGTGTAGGTTTTTTTAATTAATATATGGCTCACTTACATTCATAAAAAATAAGAAAAAAATTACACCTTTAAATTTACTTTAATGTGAACCCAAAATTAATAAGATATAGTTATTCGATTATCGTAATAAGAAAGTGTTAACATTCGAACCAACCCTATATATATAAATATTTCTAATTCAAATTGAAAAATCGCATATTTGAAATTATATTTGAAATGCAATATCAGACTTCTAATCAAATCAAATTCAAATTTGAAAATTCGAATCAAATTTCGATTTGGGGATTTTATAATCAAAATCGAATCGAATTTTGAGTTTTTCGAATCTTATTTGAAAACTAAACAAACCTTTGATCCATACAAGGTGTCACTTTTTATTTTATTTTTCCTTTTCTTTTAAGTTTTTAACGTTATGTTATTTTGTTCTTATTATGTCGTTTCGTTTCTACATTTGCAAACGCATATCAAGTTTTTTTAGACGTTAATTAGAAAATAAAATTTATTTAAGAAAAACTAAATTATATCTATTAAAAGGGTTTAACTTGAAACTTTAAAAAATTAAAGAAGATAAAAGTGATAATTTATGAAGTTAGAAGGATAAGTTTTGTTAGAAGAAATTGGCAAATGATATGTTATATAATAGGATAGGATATTTGTAAAGCATTTAAATGGATAATAGCTTTAATATATTTCATTTGTTATCCCAAATGCTATTAATATTTTGTTTATATATTCTTTACCAAGTATAATTCTATAAAATTAAAAAAATTGAATAATTTATGTAGCCTCATAGACACAAAAATTTTTATGGGTGTCCGTATGAAACACTATTGAACATAATAAAATTAATCATGGTTGTGGATTGACCCCCTTTTTAAGTCCATCCGTCATACACGGTAGATTGATTAATCATTTCATCTAGACATTAATTGAAAGTTATGTCCTGTGAATTTTAGAAAACCCTTTAATCGTCTATAATTGACTTACTTTTATAAACTTCACAAATAAAATTAACTTATCTTAGAGTTTGAAAAACTTTAGTATATTTCATTATAATTAAATGTAAATTTTTTTTAAAGAGTTTGGAGGTGAAAAACTTTAGTATATTTCAGTATAATTAAATGTAAAAGAATTTTAAATAGTTTGGAGGTGTAAAGTACACGCTCGTTTATTATTTCTGTATTTTGAACTAAGCGGGGGTCAAAGGGATCGTGCCCTCTTGCAGGGTCCTAAGGACAGCGCCTGTGCGTTCTTTGACAACTACCTATTTGTGATGTTCTTTGATATAGAAACTCCACAGAAGAACATGTATGCATATTCATATCACGCTAAAAATCTATTAGATTATTCTTAATCAAATTTCTTAATACTTATAATGGTAGAAATATTGATTTTGAAAAGTGATTTCATATACGATTTGATAGAATTACAAGTATTGATCACCAAAATTTCTAACAAAAACTAGAATTGAAGAATCATTGCTACATGCAGGAAATATATCCCGCTTCGTTCAACTTATGGATGAGTTTAGATTACGTGTAAACCACAATTAATTATAACAAATATATATTATTCATCGTCCGTCAAGACAATCGATGTTATAGGAAAATAACTCAAAAAAAAAAATTAATTGATTTTTATGGTACAATAACTAGAAAGTCATGGCTTGATTCCTATTTATAAAATTACAACTCAATAACCTAACTTAATTAGTAGGTTATAATCCAATCACAAAACCTAATCCCTTAACTCTATGCCTACTCGAGCTTTTTGGAGGTCCAAGACAAACACAAAAACCATGGCCCTTTCCGTAAATAGTTTTTTTGCTTCTGATACAAAAGTGTGACACATATATATTTAAAAAACATAAAAAAATATGTCATTTTGCCTCTATTTAAATAAGTTTACCAATAATAATCATAATTTTCACTTTCATTACCAAATGCAATTCTATTAGCATAATTATCAAATATTTGTACTCGATTGGAACTTTCTAATTACTATGCTAGTGAGATTGACCTATAAACAAAAGTAAAATTTGAGATTATCATTGATTAAACTATTAGTATAAATTATTATTGGTCAATAAATCATCATTTGGATAATGAAAAAACATTTATTGAAGGGAAATACATATAAGCAATATAAATAAAGAATATTATAAAGTATAATACTTAGTTGTGAAATTTTATATTAATTATGCTTCTCTTTATCAATCAGCTTGAATACTTTATTTATCACTAGAAAACTTGTTTAAATCTTTTACTCGTAACATTAATAAAAGATTTATTGTTACACAAAACAAAGATGAAACAAAAAAAGGAGGTGTGATTATTTAAAAGATAACACCTTAAACACACTCTATTTTGATATTATAAAATGGTTCTTTACTTTTTCAGACCGAAAACAATAAAACAAATAACTTAAATGGTTGAAAACAAATAACCTGTAAGGCTGGGGGTCCAAAAATTTGAAGGGTCTAAATGAGTAAACGATGGCCTTGAATTCGTTTAATAAGAGCCGGCCGTGCCTATAAGCCAACTTGCATGGTATGACCTATTCCGACATGTGCATGGGCTTCGATCGGGATTTACACACAAGCCAACATTTAACCCCTAATTACTAAACTGAATTAGAGAGGCCTTAAAGGCTTAAACACCTACCAAAGTATCTCATTTGTTTGAACTTCATCCTTGAAAGCAACTTCATTAATATATTTGTTCGTTGCCTGTGAGTTAATTTGTTTTTTTACCTAAATTTTAAATTATAATGAGTTATTGGGTAAAATGTTTAAGTAAACATTTTTTTTTAGCTTTTATAAAATTCATAACTGGGTTAAATATATTTAAAAAATTGGAATGTTAATTATGTGTATATGAAGAGGGGATGACAAGAATATTTGTTTATGTGACGCCTATGTAAAATGATAAGAGGGTGATGACTACACAACCTAATTGTACACTCATATCGGCAATGAAAATATCAGATGCATTGTCGATGATAGTCGATGCTGGAAACACATATGATTTTGTCTTGATTGATGTTGAAAACCGTGACAGGGATCTTGTCGATTTTATCCACACAATTTGGAGTCGTTAGCCCAAATTTCGCATGCAAATCAGTAAAGAAACTTCAAAAAAAGATGCAGTTTGGTTCCTTCGCAAACCATGTTGAGCAGTTGAGGTAGCATAAATTGCAATGTGTTGCAACACGTATGCAAAAAGAGATTAACAATTGAAGAAAAGTAAGAGATCCAAACGGTTGATAACATGCATAAACTGTTGGTATTCACAGCACACACACACTCAAATATGATCTAAACAACCACTGGAATGATCTTCATTCAAATCATAAAAAAGAACAAACACACAACTTAAACAATACTCATGACAGAAAACAAAATAACTACCCACACCACTATCAAGTACGTGACCCACTAACACATAAAACAAACTACCATACTTAAACTCGCATGACACTCACATGCAACATGCATACGTACTTTTACTACTAAAACAATTACTTCACTATTACGTGAATTAAACATAATAGCTCCCCGTAATTCACATAATAGTGACTCCCAGCCTTGCTCGCAAGTAACTGAACTGCTCCACTCCCAAAGGTTTGGTGAAAATATCCGCAACTTGTTCATGTGTATCACACGCCTTTACTTCAACCTCTTTAGCATCCACAAGGCTTCTTATATAATGATATTTTATAGAGATGTGCTTCGTACGACTGTGAAATGCTTGGTTCTTGGTCAAGAAAATCGCTGAACGATTGTCACAAAGAATTGATGTTGATGGTAATCACACGCTAATTGCTGCTGTAACTATCAAACAAGCACCTGCAAACTCAATTTTATAGTGCAGAAACAAGATCAATGAAAAGAAGCTATCGACCAACTCTATTACTGAAAACGAAAGTTACATTTTGATGAAAACAAAAGGCTGCAACTTCACCTAACTATTGCTGCCCGTCTTAAATAAACATATGACACTAAAACACGTTCAAGAAACGTGCTTACAGGCCCACAAAAAACTAAAAACAAACCCACTAACTTGACCCACTAGCTTGACCCACTAACTTACTAATTTAAACATAAAAACCACATGCTAAAATATAAACTAAATGGTGAATGTAATCAGCTTCTTTGACTCGATTAAAACTCGACTAAAGAACCGCGATTCATCCGATTAAACCCGTGACCCACCCGACATTAAACTTACCCAACAATCACCCCCGTAAGTTTAATGTCGGTTCTTGCTTCAAAGTAATGCCGACTCTTCCAATTCAATCAAGTTAGCCTCTTTCTCCTTGTCCTTCCATTTGGTACACTCGTTTGCAAAGTGTCCAAATGCTCCACACTCATAACATCTAAAACCACTATTATCTCCTCGACCCGTGCCTCTTCAACGACCTCTTTCACCTCTACCAAATCCTCTTCCTCAACCTCTTCCTCTACCATAATTCCTATCTCCATGTTCACCATTAGTTAGTAAGAGTTGTCCTTGAACTTCTTCCTTTTCATCATGGCTTTTGAGCCTTTCTTCGTAAGCTTTGAGTCTCCCTACAACTTCTTCAAATGACATAATTTCAAGATCATAATATTGTTCGATAGAAGCTACAATTGGTAAGTATTTCTTTGGCATCGAATTGAGAAACTTTCTCACAACCACTTCTTCTTCAAGCCTTGACCCAAGACTCTTGAATTTAGCCACAATGGCACCAACTTTACCCGAAAATTCATTGATGGTTTCGTTTTCCTTCATTTTGAGCATCTCCAATTCACTTCTTAAAGTTTGCAGCCTAGCTTTCTGGACCCGATCAGCACCTAAATACCGAACCCGAATCGATTCCCAAACATCTTTTGCATCTTTGTGTTTGGCCACTTGTAGAAGGATATCTTCGGGTAAGGTTTGGAAGATAATAGCTTTAGTAGTGTAGTTCTTCTTTGCTTCAACAGTTGCTCCTGTTACGGGATCCACCGACTCCCATAAATCGTATGCCCTTTAACACAGTCTCAATCAAAATAGACCAGGAGGTGTAGTTATTTTCGGTTAACTTAGGGCACTGAAGTGGTACATTACCTTGCTCACGAACGGTTATGGTTCCTGCACTTTCAGCCATCCTTGCCTAATCTTTGAATTCTGCTATACCTTTATTAATTTCTTGCTGCTGTCAACAATATGGCTACTGAAACCTTGTTGCTTGCCTTTTCTTCTTGCCGATAATCAACTGGACGTCTTCAGTATGACTACCGAACCTTGTTGCTTGCTTCTTTCTTGCTAATAATCAACTAGACATCTTCAATTGATGACGTAGTTGCTTGCTGCTTGCTTTCTTTCTCGCGACCTGGTCACATGAGCAGATCGGAAATTTCTTCCTGCTGCCTTCGATCTCCCCTTGCTCTGATACCAAATTGATGGTAATCAGACGCCTAATTGCTGCTGTAACTATCAAACAAGCACCTGCAAACTCAATTTTATAGTGCAGAAACAAGATCAATGAAAAGAAGCTATCGACCAACTCTATTACTGAAAACGAAAGTTACATTTTGATGAAAACAAAAAGGCTGCAACTTCACCTAACTACTGCTGCCCTTCTTAAATAAACATACGACACTAAAACACGTTCAAGAAACGTGCATACAGGCCCACAAAAAACTAAAAACAAACCCACTAACTTGACCCACTAGCTTGACCCACTAACTTACTAATTTAAACATAAAAACCACATGCTAAAATACAAACTAAATGCTGAATGTAATCAGCTTCTTTGACTCGATTAAAACTCGACTAAAGACCCGCGATTCATCCGATTAAACCCGTGACCCACCCGACATTAAACTTACCCAACAGATGTTGCTTCCTGTTGTGTATGACCAAGCTCCTTCAACATCTTCCTCAACCACACGGCCTGACATGCTCCAACAGTTGCTGCAACATATTCCGCTTCAGTGGTCGACAATGCTACCACAGACTGCTTCTTTGACATCCAAGACACTGCTCCGGTTCCGATAGAAAACACATATGCTAACAAACTCTTCATATCCTCAACAGATCCAGCCCAATCACTATCAGTAAATCCCAACAATTTCACATTCTTTTCCTTGCCATACCATAAACCATACTCCACTGTTCCAGCAAGATAACGCAACACTTTCTTTGCTGCACCATAATGCACAACCGATGGATCTTGCATGAATCGAGAGACAATACCAACAGCATACATTATCTCAGGGCGTGTATGAGTTACATACATTAATCCCCCAATCAAAATCCTATATTTGTAAGCATCTGCAGGCTCTGCTCCATCATTAATTATGAATTTTTCATGACTATTCATTGGAGTAGATACACTCTTACACTTCTCCATACCAAACCTTTTGAGAAGATCTAAAGTATACTTCCTCTGAGTAAGAAAAATCCCATGTTTCTTCTGTATTACTTCCAAACCGAGAAAGTACCTTAGTTCTCCTATATCGGTCATTTCAAACTCACATACCATTTTCCTTTTAAACTCCTCCAGCATCATCATGGATGAACTTGTATATATCATATCGTCCACATACAAACAAATAATGATCAATTCATTTGATTTACCCCGCTTTACATATGTTGTAGGCTCATTCACACTTCGATCATACCCATTTGCCAATAAATACCCATCAATTCTGTTGTACCACGCACGCGGAGATTGCTTTAAGCCATACAAAGCCTTACGTAAACGATACACCTTAGTTTCTTCTCCTTTCACTACAAAACCCAACGGTTGTTCGACATACACTTCTTCTTGGAGGACACCGTTTAAGAAGGCCGATTTCACATCAAACTGATATATGGTCCAACCATTCTGAGCTGCCAGAGAAAGAACCAACCGAATGGTTTTGAACCGTGCAACAGGAGAGAATGTCTCCTCATAATCAATTCCTGATTTTTGCACATACCCTTTCGTGACAATCCGAGCTTTATATTTTTGAACATTCCAATTCTCATCAAACTTCAACTTGAATATCCATTTCAAACCAATTGGTTTCTTACCCTCTGGTAGTTCAGTTAAGAACCAAGTATCATGTCTCTTGAGTGAATCCATTTCTACTTGCATGGCCTTAACCCATTCCTGTTTCAATGCAGTGTCCTCATACGTAACTGGTTCAACTAATGACAAAGCAAATTGCCATGTTGGGTCAAATTCCTCCATACACTCAATGTTAGTTCCTGTAACAACATTAGCATATTTTGGATTTGGTTTACGCACCCGTGTTGAACGCCGCACGTTGCAATCTGCTCCAAGTTGATCATTTGCATGAGAAGAATCACCTTCCATATCTAAATCAACAATATCATTCTCATCAGCTCTACCTTTTTCACTATTGTCTTCATCTCTAACTTCATCACACGATTCAGTTGTTCCACGTGACTCTACACCATTATTGTTTGTTTCCTCAAGATCATTTGTTCCTGTGTCAACATCATTCACCTCAACTTCAACTGGAAAACCAATCTTACTGTCTTCATTTGTTTTCCACTTTGCTAATTCATCAAAAATAACATCCCTACTCACAATTATCCGCTTCGTATCCAAATCGAATAAACGATATGCCTTCGAGTTTGGAAAATATCCCACAAACACATACTTGTGAGATTTTGAATCCAGCTTCTTTCGATGTTGCCTTGGTTCCAAACCGTAAGCCGGGCATCCAAAAACTCTTAAATGCACAACTGAGGGCTTTATACCATACCACACTTCATACGGAGTCTGATTTCCAAGAGCTTTTGTAGGTGACAGTTTCAATAAATAAACTGCAGTCGCCACTGCTTCACCCCAAAAGCAATCACTTAACTTCTTCTCTTGCAGCATACTTCGGCTCATCTCTACAACTGTTCGGTTCTTTCTTTCTGCCACCCCGTTCTGTTCGGGAGTATAGGGAGCTGTGAGCTCCCTTTTTATCCCATGTCTCTTGCAAAAACTATTAAATTTCAGTGAACAATACTCTCCTCCCCGATCTGACCTGAGTGCTTTAATTCGCTGCCCGGATTCAAGTTCCACCTTAGCCTTGAATTCCTTAAACATTTCAAACGCCTCTGACTTCTTGTCCAAAAAATAGACCCACGACATCCTGCTATAATCATCAATAAATAGCATGAAATATGAACTGCCACCTAAAGACTTTGTGGACATGGGACCACATAAATCAGTATGGACAAGTTCCAGAACATGTGAAGCTCTCCAAGCTTGCTTAGGAAAAGATTTTCTGGACTGCTTACCAAACACACATCCTTCACACATGGGCCACATTGTAATCTTTGGCAGATCATACACCATCTCAGTATCATGCAACCGTTTTAAGCCTTGTTCGTGTAGGTGTCCATACCTCAGGTGCCATAATTCTGAAACATTTTCCTTAACCACTGAAAATGCATTACTTGGTCTGAAATAATTGTCCATGTCTAGTGGAAACATGTTATTACCAAACATTCCAACCTCACACATAATCCTTCCTGACTTCTTTTGAGTAATCACACACTTAGAATTATCAAAGTGTAGTGAATAACCAGTTCTCATTAATTGACCTACACTTAACAGGTTATAGTCCAAATCTGGAGCAAATTGTACATCTTCAAGGACTTTGTTCATACCTGCAAAAGTCACAGTTCCCTTTCCTAGAACTTGAATGCTCTTTCCATTTCCAAGCTTCACATCGATCTTCTTTGATTCATCTAAGGCTTCAAATAATGACTTCTTCCATGTCATGTGATTTGAACAACCACTGTCCAAAAACCAAACATTCTTTTTCATCATTTCTTCCTTATCATAGGCCATAAACAACCTATAATCTTCGTCTTCATCCTCATTTTCAGCCGCAACTTGAACTTGCGGTTCACTCCAGCAATCAGCACGTACGTGACCAAATCGATTGCAGTTGTAACATTGCAATTTTCCACCTCGTCCTCCAAAACGACCACCGCGTCCTGATGTGCGTGAAACTATATATTTATTATATGGGTTTTTCACACAGATTTTAGTTTTAAAAAATGGTTTTTACTAAGAACTAAATCACACACAATAGGCAAGTGTACCTATCGTAAGCAATATAGCTTATGGTAAGAACCGGATATCAATCCGTGGACACGGTAGCTCTCGGTACTAGATCTCGGTTAATGTTTAGCAAACACATGAAAAATTGGGTTTGTGAATTTTTGAAATAACAACTAAATGAAGGACTTTTGAATAATTTAAAGTCTAAGAGAATTGCCTAGATCATGAATCCACTTAGTTTAGTGATGTGATTATTATGAATTGGTAAACCAAATGTTGACTAGATTCCGGTCAAAGATATCTAATCATATAATCTTTTGGAAAATTAAAATGAATAACACATTCTAATCACCTAGGATTATTCTATGAAGCCTAATATCAAGGTCTATGTCAAGATTTAATCAAGAATTAGTCATCCGTCAAGAATCTTAATTCTATAACTTAAGGAAAACTAATATGACTTATACACACTAATCACCCTAAGTTGCATAAATTCAACAAAGTCATAATTTCTTCCAACCTACAATCTATGAACACAATCATGCAAATGAGGTCATTTGGCCATAATTTCCTAACTCACATGTTAATCATATTCAACAAATTATAATATCACCATGGTTTTTCCAAACTTTAGTGAAAGAAAGTATACTTGTGCAAGTTTTATAACATTCAAGAAACCAATTACCATTCCTAATCTCATGGCATAATCTTAAAAACAAGTTGTAAGATTATAAACAAATGCTTGATCATGGTTTTCCAACATAGTATGATTAAACATTCATCATTCTTGAACACTAATCAACCTACACAAATTTACAACATCATTGGAATACAATCATAACTTCATCTTGAATCTTGACATAAACCCATTTGACCAATTCATAAAATCATCATCACATAAACAAAAGTTTCATCATAATCTAGACAATGAAGTGTTTAGCCCATAAGGCTTACAAGAACAATAACAAAGTAGCTAGAATTAACAAGAAACATGATTAAAATAACAAAATGCAAGCCACTAGCAAGCAAGGATTGAAACAAGATGGTGTTGGATGCTCCTTGAATCTTCAATGCCTTCACAATCTCCTTTGGATAGCCTTAAGAAATCTGGACAGAAGGTATTTTTGCTCCAGGAAGTCCAACCCTTTGAAATGAGGTGAAAAGCTGAATTTATAGAAATTCTGGAACTTGGCACGGTCGTGCACCATAGGTGCACAGTCGTGCAAGGTGCTACAGTACTTTACTTTTGGTCTGGGACGGTTGTCGAAGTTGCCATTTTCAGCTAAGTCTCGAAAATTGACTCGAGGTGTCAGGCACGGTCGTGCTAAAAGTTGCACGGTCATGCACAAGTCGTCATGGCCGGCACTACCTCCATTTGGCCCGGCACTGCCTTGCTTTGGCCCGGCACTGGCTAGCTTGCACGGTCGTGCTTGGCGTATGCACGGTCGTGCATAGGCTAGCACTACCATGCATGACCTAGCACTACCTGGTTGCACGGTCATGCAAGAAGGTGCACGGTCGTGCATAGGCCAGCACTACCATGCATGGCCTAGCACTACCTGATTGCACGGTCGTGCAAAGTTGTGCACGGTCGTGCATGGGCCGGCACTGCCAGTGCAAGATTTGGCATGACAGTGCGCATCTGGGGATTTGCTTAGAAAATGCTGAAATTCCATACAAAGCTTGATTTTCTTCCGAGCAAGGCCGTTTATCCTACAAATTCACAAAAACAATAATTAGGACTATTCGTGAATGAATTTGCATGTTGTTAACGTTAAAACCGGGGAAATTTGAGTCGAATAATATGTATAATTTGACGTATATCACGTCCTCTTCCACGTCCTCTAAAGGAACCCCTGCCTCGGCCTTGATAACCCCAAGAAGGACCATCGTCCCTTCCTGCAACTTGAAATGCCTTTTCTTCATCTGGTGTCACAACTCCCCGATTGTGACACCCGGCAATTTCAGGTAAATTACAACTCTTACATTCTTTACATTTCACATTCATGATTGTTGCATTTCATTTAATTATGTTAATTAGATGAGTTGAACACAAAAAACTACGAAACGATAGTTCAAGGAACTATCGAATCGTACATTGCACATTGGTTTTGGAAACCCAGTGTGGCAAACACAACACTAACACAAAACAATAATTCGGGGAATTATTGAATTGTGCATTACACGTTGATTAGAATTAATCAAGCGTGCAAACACTCCGTAAGACACAAACACAAACTATCGAAGATAATTCGAGGAATTATCGAAACACACACGAGTCTCACGAATGTTGGTGATCGATCAAACTTATGTGTCATTTTATGTTTATGTGCTTAAACATGCATTAGATGTTTAGGATAAGCGTTAGGAATCGAGTACGAGCGAAATCGAATCATCGAAGTCGAAAAACATGAAAATGGACCCATCGCGGTACGCGACAACCCCATCGCGAAATGCTTCGCGGTACGCGAAAAAAAAACCGGGATTCGAAAATCCCGAATCCCATCGCGGTACGCGATAAGAGATTTTGATCGGCCTCCGCGGTACGCGAAGGCCATGCAGATCAAAATTTCTTTATAACCAACCCCATTCATTTTCCATTCGGTTTTCTCTCATCTTCTCCGAATACTCACCCATTTTGTCGACCAAACCCACTGAAACCAGACCTCCAAGCCCCCTGGAATCATCATTGAACCATATTGGAGCATCATGAACCATTGGAGCTTCAAGGAGAAGTCTTGGAAGCTACCCACAAACAAAGAGATTCATCATCAGCCTTCATTTCGGTTCCAGGAGCTGTTCTAGATTGGATTTGCACATCTAAGGTAGTTTTATTTGTTTATTAGTTGATAGATCGCACATGCAAGGGTTAAAAACCCACATGCAAGTGTCTTTGAGAACATGCAACTCCACGTGGCTAATATGAACGAATGTGTTGGTGATTTGATGGGTATATTGTTATAGATCTTCTGATTTTATAGTTTAGAATGTTAGATTTGAGTTTGATTGAGTTATTGTGATTTGATAATGTATTGGTACACTTGCCATAAAAGGAAACTTTTATGTTGCAAGTCTTGGATTTGTGATGATCTAGACATGTTAGACACGTCTAGATGTTGTTAAATGAATATTGAAGTGTTTAGAAACACATTGGGATATTCGATTTTTGTCAAAAACATGGTTTTGTATAATCTTACTATAAAAGGAAACTTTTAAAAATCAAAAGAGGGCTTTTGATGTTTTTGAAAGATTGATGAACTTTGATTGTTGAAATATGTTTAGAAATGATTTCTAACATGTTTGGAAACCTTGATTTGTGAAGACGAGCCTTTAAACAAATACTTACTATTTTAGGAAACTTTAATTGGGCAAAACGACATAAATGGTGATTTATGCGCAAACGACATGTTTTAAGGGTTTAAATATATTTTATAATCTTATTGGAAGTTATTAGCTTTATGAAATGAGATTTCATTGTAATCCCCAGGGTTTTCCGTTACTAGTTCGAATATTGTAATCGTGCTAAATTGGAAATAAAATTAGAAGTCTTGAATGTTCTTTGAAACATTTGGATCCATAAATCTATAGATTCATATTTCAATGATTATACGATTAATAATACAAAACAAACTTAAGCTTTTATAAATTTTTATAAAAGAATTATAATTCTTTAAAAAAAAAAACTTAAACAAAGTTATATTAGGTTATATGCAATAAAAACATTTTATTAGTAAAAGAACCCATTATTAAAGTTATACAAATATATATATATAATAACAATAACAATAACAATAACAATAATAAGGCATTATATTTATAAAATAATTTTTATAAAATTCTATGACATATACAAATTATTTATAAAGTCTAAGTATTAAAAAGATATAAAATATTTTATAAATTTTGAAACATAAAATGCTTATAAAATTTGAGGTTCCTAGTAATAGATTAAATAAAATATAAAGATCAAATCTGTAACTTGTTAAAAGTGGAATGTGAGTGGAGAAAGTTTTAAATCAGATTTAAAGAGAACAAAGCTGGGGTGTAAACTGTCAAAACCCAAAACCTCATTCCCCTTCCACCCATTTTCTCAATCGGATTCCCACATGACCCGGCATAAAAACGATGTGAACCAAATCGGTTCCAGCTCACCAAACGTGGATTCCAGACAATCAGATTCAAATATGGAAATTCCATGATCACAGCTATTGACTTTAATCAACAGATTGTACAAAGAACAATCCTTAAAATGTGCAAATCATTTCCAAAACCACCGAATCAAACAAAAAATTCGAAACCGTGTATAACTTGTACAAAAATCAAATCAAAGGACACCCCTGGGTTCTTTGAACACATACGAAACATTCTGTGTAAGCAAACTACAATCATAGGCCATCTCATCTTTAATCAAAGAACTATAGTATCGGCCCATTCATGACACTCAACCACATCGAATTCAAAGCATTACCAAGTAAGTTTATATGATTCCTGATCGGTTTTACATGCTTAACAATAGCCCTATGATAATCAAGGTTCATAATTACAATAGTAATCGAATTGGATCTGAGATTAAATTAGGGTTTATGTGAAATTGGGGAAAACGTTTAGTGTCATGCCTTCTATTTTCTTTTTGGCTCTAATTCTAATCTGAACGGCCAGGTGAACTATATATATATAAAGGATATAAAAAAAATACGAATTTTTTTTGTATAAACTGAAAATTTTTAGTTTATGACATAATATGTTTTATTTAAATAAAACCTCTGATTGAGTTTAAATTCAAATACGTAAATAATACAAGTTTTATTGTAAAGAAATGTAGAATAATACTATGTAGTTATTCTAATTAATTATACAATCAATTCATATAATTATTTATAAATTCTATGCTAAAAAAAAAAACAAAATTCAATCTTATGAAACAATATCTTATAATGATTGTGTCTGATTTCAAAAAAAAAAAATATTACAAATTATTTTTGAAACTAATTATTTTAAATAAAAAAAACAAAGCTTTATAAAATATAAAAATACTCATATTTTTAATATATGTTTTTCTTCTTTTATAAATATTAGTTTTGAAAACTATAAATCTTAGCTTTAAAACTTTATAAACAACCCTATAAAAAATCACAAATTTCTATTAAAACATTTACATAAAATATTATTCAAACAAATTAGATACGTTCCCAATAATAATCATTGATATTTTTCTCACAAATTTAATATATAAATAGAGTTGTCATATTCTATTTGTAATCATCATAAAAAAAAATTATGAGAATATTTATTTAAATAGTCAAATAAATATTCCCAGGACTGCCTTTCAAACTTAGACATATACACTAGGATTTTTATAGTATGTCATGGTGTTAAGACAACAAGCTGGAACATAGAATACTAAGACATTATGTACTTTAAACTTTAGGTAAATATCTTTGCTTCCCTAAAAATCACACAAAGAGATTATGGACTAGCTAAGCAAGCAATCAAGTGAGTTTCTTCACACTCCCTTTTACTTCTTGTTTTTAGGATGTTACACATGTCATATTCAAACTATTATTCATTCTATTATTCATTCAATCTATGATGCAAATCCTTAGACCTAGTTAGCTTTATGTGTTAGAGGCTAGGCTTATACAATGTGTTGATTCTATGTGTGATTCTATGTGTGTTGCCAGTCAAGCAAATTAGTACTTAGTAGCCTAGGATGGTTAGATACTATCTTCGCAATGGCTTTGGCCTTTGTGTGAAAAAGGTGAAAAGTACATTAGTAAACTAGTTGAATTGCAAATGATAATTCTTGTATTGCTATACTTGAATTATTATGTAAAGATACTTGTTTGGACACAAGCAATTGTTATTCATTCATTCAGTCATTCATTCTATTTATTCAAACTTGTATTTATGCTGTGCTTATGATACATAACTAGTTAGGCTATAGTTTACATCCTTTTTATACTTATTATTTAAACTTAGTGTGTGAACTCACCAACTATGCAAATAGTTGACAAACTCTTATTTTACATGTGTAACAGGCTAAGGAAGACATGATGAAGACATAGGATAACAATTAGTAGACCTAGTTAATTTGTAAACCATGTTTTGCATTTCAAATGTAATTGTTGTATATTCAAATTAATGAAATGTTTGTATGTGATTCAATGAATGTTATGATTGTTTTGTAATAATGATGCATTAAATATTGAAACATCTTAATAGCACCATGAGCTAATGAACAGTCAAACTCGCGCCCCGACGTATTCCGTCGTCGGTCGGGGTGTGACATTTATAACCACACTTTCCTAAATTGGAAACTTTCTAAAAATGGTAACTTATGTGATTAGAGTCATAGGATGCATTTTGGTGTCTTATGTGCATTAAGACACATAAACACAACAATCGTGTCACCAACGATTCGTCGAGTCTTACTAGTTAACACACGCACACTCGGTTGAACACACCGACACTTGGAGTTGTATGGATTACAACACACCACGAAACACATACTCACACCTATATGGTTATAGGTGCATACTAGCAGGTGCTAGCATTCGCAGACGCGAACACTTACACACCGGGACTGCTGTACCAGGTGAGTTCACAGCCCCTTTTTACATTTTCTACCTTTGGGGGAGAAAACATTGCATACAACTGTTTTTGAACAACTTACACACTTTTGGTTATTTTTGTACATGCTAATATCGTATATGCATATGTGTGGCATTCATCCACAAAACTGATAAGTCCTCGTTAAACACACCTCGAACCGTTAGTAGCGCGTGGCGCATAGCGTGGTAATTCTGAATAGTACTATTTGGGCCTGACAAGCCCCACTGTTGCGAGCCATATGGCCACCCCGACTGGAGGTCGGAACAGTGCATAATTGACCAAACAACATTTGCCATATCTTGGATGGATATGGCGGGAGGCAGCATGTTAGCTTCGGTTGCGAACCCGCATATGATATAACACATATTGACTAGCTATCAATTGATATTGCATTGTATTGAAAAATAGACCTGCAAAACTTTACTTTAAACATTTTGATGTTTACTGCTACATACAAACATGTGCTCTCACCAACCTTTGTGTTGACCTTTTTCTCGCATGTTTTCTCAGGTAACTAAGGCACGCGCACAAGGACTAGGATGCTAGGATGGAGTCCATGCATCTACTGTAGTGTCTTTGGCCATTTGATAATATTTAAACATTTGATTGTGTTACTTATGCATTGTCAAACTACTTTAATCGCTTCCGCAACTATTGTTACATTTCATTTTGAAAACTGTTTTAAGATAATGCTTCCGCTATCTATGAATGTTAATCTGTTTTAATAACCTACACTTACTTCCGCAACTCTAATTTTACAAACTGTTTTATCCAAGAAATTGGATGTACGTATACAACCAGACATGTAGGTCTCGCAAATTGTGTGACCGGAGACTGCGATCCTGACAATCTGTTGTTGCTCGCGCCCTAGAAGGGACGGGATTTATCGGGGTGCGACACCGATTAACCCGCGTTTCATGTGCCTGCAATGAACCCATCAGTTGATCAAAAGACAAGGTTGACAAGTCTCTTGAGTCTTCAATCGCCGTGGCCACATGATCCCAGCGAGGAGTAAGGCTACGAAGAACCTTTTCCACCACACTTTTATCGGTTACTGGCTCTCCATACGCCCGTTCCTGATTTACAATCTTCATGACACGTGTTAAGAATTCCGCAACATCTTCACCTTCCTTCATTTGAAGGGTTTCGAATTCTCGGCGAAGGCATTGCAGTCGCACCGCCTTGACCTTCGAATCACCTTTATATTCAGTCTATAATTGCAACCAGGCTTGACGAGAAGTGGTTGCTGCTGCTATTCGTGAAAAAACATCGTCGTGAACTACCTGTTGAATAAATGATAAGGCCTTGGCATCCTTTCGTTGGTTTTCTTTATACCGCACTCTATCGCCATCATTCGGATTGTACCCCGTCTCAACAAAATCACAGAGATCATGCGACAAAAGAATTGTACGCATACGAATGCTCTAGTATTCGTAACCTTCGCCTTTGAAAATTGGAAGAGGAACCTGTGTTGAGCCTGCTTCTCTGCCGTTTGCCATGGAAACTTCTTTCTGTGCTTCTGCCTCTCACACGTGCTCTCTGATACCAGATTGTTGGTATTCACAGCACACACACACACACTCAAATATGATCTAAACAACCACTGGAATGATCTTCATTCAAATCATAAAAAAGAACAAACACACAACTTAAACAATACTCACGACAGAAAACAAAATAACTACCCACACCACTATCAAGTACGTGACCCACTAACACATTTTACAAACTACCATACTTAAACTCACATGACACTCACATGCAACATGCATACGTACTTTTACTACTAAAACAATTACTTCACTATTACGTGAATTAAACATAATATAAACCCATTAACAATTTTCAACATCACAATGATCAATAATAACACATCATCAGGTAGTGCCACTCATCAAATACTAAACATTAACTCACAGAAGCATGGTGCGATATGTAGGAGTGTAAACAGTTCAAGTCGGCTTGTGAAAAGCTCGATATCGGATCGGTAAAAAGCTCGAGTGAGCCTAAGCTCGAGCCTAGCTTGAAAGATATGTTTGTTTGTTTTTTTTTTAATAGCAACGAAAGCATTTTATTACCTTTGAAATACAAAGTCTCCTAGCAATATGTTAGGAAACCACCATAACAAAACTGACCTTATCGATCATCTATTCATTCACATATCACCAATACAAGTTCCACGTATCTCGTTAGAATACACATCCTTTACTCCATGCATCCCATGAAACTGCATAGGAACATGATTTACTCTTGATCCACATGAAAGATGTCTCCTTTTATCTCCTCAACTATTCTTTGCCATCCCATGTATTTTCCATTAAAGACATTGCTATTCCTTGCCATCCAAAGCGTCCAACACACAACTTGAGCAATTGCATTGGTTAATTTTTTTCTTCCCTTTTTTTAGTTGTAAATTCTCAATGTAATCAAATACTTCAACCACGGACTCTAACTGTGGCGGAATCGGTAACTTTAGCCACACCCAAACCTGCCACCAAACAGTCTTTGTTATTGTACAATTTACCGTTAAATGATTAGCTGACTTCCTTCCATATCCACATTGTTTACATGTAAAATTTGTTTGTATCCCCTTGCTTGTAGTGCATCAGAAGTTGGAATTCTACCCATAGAAGCTCTCCATACTAATAAATTTGCTTTTTTAGCCACCCAATTATTCCAACAGAATTTTTTTCTCCTTTGGTTGCAACAAATTGGACATCTCTACAATTTCCTTCCTCATCTCTTTAACTGGGAACTCCACCTCTTCTTTATTTTTCCACACCCACTTATCTTCATTCTTTTTTTATTTCCACCTTAGTTAATAACTTCATCAAGGTGTCTATTTCATTCCATTCCTCTTGCGATACAGGTATTCTTTTCCATTCCCATCTCCATAAACATATTACCAATCATTGTGTATTAGTCACATACCCTCGCTTTTTTTCACTTTAGCCAGCCAGAATTTGTTTGAGAATTCCTCCAATACTATCCTACCTTCCAGCCAATGATCCGTCCAAAAGTATGTATATTGACCATTTCTCACATGACTTTTTATCTTTTTGTGTATATCCTGATTCATTTTACCTAGGTCTTTCTCAATGCTTCCAATATTCTTCCAAACTCCACTCATAGATTACTTTATTGGAATCGATTTGAACCATTTTTTTCTTTTCATGTATACCCACCTGTCTACTACTTTGCATTTTTGGGTTTATACAATATTTACTTGCATTTGTGGCTTATGTGTATTAATTTATACTTATATCAAGTATTAGAATTACGTAGATGTGATGTGGCTTATGTCTTTTAATTTAGACCTATATCAACTATTGTGATGTTAACATCTTTAATGTGCTTAAGTTTGCATTAGTAGTCAAGTATAGGCAGTGGCCAGTGACGGAGTTTGAGCAAACTGAGAGGGGAACGGGAATTTACGGGACCCATAATACATTTTAGTTTTTTGAAGTAAGGGTAACGAAATAATAGAAACAAACATTACCTATATTCTAATTATGATAAAGAGTCTGTTTTAAATCAATTAAAAAAATTAATTCCTAAAATAAAATATATGGGGTAGCGTGAACGTATCTTTATAATATGATTTACCCAGGATTTCTATATAACCCCCGGACCCCGGTTATCCCATCGTCAACGTAAATGTTACTTTTCAAATTGAGAAAGCCCACAACTAGAGGTGCACAAATCGGTTAACCGGTCCAACACCAACGGAACTATGAGCACTTCGTGAGCTTGCCATGGATGAAATAGAGATTGATTAAGATTTACGAACGTAATAGAAGAAGAGATTGAGTCGAGAAGAAGTAGGGGATCGTTTTTTTAGCGTTTTTGATCGTTTTCGAGCGTTTAAGAATAAGAGATGTTGTAAGATGTTGTGTGATCAAACCAAAACAATCCTCATCTATTTATACTAACGTTTAGGGGCAAAACGGTCCAAAAAAATGTTAAAAACGGCTATAAACGGCTACTTTTTTTTTGGGTCGATCAGTTAACCGGTTAATACCCGGTTAACCGGTTTCAACGGCTATATTTTTTGCTCCAACGGCTAGTAACGGCTACTTTTTTGAACCCGTAACCGGTTAACCGGTTTCTAACCGGTCAAAAAAACCGGTTTTGCTTTAACCGGTTCGTAACCGGTTTTGCCTAGAAATGTGTCAACCGGTTTAAAACCGGCGGTTCTTGGAGTCAACTCAAACCGGTAGGAAAAACCGGTCCAGAAACCGGTTTGGAACCGGTTCTGAAACCTTGATCTTTGTTCAACAATTGCTGATGGATTGAAATCTGATCCACTCTCTTTGCTATTCAGGTACTAGTGCTCTATATATTATATATCACATTTACATACGTATATTGCATTTTTTGTTTGGTTTGTTGGTGTCAAATTCTTCTGTCTGTTCTTCATGCTCACCAATTTCTGGTTTTTTTAAGTTCATCATTTTATTATGGATTAGGTTTCCACTTTTCCTTTATGTAGCCTTTAGGTTCAGAAAATGCTTAATGAGTTGTTGCTGCAGAATCAAGACACACATCATCTCTAAGTTATATTCTGAAACTCTTGCTAAAGCCGATATTGTTGCCGAAGACTATCCAAGATCACCCTCATCCTGCCTAGTAAATGATTATTGGTGAGTTTATATTTCACCTTTAGTCCCCATTTTTTTATGAGCCCATTTTGTTGATTTTATGTTTTGGAGTGAAGACCATGCAATAGAACAAGTTAAATTGAAAGGCATCTACAGTATAATTCTAACTTGATGGTACATGCATGTTTGGAACAAGTTAATTTGAAAAAAGTCTACAAAGTGATGATGGTGAGATTTTGATGTTGTTTCAAGTTAGCATTTACGTTCGTTTATGTTCGTTCACATAAATCTTATTCACATAAAATCTTGGTTTCATTGATACATTATGCAGGAAAGATAAAAGAGATAAAGATATTACGCATGGGTTACCTCTCTTTCTCTATAATTATATCACTCACGAGCTAATGGCATTTTGAGGTGTGTTTTTTTTTTTATTCCTTGCCATCGTTTTTACAATTGTGTGTCTATGATCATCTCAAATAGCATTTCTATGGAATTTGTTTTAATCTCAAATTAATATTTACATCTGTTTATGTTTATCATTAACGTTTAATATGTTTACTCTTATTCACATATGGAGTCAAGTTTCTTGTCGGTGCACTCCTTTACCTTATTGCCAAATTAAGCTTTGTGACAAACATTGAACATCATACAAATCCTTGAGTACTAATTTAACTCTTGATATATATCAACTAAACTGAAAATACAGGTAACACCACTATCTTAGAAGTTAGAATAATACGGTTGCACATAGTTAAAGAGGAGAATATATATTTAATGAATGCCTTAATTGCCGGTTTATGATAAATTATCATCAGGATTTTTTTTACAGACTTGTAGCCCTTAGAAAGTATTTCTTCTTTGATATATTACAAATAATCTCGTGCTTGGCGATTATCTGTAGTAGCTCATGTGAAGCACTTGTGGAGACAAATAAGAATGTTGCAACTTTTAAGTGTTCAATTTCCTGGTAAGGTTATATAGTCTTGTCCTTAATTATTCATAATAAATGTGCCAATTTTTAGGAGAGATATGTCTCATTAGATCATGGTACTTCAACCCTTGCTAGTGTTCTAACCTAAAGGGATCCTATTCTATAGAGGTAAAGCTACTATTAGTGTTTTTCTTTAATTATTTTTCAATTTTTTTGGGGATTATCTTCCATATCTAAATGGATATAATGTTGTTGCCACATGCTCAAACATAATCGAATTATGATTGGATCATGCTTGCTTGTGGATCATGGTCTATTATTTTTTTGCCATTGTCGTGTTTTTATTTTCTTACGTAGAATATGTTTGTTGCATAATCTGGTAAAGAGAAACAAATGCTTCTCAAATTAATGTGGAACGTTATATTGGTTTTATGGGATGATGCTGCTACTTTAACATTTATGAGAGCTCAAGGAAGTGAAGGCATGATGAGATTACTAAATAGAGTTAAAATTTTGAATCCTAAAATGGTATGTTTTACCGTTTTGATTACCAATAATAATTACATTTTTGTGACAGAGATGTGCTATATGCCTTTTATAGAGATATGTGCTATATGTCTTTTATGTGAGCTTGTGGAAGCAAAATTTTGACCCTATTTCTATCTAGGAGGCATTATTTTTTATCTTAAAATGGTTATGTTTTACCATCTTTGTTGCTAATAATTGCTTGTTTCGTGACACAGGGCTTTGCTGCTTGACTTTTATGTAAGCTCGGGATAGCAAAAGCCAAAAGAAGAGATACTTATGCCGAATTTACATTCCTCAATTTGTTGAGATTCTTTTGCTTCACATTTTTAGTTTGTCAAATATAATGTTTGTTACTTAACTTTTCTGTGATCCCGAGAAGCAAAACGTAAGAAGATTACTATTTTAGAGGTAGTATCTACAATCCTAAAAGGGTTATGTTTAACTGTTGTGGTTGCTAGTAATTATTTTTCTATGGCAGAGAGTTGCAACTTGACTTTTATATGAGCTCGTAGAAGCGAAACCAAATGAGGAAATTATTATTTTGTGGTAAATTTCTTCAAGCCTAAAAGGCTCTTACATGAATCTTTTACTGTATTGAGGTAACATCTTCAATCCTAAAATGGTTATGTTTTTTTTTTATGCTTTCCGATAATAGTTTCTTGTTTTGAGAGCTGCTATTTAACTTTTATATGATCTCGGGGAAGCAAAAGCCAAACAAGGAACTACTTTTTTTTTTTTTGAACAGCTAATGTCTAGTACCCCTCGTTTAAATGTGTACCATGACACCTCCATCTAGGAGGAAACCCACACTGGGAAAACCCCCTAGCTCAGCCTGAACAATTTTTGCTCTAGCCAAGACTCGAACCCAAGACCTCCCATTTGGGAAGTCAAGGGGGTACCATTAGGCTATAAGCCCTTTGGTAAACAAGGAACTACTTATGTTGCGGTATTTTACTGTATTGAGGTAACATCTTCAATCCTAAAATGGTTATATTTTATTTTTTTGGTTGCCAATAGCATCTCGGGGAAGCGGAAACCAAACAAGGAACTACTTATGTTAAGGTAAAATTCTTTTAACACTAAGACCACTCTCATCTCCGATTTATATGGTGGTTGTTCGTTCAATGTATTAAAAATAAGTAAATATTGAGTAAAACTGGACGACTTGGTCGTCTCACCCACCGAGCATCATCCCTTCTTTTAATATTATAATTGGGACCAAATGATAAGTTTTATTTAGTTTTAATATTATAATTGGTCCATATTATAAATTTTAATATTTTATTAATATGGATTGAGTTGGTTGTGAATGAGAGTAAAAAATTAAGTTATACGAGAGAAAGAGAGATCTTAATTTTTTAAGGAATAGCTTAGGTTGGTTGTCAATGGGAGTTGATGCTTTTAATTCACTGTTGAGTATTGTTTTCTATAACATAGCTGCTTCTTGATTTATATGGGAGCTTTAGGAAGCACAAGCATGACACGATTATTATCTTCGTAATATCCTCAATTCTAAAATGGTCATGTTTTATTGTTTTGGTTGCCAATATCTGTTTTTTATGGCAGAGAGGTTAGGAACCTAGTTGATTTCTTGAAATTGGGGATTAATCGGTACCTGCTAGGAACCAATTCAATTTCTTGAAATCGGAGGAGAAAATCAGTAGCCGGTCATAATCACCCAAAGTTGGGAAAATGGGAGGTTAATCAGCCTAATCGGCCCAAATTAGGCAATCTCTGATCTTAATTTGTAGCCTTACATCTGCAACAACGAGAACGAAGACTGAAAGACTCACCATGGAATCTAGATTCTATCTCAATTCTCAACCAACGAGAACGAAAACAGACCTTTGATCTCCTGATTTAGCATGTGAATGGTGGCTGCCTTGGCTGTGGGGTTGCACTTGCTGTGGCAAGATTGGCTCTTGCGAAGGTGGTTGAATTTGGGTGGAGTGGCGAGACCTCACACGGTGGTGGTAATGGTTGGCGGTTGTGGTAGTTGATTGCCTGGTGGTGCATTAACCCTAAATCCCTAATAGGCTAATAGAAAAGGAAACAATTTATTTTAAAATATGTTAATGGGCTTAGGTTTTGAGAACTATGGGTTTTGTAAAAGAAGCAAAATAAAAATGGTATGCCATAAATTAAATCATTAGTTAATTGGATAAAATCATTGAATTATTTGAAAAACAATACTTAGCTTGAAAAATATTGTGTGTGTATAATTCTAATCCATTTAATCTCTGTTTGGTATCTCATCGCTCAGCTAGCACCAAGTGATTTATGCATCATAGGAGAGGTCTACTAGACTTTTAAGTGAGATTTGGGGAAGAGAAAGCCAAATGAACAAAATTATTATTGAGGTAACTTCTATAATAAAAAACGCTGATATTTTACTCTTTTAGTTGCCTAAGTAGTATTTGTTTATCGGACGGAGTTGCTACATTATTATCTTAGGGGTAATGTCTTAAATCTTTAAATGGTTATGCTTTACTATCTTGGGTGCTAAAAATTATTTGATTGTGGAATAGAGCTTTGCCACTTGACTCTTAATGAGCTTGAGGCAGAGGAAGTGTGACAAGATTACTATTATAGAGGTATTATCTTTAGTCTTTAAATGGTTTTGTTTTACTATTTTGGTTGCTAATAGTTATTTGCTTTTTGTGAAAAAGCTTCTACTTGACTTTTATGTAATACCGTGAAACGACAATGGTATGACAATAAAAAAATATAAAAAATTAATATACATTAAACAATTGAATGAAATAGACATATAGAATATTACGTATTGATGGAATCGATTATCGAATATGTAATTCTTGGATGAATTAAAAACACATAAGGCTGATGCCTAATGGCCTAATCAAAATCGCAGAAGGCTGACTGCCAGTGCCGGAGACACCCTGCTTTGTTCGTATTATGATGCCGGAGAGTCAGAGAACCCCTTCTTTGTTCGTAATATGAAGCCGAAGAGTCGGAGAGCCGCTGCTGAAATGTGTGGTAAACTACGAATAATAATAAGAGTAAATTGTTGAAATGGTTCATGTGGTTTGCCTGTATTTCCCTTTTAGTCCATAGGTTTCATAAATTACCCATATAGTCCCAATTTTTAATCATGTGTAACACATATAAGCCTTATGTCATAAGAAATATAGGTATTAAGAGGTTGATTGGTAGCCAGTCTATTAATGGTCATTAAGAGACAACCTCTTAATAGGTAAAAATTTCATCAATAGTAATAGTATTATTAATAAAGTTAATCCTAATAATGATAATTAGGAAATTACGTAGGAAATGATTATGAACTTTCAATGTAAAATTTTCATCAAAAACGTGTCAACAAAGCATGTTTTGTAACTTTGACAGAAATTATTTCCTACGAGATATTTTCCAAAACAAATGTATTGAAAATAGTGATTTTCGACTCATTTCTGACAAAAATGTGAGTAGGAAATTAGAGGAAATTATATATGAATCTTGTGAAAACATTACACTTTTCTAGGAAATTAGAGAAAGTTCAAATGCTAAGAAAAAGATACATAGAATAGAGAACAACAACAATGACAACAAGTAAAGCTGGCTAGGCTATTTATATATAAAATGAAAGTGAAGATATTTACTTAAAGCAAACAATATTCCTCTATAAAACGTTCACTTGGGTGTCTTGTTGGGCCTTTTGGCTGCACGCGTCCCTGATACAAGGTCGAGAGTAGCATCCCTCATTGATGGCCTACATTGAGGGTTATTATGCACGCATGAGAATGCAACTTCCACAAGTAATTCCACTTCATTAGCAGTTTGTTGCGTCGGAGAAGGAAGGCGTTGGTCCAAAATTTCAGTGTGAGATATGGCATTCATGTCATCTATGGATGTGAGGAGCATGTCTCTTGGATGCTTACCCATTATAACTTCTAGTGTTACTACACCAAAGCTGTAAACATCACACTTCTCATTCACTTCCATAGTGTATGCAAGTTCTGCAAAAAACAAAAAAAAAAAGTTAATAAAAAGGTCTTGTGAATAAATGCAATTTAAGTTGTTGGAAGCCAGCTGAATTATACCTGGAGCAATGTAACCAAAGGTTCCAGCGAATGAAGTCCAGTTGGACGAGTCCGGCTTTAACAACCTGGCGGTGCCAAAATCAGATACATGAGCGACCCAGTCAGAATCGAATAAAACATTGTTGCTTGATAAGTCTCTATGGATGATCGGTTGTGAACAATCATGGTGCATGTATGATAAGGCCTTTGCGATACTTTTAACCGCGGTCACCCTTTTATCCCAATCAAATTCAACAGCTTGTTCCATGTGATTCAGTATGTTCCTTAAGCTCCCTCCTGACAAGAACTCATACACCAAAAACGAATGACGCGAATGTGAACAAAATCCATAGAGTTTGACAATGTTTTGATGGCGTATTTCTGTCAGTGCTCGGATCTCGTTTTCAAAACTCTTGAGATTTTGCATCTCACCATCTTCTGTTGCATGGATCTTTTTCACTGCATAAACTTCATTTGACAGTTCTGCTTTATAAACGGTTCCATACCCACCAACCCCAACAACATGCCTCGAGTCGAAGTCGTCCAAGGCTTCAATGATTCTCTCATACACCATTTTCCCATCATAACTCCAAATGGTAAATGGTTTTGCTCTTGTCTCTTGTGGCCTAACGTTTTCAAGATTGGGGTTTCTTTTATGAAGACAAAAGAATGCAACCGCCATAAAAACCACGAGCAGCATGATACCTAATGCAGGAAGTATGATCAGAATCACAAATGAAACCTTCTTTTTATGACCGTGATTTGTTGGTTGCATTGTTGGACAATCTAACCCTGTGTTATTTCCACACAGCCCCTTGTTATGTCCAAGTGCCTCCTTTGGAGCATCTTCAAATGCTCTCATCTTTGGAAGTGGGCCCTCAAGCTGATTGAAAGACACATCAACAGTGGTTAAACTTAACATTTCAGTGAAACTTGAAGGAACAGATCCAGAGAGATTATTGTGAGAGAGGTTCAATGTTTGTAGAACCTTCAAACCCCCAAGCTGTGACGGTATACTCCCGGTCAGATTATTGTGAGAGAGGTCAAGATAGTCTAAGCTTTTCAATTTGGAAATAGGCATAGGAATGACTCCCTCAAAGAAGTTGTTGCTTAAGTTCAAGATCCTTAACTTGAAGCATTCTCCTAAAGTTTCATCGATTGAGCCGGTAAGAGAATTTTGTGCTAAGTTAAGCTCTTCTAAGTTGGGCAGATTTCCAAGTGATTTGGGAAATTTGCCTGACAACTTATTGTCATTCAAGTACAAGTTCACCAATGAGCCTAATCTTTCAAAGCTTGTTGGGATTTCACCAACCAAGTGATTTGATGCAAGATTAAGCCGGACTAAATTTGTCGCTCCTCCTAGCTCTGTAGATATTTTTCCAGACAAATTGTTGTTGGACATCTTTAAGCTAGTTAAATTAGGACACGATCCCCAGTTACTGGACACCTCCCCATAGAACTTATTGTAACTCAAATCCATATAGTTCAACTCTGGGTATATACCAAAATCTTGAGAAATGTTTCCAGTCAGTTGGTTATGTTCAAGCCGAACTCTGACTAAGCTGCTACAGTTTTTCAAGCTGTTTGGTACATGGCCAGAGAAGAGATTGTCGTTCACATTGAAATATGTAAGAAGACCAGAGCCACATATATTGTTTGGTAAATGACCAGATAGCATGTTGTTAGACACTGTGAACATTTCCATCTTAGTTAGATTAATGTCTCGAGGAATGAAACCGACAAGATTATTCATGAACAAGCCCAACTTTGAAAGAGCGGTTCGCTTTCCTAACTCAGGTGGTATGGAGCCACTGAAATTGTTTTGAGCCAAGTTCAGGCTTGTAAGCTGAGTGTAATTTGCTAAATAGTTTGGAATGGACCCAGAAATGAAGTTGTCATTTAAGTACATACTTTCTAGCCTACTGAAATTTTGAAAGGTGGTTGGAATGGTACCCGTGATAAGGTTTTTCCTAAGCCAAAGATCCATGAGATCCCGAGACCCAGCAAGTTCAGGTGGAATCGATCCAGAAAGATTATTAGCAGAAAGGTCAATCTTTTTGATCAAACGAAGTGTCCCAATTTCTGAAGGGATGGACCCAGAAATGAAGTTGTCATTTAAGTACATTCTTCCTAACCTGCTGAAATTTTGAAAGGTGGTTGGAATGGTACCCGTGATAAAGTTATAGCCAATCTGAAGGTCTATGAGATCCCGAGACCCAGCAAGTTCAGGTGGAATCGATCCAGAAAGTTGATTTCCATACAGATAGAAGAAAGAGAGACGGGTTAAATTTCCTATTGAAGAAGGAATGACTCCAGTAAGCCTATTATTAGAAAGGTCAATGTTTTGGATCATACCAAGTGTCCCAATTTCAGAAGGGATGGGTCCCTCAAGAAAATTACGATGTAAGTCAAGAATAATTAACCTTTTGAGGTTACCAAGGCTATTTGGGATATGACCATTAAGACTGTTACCATACAACTGAAGGTAACTTAAGTTTATGAGGTTACCTATGCTATTTGGGATACGACCATTAAGACGGTTTTCATACAAACTAAGAGCAATTAAGTTTCTGAGGTTAACTATGCTATTTGGGATACGACCATTAAGATTGTTATTAAACAAATTAAGTAAAGTTAAGTTTGTGAGGTTACCTATGCTATTTGGGATATGACCATTAAGACGGTTTTCATACAAATTAAGGGAAGTTAAGTTTCTGAGGTTACCTATGCTATCTGGGATATGACCAGTAAGTGTGTTAGTGGTCAAATAAAGAACAGTCAAAGACGTTAGCATTCCTATCTCGAATGGAATCTCCCCTGAGAAGTTATTAGCGGCCAGGGCTAGATAATTGAGATTAGACATGTTTCCAATTCCGGAAGGAATGGAGCCATAGAGCAAGTTAAATGAGAGATCAAAAGTTTCAAGATCACGCAACGACCATGTATCAAGATCATCAAGTGTACCTGTTAAGTTCACATGTTGAACTATGATGCTTGTTACAACACGTTCTGACCCGTTACTGCAACCGATTCCAGTCCAATTGTTCTGACATGGATTGGTTCCAACCCATGATGAAAGAGCTAACTGGCTTTGTTTATCAAGGCTAGATTTCCATTTCAAAAGAGCAGATGCTAAGTTTGTTGATGTAGCAGTTGCAAGTGAAGGAACACACAAAAGATTAAAATAAGACAATAATAATAATACTATCATACTGGAAGATTGCAGGATTAGAAGGTTATGAGAGAGCATTTTAAGGAAGCAAAAGATTCAAGTGTAAGACTTTTGAACCACCCAAACGAAGATGTAAATTAATTTTCTAACACTCAATACTTGTTTTACTAGGAGAGAATAGATGCTACTTATAGAAAGTGAAAATTGCATGTTGACCCCCTAAGAATCTTTCACTTCATCAGGATAACCCTCTATATTTTAGTGAAAATTGCACATTGCTACCCAAATTTCATGCCAGGATTTAACCTCTAATCTTTCTAGAGATCGACAAAGTGTTTTTTTTTTTTTCATTTTTCAGGTCAAAATGTCAACAGTCAAGCCTTGAGTATTATTTTTTTATGTTTCTTTTAATTAATTTATGTATTTCTTCTTTTGGGTCTTTTTTTTATCTTGATATTGGTCTTTCTATTCTAAAAGGTCCAACATGCATACACCAACTCCTATGCGAGACACCATCTGGTTGTCATCTATACGTCCGTATGGTTATACGGCCCATATAGGGTTGACATCTTTCTAACTTAATTGTAACATTACATTGTTATGCGGCCATAAAAAGGACGCTAGTGTATGAATAAATGAGTGGTGTACAAATAGGAGCATGCTAAAAATAGTAATTTACTCTATTTCCCATAAATAGAGTAAATTACGGTTTTGGACCTTATGCTTCAAGTGTTTTAACTATTTCAACTCAAAATAAACTTTTTTATCATTACAGCCCATGTGATTTAAAAAATTAACTATTTTAGCTCCCAAACTTGACTATTCTAAAGGTTTTGACCCCAAACCTAACTATGGTTAGGGACAGAGCCTTTAATTTTTTAAACCATATGGACTTCATTGATAGAAAATTTTATTTTGGGTTGATACAAATCAAGATAAACGTAAAAACTCTTCAACCAATTTCAAAGTTTTTGAGCTGAATTGTAAGTTTTCTTTCAGGCACTTACTATTTTTTCACGCATAATGATAATTATTAGATACTTATATTTTTATTGTTTGACCCAACTTAACTTGAATCATTGACCCGAACATTTAACACGACTAACCAAGGCATACCGATCGATTGTAAAAAAAAAAATTATGTTGTGTAAATTTTCGCCTCCCCTAAGAATCGTGTAAAGCTCCACCACTGCGTAGAGCACTATACGTGGCGTACGACACAAGCTGACAAAAGTTGCCTTCTGTTGTACGTTACGTAGAGATTACTACGTAGCGTATAGATCCCATCTTGTCAAAGTACAACATTTTATACGCTACGTTTAACCCGTCAATACGCCACGATAGTGTCATACAACACGTTTAATTTATGGCAAAAGGACAATTAAAACATTTTCAAGATTCTCTACGTTCGAATATAAACATGTTAATGCCATCACAGATTGAAGCAATTCTCAATCGTTCGAATTACTCAAAAAGTTTCAAGAATGGCGTTCTGGAATGCATACTTCTTATTTAGTTACAATTCAGATGTTTCGCATGTATATGAAAGTATTCACGAGGAGCAGTTTGGCCAATCTAGTTACGAGAACTACCCGTCGATAGTTTCGGACTTAAATGAGGTTCCTGAAGTTCAATCATAACAACAAAAGAGGTTGTTTGATTTGAATGGAGAGCCATGCGTTAAAAGTTCTTATTTTTATCAAAACAATCAAGAGTTTGTTTTTTATGGTGAACATTTGTATATGCAATATTCGAATTCAGAGTTGGGTTATGCAGGTGACACTTCTTTGCCTCAAGAAACTGTCAACGAATTCGTTAATGCATCTTTAAAAGATAAATTATCTTGGGAAACAAATTAGGTATCACATTGTTTATTTATGTATTATTCTTTGTTATCTAAGCAATAACTAGTTGCATACGAGTTAAGTTATACATGAAATTTTTTTTAGGAATGTATGTCTCACGACGAGTTATTAGCTTGGGTTAAAAACACATCGTAAGAGAACAGTTATATAATAATAACCGCGAGATCAAAGAAAAAAGGTGATTTGTTGAAGAAGATATGGCTTATTTGTGATCATGGTGGTAAACATAAAATTAATGCAAGCCAGAGATGTTGAGGAAACAAGAAAATCGAATGTCCTTTTAAATTGGTAGGGATTTAAGATGAGAAAAGACTTATATGGCAGTTGCAGGTGAGAAATGATGATCACAACCACGAACCTGCTCAACAACTTGAGGGTCACCAATTTGTACGGAGGTTATCTCATAACGAGCACAAAATGGTGGAACAACTGATCGAACAACATATGGAGCCACGCAATATACTGTCTACCATAAAGAAACAAAACCCTGAAAACGTTTTAATTCTCAGAGACATATATAATGCACAAAAAAAATCAAAACTAAGAAACAAGTAGGAGAAACCCCAATGCAGGTTCTGGAAGGTTTATTGCACTCAAAAAGGTATGTTTTTTACATTAGAGAAGATCCTGCCACAAATGTAATGGAAGATATTTTCTTTTGTTATCCAAAATCGTACATATACTGTGTATTTCCGCATATGCTGATGATTGATGCTACGTATAAAGCAAATATGTACAGACTTTCATTTGTGCAGATTTTAGGTGTTACATCGACTCATAGTCGTTTTGCGTTGCTCATGCATTTATAACTAAAGAACGAGAAGAAAACTACATATGGGTGTTAGAAAAGGGTTAAAGAGATGTTAAACAGATGTATGGAGCCACGCGTGATCATAACTGATAGAGAACTGTCGCTGATGAAAGCGTGTAAGAAAGTGTTTCCAAACGCATCTAAGTGTTTATGCAGGTGGCACATCGATGAAAAAATCTCAAAATACTGCAAAGCAAGTTTTTCAAATAGTGATTGGAAAATGTTTAAGTGTATGTGGGCGATACTATGTGAGTCTTCTTTCGTGGAAATTTATCAATACAACTATAACAAACTTTTCGAACGGTATGTTGAAACAACAAATACCGACTCAACCTTAAGTTAAAAAAATTATATTAAAAAAGGTATTATCAGTGGCTTTCCCATAGGAAAATGAACCCCCCTACATTATTCAAAGAGATATTTGAGGGCGGCCAAGTTTAAAAGTTCAACTACAAAAGAAATAAGACACCCAAGAAAGTAATATTGACCCTCCAAGGCATAGTTCTTTCACAAGTCAAGTGTCAACACATGAAGTCTGCAATGCAATAGAGTAGTTCAACGCCTTCTAGAAGAAAAGGAAAAAACAATTTGGGATCGTTAACAAAAGACGCATCTTCATTTTATCAATAACAGGAGATGAAAACTTGCTAAATGTTATTGATTTAAAAATCATATTCCAAATTTGTTTCACCCATAGTTATGTTTGTATTTCATTTGATGTTATGTATATATATGTTTTACTATATATTTGTAATTATTATTGTTATGCAAAATTTATAATTAAAAAAAATCTTAAGTTTATTTATAAATATATTTTTTAAATAAAATTAACACATTTTACTACACAAAAACAAAGTTATATAAAAAAAATTAATTTAAAAAAAAGTTAATTTTTAATATATTGTGTCGTATAACACTGTATTATACGTATAACTCTCAAAACATGGTGCAGAGAAACAAACTTAAAAGTCTAAGCATGCTTATACGTTACGTATAAGCCTGTACGTCACGTAGAACAATTGCTGACAGGAATTTAAGGTTGTCAGTTATCGTACTACTATGCGTCACGTAGAGAGCAGTACAACACATACGATAAGTCTGTCAGAGAATTTAAGGTTGCAGCTTTTTTGACTTATACGCCACGTAAAGGCCTATACGTGGCGTATAAGTCGACGGGAGTGTAAACTTAAAAAAGGTGGGTGTACAAATAACCAAAGCCTTAATAAAACCCACATAACTAGAGGTGTTCAAAATATCCGAAACTCGAAAAAATTCGAAGTCCGAAATCGTATCCGAAACCCGAAAAAACCTTATCCGAAATCTATTTCGGGTATTTTTTCGGGTATTTTGGGTCGGATAAATGATTTTAGATTTAGGTCGGATTTTGGATATGCAAAAACTAGTTTTTTCGGGTCGGATATCCAAAAAACCCGGAAAAAAACATGTTTATTCGGGGTTGTTCGGATGCATGAATTCGGGTTTTTTTGGTCGGATAATATATTTTGAGATTTTGGGTCGGGTTTTGGATAGACCAAAAAAATTTCAAACCTGAATAGCTCGTTATCCGACCCGATGAACACCCCTGACATAACTTGCTTAACAAAGACTAGCATTCTTTTAAGAAAAGTTGCATTATTTACTCTTAGGTGATGTGTACTAGTAAAACTTCAATCACTTCACGTATACGACATATATGAATAATTGATGAAACTTTAAATCTAAAAGTAAAATAGTAGCAAATTATGTGAACAACGTAGTCAATTTATTAATTAATACGTGGACTAAGAATTATTTTCTTGTGCATTTGATTATTTGTATTTCTAGGTTCCTCGAACGTGACAACTAACACCCATCACTATCGTATGCTAGGTTCACGAGTAGAGATGTGAACAGGATACGACAAAGAAAATCACTTTTCCTTCTATCATAGGTAGAAAAATTCCTCACGTGTTATGGTGTTATTTTTTCATTGTTTCACACCACTCATATCATTTTCTACCTCTTATATACATCGAGCTTTATATAATGACAATCATTATTTATAAGAATTATTTTAGTATTAATAATTAGACTTATATACGTCTTGTATATAACTGTAGGTCTTATACGATGCTTATAAAAAACCAATTATTGTCGAATTAGTATGAATCATAGAAGACTATGGTGATGTTTGTTTTTTAAGAGGTAAAATGTCTGCAGTCTACGGACCACATCTGCAGACATCTGTAGGAGAAAAGGTGGACAAAACCTCTGCGAGAAGAGGTGGACCAAACCTTTGCGAGAAGAGGGCTTGTTTTTTAAAAGGGTTTTCAAACAAAGAAAACCTCTTCCCAACAACTCCCGATCGTTCCATCGGCTGCTCCATCGTCGACTTCGGCAAAGACCATCGGCTTCGGCTGCTCCGGCGAAGACAATCCCTTCTCCCCCTCCACGACCTAGGGCTCATCCCCGTCGAATAAACCAGGTACGCTCATCTTCGTCGCATCCCTCCGATCGCCGACCGCCGCTCGTCGCCGCTCATCTTCGATCGTCGACCTAGAGCTCGTCTGGTGGAGTGCCAATGGAACGATCGGGAGAGGTGCGGTCGATCGGTGGTGGAGTCACGGCCGATGGAGGTGGAGGTGCAACCAGTGGTGGAGCGCCGATGGAACGATCGGGAAACAAGACTGGCGATGGGGTCTGGGTAAACCTAGAAGAGGTTTGAAGAGCTCAAAAGAGCTTGGTCCACGTCTGCACGAAGCAGAGGTCAAGAAGACTTTTTTTAATGAAAGGGCTTCCAAAAAACAAACAGACTGTGCCTCCCAAACATCTGCCCGCGTCTGCGCGAGGCAGACATATGAGCCCCTGCAGACGTTTTCTTAAAAACAAACAGAACATATATGTCTCATATAGACCTATAAAATATAGTGTCGATGAGGTGGTAAAATTAAAAAAAAAAAGAAAAAAAAAGAAAGAAAAGAAGAAGAGGTGTATAAATATACTATTTTTAGAGCTCTATTTTTCATTTGAACGTATGTTAACATTTTTTTAACTTAGGAAAGCTTAAATAAATTATCAAGGGTAATTTTTAATTAAAACTTTTAGAAAAAAAAAAGGTGTCAGATATTTATTTTCCCTTTAATTCCTCTCAAAAATAAAAGAAAATGTCAAATTAAAGACCTCTTCAGACCAGCTAGTTTTTTGCATTTTCAGGAAATCTGTAAAATAATATTTTATAATGTTTACCCTTGTAGTATTTACAACATGCCTTAACTACAATTAAGCATAACACCCTTTTGATCTATATAGAAATCTTTATGAAACTAGCAATTAACCAACAAGGTTTACAGTCCTAAAATTGAAAATTTAATCTCAAATCAACGACAAGTTTCTTCCACCTTCAAGTTTCATCCAAATGAAACAATCAAAACATGAAATGAAAGACTAATTCCATGCTTTAACAATGAAATATTTAATCTAAAGACTAAACATTTAAATAATCAGTCCAAGCATGAAAAACAATGAAAGAAGCATGATATTCAAGTAAAATTTAGACACAGGTGCACGCATATAATGTATATATATGCGTAGGCCTGTAAACGAACCAAACAGTTCATGAACTGTTCGCGAACTGTTCGGTAAAAAGTTCGTTTATGTTCGTTTATTTAATAAATGAACGGACACGAACATAAAATTTGTGTTCGTTTAATTAAATGAACGAACATGAACACACCATGTGTTCGTTTATTTATGTTCATGAACAGTTCGGTTATGTTCGTTTATTTACGTTCGTTTATTTGTGTTCGTTAATGTTCGTTTATGTTCGTTAACTATGTAATGTTAGTTTTTGTTCGATTAACTGACTAATTTACGAATGATATGTATTTACATTTAATAGACTTGTCGTTTGTGCGCGTTTATACTTGTTCAATTGTGTTTGTTTATGAACGAACACAACGAACACAAAATTCTTGTTCGTTAAGGTGTTCGTGTTCGTGTTCGTTCGGTTCGTTTACAGGCCTATATGTGCGGTATTTAAGGGACAAAAGTAAATTAAAATTGCATTAATTTTAACGATATTTTACTTATTTTATGAAAATAACGTAAAAGCGTTGGGATGTATAACTTCAAACGATAAATTTGAGTCGGGACTCCTTCGAAGGAGCCTTTTTATATCCCAATTGGGATATGAGTAAGGTTTGTCTCCATCTTTTTCTTAGACTCTACTAAAAAGTAAGAATATACTAGGTAATTTGCTTGTTTGTATAAAGAACTAGAAGTTAAGGGGTGGCTGTCAGGGACAGTCGTGGAGGCCGACTGGGCGGTGAATGTGGTTGGACGACAACAACTCTTTGGGGTTAAGAGTAGCGAAACTGAGGAGAGTGGGCTTTCAATCTAGAAACAAGTAATGGTTAAACAAGTAATGGTTTTACCTCTTACACAACAACAAAACCATCCGACACTAGAGGGTGTTTGCAAACTTCGTTACCAACCTTGATACATTGTTTGAAGTCCAGTTACGACGGTAAAATCAACATGGTTAAGTACCTAAAGAGAAACACAAACTTCGTGGTTATAAAAACGACTGCTACAAAATATGAATTTAATTTTTTTACCTTTGCATGTGTATATATATTATTATCAATTGAGCTCAATTCCGAACAAACTCTAATTTATATCGTCGAACCATGACGTATTATATTTTGACACTACTCGTTTCAGAACAAAATTTATGTTATTACGTAGATCAACTCAAAAGGCACTTAAAAATAAGCACCAAAAAATATTATATTTGATCCAATTCATTTCAAATCAAATTTACGTCGAAATGTAAACCAACTTGAATTCATAGTAACACGCACATAAAAACAAGTTGCATATAAAATTGTTTTTTATAAGTTAATTAACAAACAAAATTTATTAAAGAAAAATCAAATTATATATATTAAAAGAGTTATAACTTGAAACTTTAAAATTTTAAGAAGAAAAAAGTGATAATTTATAAAGTTAAATGGATAGGTTTTGTTGAAAAAATTAGTAAATAGTATGTTATATAATAGGATAGGATATTGGTAATGCATTAAAGTGGATAATAGCTTTAATAGATTTTATTTATTTTTATTTCAAATGCTATTAATATTTTGTTTATATATACTTTACCAGGTATAATTTTATAAAATTAAAAAAAAAAATTGAATTAATTTATCTAACCTCATAGGCACAAAAATTTCCATGAGTGTCAATCAAACACTGTTAGGTGTTTTGATTATTATACATGTACAATGTGTTTGTGCAAATTTTCTTTTTCGTTTGAGATCTTACACCAGTATAAGTTGTAATCATGTTAAATAAATGTTGGTAGTGTAATGTAATCATGTTAAATAAATGTTAAATAAAGGGGGTGGCGGCGCAACTTGTTGCTCGTTTACCTGTCTTTCTATTGTAATTGGATCCATATTAATGACTAATTAATGAAAAGTTTTATCACCCGATTAAAAAGTTCTTAATTCTTAAACGAAAAAAAGTTTACATAAACATATAAGATAACATAGTCTTGTATATGTATGGACATGAAAAAAAAAATTTGAGTTGATTTTGACGGAGTTATTTGGGTTAGATCAATTAAGATGAGTTAACAGCGGATCCTTACGAAATATTACGTGTAAATCACACTTAATTTTAACAAAAATATATTGATCCTCGCTCGTCAAGACAACCGATATTATAGGAAAATAACTCAAAAAAATTAATTGATTTTATGGTGCAATAACTAGAAAGTCATGGCTTGCTTCCTATTTATAAAATTACAACTCAATAACCTAACATAATTAGTAGGTTATAACCCAATCACAAAACCCTAATCCTAATGCAAATATAAAAATCATGGCCCTTTTAGTAAATAAATTTTTGCTTATGATAAAAAGTGTGATGCATATATTTAGAAAACATAAAAAATATGTTATTTTGGCTCTATTAAATTATGCTTACCAATAATAATAATAATTTTCACTTTCATTACCAAACGCAGTCCTATTAACATAATAATCAAATATTTGTACTCGATTGCAAATTTTTAATGATTATGCAAGTGAGATTGTCCCACAAACAAAAGTAAAATTTGAGATTATTATTGATTAAACTATTGGTATGAATTATTATTAGCCAATAAATCATCATTTGGATTATGAAAAAAAAAATTATTTAAAGAAAATACATATAAATAAAGAATATTAAAATGTATACTACTTAGTTAGTTGTGATATTTATATTCATTCTGCTTCTCTTTATCAATCAGCTTAATTGAATACTTTATTTATCACTATAAAACTTGTTTAAATCTTTTACTCGTAACATTAATAAACGATTTATTATAACACAAAACAAAGATGAAACAAAAAAGGAGGTGTGATTATTTAAAAAGAGAACACCTTAAACACACTCTATTTTGAGATTATAAAAGGGTTCTTTAATTTGCTTTTTCAGAACCAAAACAACAAAACAAATAACTTGAATGGTTGAAAACAAATAACATGTAAGGTTGGGGCTGCAAAAATTTGAAGGCTTTAGGCGCTAGCCTCGAATTCCGTTGATAAGAGCCGGCAGTGCCTATAAGCCAACTTGCTTCGTAGAATACAAAACACATACCAACTTGCATGGTATGACCTATGCCACAAGCCAACATTTAACCCCCTGATTACTAAACTGAATTAGGGAGGCCTTAAACACCAATTAACCAAGTATCTCATTTCTTTGAACTTAATTCATCCTTGAAAAAAAAAAAAGCAACTTCATTAATATATTAGTTAGTTGCTCGCTTCCACATATGTTTACTTTCCACTTATATTTGACCATTTTCATCACATTCACTAATATAACTTATTGGTTGTGGCTGCATTTACTTCCTTCATAGAACACCTGCAGGTTCTTCATTAGGGTAATATATAGCAGATTGTTGTCAACTACTGGCAACACCTTTGTAACTTGTTAAGTGGTGTTTATGGTCCAGTTTCAAACCGTGAAACAGCCTAAAAGTTTGATTGAAACAAAATTGAAACCTTGTTACTTTTTTTTTTCAAAATTCATGTTATTTCCATGTTATCATACAATAAAAAATAGAAATAAAAAAAATTATGGTTGCATGTTATATAGGTCACATATATAGGATTGAAATATAAAATAAATTTAAGTTATCTAAGTGGAACAGAACAAAGTTTGAGTAACTTGATTAAAAAAAATTAAAACGTATTATAAAAATGAAAAAAATTAATTTAATAAAAAATAAGTTTTGTCGTAAATATATATAGGAAAAAATATAAAAAATAAATAAAAAGACTATATTATGTTGGAATTGTGAGGAAACCTAAAATAAATTAAAAACCCATTTTGTCATAAATGCATCAAAAATAGTAAAAATAAATAAATAAAAATTAGTTTTTCTCACAAATGTGTCACAAGAAATATACAAATAATATTACTCTGTCAGAAATGTTGGGAAAGTGGGAAACAAATACAAAATGCAGTAAGACTACCCGCAATGCATAAGGCTCTCCGCACTGCGCACGTGGGCCCATGTGCACATGGGCCCATGTGCACATCATATGTGGACATATTCCTCCCAGACGGATGCAGTGGAAGGCTCCTCATTTTTCCTCCTCTGCACGTCCTTAGGTGCGCTCAAATGCAAGGAAAGTGGGGCCATCTTAATTAAAAATCAATTTTTTTTAAATAAAACATGTAGCAGCATTTTTTTAAAAAAAATAGGAGAGAGCATGTACGTGAGAAGGATGTGTTGAAGTTAAAAAGATGAGAGAGAATGCATGTGGAAAGGATAAGTATAAAGCTGATATGGCGGTGATGACTATGATACATGTATTAAATGCAGTTTCTAGCATTACGGGTAGTCTAAGCATGCATTTGCTACATTCATTCTAATCATCACTGTCATATCAGCTTTTTACCAATTTTTTTTACATCCATTCTATCTCATCCTTTTAACTCCAACACACCCTTCATACATGCATCATGTCTCTTCCACATCACCATTTCATTTTATATATAACTAGGTTAAAATCCCGTGTATTACACGGGTTGAAAACAATAATATGTTACATATACAAATCTATTGACAAAAAGTTATGTAATTAAAAAGCATGTACATTGCAAAGTTTTATTAAACTCATGTTTACAAAGATCGAATAAAATATGATATAATTTGTTAATGCATAAAGTCTTCAAAATATGCTTAAAATATTTGATGTAAAAATTATAAATTATGTTTTTATTTTTATTTTGTTAACAATAAAAGCTCCATTGTTCTAATATTCATGGAATGTTTGTTTTTTATAAATCAATGAAAAAAAAATTAATAGAAAGACTTAAATAAAAGCCTATTATTTTCTTATTTTCTTTTAAAATGCTTCATAATTTAAAAAAGTTGGCTTTAGTACATAAATTTTTAACTCAAAGCAATAATGGCATTTTACGAATGTTCAGTTTCTTAGAATCTTAGTGTAACAAGTTACATATTTGATAGATAACTACATATTAAATGCACTTTTATGTGATTGGTTGCATATATGTAATCAGATGTATATGTAACCAAATATATATGATTACATATATTTAATTAGGTATATAAATGTAACAAGGTATAGATTACACATATGTAATCAAGTATATATGAGCTAGATATATATGATTACATATGAAGTTAGATATATATGGTTACATATATAAAATCAGGTCTATATGAAACCATGTATATTATTACATATATGTAATTAAATATATTTGTCACACCCCGGGCCGACGGGAACGGATCGGGTTTTTCCGTCGGGCGGAAGGTTCCCGGGGCGCGATATCTTGAGTGATAATCAAATGATCAGATTGTTTACATAGCACATGATAAATAAATGAGAAATGCTAACACATCTATGATATAGAATTACAAGATTAAATTACAATGTATCGTTCATAATTTAATCAAGTAAATCTACCAAAAAGAATCAATGTAACTATATCTTGTAGATGTACAAGATATACAAAAGATGATTCATTGTTCTTATCACCAAAAGCATGCAACACAAAATAAAGCTAGGTCTTCTAAAAGTCCACTAGCTTAATCCTTGCATGTATGTATCTACACCTGTTCATCACCTGAGAAAACATGTATTTAAACAAAGTCAACACTAGGTTGGTGAGTTCATAAGTAAGTTAGTTGAAAACCTTGATTCATTCACATGCAAAATCACAATGTATATTTGTTACTTGTATGACAATTGTTCACTTGTTCACCCAATGGCTTCTCAATAGTTATATTTACAAGTAATATTTCATCCTAGTAGTGATGCTTATATATAGGGCATATGTAAGGGAACTAAGCCTTAGCCAACATCCCACCATGTCACTACTAGAACTCCACACAACTTGCAATATAACTATTGATTTCCATTCCCAAATCCACATATCCAATCATTCTTGAATCACCTGTGATAACTTGTATAGAATAATATAATGATGTAATTGTAGTTATCGAACCGAAGTTTAGATAACCATTATATGTTAAGGTTATTAGATTTATCAAATCTGATCCTTGTATTAGTCTATATTTGTGGGGTTAACTGTTGTTACACTTTTAAATATTAAGAGTGTTAGTTAACCAATTGTAATTTGTTCTTGAACTATAGTGCATAGAGCCTAAAAGGAATCCATTGAGATCCTCACGTAATCAGATTTCAATGCATCCGATTTACCTCTACCACTTTGTAAACCCAGAGACCTCATCGAAACAATTACTAGTAATATGACATGAGAATATACATTACTCAGTCTACTAGACAACAAGAAACGATGGATTAATTACTTTATCACTGCAGATTAATATCACCATGTGTCGCTTACCAGAACCTGACTTGAAGTCGCCCTGTTACCGGTCATACGTTACCGGCCAATGAATCAATACGATCAACATACTATCCCTACAAGCTAGAGGTTTGTCAAACCTATGGTACCACTATGCTATCGTCGGTTTAGTTACGTCAAACTAACTGGTCAGCGAATTAAAGGGGCTTACATGATCAACTTGTACAATTGGCACATGATTGAAGTGATATAATACAATAGGTCAATAGTAACTAATTGTAATTGTATTCTTTTGTATTATTGTTCTCATTGTCATATGTTCTTCATGATACTAACAAAGTTAAATAAGAACTTGTCTTATTACATTATGTTAATTATTTGAGTGAATGATGTTGTTATCATGAAGTTACATTATCATGATTATCATTCTTTGTTCCTTGTACTCTTGTAATATGTATTGAGTTGTAAAGCTAAGTGTTAAAAGGACTTGTCCTATTACACTTACTTAACTCTTGTATCGAATGTTAATACAAAGATATGTAATATCTTTATAACATTCATATGTTTACTTGTAATTGTTCCAATGTCTGTTTATGTAAGAATAACTGAGTGTAATAAGATAACATCTTATAACTATATTATTCTAATGTATTGATGAATTAATAAGCTATATTATCTTGTTCATCTGATTATTCCTGTCATGTCATCATCATACAAGCATGTATACAATGATAAGCGATAATAAACAATTAGTTTTATCTAAATCAAAGTATAAATAACATGTTAAGCAGAACTTTTAAATAAATAAAAGTAAACATGTTTCTCAGCCCCGAGAGTTTAAAATCAGTTAAGATTAAAGTAAAAGGGGGCATATGAACTCACCTTGTAGTAGTAGGGTTGACTTAGCTTAAAAGAAGAATGCACGCGCTCTTGTTTGTACTTGAGTTTGTTTTCACGATCCTGTATTGATTGCATGTTGTTGTAACTTATAAGTAGATTTCTTAAACATGTGTTTGTGCGTGCGTAGGTGTTAGCCTTAGTGTTGGCTAACACACAGAAGTCTCAGTCTTCATCCGGCCCTTGTTTATCTTGTTCTCAATTCTACTAACACTTTATTACTTTAAGTTAAACTTAATATATAGTGTTATTGATTTTATGTTTCGCTTGTTTTGATCATGACAATTTGTGAAATTTACTATCTCAAAGTAGTTATTAAACATAACTTAATTTCTTGTATTGAACTTGACATCTTTTTTTTTTTTTTGAAATCCTTGTTAACATATTTGAAAGACATGGTTTTTATGATGTTCCTTTAATCCGTAATATTTCGACTTCGTGCGTTGATCTCATTCTAAGTTATGTGTACCGAATGTTAACCTAGTCCAATTTAGATAGTGGGCCGGCACCATGGGCCTAAACAGGCCTTTTGGGCCAAATGCATGGACCGGTTCCCATCAAGGTGTTGGGCCTGAATAAATAGTATTGGGCCAATTAATTGCACATGAGTCGAGAATCCTTTAGGCCGAAATAGAATTGGATTGGGCCGAAAGAGTTGTGGGATGGGCTATACTCCACGGCCCGGGGTGTGGTTGTGTGAATCGAATTAGTGGGCTTTAACAGTGAGCTGGGCTACATTATTGGGCCTGTGTGTTTATGCTGTTGGGTCGAGGCTTTGGGCCTGAAATAATTATGTTGGGCCTAGTAAAGTTCTGAATGCACGACATGGGCTACTTGAAGTTGGTTGGGGCCGTAGGGTATTTCACAATTGAAATAAAAGTAGCTGCATCGTCTTGTTCAGCGAACCCTTGCAACTCCTATAGGTTCGGCTGATTTTCAAAGACTTCACAAAGGTTCGTTGCACATGGGTCTACAGGGTTCGGCTAGGATGCATGCAGGTTCGCTGGTGGCTAAGGGTTCGCCATTTTCCTATGGGTTCGGCCAGCATGCAGCCATGGTTCGTGAGTAGCGCAGGGTTCGGGAGATGAAGAAGGTTCGTCGAGGATGGGGGTTTGTGTATGGCTGCAGATGGTTCGTGAAGGGTTCGCTGTTCAGTTATGCGAACCAGTATGTTCGCCCGATGATGATGAAGGCTCGGCAGTAATTGGTTCGGTGAGGATGACAGCCGACGGTTCGTTGGCCTTAGGGTTCGGCCAGTAAACCCACGAACCCTGTTCACATCTTCATCTTCTCATCGATTCTGAGCTATTCCCATGGCTGTTGTCATGTTATTCAAGCTTTCTAGTGGTCATGTGGTTCGAAGTAGGGGTAGGTTGAACGGGTTTTTGTGTGTGAGTCAAACAACAAATCTAGAAACCCTATTTTTCAGATTATTCACGCCTCCATACCTCGAGATTTAGTGGAAAAATTCTCAGATCCGTTGTACTGTCATGTAGAGCACTTCAAGGGCTTCGCATGGGTTCAAGAATCACCCAAATCGGTCAAGAAACGAAGAAGTTATGGAGGATTGAAGGTGGCTAATGGTGGTGAATGGTGGTAGCCGGATTTTAGAGAGAGAGAGAGAGATGTAAGTGTGAAAAATGAGATGAAGACTCTCATTTAGAGTTTTTATATCCCGTGTGATGTTCGGGTTCGTTTCAGTGGCTCGGTTCGCGTTTTTGTCGCGTATCCGGAATTTTACGCGTAGTTAATTGTAATAAAATATTTTATTTTATTAAATTAAAGTCGTTCGTGTCGTGTTTTCGTTTCGTTTCGTCGAATCACGTCACCATCGCGCGTATTCGTTCGAATCGTCATTCGAACGAACACGACGATGGTTTTGCTTTCCGACTTTTGTTTTCTATTTTTCAGTCATCATTTCAGAACGTTAAACTCACAGATATGTTTGTGTGAATCGTCACCCACGCAAACACACTGTCAGTTCGTTATTCTGAAATAAAACTGTAATACTGTTTTGAATTATGTTTTCTCAGAGTCGGACTCAACTAAACATCCTGTTTTCACCTTGTTTTCACATTGAAATGTCGGCCATCTAATTCCTGTCATCTATGGATATCAGATCGCAACCGATTTGTTTATGTTATTTGCTTGAACACCGTTGTTTCTCATGTTTAGTTGTGTTAACTGTATTTAGGTTTTCACTTAAATACACACAACTAATGTTTAAATTGAGTGTTGTACTTACAGTATTTAAGTTTACACAAAAATATATACAATTGTTTCTTGTATTTAGATTTCTGATAATACAAACACTGTTTACACACATGTATATACACATAGTCACTGTTTATAGTACACGTACCGTACGGACTTACCGGCCGGTCAGGTACTAGTTGTCACAGTCTCCCCTTGTTAAAGAAATTTCGTCCCGAAATTTAAGCATAAAGGTTGGGCTTTACTTCTCGAACAGGTGGGGATACTTTGATTTCATGTTGTCCTCACGCTCCCGGGTAAATTCTTGTCCACGCTTGGAGTTCCATCGAACCTTTACAATAGGGATACGGCTTCTTTTCAGTTTCTTAACTTCACGTTCCGTAATCTCTACAGGTTCTTCAATTAAATGTAGTTGTTCATCAATTTGTATTTCCTCCAATGGTATGATCAATGATTCGTCTGCCAAGCACCTTTGAGATTTGATACATGAAACACATCGTGTACTCCACTGAGCTCATCAGGGAGTCTGAGTCTGTATGCCACAGGACCTATGCGTTGAGTAATCTCAAACGGTCCGACAACCTAGGTGCTAGCTTGCCTTTAGCCCCAAACCGAACAACGTCTTTCCATGGGGACACTTTCAACATGACTCGGTCACCCACATCGAATTCCAAAGGCTTGCGCCGTTTGTCTGCGTAACTCTTTTGGCGGCTACGTGTTGCTTGTAATCTCTATTGTATCTGGGCTATCTTATCAGTAGTTTCTTGAATAAGTTCAGGCCCAGTTATTCTGTTGTCTCCCACTTCGGTCCAACAAATTGGAGACCGACATTTTCTACCATAGAGTGCTTCAAACGGAGCACATCCAATGCTGTTGTGGTAGCTATTGTTGTAGGAGAACTCAATGAGAGGTAAGTGTGTGTCCCAACTTCCACCGAAGTCTAGGATGCATGTTCTCAACATATCCTCCAGGGTTTGAATGGTGCGCTCGCTTTGTCCATCCGTTTGTGGATGATAAGCGGTGCTCAAGTTAACACTTGTCCCTAAGTGTGACAATCCGACTTTTCGAATTAACCTCGTTAACTGAAAATAATGGAATTACAAACCGAATGAGGTCAAGATAGGCCCAATAAGGTCAAGGAAGGCCCAATGAGGCCAAGGTAGGCCCAATGAAGCCCAAGGTAGGCCTAATGGTATTTATGAGGCCCAATTGGGTTAATCTAGCCCAATAATAGTTCAATTGGTCCAATTAGTGACAATTCAATATTCTCGGATTAACTCTTTAACAAGAATTAGAAGAAATAATCATGATGAGTCAAAAATCAAATTAGAAGGTTTAAGCTTGAACAAAATAGAGTATAATACACTTAGATTATAAGAAATTGACTTATGACTAGATAAATTATCCAATTTTGACTAGAAAAGTCAAAATTCGGCCAAGAAGGTTGGGGGAATTCGAAATTTCGCATCAATAGGCTGTTATAATCGAATTAAACATGTTATAATCAGTATCTTAATGATTAGTAACGGTTACCAAGTGTTATTAACATCATGAATGATCGAATTTAAGGCCTAATGACAATCAAAAGCCGAAACCGTGGCTTTACTCATCGAATTCTTATAATTAGATCATAATGCGCACAATTGAAACTTCCTAACACTTATTCGGCAACATTAGAGTCTGAGGCATACAGGAATTCGAGCAAACGAACTACGGATTAAAGGATTTGTTTGAGAAACGGTCGAAGAACACCTCCAAGTCGATCCATTACGATTCGAGATCAATTCAGGTAATTCTTGACACCTACACAATCTAAAAGAGCCGACTATGGTTACCCACGCGATAACTTCTGGTTTTAACATCGAGTCGTAGGAGTTTTAGTTTCTAGGGTTCTTCGTGTGAACGAATTAGGGATTTTTGTTTAAATGGTTTTAAGAATCAAATCAAATTATATGGGTAGTTTCAGAAGAGATCGACTAAGGTTAAACCTAAGTCAATTTTGATTGACATCATCGAATGCTACGAATTCAATAACTAGGGTTTTTATAGTAAAACGTTTTGGGAGTTTGTAATCGAACGAATTCGAAAATGAAATTAACCAGTACCTTTAGTTTCAGACGTGTTCGACTAAGCATAAGCACATGACAATTTCATTTTATAGCATCAAAGTAATAGTGTTCGAGTTCTAGGGTTTTAACCAAATCGGTTTTGGGGGTTATGATTCAATTGTGTATGATATTCAAATTAATTAGTTCAGACAACTTCGAAAACGTTAGTTAAGTGAAAACACTATGAAGTTTGAGCAAAAGATGATTGAATTTGATGATTTTGTATTAAGGAATAATCGGTTAAGGTTCGAAACTAATTAGGATGTAAAAGTCATATGTTTTTGATGATCTTGACCAATTGAGCACACCTATATGTTCGATTAGGACAGTAGAACAAAAGCCCTAAGAATTGGTATTCGATTAGATTCGAATTCATGACCAATTGAGGGGTTAAAGCTTCGGCTATAGGAAGACAAAGGGGAACCGACCAGTTAGGGTTTAAAAGAATTTATTTCTAAATCCTAATGCGATACCCTAGCGGGCGAGACTGGTAAGGTGTGTGTGTTGTGAGTGACAGGTCGCGGGTTCGAGCCTTAGGGCTGCCAGTTTTTGTATTTTCAAATCCTTTTTGATTTTTCGCCAATAACTCCTTCGTTTCAAGTCCGATTCGACTCGTTCGAGTTGCGTTGGAAACGTAACGAGATTACGAATGTTTTAGAATAATAAAATTCATATTTTAACCCGAAAACGAAATCGCGTATAATTACGTTGGTTTAAATAAAATCATGATGTGATTTATTTAAACGATTTCAAAGACACGCGTATATACGTATGCACATTCTTAACATTCTAACATACGTGTGTTGACACGTATGTGATTTCAAGCACAAAACGACTATCCGAATAACACTACGTTATTGTTTAAACACAGATCCTTCGTAAGAGGATTATCTACACGAGCTCACGTATTTGATCATTCTGCAATAATCAAAGGTGCGTACACGGCCCCTTTCTTATTTTAACTGTTTTGGGGGAGAAAACATGTGCAACAAAAACATTTTTGATACATATCACTTGCATGAGTTAACTGTTTACATTATGTGACAACATAGCATTTACAAGTCCTTACACACTTCGAACCGTTTAGTTTGCCGTAGTGCAAAGCGTGGTAGTTGGAAATAGATCTATTAGGTTTGACAAACCTCACCTGGTAGATGGGATCTACGCAGGTGTTTGACTGACCAAACACACATTACTATTGTTTGTGCTAGACAATAGTGGCAAGGCAAAAACATGCTATAGCATGGCAATCGTCAGCTTCGGTGTCGACCACTTATGTAAATAGTATAAATGACTAGCTATCATGACTATGCATGTGTGATTATGTTATCTGCAAACTTGATATTCAAACTGTTGTTTTAAACATTATGAATGCTTAAACCTGTGTTATGCACCAACCTTTGTGTTGACTTGATTTACATGTTTTCTCATGACGCTAAGGTGCGCAATAAAGCTGGCATGGACTAGGAGATAGAGTCGCATGCATGTTTTACATTTTTAGTTATTTGAATTTGAACATTTGAAACTTTGTATTGTAATTTACATTTTACAACTGTTACTGGTTTTAAAACGCTTCCGCAAACTTTGAAAACTCTGATGTTATGTTTTTAGACCAAAGTATGTTTTGAAATTCATATAGAGGTCTTCGTTATGTCTAATGATCTGAGATCCTGGTTTGTCACGTTCCCAAACGGTATGGTTCCGTTAGTTGAAAATTGGGGGTGTGACACTATGGATTGTTGCAATGATTGCCAGAACCGCGAAGTGAATCGACTGTCCCGGTCTGAAATAATAGACAATGGCACCCCGTGCCTCACTACTATTTCATCAATGTATAGTCTCGCTAGTTTCTCCATCTTGTATGTCTCTCTGATTGGCAAGAAGTGTGCGGACTTGGTCAATCTATCAATGATGACCCAAATCGAATCGTGTCCGCTGGAAGTGCGGGGTAGCTTGGTAATGAAATCCATAGCTATTTCTACGGCTTTTAATGTTCTAAATAGATAAGGTCCACCTTCTAGTTACAGTAGTTAAACTATAATCAAGAATTACCCTATCTTTTACTTAATCGTTTAATGTTTATTTGACCTAAGAATTTCTTAGGTTACTATTCCGATTATCTTATCAACACCGAGTTTTCTTACAGTTTCCTGAGATTTATTGTTTCTAAAATCACAACAGAACATGCGTTTCTACTTAACACATCAATAAACAATTCGTCGTAATATGACGAAATTTGCATACCTATGGGATCATCGGACTCCGAGTGTATCTCAGGAGCTGGTAACGCAAGCAGTTCCTCAGTGGCTATTGTATCTGCTGGAGGCATTCTCCTAGGGCAGTTCACTGCGAAATGTCCGAGCATTCCGCAGGTGTAGCAACTTTGCTTGCGTCGAGAGGAAGTAGAGGTGCTTGCTTTCAGTCCCTGCTTCCCAGTTAGAATAGCCCGACACTCTTGAATCCAGTGTCTGTATCTCCCACAGTTCAGACAGTGTTTGCAAGGTTTCTCTTTACTATGGTGATATCCACATACGTCACATTCAGGGTGCTTACCAACATATTGAGGGGGAATGTAGGCTACAGATGACCTACACTGTTGCACCCAGTGACCCGTCTTCCCACAGCGTGTGCATTGCACACATGGGAGTTCAGCTCGATGATAATTACGACAAACTGGGCAGTGAGGGGTTTTTCCCTCGTATTGAACACTCACTCTTGTAGTCGGAACAGGCAGGATTTGACTGATGGGTGTAGCATCAGTGTAGTTCACAGTTCTCTTTCGTATTTTTGCAGCACGACGTTTAGGTTTGTTGCTGGTTTCTCCTGCCTCTGGTTCCTTCTTCTTTTCAGAAAGCAGTGGGAAGTTCCTAGTAAACTCCTCACTGTTCCTGATCCGGTTGATGATTCCAGGGAGAACTGCTACCAACTTTTCAGTGATCAAAGTTGCGAGTGCATCAACTGCTGAGTCCATCTCCTGTGAAGGAGGAGGCGGTGATGGTTGTATTCTTGGTGACATTCTGTTTATACCCGAAATAATATCGGTTAACGAAATGATCGAATGAAGAAGACACAATGCAAGCTTAAATCCTATGTTCTCTATATGAGGGTCCCTAAGTTATAGTCTAGGCCAAACCAATTTAAGTAAATGACCTATTATTCTCTATAACCTTGAGCTCTGATACCAATTTGTCACACCCCGAGCCGGCGGGGTTGGATCGAAGTCCCCGTCGGGCGGAAGGTTCTCGGCGCGCGATATCGTGAGTGATAATCGTGATGATCAGATTGTTTACATAGCATCCATGTTAAGAATAACTAAAGCACAATATCATCAAACTAGGATTATAAAGTTAAATTACATTTGAAAATGTTCAGTAATTTAACCAAGTAAACCTATCAAAAGAATCAAATGTATCTATCTTGTATCTGTACAAGATATCAAAAGTGATTTGGTTCTGTAACAAAATCTGTGCTTTCCAAAAGTCTACTAGGTCCTCTATATGAGTATCCTAGTATGCATTCCTGAAGTCTGAGCCTATTCCTGTGCATCACCTGAGAAAGCATGTAAGAAAACAAAGTCAACACAATGGTTGGTGAGTTCATGTAGTTTTAGTATTTGTAAAATAGCTTTTGCAAACCTCCTAGGTAAAACCTTGACCTCATTAACAACACATGTATCATCCAACTCGGTATGCTTATATATAGGGCATACCCCTGAGTCGAGCCTACAACCCGCCCAGACGCCGTCCCACCACATACTAAGTCGCATAGGACATTGCTGTCAATGATAATTAAGCATTTTACCTACCATTCGATTCATCCTTCATCATAGCTTTAGTTTACTGTTTTCAAAGTTTACAAGTCTATAGCATTCGTATGTAATAGCTTCAATAAGTTTAACAAGCATCGTGTTTAAAAGTTTATGATATCGACCTAAAAGCATTCATGCGTCCCCTCGGTAACAACCTTAATCTCATTAACACCACCTGTATCATCCAACTCGGTATGCTTATATATAGGGCATACCCCTGAGTCGAGCCTACGACCCGCCCAGACGCCGTCCCACCACATACTAAGTCGCATAGGACATTGCTATTAATGATAATTAAGCGTACCCTCCATTTCGTTTATAGCTTTAGCATTTCGTTAAATTTACAACATGAGTGGAAAATGAGGAATCACTGTATGGCAAGCACTGAGAGGCCATCAGTTTACTCTTCAGAATCCCGACTATGTAGAACACCCTTTTTGGCAAGCACTGAGAGGCCAAACGACATGATCTAAAATAGTCCTAGCTACAAGAACACCCCCTGGCAAGCACTGAGAGGCCAGTTGGTCCATTCTAAATAGCCAATAGCTTTAGAATTATGTTTAAGTTTATAGCATGAGTGAACATTGAGGAATCACTGTATGGCAAGCACTGAGAGGCCATCAATCTACTCCTCAAGTCATGACTATGAAGGTCACCCTATGGCAAGCACTGAGAGGCCAACGGTCTGTTCCTTCAAGTCCCAACTATGAAGAACACCCCATGGCAAGCACTGAGGGGCCAATTTGGTATGTTCTATCATAGTTGATAGTTTTAGCATTCAAGTTTATAGCATTCAAATAGCTTCACAACCGGTAAGGCAAGCACTGAGAGACCAAACCGTTGTTTTAGCATGGCAAGCATATAAGCATACCAAGTTTATAGCATTCTGAGCACTTCAAGCATTTCGAGCATTCAAGCATAGTAAGCATATAGTATCAGCACGTAGCGTTAGCACTTAGCATTAGCATGTAGCTTTAGTGTTTAGCATTAGCATGTAGCATTAGTGTTAAGCATTAGCATGTAGCATTGTAGCATTAGCTTTTAGCATTAGTGTATAGCATTAGCTTGTAACATTAGTGTATAGCATTAGCATGTAGCATTGTAGCATTAGCTTGTAGCATTAGTGTATAGCATTAGCTTGCAGCATTAGTGTATAGCATTAGCATGTAGCATTGGTGTTTAGCATTAGCATGTAGCATTAGTGTTAATCATTAGCTTGTAGCATTAGTGTTAAGCATTAGCTTGTAGCATCGTAGCATTAGTGTATAGCGTTAGCATGTAGCATTAGTGTTTAGCATTAGCATGTAGCATTAGTGTTTAGCATTAGCATGTAGCATTAGTGTTAAGCATTAGCTTGTAGCATCGTAGCATTGGTGTATAGCATTAGCATGTAGTATTAGCATTTAGCATTATGACTCAGTATGAAAGCATTTATAAATCATTTAAACATCTGTCTAAAATGTTTAACATGCTTCTCAGTCCCGAAGTATAATCAAAATAGTTAGAAAAGGGACAAATGAACTCACTTTGTTGTTGTTGTAGTTGACTTAGTCTAAGCAAAAATACACGCGCTCCTTGTTGTGCTTGTTGTTGCTTTCACGATCCTGTATTGATTTCATGTTGTTTGTAACGTGTAAGTATAAGTCGTAGAGATTCGTGTGTGTGCGCGTGTTAGCCCTAATATTGGCTAACACTCGTGAGTCTCGGTCATCATTCGGCCCTTGATTCATTCGTCATCATTTGTTAGTTAAATGTATTGACTCTAACGTTGCAAGATCCATCCAGGTCTACATTTAGGTTTATATTTTAAAGCCTTATACATTATCTTTGTCACCCTTGAAACACTTGTTCATATTGCATGTTACCCGTTTAATATTCCTTGAGATGGTTTAGTTGTTTAAATTGTAGAGTTCTTTAAACTCAACCCACCATCTTTATAGTATTTTAGGTTAATTAAGTTCATACAAGTTGTCAACATAATGTGTTTGTTACATCGTTTGTTATGTGAGCCAAACCAACATATGGACCGAATGAATGGGCCATATTTGTCTGATAGGCCTATTAAATGACACTAATTCAAACCACTTAGTTCCTTGAGCCAAACCACAACCACTAGGCCGAAACAGTAAACTGTGGGCCCAAAACAATGTATTGGGCCGAATGCAAGCATCATGAGCCTAAGCAGTCCACATGGCCGAAGTGCATGGCCTTGTTTAGATTGGGCCTGACCACGTTACATTGGGCTTCTATCTAGGGATGTGGGCCTAATCTGTTCTTGGGTCACATCAATGAATCTGTGCCACTTTGGGCCAAAAGGAGGGGGTTGGGCCGGATGTATGTATTTGGGCCGATTACATGGGTTGTTTTCAAATAATGATGGGCCTGAAACAAAGTAGGGTGGATCAGGTAGGTTGGCCGAGCAAAATCAACCTGGGCGAATGGCATAGTCAGCCGAAAAGGGTTGTGTTGGCCGAATGGTGATTCCAGCGAATAGGCTGGTCGAATGGTAGCTATGGCTCGGCGAATGAAGGTGGCTCAATCGGCTGAGAGGTGGACGAATGGATCTGGTTCGGCGGTGGCTTGATTCAGTCGGCAGACTGTGGCCATGCGGCCCCTATTCGGCCGAAGTGGCTCATTCGGTTGGCTGAGGTTCGGGGGCCGACTAGGGTTGTTAAAACCGTGTACCAGCCAAGATCTAAGATGGTTTTAAGGGTTGATGTGTGTTAGAACTAGTCTCGAGGGTGGAGGACTCGAAGGTGGAGGTCTAGAACCAGTTTAGAAGTGGTGGTCGACCATGGGTTGTGAAAACCCTAATTTTCGAAATGTTCCAGCACCAATACCTCGTTTTTCAGTGGACTAGGCTTTAGATCGGTTGTACTTTTGAGTAGAGGGCACCAAGATCTTCGTTTAGGTTCAAGAACCACTCAATTTCATTGAGAAATGAGTGAGATAAGTGGATTTGAAGCTTGAAAATGGGGGTTGGGGGTGAAAACCGGGACTAGGGTTTGAGTGTGGGGAAGAAGAAGAGAGAATGAGGGAAAATACTCTCATTTAGGGTATTTATATCCCGAGAGGGTTCGGGTTCGGGTTCGGGTTCGTTTTCGTTATTCGGTTCGCGTTTTCGTTACGTTTCCGGGGTTTTACGCGCGTGTTTACGGATTTAAAATAAAAATAGTTTCTTTATTTATTATTGATGAGTTTCAAAATTGTAAAACATTAAGATATTTTATTTTCTTAAATTATTATCGTTCGTGTCGTTTTCGTTTTCGTTTCGTCAGAAAACGTCACTTACGCGCGTTTTCGTACAGAGCGCTAATTGTACGAACACGATCGTACGTTTCACTTTCTGATTTTGTTTTCTACTTTTCAGTCATCATTTCAGATCGTTAAGCCTTCAGATTTATTCATACAGATCGTCACCTATACGAATAGTTCGTCGGTTTAGCATTCTGTAACAACAACTGTTATGGTTTTGTTCTGTTTATCCTCACATACGTTTATACATAATAGCATCAAATCAAGCATTCGTGTACCTGTTCAGTGTTGTCTGATGTGTTTCTGACTGTTAAACCATAAGGTTTTAAATCAGATTTCAGACAATCGCATCATAGTTTCGTGTTAAGCCTCATGTGTAAATAGTATCAACATAGTTTCACGTAACGTGTACCTGAGTTACTGTGCACTTTACTGTGCAAATTACTGTTCCGGTGACAGTTCCGGCACAGATGTTACAGTCGCCCATCTCGCCCCTCCCCATGGCCGGCCTTGCTCGAATTTATAACGTCAAACCAAAACGTAGTATATTTGGCACGACCCGTTTTCGAACAAAATTTATGTCATTATGTAAATCAATTCAAAATGCACATAAAAATAAACACGAAAACAATATTATATTTGATACAACTCATTTTCGAAAAACTTTACGTTGTAGTGTTGACCAATTCAAATTTATAACGATGCATGTATGTTTATATAAATTAATACTTAGCAAATTATTTGTTTATGTTAACGAATGAAAGTGATTGAAAAATCAGATTATATATTACGACAGTTTAGCTTGAAATTTTAGAAATTTAAGAATGTGAAAATGACAGTTTAATTATGAAAATCGATGAATGAATTTTGTACAGCCATTATTAAATGATATACCGGTAGTGATGCATTTAGATTTCATTTGTTAATTCAAATGCGATTAATATTTTGTTTATATATACTTTACCATGTATAATTTTATAAAATGAAAAAAATTGAATTAATTCCTCTAGCCTCATAGGCACAAAAAATTTTGGGTGTCCATATCGAAATTCACACACTCTTTAGGTGTTTTGATTATGCATATTGAACGTAACAAAAATATTCATTGGTGTGGGTTGACCCGGTCCAAGTCCGCCCGACACACGGTACATTGATTATATAGCGAGACCTCCATTTCATGAATATACACTTTTAAAAAGTCGAACACGTTCTTTTAAAAATTCCAACACGAGTCTCTTTGATGATGTGACTAGGAAGACTTTATATTTAATTAAAGTGTCTTATAAGACTAATGGATCGTTTGCTTGGCTTTAAACCATTAACTGTTGAATGCTTAAGGTTTCTGAATGAATAAGAAAGTCTGAAACATTAAGTGCTGAACCGGTGAAACAGTTTGGTTCCATGTTTGAATGAAGATAAAAATTACCCTTTTTTTTGTTCAAAACCCTAGCCACCCCCACCCCCACACAGTCAAGCATTCAGCCTCGCCGGTCGCCCCCGTCGTCGACCTCACCACCGCCGCCGCCATCGCCATCGTAGCCCAAAGTCGGACCCCCTTCGTACCCTAAAACCACAACCCTCGGTCGTCGATTCGATGGTGGAGAGAATGAACAACCCTAAAACCACAAACTTGGTCGTTGATTCAGACCTCGGTTGTGGTTCGGTGGTGGAGCAACTGTCTATTCAGACACTCGGTCATCGATGCAGACCCCTTCGGTCGTGAAGCGACGGTGCAGTTGAGCGGTGGTGGATGCGGCCGAGTGGCAGGAGGTGCGATGATGTCGACGGTGCGAGAGGAGGAAGCCAACGATGAGTTTGGGGAGTGGGGAGGGGACCGGAAGGAAGACGACCACCCCTTCCTTTTTCTCTATTCAAACTTGGTTCAAGGTCTGAATCATTCAGAGGTTGATTTAGGCCCTGTTTGGTAGCCTCTTAATCCCATTCAGAGGCTACCTCTTAATGGTTCATAGCATGTGAATGGTTAAAAAATATCTTTAACTCTGTATGGTTAAGAGGTTGGTAATGGTTCATAACCTCTAAATGGTTAAGAGGTTATGAACCATTCAGATGTAATCACTTAATGTCATTCAGATGCAAACAAACAACCCCTTAGATGTTTTTTTCATTTAGTTGTCCAAAAAACGATCTGAATCTAAATGGTTAAGATTCAGATCCATTTAAGATTTATATCCATTTAGATTTATTCAGATGCTAGCAAAGTACCAAATAGAACCTTTTAATAAAAAATAATTTCTCTATTTTAATCTTCCCAACTCAACATAACTCATCCTTTTACCTCCTTTAACAACCCAACCTTTTAATTATAAAAAATAATTTATAAAATAGACAGCCTTTTTATGTTTTTTTTGTAACCAGATATGTTAGATTTTTTAGACAATAAAGTTAAAAAATCTAACAAACCAATAGAACATGGCCATGTGGAAAAAATAAGATGATGCTAGTTTTTTTTTTTATAAAAATACATTTTTAAAGAATATTTATTTATAGATTTTTTTGAACGACTCGGTTTTTGATTAAATTTATATCAGAATGTTCATAAAAAAAATTAAACATTGAATGTATTTTTATATTTTTTTAAAAACTTACTTATTAATAAGTTATTAAAGAAATTAAATTATAGGTAAAAGTAATTGTTTTAAAAGATAAATAAAAAACAAAGTAAAAACCTAAACCACACAAATACACAATGATTGGCAAGTGGTTTCTTCGTATATTAAAAAAAATGCACCAACCTAAGTTTGCACCACAAACCGGTCGACCATATTTGTTTATTTTTCATTTTTTTTTTAATTTTTATAACACACCTAACCAAGAAAGTCACCAATGAAGCTACCCTAATTGACTCTTTATTTCAAGTTTTACGTTTACTTTTAGGTTATTAAAATATTTCGACGCTCGGTACTCGTTCGAAACTTGATAGAAAAAAGCTTGTAAATAAGCTCTTTTGATTTTGTCTTAATTGTAAACGAGTTGAACGGCTCATTTAGGTTTATAAATGAACCGAGCACGTGCAAAAGTTAGCTCGCTCGTTGCTTGCTTGTTTTTAATCGAATTATTTATTAATTTATTATATATAGTGAAACGATAATTTGAAAATCACTTTTATGTGTGAAAACCATGGTAAAAACCATTTCATTTTTTTTTTTGCGATTTTGTAACATTATTTGGCTCATTTATATGAACAAAAAAAGGCCGAGAATTTTTTTTAAAACCATGTAAAACATATGTGACACCATGTAAAATATTTCATAACATCTTAGGGACTGGGCGTAGCGTTACATATGTTTTACACTGTTTTACAAAATATTTAAAAAAAAAACTCTAGGCAATTTTTTATAAAAAATGATCCAAATAATGTTAAGAACCTGCAAAAAAAATTAAAAAAAAAACATTTTTTACATGGTTTTCATTGTTTTCCCGTCTGAAGGTGGTTTTAATTTTATTAATTCCCTATAATATATATATATATATATGTATATATATATGGATGACATTAAAAACACAATTTTGCCTAAAAACAATTTTATCAGTTGGTCTCGGTCAGTCCCAACTATGAAAATCCCTAATAACGATCCCTATTATTGACCTATTTATTTCTGGTGGATCTTTGTTAAAAAAACTTAACGCCGTTAACTTTTTTTCGAATTTCAAACGGATTTTTTAAGGTTTTTTTATCAGAATGAGAATACGAGTCGAATCTCAATTGAAGAATCGTTTCATCATTTGAAGCAACGTTTCGACGTAAGTTATACAACATTCGATTCGTATTCTCATTTAGATCAAAAGCCTAAAAAATCTTGATTGTTATATAACTTGTTTGTTGATAAGGTATGTTAATTAAATATTGATAAATTGATAAAAGTTGTCTCTTTATTATGTTTTATTTGAAGTTTTATAAATATTTTGGTTATACCTATTTCAACTGTGGCTTCTGAGTCTGCTTTTAGTATGAGTAGGCGGGTAGTGGAGCTACATAGAAGCTCCTTATCCCCAAGTATTGTTGAAGCATTAGTATGTACTCAAGACTGGATTCATAAAGGAAGGAAACATGTTAACGACTGATGTTCACAAAGCAATTCAATTAAAATCAACAAAATCACAACTAAACTAGGTACTAAGTAATACTCTAGACTCTCTAAAACTAAACTACTGACAGACAGGTGAACCTATCGAAACTAGTAAAGTAAAAGCAAGCCGGATATCGAACCCACAGACTTCTACAGAAGGTACTAACTAGACTCTATGATTTATCTATACAACTTTATTTAATTAAAAATTATAATTTGAAAGGGGTGTTTTGCTGAATAATTAAAATTAGACTAAAAGAAATAAATGACCTAAACCGATTTAAGACTAAATATCAAAAGTTAACCAAGAAGTGACGATGATGAAGTTAGTACTTAGGGTTGAATCCTATACATGCTTGACACCTCTTAAATTGATTATAGGACTATTGTGAAATCGGGATCTTGAAATACTAACTTATAAGCAACCTAAAGCAACTTCGACCCTTCTCAAAGATGTCAACTAAGATACCTACAAGTTGTTAAACTACCGGTTTATGAGTTTCTTTCACAAGTTAATTACCCAATCCCACCAATGACATATCCTAAATATAATCTACCTCACGGAAACGAAAGTCTCGAACACACTAATGTGTAAGGGATAACAAGGAATCTCAACTTGGATTCGATAAGCAAAGAAATGTCTAATTAACTAGAATTAGTCTTCTCACAAAGACTTTAACTAGGAAACAAACATCCAAGACAAACTGACAACCTCTGACCTCACGGCTTTTGAGATTGGTTAAACATTTAGAATATTTAAGACATAATCATTATTCCTATGAACTACTACGTCGACCAATCCATTTACTAATCAAAAACACAAAGTAATTGATCTAACATGCACCTATTTTTTGAAATACATTCATCAAAGCACATGAGGAATAATTGATTACACCATAAACACATCTAAACATTCATACACATCCAAGAATAAAAACCAAATCGTTATGTCATTGAATCATCACAAACATGTGTTCCATAATCACCAAAGCAAATGTCAAACATGCATAATCATCATCACTTAGGTAGTTCTAAGGGTTTAGCCCACAATTATTTCAAACACAATGAAAGATCTAGTCAAAAACCTAATACAAAACATCATCATTCAGTGAAAATAATGAAAGAAATCAAAACCGAATGTTGTACACCCTTTGATTTTCAATCCTAGGGCTTCCAAATGTTGAATCTTGCCTTCCTTGTCTTCCAAGTACTCCTGAACCAATTGTTCTGGCATGGATTGGTTCCAACCCATGATGAAAGAGCTAATTGGCTTTGTTTATCAAGGCTAGATTTCCATTTCAAAAGAGCAGATGCTAAGTTTGTTGATGTAGTAGTTGCAAATGAAGGAACACACAATAGATTATAATAAGATAATGATGATGATGATGATGATGATGATGATGATGATGATGCTGCTGCTATCGTACATGAAGATTGTAAAATTAGAAGGGTATGAGAAAACATTTTAAGGAAGCAAAAGATTAAGTGTAAGACTTTTGAACCACCCAAGTAAAGATGTGAATTAAGTTTCTAATGCTCAATACTTGATTTACTAGGATAACCCTCTATATTTTATAGAAATTGAAGATTGCACATTGACCCCCTAAGAATCTTTCACTTCATCAGGATAACCCTCTATATTTTATAGGGCTCGTCACACGTTCCCTGGTAAATGCAAATTATGAATTTTCTTTTTAGTCTGGTGTAAGGACAATTAAGAGCGATGGTCACCAAAACATCTCTTGAACCAGTCTTGGACTCTCAGAAGACAAACAGCCTTCGGAAGAGAATAATTAACCTTCGGAAGAACTAATGCTTCCGAAGGATAATTCTCTTCTTCTGAAAGCTATACAGTAACCTGATGTTTTCGAATCCCTCCTCAGCGCTTAGAAGTTCAAAACACTCAGAGCTTCCGAACGACTATCAGCTGCTTCTAAGACAAAGACTTTCGAAGACTTTCTCTTACAAAGATTCCAGACACTTGTAGAAATTCACATCCAGACCAACAAAGAAGCATTGAGATGTTAGTAAGAAGCAAAGAAGATTTGTCAGAGCTACAAAGATACGAAGCATTTAATGCCTTTTGTTGTTTAGGTATTTATTGTAAAAGTAAATGGAGTCTTTTGTATTAACTGTAATTAATATGACTTGGCCTAAGATACGAAGCATTTAATGCCTTTTGTTGTTTAGGTATTTATTGTAAAAGTAAATGGAGTCTTTTGTATTAACTGTAATTAATATGACTTGGCATGTCAAGACCATAACAGATACTAGATTTAGCATTCATTTGTTTCTAGTGTTTTGTCCAGCCGTGTATCCCTACGAGGATACAGCTGCAGGTCTTAGTATATAATCCTTCACTTGCAACTTAGCAAGGCACGAGTGTGTGCTTGAGCTGTAGAGTCTTGTTCACTTTGCATTTGAACGAAATATACTTTGACCTTGAAATCAACTTTATTTGTGTATTGTATTTGTTCTGCAAGTGTGAGTAACTTGAGTTGATAGAATCTACCGCATCTATCAAGCTCAGTAGAAGATTGCTTGTGAAAGTGCTGTGTTGAACTACATAACCCGATCCAACATCTGGGCTTTTAATCTAATGGTACCCAAATATTAGTTTAAGGTTCAACGCTCATTGAAAACAAATTGAAGTAAATTAAATGTATGTGTAAGTTGCTGTTAATATATATATATATATACTAGGTTAGTATCCCATGTGATACACGAGTTAAATAAAAAAATATAATTAATAATCATTAATAAAAATCTAAATTCTAATATGAAATATTATTAAAATTTTATATAATTTAATACTTTAAGTAATAACTATATTATTTCTTTAAACACTATGTTTTTCAAAGTTTATTTCTTTAAACATTTCATTTAGAAAAAAATTAAAAATTGTATATTTTATAATAATTTTGATTTTTTAAAAAAATATATTTTTTTAATATTAATATACTTTTAATGTATTAAAAAAATCTTTTTTTATTTTAAAAAGTGTATAAAAAATATATTTAATATGAAATATATTTAATAGGAGAGAGAGGAGGGAAACAAAAGTTAAGGTGCTCTAAGAACATGACTTGTGTCCCTAGAAACCTTTATTTATTAGTATAGATAGATACATTGTCACCGCAAATGACGTTTTTATATAGTAAATCCTAATTTTCAAATATAAAAATATAATTTCCTTTAATGTCGATGCTGATGCTTATTCCTAACTAACTTAATTAAAAATACATAAAAGGCAAAAATCTATATCTATACTACCTAATAAAGTAATAACAAATATGCCACTTGTCTTGCTCATATTCATGTATCAACAAATTTTGCCACATGTTCATTTTATATGCACTCATTATTAAATTTTGACACTTGTAACTCTTATAATAATCTATCATTTAATTATATTTTACTAATTCTCTCTCCTATTTAAGGTGAATAATTTTAAATAATTAAATTGTATAATTAAATGCAAAAATATAAAAAAATTTATTATCTTATTTTATAGTTTTATAATTTTTAAGTATTTATTATTTATAATTTTTAAATCTTAATTAATTTCTTATTTCACTAACAACTGATATAATATTCAACATACAAATTTTGATAAAACCATTGGTTTATAACAAATAAATTTAGTCAATTCATATTAAATTTTTTTAAGTGTTCATTGGTCGTTCAAAATAACTTTAATAATTATGAAAATAGTATTTTACCTATGAAATTTCAATTATGTAGTTACTAAACTTTCGAATTGTTGTTTTAATGCTTAAAGTATTTGCTAATACATACTTTGATCATCTTATATCAAAATATCGTTTTATAATTTTTAAATTATTAGTTCTAATTGTTTAATATTTTACATTTATTCCGTATAATACACGGGGTAATAACCTAGTAATAAGTATATAGGTTAAAAAAAGTTATATATAATATACAGCAATGAAATTAAATTTTCAAACATAAAAAGTATTATGAATGTAATTAATGATTATAAGTTTTGGGTTTATTTTTAAATAGGAAATTTGAAATAAACTTAAGTGGTAAAGGTGATTATAAATAAAAAGAAATCAAAATTGTAATGATAAATAAATGAAACACTGTGTGATTGGCTAAATAATTTGAAATGGACCCAGATAGGATCATATCCTAGCCGAATGAATCTTGGATAGGTGAATGGAATTGAACGAGACTTGGAGTTCCGAAATGAACGGTACTGGTTAAATGAAGTTTGATTTTTTTTATATTGTATTACATATACGCCTCATTTGCGGTGTACGTATATAATGTATATATGTGTGGGTCCTTAAGGGGCAAAAGTAAAAGTGGACTAATTTTAACGTTATTTTAGTTATTTGTGAAAATAACGTTAAAATCATTGGGATTATCAACTTTAAACGATAACATTGAGCCGTGGACTCTTTCGGGTAAGGTGGTGGTGGTTGTTGTTGTTGTTGTATTATATGTATCGTCTCCGGTTTTTATATTAAACTACATATATTATTGGCATAGTCATTTGGTTTTAAATTCAATCTAATCGTTCCGACCAATAAACCAATAATACAATCGGTTCAATATGATGTCAGCCGGTCCAATTTTAAAATCATTAGGGACAACCAAGATTATAATAATATTCTTTTTTAAAAGTGAATATTACTCTATTTCTGATCACATCAACTGCTACATATATTTCATGTCAGGATTTAGGGCATGTTTGGGATTGCTTATTAAGTTTAAAAGGACTTTTTGTTAAAAGTGCTTATGAACTTATGACTTTTTGAAATGGAATTTTTAAAAATATGTTTGGATTAACTTTTGTGTATGAAAAGGTCAAAAAATGAAAAAAGTTAAAAAGCCACAAAATGTAGTTTCTTAAAAATGACTTTTTAACACTACTCAAAAAGTTAAAACTAAAAGTGCTTATTAAATTACCAAACAACTTTTTAACTTAATAACTTTATCATCATGTCAATAAGTTAAAAAGCTGATTTTAAATGAAATCCCAAATATGCACTTAAGCTCTAATCTTTTACTAGAAAAATTGCTTTTCTTTTCTTCTTTTTTTTAGGTCAACATGTCCATCCTTGAGTTTTATCTTTCTTATTGTATTAATTTATATATTTCTTCTTTTGGGTCTATTAATTTTTAAGCATTGAGTTCATCTTTAATTAACGTTGTCTTAATTTATAAATGTTTTTATTGTATGTTTTAGTGTTTTACAACGAAGAGACTTGCTTTTGTGATAGGATTCATCTTATGGTTTTACATTAGATTCACAATCATTGAGACATGTATTTGTATTTGTATTTACGTTTTGTTACTCGTTTTTTAATGGTTCATTTAATCTTTTCATAAACCCTTCGTTTAACTTTTTACGAAAACTTTGTCTATTAAAAACATTTATTATTAAGCCTACACGTTACATTTTTCAAGAAATCTGTAAAATAATATTTTATAATATTTGCACTTGTAATATTATCTGGTTTACAACATACCTTATCTTACGGCTATTCGAAAAGCTCACAATTCGAAAAAAGCTTGGCTTGAAAAGAGCTCGGCTCTAAAAGGCTCGTTAAAAATGAACCGAGCCCGAGCCAGGGATGGTTTGGCTAGTGGCTTGAATCGTTGGCTCGGGTCGATTTTTAATATATGTGTGTGTGTGTGTGTCTGGGTCTAGGTCTCTGTATCTGTGTTGTTATACATGAGTGGGGTTGTTGTATAAAGTACTGATTTTGTAAAAAGTGTGAAACAATTTGGGTCATGGATGTACTATGATCAAGGTTTAATAATCACAAATGACAAAAATGTTAATTTAAAAGGTGTTTACAGGTAATAAAAGGGTAAATTAGGGATTTAGTTTTTTAATTTGTTGATAACACGGATGCTTTGAAATCAATGGGATTCGGTTACTCCAGTTAAGTTTCAATCACAAGTCTACCTTCTTCATCACATGCGATTACTCAAAAATCAACCAAAAAATCAGTGATATGAACCAGAAATCGAATTCATGTATTAGTCGGACGAAGCGGTAACGCGAAAATCAATTTTACATTTGCAAATTCTATGATCGTGATGTGCTAATAAGGTTTAAGTACCTGCTAGCACACAACAGCACATATCAATACATATCAGCATATAATAGCACTGCAAAATCTGTGTTCTGTGGCGTTTTAAATTAAAACATGCCAGACACAACAACACTAAAAATGTGCCAAATAATTATCCTATCATTCACATGCATATCAGCAAATTATTTAACGATTTATCAATTAACAAATTATTAAAATTCACTATTCATATCATTCTACATAAAACAACACCTGCTATCACATAACAGCATATATTAACACTCATGTTCGACATTATTATAAACAACAACACATACTAACACAATAACACTCATGTTCACACAATCACACATTTAATTTATGTTTGAATAGATGAACTCGCTGTCGAATTATGTGACATTGTTTTCTTGTTTGTCGTGAAATATTGATAATCGTATAACCATGATGAATTTTTGGAATGATAAGGGATTATTAAATCTGTACTAATACGTAATTTGACTAAAGTACCCTTTTTTATTAATTAAATGAAATGCCAAATGTCAATGCATGGTTACGTATGTTTTACATGATTTTACAAAATAGTTTTTTTAAAAATAACTACTCGGCGTTTTTTAAATTTTTTTTATAAAAAATTGCCAAATAATATAACAAACCTGTAAAAAAAATCAAAAAATGTTTTTTTACATGCTTTTTACATGGTTTTCTTTGTTTTCATAGTAAGGAGGGTTTTCAAATTATTTATGCCCTATTATGTATAATATATGTATGTACATACGTACATATAATATATATCAATATAAATAATACAATTTATATAGTATATTAAATATATGTTTCTGTGTGTAATTAAGTGGAGGAGGAAAAGAAGAAAAAAAACGAGTTGGCTCGTGGCTCTGCTCGAGACTCGAGTTTTTTACGAGATCGAGCTTGAGCTTGGTTTTTTTGGCTCAAACCACGTCCATCCTTATGGAATCTATCTGGACAGCTTCCCTTAAATTTTGAGATGCCTCAGCTTGGCTCGATTACAGCCATACCTTAACTACATTTAAACATAAGATAAAAAAAAGTTTATTTAATGTTTTTTCAATTAAAAATGTTCTTAAAAGGGTTAAAAAGATACCAATACTAAAAGAATTAAATAAACCATATAAAAATGATTTTGTTTGATCTTAGTTATTTTATAGAAAGGTTTTATAAAATGTTTTTTATTTTATATTAAATTTTTTTTTCTTATTACATTATTTAAATCACTTAAAGACATTTTAGTAAACATATATTAATAAAAAGATGAAAAACAAAGCATTTAGAAGTGATTAAAACATTAAAAGTTACATGGATACTAAAAACGTTTGTATCTAAAAATGATTAGAAGAGAAGTTGAAGAGAATATTTATGAAATAATTAAAAAACATTTAGAAAAACTTTTATAGAATATAATGATTCAACAAAATATTTTTTTATTGGAAACTTTTTCTTAATCCCTTTTAAAATAACATAATTTTAAATAAATTAGATTAGATTTTGAAACAAAGCAAGGTTTTTAAAAAAATATCCAACTATTTTTTATGGCGTTACGTACAAAATTTATGTTGTTTCGTAGATCAACTTAAAAATGCATATAATAATAAGCATGGAAAAACATTATATTTGATTCAATTCAAATCAAATTTACGTCGAAATGTATACCAACTCAAATTTATAGCAACACGTGCATAAAAATAATAATATAGCAAATTATTTTTGCAGAAGTTAATAACAAAAGTTATTAAAGAAATATCAAATTATATACATTAAATGGGTTTAACTCGAAACTTTAAAAAGATAATTAAAAGTGATAATTTAACCATTGGGGGCCGCATACGAAGTACCTGCTAGTTGATTAGTTGGCCGTTTAAAAAAAAAGATTTGAATTCGATTGAAGAAATGGGTAAATGATATGTTATGTAATAGGATAGGACATTGGTAATGCATTTAATTGGACATTGTTTCAATTGCGATTACCATTTTGTTTATATATATTTTACTAATAATTTTATAAAATTTAAAAAAAAAACTGACTTAATTATTTCTATCCTCATAGGTCACAAATTTTCTTAGGTGTTTTGATTAGGGGCGTAAATGAATCGAACTCGAGCTCGGTTCGTTTTAAGTTAAGAGAACTCGAGCTTGGCTCATTAAGAGATTTTTTTCAAATTAAGAGATTTTTTTCAAAACTTGAGTTCAACTCATATGAAATTTTTTAAGCTCGAGCTTGGCTAGTTTATTTTTTATGATTCAATTTCTTTATTTTTATTATTAATTTTATATATATTAATAATTATACTTTTCAAATATAAATTAAAATATATGATTTAAATATATTTATCACATTTTTATATATAAAAACTTAATTATATAAATTATATAATTAAAAAGTTCGTTTATGCTTGCGAGCCGGCTCGAGTTCAATATGCGAAGCTCGAGTTCAATATGCGAAACTCGAGCTCGGGCTTAAATTTAATAACTAAACGAACCATATTTAAAAGCTCAGACTCGGTTAGGCTCGGGTCACTCAAACTTTTTATTAATCCGATTCCAAGTATCGCTCACAAGCCGGTTTGATTAGTTGTTTTTTTTTTGAACAACAAATTTCACCTTTGTTTATATCCCTAGTAGGTTAGTACCTTATGTATTACACTGATTGAATGAAAAAATATAATAAATAATCATTAATAAAAATTTAGACAATATAAGAAGATTTTTTTAATATAAAATATGACTAAAATTTTGTATAATTTAATATTTGAGGTAATAAAATAGTTATATTATTTCTTTAAATACTAATTTTTTCAAAGTTTGTTTCTTTAAACATTTTGTTTTAAAATACTATTTTTAAAAATTGTATAGTTTATAGTAAATTTGATTTTTAAAATGTTTTTTTTATCATACTAATATATTTTTAATGTATTAAAAAATATGTTTGTTAGTTTAAATATGTAAAAAAAAGGTATTTAATATTTAATATTATTGATTAATATATGAGATATATTTAATAGGAGAGAAATACGATAAATCAAAGTGAATGTGCTCAATGTGTCTCTAAAAAATTTGATTTATTAGAGTAAATAGATTTTGAATACAACATAATAAAAATAATCATATATGATTGTGGGTTGACCCTCTTTTAAGTCTACCCGACATACACGGTACATTCATTATTCATTTTGTCTTCACATCCATAGAATTATTAGACACTTTAAAAAATTCTAAGACGATGTTAATTGATGATGTGACTCGAAGAGCTAGTGGTCCTGTGTCTTCAAAAACCCTTTAATCTATAATTGACTCCTTATTTCAAGTCCTCTAATTAGTAGTTACATTAGCAAACTTCTCATATAAATTAAACTTATCTTAAAGAGTGAAATGCTATAATTGAATAGTCACTTCTACATGCAGGAAATACTAAAGGCCTTATAGAAACATGTTAGAAGTATTATTTTGATTAAATTAGATTTCATGGTTAAACTTTCCAAAAATGCAAACTTTTGAAAAGAGGAAGCTCCTGCGATTGTCTGCAGCGCATCATGGATTTATACAAATAACTTTCCCAGACAGGATTTCTAACTAACAGTGCTACATTCTTCCAGTTACTATATGTTCAACTCACAAACTTAATTTTAACGAGATCTTAAAATCAATATTGAAATTCATACGTTGTCTAAAGAATAATATATATTAGGCATCAAGCTTAATGAGTTTAAATCCCTGACATCTAAAGATACGTTGCCCAGCACGGCGAAACACGTCACTGGTATGCGACATGCTTGGCGGGACAATTTGAATTCATCAGAAACAAGTCGTGATACGCGACGACGGTTAGAATTCCATTGGTGGTACGCGACGAATCTCAAAGTCGGGACTCACCTATTTTGTCTGTCGCAGTACGCCGAGAACTCTACCCCACTCCCTAGTGGTACGCGATGAACCTCAAAACCACTGTTGTAAAAATCGGCCAAGGCGCTAGCGCCCCTCAACTACCTCCATTTTGGCATCGGCGGTGCCTACGCGGCCTCGGCGACCTAGTCAGATTTTTATTTTATTTTGACTTTTTTATGGTAAAAAGGGATCAATTTCATTAATATCTAGAATTTCTCAACCTAAAACTCTTAATACGTCTAGACATTTATCGAGTAGGTACGTCCCAATTCGGACTTAAACAAATGGAATTTGTATCTTTACATATTTTTTATAATCAATAAATCTTTTTCTACGTTTTTTAAAAATGTCATGTAGCATATTTTTAAAATCGGCTATAAAAATATCAAATTCATCAACTCCGAGCCTGTCTCGCACAACCAGATTTATAATATGTGCAATACATCAACTATGAAAAAAATCGCATTTGCAAATCGGTTTATTTAAAAATTTTAGTTTTCAACTGCGTTTGTATTGTTTGACGCGTTATCGAACGACATTGAAAATATTTTATTTTTAAAATGTAAAACAAATGTTTGCCGGAATATGGATTTGGAAACAATTCAAACGTGATCGTGTGTTTTATTATTTGCCACGTGTCAAAATTTACCCAATGAGTGGTAACGCAAAGGTATGACTCGGGCGAACCATGAGGAGGCGACCAAACATCGGTGGTTAGGTTCAGACCGGTTTATAAATTTTCAAAAAATGAAATTAAATCATTTTTACGTTTTTCCACATTTTTAAGCAATAACATCTATGAGTAGTGCGACTTAAATGCGTGTAGCGAGGTTGGAGCGTCTCCCAAATCATTTTCGTTAAACGAGGGTTATCGAAATGGTCGAATGACAAACCTTCTTGAATCACGAACTTAGACATTATATCTTGAACCGTGTTTACATCATATACAAACATTCCACCGTCGGGTCCTATTTGCGTTTGATCATAATCCGGATTTTCTTTCTTGTCTTCGCAAAATGTAGAAATGTGTTTCTTTAATGTAGTGTTGGACTCTTTAGCCAACAAAGCGACACAAAATTTACAACGAGTCTTTAAAAACCCGTCACTCATTTCACATAAATCCCAATTGAACCAAACTTTCGGATGTCTATTGTTAGGTAAAACCCGAACAACGAGAATGTCGGTAGAAGAACAATCTTTTTGCCCAATGGATGGATGTGAATGAGCCATAATAAGATAATAAGAATGATTAAAAAGAGAGCAGAACAAAGTTAACATTAGCGTTTTTTGCGTTTTTGCGTTTTGAGCGTTCGGGTTTGTGTTTGAGAGTTGTGAATCAATTAATTCATTAAAAACATTTATATACTAACTTGGAGGGGTAAAATGGTCAAGAAAATTTGAAAAAACGGTGAAAATGGTAACAAACGGCTATATTTTCTGAAAATGTGGCTAGCTTTCGAAATAAACGGGAAAAACCGGGACCGGGTCAGTTTTTTCGGGTTGGGTCTCGTTCGGGTTGAAAACCGGTCTCAAAATTTAAAACTATACCAAGGCAGGAACCGCCGGGTTTTTTCGGTACGGGCCGGGTATGAACCGGGTCCAATTCCGGTATTCAATCAGGTCCGGGTCCAGGTTCGGTTTTTTGTACACCTCTACTTCGTAGATGCATCATCAAAGAAAATCGTGTTGGAATTTATAAAAGTGTCTATTCATGTTATGAAGGTATGGATATTGGATATAATCAATGTACTGTGTGTGTTGGGCTGACTTGAAGCGGGTCAACCCACACCCATAAATATTTTTATTATGCTTTTTTTTTTTAACAGCGAAAGTTTTATTATCACCAAAGGTCCAAAACTAGCAAATTGCAGACAATTTACAAATACCAAAGTTAAAAGTAAAAACAAGCACCAATTTAAGCTTACACATTCATTAAATAGATATAAGCTTATGTTTAATATATATAATCAAAACACTTTAATGAGAGTTTGATACGGACACCCATGAAAATTCTTGTGCCTATGAGGCTAGAGGAATTAATCGCATTTGAATTAACAAATGAAATATATTAAACCTAATAACCTATTATCTACTTAAATGAAATCATTTAATAAAATCTATAAATTCATTCATCTATTTTTAAACTGCCATTTTTACGTTCTTAAATTTTTAAGTTTCGAGTTAAACCGTTGTAATATATAATCTAACTAGGTTAGTACCCCCGTATATTACACGAATTAAATAAAGAAATATAACGAATAATTATCAATGAAAATTTAGAATATATAAGATGATTTTTGATATAAAATACGATTACAATTTCGAATGATTTAATATTTTAAGTATTAAAATAATAATATTATTTTGTTAAACACTAACTTTTTTTTAGTTTGTTTTTCTTTAAATATTGTGTTTCAAATAATTGTTTTTAGACATTTATAATTTGTAATAATTTTTTTAAAAAAAGTGTGTTTTTAATATTAATATATTTTAAAATTAAAAAACTTTTTTATTTTAAAAATGCATAAAAAGGATATTTAATATTAGATGTATTTAATATGAGATAGAGACATGAAATAATGCTTGATATGCTTTAAAAACATGTAATGTGATTGAAAAACATCTATTTATTAGTAAACGAGTAGAACAGTAAAAAATTGTATTTGTAATTACATAAAAGAAAAGTCTCAACCTAAATACTCATAGTCTAAACGTTAAAAAGAGTAAATATTTATAGTCTCATAATCACTTCGTATAATTGGTAACAAAAATAAAGAAAAGATAAAAAACTAAACATAGAAACGTTGATAACAACTATATCCGATTGATACAAAAGAAACCCAGATCTGATCAATCTTCTACAAACAGATATCAAGAACAAACTAACCAGAAAACCCTAACAAATGTTCGAGAGTCGTAAACGATATCAGAAAGAATGATCATTCTTCTCATCTTCCTATACTCTCATATATATATTTGATCATTTCCATTGATCCATCCGGTTAACAGCTACAAGCCCAGAAAAGTCTACAGTCGTAAGCCCATCAAGCCCACCCACCTCTTATCCAGCTCCTTTAAGGCTTTAATCACATATAAATTATAATGGAGGTGGGTAAAAAACCCAGAACCGACAACCCGAACCCGAACCGGTGGATACTGGTGATTCCGGATTCTCAGAAAAATCGGAACCAAAACTGGAACCTAAAAAACCGGAGCCAGTTCCACGGTAAGGCTGGCATAACGAGTATTAACGAACTTAACAGGTTTCAGACGACGCGATTAATGCAAATATAAAATATGAAAACGACTTGTTTAACACTTGATTTGGTGATTTAAAGTTTAAACATGACATTTCTATATTTTATGTAGCAAAAAAGAAAAATGTTGAAGTCTAGCCTTTTAATTTTTATTATTTTAAAAAAAGTATAAAATCAAATCGTGAATTTTTGTTAAATATGTTTAATCGTGTCTTAACAGGAACTCATTTTGCGAGCCCTTGAGTTCCACCTTTACCTGGCAAACCCGAACCGGAAACGGCAAAAACCCGAACCAAAATCCAGGGGCGGCCTTGAAAAACCGGAACAAGTTGTTGACTTTGTTGACCGGAACCGTTTGGAACCGAAACCGGTCAAAAAAAAAAAAAGCCGATTTGCCCACCTCTAACATATTACTCAGCAGCCATTTGCTCATCCATAACACATCAAACTAACACATTAAACATTCACTACAACACTAAATAATAATAATAAAGATAATAGCATTAAAATATTCATATTACCTTTTACTGAAAATAACTCAAAAATCTTTGTTGAGTTTATGATACAAATATACAATAATACAAATATACAATAGAATGTCATGGCTCATTTGGCTCGATTCCCTATTTATATCTACAACTTCATACCCCTAACTTAATTAGTAGGTTATAATCCAATCACAAAACCTGAATCCTATAAGCCGACATGCTTAGTAGGAGATAAAGTCCATACCAACTTACATGGGATGCCCTATGCCAACATGCATAGGTTTCGGAAATTCACATGAGCCTTTATAAAAAGTGGGGTTAATAAATGGTTCGTAGAGGGGAGGTCGAATTAGGTATATGGAATTGTATGGCTATAAGTTAACTCTTGTCAAGGGTTAGACGCATCCTTATCAAATTGAATTGAAGATGAATGAAGGGTTGGTTTACATTGTGGAAGAAAGACAATTCACGTCTCTCACAACCGACACAATCCTCTGTACTTGAAGCAGAAGCCATCTGTTTGGCTTTACATCTGTCCCAAGGTATCATTTCTAATACATTCGTAGGACAGGCTCGGACACATTGAGTATACCCGATACATGTATCATAAATCTTTACCGAATGCGACATTGGATCTATCCATTTTTGAACGTGATAAAGTTTCAATCTAGTAAATTTGATCGTCTTTCTCTAAGAAAGAGGCAAAATAAAATCAACTTGAATTCAGGACCATTATTCGAAATCTAACGTTTACCCCCTAATTATTATACTGAATTAGAGAGGTCTTAGACATCTCATTTCTTTGAACTTCAACCTTGAAAGCGACGTATTAGTATATCAGCTCGTTGTTCGCTTCCACGTATGTTTTTCACTTTTATTTGATCATTTTCAACACATTCACGAATATCAGCTCGTTGTTCGCTTCCACGTATGTTTTTCACTTTTATTTGATCATTTTCAACACATTCACGAATAAAACAGTACTGGCTGTGGATGTGTGTGCTTTCTTTGTTAAACATCGGATTTTTTTATAAGAGAGAGAGAATTTGTTGTCAACTCGTAGTGTAACACCTCGAAATTTATACACAACTTATTTTACTCATGATTATGTACCAAGTAATTAACTTGAATAAGTTGATTGCCAATATGAATTTTGATCTTCTTCCTCACACACCAGACTTGGATTTGAAGAAGTTGCACAATAAGACAAAGGTTCAAAGATGCCAACATCGATCACTTCAACAGAAACTTTCTTTTCATTTGGAATAAGAGAAGTAGTTGAAGGTTCGTAACATTGAACATGATCTAGGGTTTTTTTGTTTCTTTCACATGTTGTTTTTTCTTGTTTTGTAAGGCATAACATTGAACATCACTTCACTCGAACATTTTTTACTTCGTAACCTTTGGCATAGATGCCCTTTTATAGATTTTCAAAACCTCCAAATTTTTTTAAAAAGTAAGCTTTAATTAAAAATATTAAACTCAAAACTAAAATATTAAAAAAATGTAAACTGGCGTGTTGTGGCAGGAACGCTACGAAAAGAAATAACAAACTAAAATATCAGAAAACGATAATATGTTAATTAAACAACACAAAATAATAAGAAGAAGAATTATATTAGATAATAAAATCAAATAAAAAAAGTGATTTTAATACATATTTTTCTAATCACCTTTTTTTAGTACATATTTTTTCAAATAATACTCTTTTAATGAAAAACTCAAAAATGTCTAAAACAACAAACACAATAAATATACTAACAATAAAGTTGAAAATAATTATATTTAACTAAATGAACTAAAATTAAGAAAACAGTAATTAAAAAACAGTAATAAGTGATCGGTTAAAAACATGTTTCCATAAATTTAATGTTATTGATGTAATTTTTTTTGAACGACATTTGATCTCAACGTGTAAATCACTGATTTTCAGGTCATGTCACCAAGATCTAGTTACCATGACCTCCGTTGAGACCCCACCACCACCCCAAGAGGAAACCGCACCGAAAAACCCCTTACCTTTCAAGGACCCCTATTTCGCCTTGGGACGAATTTGAACCCATGACCTTTTATTTAAAAAGCCAATGGGTACCGATATGACAAAATCCTTTGATTGATGCAATAGACTATAGTGAAAATAGAACTTTGTAAAGAGAATAACCCTTCTATTAAGGAGTTAAAACACAGAGTCAAAAGACACGTTTGTTGTAGTTAAACCTTTTATATTGTCTATCAGCCGCTTAAAAAAGTTTTATATTACATTAATAAAATATTAATTAACTAGGCTACAACCCATGTTTTAACACGGGTTTAAAACAAATTAATAAATGAACACAAATTAAATGCCCAAATATTTGTAAACAAATATACACATTAAATTAAAAATATCAAAATTACATGAGTAAAATACATATCTCTAAATATTTCTTTATAGACAACATTTGATTTTACATTTGAAGGTTTATCATCACTATCTAGAATTAGCATCTTAAGTTTGTCTTTTCTTGTAACTCTTGAACATGCAATGTAGAGCTGTCCATGTGTAAAAGCAGGTGATATCAAAAATATCCCTACTTTGAAAAGTGATTGTCTCTAACTTTTATTTATGGTTATAACAAAGGATATAATATTGATCTATTTCCAAACATTAAGACGTGGTAATTGGTTACCTCACAGAAGGCTGACAGAAAATTACTGAGCTGATAAAGGTGATTGAAAAAATGTATACTGGTTCATATATAAAGATGTAATGTCTATAAAAAAACGAAAGATTTTGGTTTTTAATTTATTTTATTACATTCCGTTATAACTTTTAATGATTTTCAATCATTACCAAAATTAATTAAACAAATTACGTAATTTAGTTCATTGCCAAATTTAAAAAACATTTAAATTTCAAAAACATATCAACATTTTTAAATTGTAAAATGCTTGCTTTTTGTAATTAATTTCTTTTAAATGGATTAAATCTAGTTTTAATGATTGTTAGTTATTAACAAAAATATGTCAAATATTAAAAGACTAGGTTATTACCCCGTGTATTACACGGAATAAATATAAAATATTAAACAATTAGAAATAATAATTTTAAAATTATAAAACGATAATTTGATATAAGATGATCAAGATATGCATAAACAAATACTTTAAACATTGAAATAACAATTCGAAAGTTTAGTACCTACAGAATTGATATTTGATAGGTAAAATATTATTTTTATAATTATTAAAGTTATTTTGAACAACCAATGAACACTTAAAAAAGTTTAATATGAATTGACTAAATTTATATTGTTATAAACTAATAGTTTTATGAAAATTTGTATGTTTAATATCATATTGGTCATTAGTGAAATAAGAAATTAATTAAGATTTAAAAATTATAAATAATAAATACTTAAAAATTATAAAATTATATTTTAAAATAAGATATAATTGAAATCTACTTATAATTATTAAGAATAAAAAAAATTATATTTTTGCATTTAAGTATACAATTTAATTTTTTAAAATTATTAACCTTGAATAAGAGAGAGAATTAGTAAAATATAATTAAATGAGAGATAATATAATAGTGACATTTAATGATGAATGGATATGAAAATGACATGTGACAAAAATTGATGAGAAATGAATATAAGAATGACAAGTGGCATATTTGTTATTCTTTTATTAGGTAAGTATAAATATAGATTTTGAATTTCAAAACTTTTAATTTAAATTACAAACGATCAGACCTAAATAATATTTAAAAGATAAATTTAAAATTAAACCTAATTAATCTAAAACCTGTGTTAAAATTGTCAAATTACTCACACAAAAAAAGGAAAAGAAACATATTATCATTAAAATATTAAAAAAAATTCCGCAAATTATATATGCAAATATGTGGAATATTAATTATTACCAAAAATATGTCAAATATTAAAACATTTTGAATTTCAAATATTTTAATTTAAATTACAAACAATCATACCTAAATAATATTTAAATGATAAATTTAAAATTAAACCTAATGGAGCTAAAAGACAAAAAAGGAAAAGAAACATATTAATATATATATATATTAAAAAGCAAGCTAATTGAATAGTAAAATATTTTTATTATATTGAAATAGAAATTATTAATATATATATATATGCACACATATACTATTTCAATATAAT